>CM074719.1:474478836-475078836 GCA_037306005.1 Rhinophrynus dorsalis | reverse complement strand
GATTTTTTTGATTGGAATCAAGGGGCAAGGATTCCTATTTCAGGCTGCTGGACCACAGATTTGCTCCCAATTGACATCTTTGCTTAACCTAAATATTTGAATTTATTTTTGTATACTTACCAATAGATCCTTTTATCTTAGTACATGTGGAACACAGGACATTCCTCCTGTAGAAAAAACAAAAGACACAGTATGAGTCCCGGATGGGGGGTCCTCTTGGGTTCTCTGGTTTAGGGGATTTCCTTTCTTTTTCCATTTCTTTCTTTCATCTTTGCTGTATGTTAAAACTGAGCATGTTAAGGTCTGGTAAAGTGGATAAAGAGGGAGACTTCACCTCAGAAAGCTCCTTTGATGAAGTTCTGTGACTTCCTGGAAGAGGGGACTTTACCCCATGGTTCCTGTGTTCCACATGGACCATGAGAAAAGGATTTATTGGTAAGTACGCAAAAATTAATTTTAAGGTTGCCTCCATGCAGTGTCAATCTAACCTGCTGAGATACATCTCACCTAACGTGGGACACAGTATGCTTTTTTTCATACAAATGCTGGCTGATAGGGGTATGTGTATTTTTGTTAGAAGGGTCAATATTCCTTACATAAACTTTATGTTTCAAAATCCTTAGCACATATCCCAAGTCCACACAGGCATTTCACAAAGTGCACACCTGCTTTTGAAATATATAACAAAAAATGGTCAGCCCATCTAGTAAGGCACACAAACCAAATACAAAAAAATTATAAAGCTTTATTATACATGGTATCAAATGACAAATCATAAGAAAAATAATAATGGTGACTCATAAAAACAATTAAAAGCATACGACTGAGGGGAAGACACAATAAAATAGTAATAAGTATATTGATATGCTCTCAAGAAAATACACAAAGGGAAATAGCAGCAAATCTGCACAAAAATGTGTCCTAGGATATAATAACAGCAAATACAGAAATAATACATAGCATAAAAACATTGTTCCCATACAACAGACAAACACTGTGCAAATATCATAAATACATAGTATACCTCATAATGTGCAAATTCAACGTGGAAAACAAATCCATAAAGTGCATAATAAAGAAAACAAGAGATCCAAATGCTAGGTAAACTGTAGTATAGCTAACGATATCTCAAAAAATAATAATGCCTAATGGAAGCAAGAGAGCTATGTGTCACCCCTTAGAGGACTGCATCTGTCCCAGCGTGTGTCACCTCAAACGGCTTCATCAGGGGATATCTGAAACAGATAAAATAACGGCTTTTTGTAAGTGTCCCCAACCAATAAGAAAGTTGTTAATCTGTCATGTGACCGGAATAGCAAATAAAAATATATTTTGTATATATGAAACAGTCAAAAGATAAGTATAACCAACACACTGACACATTCACCTTTAAAGGGATAGTAATACTTCGTTTTAACTTTATTTTATTTTGTAGGCATTAAAAAAACATGAAGAATGATATACGTCTTATCTCTCAATCCTTTATGGTTTATGAGATATTCACAAGCAAAGTTCCCCTCCCCGCCCCTTTTACCTAGTGTAAGCCATCTCTTCTCAGATGTGGATCAGGTTGTATGACCAGACAGATAACAGAAGGGGACAATTTTCTTTGTATGAAAACAATGAAAGCCCTTCCCCCCTTGACAAGTTTTTCAGCTTTTTCCCTTATCTTAATTGAAGATTGTCCCTCTCTGCAGTCTACCTGGGCACCTCCCTTCTGATCTGGTTGAACAGGGGGAGGATACTTTGTTTGTGAATATCTCTTAAACCATAAAGGTTTGAAAGATAAGACTTATATCATTCTTCATGTTTTTTTAATGCCTACAAAATAAAATAAAGTTAAAACGAAGTGTTACTATCCCTTTAAAGGGACAATAATGTCCCATAAAAAATGTATATTTGTAGAGGGTAAAAAAAGGAGAAGGGGAGGGAGGGGGGACTTTGATTATGAATATCTCTCAAACCATAGCAGTTTGAGAGATGGGGTTTGTGGCATTGAGTTTCTTTTTTTACCCTCTACAAATATATAAACATTTTTTATGGGACATTACTGTCCCTTTAAACAAATCTCCAGAGCCAGACGTATACCTATGTTCAAAATAAACAAAAACATACACCCCCATTTATCTCCTAAAATGTTACGATCAATAGACATGAATATACCATCCCTGAAAAATAGCACTACTTGAAAGAACAGATGGTGAAACAATATCGATCGATTCATACTGAAGATATAAACCATGAAAAGTTAAAGTCACATACAGGATCACAGGGATACCAGGAACTGCGATCAGCAAAAAATAATACTTAGAAAAAGGATCAATCCAGCTCGTATTGGAAACATGTTATATGTAAACAGACGCAGACATTAATAATAGAGGCCAAAAGTGTCCAATGTCACTCTTTGTTAATACTGATCATTTAGTGTTTCTTGTGTTTTGTAATATGATTTGTGGAATCCATATAGTCTTTATGTATATGATATTTTGATACTCATGCACCCATGTAATTACGTATATAATGCATTTACTTTGGTCTGAACCTTCTTTTGTCTTTCTTTTGTAAGTGCCTTCAACCATTTTATATGGCTGGTTCTATTTTTGCTGGTTTAATCCTAACTGGGTTTCACCGGTTATATGATTTTTAGTCTTTTTTGTATTGTACTATCAATCTGAGGGTTTGACTAACCTGCACACTGACATATTTATTATTTTTTGGATGAGCTGTATTTCACCTCTTTTTGTTTTGTTTCGATCTTCAGTCCCTCCTACACACCAGTGCTTATGACTGAGTGAGCTATTTGTGGGACTCTCTCTACTTGGGGTAATTCCTTCTTGTATATATTTTATCTATTTAAATTTGTTTCTTTAGTTTGGGCAAGGGGGTAGATCTTCTTATACTTCAGCGACCTTTATACTTCGTCGAATATTTGGGATCATCTTAAATATATTTATTTTCATAACATTGGACACTTTCGACCCTCTATTATTAATGTCTGCATCTGGTTACATTTAACACATTTCCAGTACGAGCTGGATTGATCCTTCTTCTATGTAATGAAGGCCATTAGGTCACTGAAGGACAACAAGGACATTAAGTACAAACCAGTGGATAAAGGGGGTGCTGTAGTCATAATGAACACAACAAACTACATTAGGGAAGCACAGAAAGACAACTTTCTGATCCCAGACATTACTGCAAAACTACAAGGAGATCCCACACAGATATATATAAAGGAACTAAAGGGTATAATCAACAGATTACCTAAAGACATTCAGGATCTGATACCAAAGACCCCAAGAATATGGTCATTATCTTTGCTGCCAAAGATACATAAACAGTGGAACCCAAGAAGACCTGTAATCTCTGGGGTAGGGACACTGACCAAGAATATCACTGACAGGGTGGAAAACATCCTAAAACCCTTGGTAAGAAGCACAGCCAGCTACCTGCAGGACACCACAGACTCACTAAACAAGCTGGCTACTACATGTACTAGGTACTATAGGACAATTTACTATGGATGTTGAATCCTTATATTAAAATATTGCACATTAAGATAGCCTAGCAGCATGCAAGGATTTTTTGGACCAACAAGATCTGCCAGCGGAAATGGGAACAGCCATAGGAACAAAGATGGTACCTGAATATGTTAACTTATGTAAGGCAAAACTTATCCTGAAAGCTTGCACTTTCTATGTCCTCAGTTAGTCATTAAAAGGTATCCGTTTTATATCACTCCTTTGAGTTCTTTGTTACAAAAGTACATTGAATCACATTTTGTGTATATATGAAATAAAGATTAATTAATTAACCACATGGATGCTAGAGACATATCCAGTACACTGCAAAGCAATATGTTGGAGACATCAGTAACATCCATAAGATTATACAGTAATATAAAGCTTTCTCTATCCTTTTTATAGTCAGGCCACCTGTTTAACTAGGGACACATAAATGAAATTCTACAGTGTTGCTTTGTCTGCAATATGCATATTTAATATGTATATCCAGTTAAAAGGGAGGTCAGGCCAGCTTGGTTTGTAAGGACAGATTCTTGTAACACTTTATATATGGAGGGGGGACTTTATGTGCATGCTTGTCCTCTTCATCAGGATTTGATTGGTAGAGAGGTGAGGTTACTCCAGGGCACATTTTGTGCCCTGCTTAACCCCACCTCCCAGCTAATGGGAATTTATTTGAACAGGGATTGGCCATATAAAAGTGGGAGTGGCCTTTAAAAAGTCAATTCCTGTTAATTTTTTTTTCTCACGCTGGCTTGGGCAGTGCCTCAAGCAGGTTTAGAAGTGGTGGTGGTGGTGGTGTGTGTGTGTGTGTGTGTGTGTGTGCACGCGTGGGGGGTGCGTTATTTTCTTTTAAATGTTTAGTGGTATTGTGGTGCCATGGAGGAGGGTTGACATGTATTTATTTATTTATGTGCTTGTTTTAGAGATGATGTCCCTTGTAATTTGTATGAATTGTTATGGAGGCTTTGACCCCCATATTAATTAATCTTTGAGTGTCTGATGTAGGAATGCATAGTTGTGCGTGTGTTTTTGCTGCTGTTCTTTTGTACTACAGTGGTCTTTAACATGCATTGGGAACTCTGTGCCTGGGTTTTGTAGGTACAGAACTAACGGCAGAAAATGTGTCCGCTTAACTTGTGGTAACACTCACCACATACAATATAATATCAAATAGTATGGGCTGTTCCACTGATGTCTATGACAGCTAATCTAGCAACCATAGTGCATTCATAAATCGCTGTGTTTGGTCACAGCACATGTAATAAAATACCAAACTGTGACTTAAAACTAATGGCCCTAAAATAATTGACCCCATGGCCTGTTAGACTCTCCTTATGAGAGGGTTAGAAACCACTGACCAAAGGGTTAAAATGTATTCCATTTTTTCTGTCATGCTCCTTTCTCTTATACAATAGTTGTTTGTTCCCCTGGCAGCATTGCAGGGTAAGCAGCTGGTATTTTGTAACTTGCTCAGTTAGTTATGCCTCTCCCATACTTGTTTGAAAAGTTGCCAGCCTTCAAAAGACCAAACTGCACTGCTATACTATACCAGACATTTCATCAGGAAATACTCTGCTATAATCTATCTGGCATCTATTTTGCGCTGTATTTGTAATTACCTGTATAAAATTGACCAAATTGTCAGTTTAATGTGGGCTGCTAATGAAAAACACATACATTAGGGTTGCACTGGTTACTGTTTGATCCTGCATTATAATAGCTATCTGGCCCCCTTACCTATATAATCCATTAAAGGGATAGTAATACTACTTTTTTATCTTTATTTTATTTTGTAGGTATTAAAAAAACATGAAGAACGATATAAGTCTTCGGTTTGAGAGGTATTCACAAGCAACGTTTCATCCTCACTGACATCACCGCTCTAGCTGTCGGATTTGGAATCAGGTCCGCAGACCGCCTGTGGCTCTACAGCAGAGCCGAGATCGCGAGATATAAGAAGAACTACTTCATTCGAATAGCCTGGTTTGCAAGCAAACTTTGTAGACAGTTCCATGGAACTAATTATTTTTATGTCTTGCGATCTCGGCTCTGCTGTAGAGCCTCCACCTGGTCTGCAGACCGGATTCCATATCCCACAGCTAGAGCGGTGATGTCAGTGAGGATGAAACATTGCTTGTGAATATCTCTCAAACCATAAAGGTTTGAGAGATAAGACTTATATTGTTCTTCATGTTTTTTTAATACCTACAAAATAAAATAAAGATAAAAAGCAGTATTACTATACCTTTAAGGACCAGAGGTCTGGGGAGATTTGGCATGGACAGTTTTGCGCTATCATTGGATGGATATGCTATGTTGCAGAAAAGAAAACCATCGAGTGTGAGAGGTATACAACATATTTTGAAACAATGTGTTATACTATCTAGCACTCAGAGGGTTAAAGGGATGATAACTCATCACATTGTCATGAACATGTGACGGTGACACAAGGGGATTTATGTGAGATTATTTCTGTAGACCAAAACAACATTTTGATGCATAACCTTAATTTTAGTACATTTCACATATCAGTATTACAGCATACAATTTTGGGGTCACATGTACAGATTTTTACATGGACAGCGCCAACAATACAATTGAGTCCCTGGAAGTACTTCACGTGACATATGCAAGTTGCACATGAAAAACCTTCTGAATAATATCTGTCAGTGGTGGGGGAACCCTAATTTACTCAGCTGGAGGAATATGTGAATGTATGTAAAAAGACAACTATACATAGGCTCAATACGTTATCAGACAGATCTAAACTGTTTGTGCTACAAATAAAAGCACATGACGACAACTTTCTGTGCTGATTAATTTTTACTGAGACTAATATCACAATTGTATCACAATTGTGTAACACAAGTAAATGGAGATTAACACTTGAATGCATTTCTGTAATGCCACCAAGTTTGAAATTGAATGTACAAGCTTTTAGTCATCCACTTTACAGTACTATTTCAAAGTAACAACATAACATAGCTGTCAGCAAAGGATACTTAGCCATAACAGTGCTTTACATGTGATGACATCAACATTAATACTTGAAACTGAAAGTCACATTTACAAAGGGTAACTGGAGCAATGTGCACAAATTGTGAGCACTATGAAACACTCCATCGCTATGGTGATTGCTTTTAATTCTGAACTGAACCACAGAATGGCTCTAGTTTGGCCTTCATAAATACAGTAGTGTAAATGTGAGAAAAACACAACTTTGGACAAAGGAGGCTTTTAGTTCCAAAAACCCTTCTAGCAACACCACCGACTCCTCTACATTGTGTTGGGCAAAGTGATAACTTGGGGACAGCCACCCCAAGAAAAAGCCAAGGAGTGTTTCTCTGGCTCTTGCTCCTATTTTGAACTACATTTGAGTGTGTAAAAAAATGGATTATAGGGCACTGGTGTTGGAAACAGAGCACTGAAATCACTGAAGCAGTCTCCCTCATTTAGACCTCGATTTCAATGTCCCTGCTAAAACAGGCGGTAGAGCAAAATTGGATAACGGTTAACGTTAACAAAAAACACTAGCGGAGTTATTCAATTGCCCTACCAGCTGAAAGCACAAAATAAATAAATAATGGGAGCATCAAAGGAAAAAAGCTATCGGTGCCTGACATACTGTCAAGCACTGACCGATAGCTCAAATACACAGTCACCCTGCCAAACACTAAATCTACATAGTTTACTATTGAAATGTCGCCAAATGTTGCATCAAAGGGCGACATTCTGATATTGCACACTTAAGGATCGCCAAATAGAGGGTGACATTTCAGTAGTAAACCACAGGCCCTGCACGGTAATTTAGAACTTGACTGTTGAGTATTTTTCTCCCTGGGTGGTAGTGAAGCTAGTGCTGGGGCAGCAGAGTGTCAGTGGAAGAGGTCCCAGTCAGCACACAGCCCCACAGTAGGGACAAGATCCACTTTTGTGCTGCCTAAGTGTTTTAAAGTTAGCTGTTAACCCCTTTGATGCTACACTCCGGCTGTGGCTGGTTCGGGTCTCGGCTAGCCCTGGATCGCACGAACCGCAGCTGGAGTGGGGTTAACAGCTGATTTTATAGCAGTGTTAAAGTGGATTTTGTCCCTCCTGTGGGGCTGTGTGCTGGCTGAGACCTCCACTACTGGGACTCTTCTCTCCCAGCACCAGCTTTACTTCCACCTGGGGAGACAAATACTCATTACTATTCAATATACTATTGAAATATCTCCCTCTATTTGGCAACCCTTAAGCGTGCAACATCAATAGTAAACCCTCCCAAGGTAATCCACCCAGGGCCTTCCAATAATGATTAAGTTTCCCCGGAAGCACTGAATGGAGCCTCTGTAGACTTTCAGTTGAGGGGAATCAGATGCTTAGCAGACAGTGCCATAATAAGTGGGAGTGGGATTTTGCTGCTCATGCCATATCTACAGCTTGCTGTCTGATCTCAAGTAGTGGTCCATCTGGCAGAAAACCTCTCTGTTACTTTATCAATAGTAGAGGTCTGTCTGCTGATGAACCCCTCAGTTACCTGATCACCAGTAACAGCCCATCTGCCAGCATACCTCTCTGTATCAGATTTCCAGTACCAGTCCATCTACCAGTGAACCATTCAGTTTCTGATTGGAAGTTGTGGCCTGTCCACCACTTCTCATTTCATCTGCCAGATCGCCAGTAGTAGTCAGTCCACTAGAACTTCCCTCTGCAGTCAGATTACCAGTAGCAGTTCCCTTTTTCTGCAGATCTGAGCCTCAATTCACTCTCTACAATGTCCTTGTCCTCAGGAATGGTGTTGTGAAACACAATGCTCACAATTGAAATGGAGCTATACTAGTGATACACATACCTGGGAACTTTTGAGGCAGGGTTACCCGGAGGGTAACCTTGTCAGTGCCCAACAGGGAGGAAAATGACGAGATTTGCACCATGAAAGAGGCGGGGCCTAGTCGCGGGGGGGGGGGCGGGACCAAAAAAAAAAGAAACCCTGAAAAATGGAGGTAAGAGGGCAGGGAGTGAGAGGAACCGGGCAGGATGGAGAACAAGTGGGCAGAGTTTCTACTTAAACTCTGCCCACCCGGTGATTCACACATTGCCCCGGAGACCCGGTAATTCAGTTTGAAATCCAGAGTCTCCGGGGCAAAACCGGAGAGTTCCCAGGTATGGTGATACACAAGACTCACAACTGAAATAGAGATACTCAAGTGATACTACATAGCTTACAACAGAATTGGAGCTACAGCAGCCAACTGCCAAGGTAAGAAACTGGCCTAATTGTAAGGAGTTACACAGAATAGTGCAGAGCCGAAGGCTCCCCACAACAATGTTCAGCTTTGCCTTGGCCCAGCAGCTACCACTACAATCTTCAGACCCAGTCACCCACCTCACTCCATCATCTTCAGTACATCTCCACCACCAACATAGCATGCAGCCCCTCTTTCCCCCGTCAGAGCCCTCAGCACCCCCAACACCTTCCTTCCTACCTGTACACAGAGGCTACAAATCAGGCAGCTTCCATATATAAAATAGTTCCCCTCTCTGTCTTTACAGAACTAGCAACCGTAGGGCTGAGCAGGCTATGGACGCATTACATGGAACTGTCTGTCAGGCAGACTATCATGCCCATTGATGGAACAGGCTCAGTTTCAGTAGATGGTTGGCCCCCGTAGCCAATAGTAGCTGTGTCACTTAATATTTATATTTCTACCTGCAATCTTCATTTAACTTGGTGTTGGCAATGCAGTGGGTCACGACAGTGAGCAAAGCCACCTGGCCTACTCTAAGAGTCTGGCAACCAAAATCAGTTCTATGTCACATCTGCTTCAAATACCAGAAGGATCTGCTTTGGCTTGAGATTGAACCGCGACCTTTTGAATATAAGACCTGTGTTTTCGAGATGCTTGGCCAATTGTGTCAGCTGATCTATTTAGGCTGGTATTTAAAATAGCCCAGTGAGCCTCCTCGTTGCTTATGCAAGTGTCCAGTTTGGTGATACCAGAGCACTCCTGCTTTCCTCGGCTTGTTCCCATCTTCGATTCTGTCTTCTGTGTACTCGATGCATGATAATGATTCTGACACTTGGTTTCTGACCATGACTAGCTCCAGACTTAAGTCTTGTCTTCTGTGTACCAGACCCTGGCCTGTCCTCGACTTTGTCTCTGCAACTTCTGCATTGTGGGTTCACTTTGTGACCTCCTTGATCAGCTGGTAGTGCCATGCTACCCATAGGTGGAGGTGTGGACATCCTGGCCCAGTCCCTGTTCAACCAATTCTCATGATATGACTTTGTGGTCCGCACAATTATTTTGGCCTATGGTCACAGCAAGACCGCGTCTATCATCAACAGCCCTCTCTAGCATCTCTCCGCCGCTTCTTGGTGGTACTTGGTCAAACCCAGTGCCTCTGTTAAGCAGGATAATTTGGCCTTACATTTTGAAGTCACCCTCTGTTAGTTTACAATCTACAATCTATTTCCTTGCAGCTGCATCGGCAACACCAGAGAGCAGATTCTGATATGGTGATGTGTGGAATATATATATATATATATATATATATATATATATATATATATATATATATATATATATATATATATATATATATAAATCTTGGGTCAACATGATCCTATTATTGCAATTTTTATCTATTTTAATATGTTAGGCTGACTCTTCATGTACAGATTGCAACAAATTATAGATCTGGGCACACTAAAGTATGTGTTTAGTTTGGGGGTGGGGTTCAGCCTCTTAAAGCCTTCATTATTCTCTGCCTATGCATTTGGATGTTGTAAACCTCTTTAACATCCAAGGGGTTAAAGTTCTCATTTCATCAAAATGTGTAAAAAACTTTCCTCAGTACACACAAAACAGGAACCAGAAAGAACTCAGAAATGCAGAAGCGGTGCATTTGGGTCACCATGACCTTTTACCGGAAAAACAAGGCAAATATTATTCTATATCAGTGTAGAACAGTTCAATTAAAGTAGCTTTAAATAAAAAGACAAAAATTCTGCATACACTGTAAGTTTTCTTTCCCTGGCTTTTCACTGGTCTGGCATATGAATGCTCTAATCCCTTTGATGCTAGGGAAATCTCCAACACGTTGCTTCGCAATGTGCTTGAGATGTCTCTGTCTAGCTCCTAGGAGTTAATTCTGTTGGGGTGATGTGCAAATTTAAGGAGCATTTTAATAACTTTTTGAGGTCCTTGTCATAAATGTGAAAGAAGTCACAAACGTCCATGTATGCACAAACAAACACATTGTGTGCTGTTTTGTAGGTAAGAGCCATGCAGGTTTTGTTTTTATTATTTTATTGCATTTGATATCTGTTGTTTACTGCTTGTTGTTTATATTTACAATCTGATAAAGACAATTGAGCAGTAAGATCCATTCAAGTCTATTTAAGCCTATAGTTTGTTGGGAGGGAAGCGTGATCTAGAAGCAGACTTCTTGCATGTCGGCAATCAAATAATGGCAAATAGATGGATAAATATACCTGTCTCTGGTTTAACCCTTAAAATGCCAAGCCTGTAACTGGTACAGACTGACCTATGTGCCAAGCCTGTAAGTGGTTGCACTCTAACCCCCTTAAATTTTTTGTGTTTTTTAAATTTTATTGAGTTTTTAATGCCCCCACCACCCGTTTTGATTGCTTACACAACAGTGTAAGCAATCAGTCACACTGACCTAAGCAAACTCAGTGACTATAGTCTAACGCTCCTCCTTGACCCAACATTCCCAAAACTTCCAGGCTGAGTGAAAGGAACAGGAAGGCTCACTCACATTATTGGTGAGATCAGCAATGATGTAAGAGTTTCCCTACTCAAGAATACAGTAGGAAATGCCATCATTTTGATGATTTCAGTTCATTTAAGGGGGTAGAAATTTAAAAAAATAAAAAAAAATTTCTTTCAGCACCACCTTCTGGAAACATTTGTGCATATCAAGTGTGGGGTAGAAAAAAAACCCTCATTTAATGAAGTTGGATATGCACTTTCATGAAATGTATGCTTTTAGATTTTTATTTTTTAAAGTTGATATGCTGCAGTAATTATGCCTTCAAATTGTGCTTGAAATTCTTTAATGTGCCGTTACAAATCTGGATCCTCAGGGGTAGGACAAACCTTTGTACACCTATACATATTGGGTATCCTGTACTTAGGCGATATGTGGCATTCATATTGCAAACTTTTTTGTTTGTTATGCTAAGCTTGCTTGATTTGTTGTACAGTAAATTGTGACTTTAGTGTACATTTCTGAAACATTTCTGAAAACCTCTGTTTTAAGACATTTCCTTACTACATCACTTTGTATAGGAAGAAACTTCATCTGTATTCTGATTTTATGTCAGTCTACATTCAGGAAATACATTCTTTTACATAGTTATTGAGCTGTTTTAGGAAGTTTTACCATGTAATCTATGGAACGTGCATTTTAATTAGTAAATTTTGCGTTCCTGTTAATTAAGGGTCTTTGCATCCCATGCATGTAGGAAAAACCATTTGTATTTATTATTTTTGTACTCAGAGTATTTGGAACAAGAGTGACCACATGTCCCAGATTGTCCAGGACAATCCCAGATTCTAAATGTGTGCCAAATGCCCCAGGCATAAATAGTTAAGAGTTATGTTAATGGTATCTTACAAACTCATTTTTATAACACATGCTTCTAGACATGAATACTGTTACCATTCATGGTGTTGGAGATGTATTAATACGTGGAGGTACAGTAAGGTGTGAGGAGGAGGAGGCGATAATGTGGAGAGAACCCCTCCAATGATCTCATATTTCCAGTTATCACGTATTCTCTTGGAGTGTATGTTGTATGAACCCTCTATTGAAAAATATTGGTGCATGTGCTCCATACGAAAACATCTGACCTGGAGATGTAAGATCATGAGAGAAGTCATCTCTACCTAATCAACTGTTCATCACACCTCACTGTGTACCCCCCCCCTCGCTCCATGCATGGTGTGAAAACCTGAACAGACTAGTGGTGTTCTAATGCAGCTGTCTCGTAGGCAAACGCTACACTGATCGCAATGGTTAACCTGGGATGACCAGTTGTTTGCTGTGATTGATTACCTTTCCCTCATCAGAGTTTTAATTCAGATCATATTTTGATCTGATGATCTATCCTGCAAGTGCATCAACAAACACATCTACATGTTTGTCAAAATCCTCTATTACCACAACAGTGGTGGAAACAATATGTGGAGAGTGTAGAACCTAGTATGTTGCGAGTTAGGTGTATGTTGTTCAAGTTCATTTCACATCATGGAAAAACAACACCTTCATGTTATTTGGCTTTGCTACGTGGTCTGTGAGTTGAACTTGTACAAAAGAGTCTGTATGTGATGTGTGTGCTCAACCATGCTGTAACACCCTAGTACGCCATTAATTGTGCATGAGTTGTGTTCACTGCGTTGATTGGCAATGTGTTAGAGACATCCCTGCCACAGTATATGTGGTGTGTTTGCCGTCCTGTTGTTCAATACCTTACAACCAAGTCACATGTGCATGAATTGTGTTCACTGCAATGCACTGGAGACATCTCTGCCACTCATGATAAATAAGTGCCTATTTATTGGGGGGGATATTGGCCTTATTTTTTCTTTTTGAGGGTGCTTTGGAAGGGGCTGCAGGGGTGGAATCCTTCACACTCTGGCGGGTGACCCTTGTTTGTCTGGTGGCTTCTGGTGGTGCAATGCTGTAAGGGGAGGTGTTTGTAGACCCCTCTGTAGATGCTTGGGCCATCTCCTGGTGCTGGTTCTCCTGGCAATTAAAGTCCCGCATTTCATCCAGCATCTGGCCCAGTAAGTCCAGCATGCCCGTTCGGAACTGGCTGAGTTCTGTGGTCAGAACCACCAGTTGAGCCCAATGGCTTGGAACCTTTCATTGGTCCTCTGTGCATTTCTCTCCAACTCCTCAGGAATCTTGCACATCTTCTAGCCTCCCTCAGTTGCATCCTTTGGATGGTGACACACCCCTCAGCCATGGACTCAGTGAGAGTAGGCATGAACTATGTGGAGGAAGTTGATGGTGGTGTGGCTGGTGGTCAGGATGCCTCGTGAAGCCTCTGTGCTTCCTCTTCTGGCGGTGGAGGTGAAGATGGTGGTGATCCCTGGAGATGATCATCTGGGAGAGGGCCAGCATGAGATGAGTGTGGGGATCACAAGGACATCAACAGACCCCTCTCTCCACAGGGATGTGTCAACCCCAGACTGGATCAGTGATAGTGGTGGTGTTGGTGATAGGGTAAAATCATCAAGGGCTTGGGGATGATGTGGCTCGTCAATGAGCCCCACATGCTTATAGTCCAGTGGCCACGGCTCATACCTTGGCCACTGGTATGTGGATCCCTGCTGGCTTGAGCTTGTGTCAGGGGTGGATTCTTGCTGGAATATAGAATTATACAGGAAGTAGCACACCAAAATTATATATAGGGAGAAATCTGTATACAATAAATACATGGTGCCATCGAATCTAAATAAATCACAATATATCTCCAAAGCAACAAGTAGATAACTTAGAGACACTCATCTCCTCAAAAGTAAAACAAAAAAATAAATAATTAAACTAAGAAATAGTATCAAAATTAAATATATTTCACTGTCGTCCAATACAGGTCACTGGTACTTCTGGGAGGCGATTCGCCCCTTTAATAGGCAGGAACAATTATGCAAATGATTGCAGGGGGCGGAGCCTCCCCTCCTACTTAAGCCACCTTCAGGCCAGAGCCACCAGATTGATTTGTTCCTGGGTGCTGTGCACACCAGGTAGAGAACATCTATGCATTCAACTTAGTATTTTGTTATTTTTTATTCAAATATGGAATACCACCATTAGGAGGGTGACCATGGCTGTGAATTGCCCTCTTTAAAGTGGCTGGTGCAGCTTCCAGGGATTTTTCTGTGGACCTTATGCCCTGAAGAGGGAACAGCTTGAGTTAAGCAGCTTCCCTACTGGGGAATTTACCTCTGGTCTATTCCCACTTCATCATGGTCACCTGAAGACAGAAGTCCTTGCAGGAAAGGTGAGCCACCCATTGAGTGCTGAAGGTCCACTTGTCCCCACAGTGTCCCTTTACTGGGCTTGTATTTGGGAGTTTGCTTTGCACTCCAGCACTCATAGGGTGTTTTTATTTGCATTTAATGTATTTAATGCAGTTTCTGTGGTATTCTCTGGGTTTGGAGCCTTGAATAGTATTTCTTTATGTGTTTTATGTATGTTTGGGCACTTTTTAATGTTTTATTAAACTTTATTAAAAATGGTGTTCCGCGCCTTTAAGCGCGGCTTTTCCCGCTTAGACGCTATGGCTCCTTTACTCTCTATGAGATTTCACAGTCTGGGACATATCTCTGGAACCGCTTGTCACAGCAACTCCAGAGAGGGCTCAATTTAATGCTAAGCTCCTGCTCTATCATCCGGTGTGTGTTTTATTAGTGTGGGGTGTTCAGGGGGCTTCGGGCACTGTTTGGGGTACTTGCATGGGGAAAACTACATTTCCCATGAGCGCCCGGTTCGCGCTCGTTTCTGATTGGCTATCCTGACGGCCGCCAATTTGTGGAGCTCTTCCTCAGCGAGTACACTACGCAGGGACTGAGCCTTCTCTCCCCTCAACAGATTAACCCTTCGCTGGCCAGATAAGTCCAATATTAGGCATTTCTGGGGTGAAACTTTAATCTTCCACACTCTTACTGGGTGATAGAGTTTAAAGTGGGGTATATTGACGCTGTGAGCATGTCTACTTCACTGGAGCTAGGGGCTAGACCCAAGTCTAAGGAGGATGGGGGGTCTGCTCCCCCCATGGCGTTTTGCTCCTCTTGTCACACTGGGCTATCTAGTGATAATGTTGTGGATCTATGCCCTAACTGCACTGGTCAAGATAGCAACCCTGGGCTTCCCAGCCATGCTATTGAGCCATCTTGGGTGAGGGAGTTTAAAGCTGCCACTAGGGATCTCAGATCCACTCTTCAACTCTTTCCCTCTCAGGTACAGGGGGCTCTCCAGGTCTGGCAGACCCCCGCTTCAATCAGGACCTCCCTGCCTAAGCCACAGGGTGCTCCTGATGTGTCTGATTCTTCTGAGGAAGAACTCTTGCAGGATTCTGATGCTGAGGAACGCACTGTTATTGAGTCTAACAGGTCCATTGGGGACCCTTATGAATGTGACCCTGAAGTTTCGGCGGAGGGTCTGATTAGAGCTGTACTGAATACGCTCAACCTTCCTCTGACTCAGGAATCCACTTATGATCCTACTGATGTTTTTCAAAAGAAACCATCTAAGCCTGTTGTTTGTTTTCCAACTAACCCTACTCTTGCCCGTCTAGTCTCTGAGGCATGGAAGAATCCTGATAGATCCTCCTCTGTCTCTAAAAAGTTTGCTAAACTGTACCCTTTTCCTGAGACTGAGCTGGCAAAATGGGTTCATCCCCCCAAGGTGGATGCTCCTGTTTCCAGACTATCCAAGTCTACCGCTTTGGCTGTCTCTGATGCCTCTGCCCTGCAGGATTGGACGGATAAAAAGCTAGTGCTTTCTCTTAAGTCTATTTTTGCCTCTATTGGCACTGCCATGTGTCCAACCTTTGCAGTGGCATGGGTTAATAGAGCCATTGCGGCCTGGACTGAACGACTGACTGAAGCAGTTCGCCAGGATGCACCAGTATCTGAACAGTTGCAGCTTCTTGCTAATATCACTGAAGCTCAGAACTATGTTGCTGACGCTGCCTTTGATGCTGTGCGCATGATGGCGAGGGCCTCCACTGCTTCTGTGGTGGCTAGACGTGCCCTTTGGCTGAAAATCTGGTCTGCTGATACAGCCTCTAAGAAAGCCTTGCTTTCCTTGCCCTTTCAGGGGAATTTGCTATTTGGATCTGAGCTCAAAGAAATGATCAGTGAGGCTACTGGTGGTAAAAGTACTCTTTTACCCTCAGTCTTTAAGAAAAAGTTTCCAGCCAAACGCAATCGGTCCTTTCGTTCCTTTCAGACTGAGACACGCTCCTCGGCCCAGACGGGTCCTCCCGCTACGCGCTCCTCCTCCAAGCCCAAACAGTCCTGGAAGCCCAAAGTGGCCCCCAAGGCCAAGACCTCCAAGACTGCTTCGGCATGACTCGCCGAACCCGGGTCCGCATCCGGCTGTAGGTGCACGTCTCCGCATCTTTCGCCGGACTTGGGAGGAGTCAGTAGCGGACCCATGGGTTCTTCAGGTGGTGTCAGAGGGATACAGGATCCCTTTCTCCTCCCTTCCTCCTTTTCGGTTCCATTTTACTCGTCCTTCTCAGGAACCCACAAAAAGACGTCTGTTCGACGACGCTATTCAGGATCTCTTGGACAAAGAGGTTCTGGAAGTGGTTCCTCAGGAGGACACAGGTTCAGGATTTTATTCCAACCTGTTTGTGGTGGCCAAAAAGGACGGAGGGGCTCGTCCTATTTTGGATCTCAAAGATCTCAATGCCTATGTGGTGACTTCCCACTTCCGCCAGGAGTCCCTGCGCTCTGTGATTGCAGCAATGTCTCCAGGGGAGTTCCTTGCCTCCCTGGACCTTCAGGATGCTTATCTTCACATCCCTATTCATCCAGACAGCAGGCGGTACCTCAGGATTGCCTGCCACAGGGGACACTTTCAGTTTTCTGCTCTTCCCTTTGGGCTGACTTCAGCTCCTCAGGTCTTCCAGAGAGTGTTGGGCTCCCTGATAGCGGTGCTTCATCAGGACGGGGTCAGGGTGACTCCCTACATGGACGATCTCCTCCTCAAAGCTTCCTCGGCGGAGCTTCTTCACCAGCAATTGCAGAAGTGTATCCACACTTTGACCCGCCATGGCTGGATCCTGAATCTGGACAAGTCGGACTTGGTCCCATCTCAGAGGCTTCTGTTCCTGGGTCTCCTGTTCGACACTCGCCAATGCATGGTGTTTCTGCCGGAGGATGTGGCTCATCAGATAGCTATCAGAGTGGCGGGGATTCTGGAACTGGACTTAGTGCCGGTAACGAAGTTGTCGTCCCTGGTGGGGAAGTTCATTTCCACGATCGAAGCGGTTCCTTTTGCCATGGCCCACTCCAGGGAACTACAGAGATTTGTGATCCAGACGTGCAAGAATCATCCAGATCATCAGCATCTGTCAGTCTCTCTACCCCCTCATGTGGAATCGAGTCTGCACTGGTGGTTGGATCTCTCCCATCTCCTGAAAGGGAGATCCTTTCAAGTTCCTTGTTGGACCACGATCACAACGGATGCCAGCCTTCGGGGCTGGGGTGCTGTGTTGGGTCGCTTCAGTGCTCAGGGGAAATGGGGTCTGGAGGAATCTCTTCTCTCCATCAATGTTCTGGAACTACGTGCCATCCGGCTTGCCCTGAGACACTGGGAATCTCAACTGACCGGTCTTCCGATCAGAGTGGAATCCGATAACGCCACTGCGGTGGCTTACATCAACAGGCAAGGCGGCACAAGAAGCGGCACCGCCTGGTTGGAGGTCAAGGATATTTTGTCTTGGGCAGAAGATCACGTGCCTGTCATCTCTGCAGTTCATATTCCAGGCGTGGACAACGTCATGGCAGACTTCCTCAGTCGTCATACCGTTGACAGCGGAGAATGGGCTCTTCATCCAGAGGTGTTTCAATTGCTCACCCAGAGGTGGGGGATGCCGGAGGTGGACCTGATGGCCTCCAGACACAACAGGAAGGTTCCGGTGTTTTGCTCCCGGCGGAGGGACTCCCTTGCTCTAGCAGTGGATGCCTTGTCGATCCCTTGGGATTTTTCTCTGGCTTACATCTTTCCTCCTCTTCCTCTATTGATCAGAGTCATCCAGAAACTGAAGCGGGAGCGTTGTCCTGTTATCCTGATCGCTCCAAACTGGCCTCGCCAGTCCTGGTATCCGGAGTTGATGGCCATGTCAGTGGCGGATCCGTTCCCACTTCCTGCCCGTCCGGACCTACTTCTTCAGGGATATCTGTGGAAGGAGGATGTTCACTCACTCCATTTGATGGTATGGCGGTTGAATCCTCGATTCTAGCAAAGAAAGGATTTTCTCCTTCTGTGGTGTCGACTATGCTCAGTGCTCGTAAGCCTGTGTCTTCCAAGATCTATCATCGCATATGGTCAACTTTTGTGGCATGGTGCTCTGATAAGAAATTATCCCTTGATTTTCATCTTCCCACTGTCCTGGCCTTCTTGCAGGACGGTGTTGATAAGGGGCTCAGTCTGAGTTCCCTCAAAGTTCAGACTTCTGCCTTGTCTGTGTTTTTCCAGGAAAGGATTGCTATCCTTCCTGATGTGAAAGTTTTCTTCCAAGGTGTGACTCATGTTCGACCTGCCTTCAAGAGTCCTGCTCCCCAGTGGGACCTCAATTTGGTGCTGGGAGTTCTCCAGCGACCACCGTTTGAATCCTTGGCTTCCATTCCATTACGTCTCTTGACTTGGAAGATGGCCTTCCTTTTGGCTATTGTTTCAGTTCGCCGGGTAGCAGAGTTACAGGCTTTGTCTTGTAAACCTCCTTACCTGGTGTTCCACAAGGATAAGGCTGTGCTTCGCACTACCAAGGAATTCTTACCCAAGGTTGTGTCCGAGTTTCACATCAATCAGGAGATTGTGGTTCCCTCTTTCTGCCCTAATCCTTCATCTGACAAGGAACGGGATCTCCATTTGTTGGATGTGGTGCGTTGCCTCAAGTTTTATGTTCATCGCACTGAGTCTATCAGGAAGTCTGATGCTCTATTCGTCATTCCTGAGGGGCCTAGGGCAGGGAGACCGGCCTCCAAAGTTACCATTGCCTCTTGGATCAAGGCTACTATCCGTGAAGCCTACAAGTTGCGGAATAAGCATGTTCCCTTCCGGGTGACTGCCCATTCCACCAGATCTATTGGGGCCTCTTGGGCCTACAAGAATCAGGCTTCCGCTGATCAACTGTGCAGAGCGGCTACTTGGTCCTCTGTGCACACTTTTTCTAAGCACTACCGAGTTGATGTGCTGGCCTCGGCTGATGCCAGTTTTGGAAGGAAAGTCCTGGAGGCAGTTTTGCCTGTGTAGGTCTTCCACTCTGTGATCCTTAGTGCTTCCTTACTGTTGAGCCCAGTTGGCTCTAGTTCCGTGTGCTGTGTTAGTTCAGGGATTGTTCCCTTGATTGGTGTCTGTTGACGCTTACAGTTTGGGCTATGTAATTAACTGGTTCATAGCAGTTTTAATGACTTGGGCCTTGTTCTGGTCCTTGCCTTCTTCCCACCTCTGGATCAGCTCAATGTTTGTACATCCCAGAAGTACCAGTGACCTGTATTGGACGACAGTGAAAATAGGATTTTAGTCTTACCTGTTAAATCCTTTTCACTTAGTCCATACAGGTCACTGGTCTCCCACCCTGTCAAGGGACCAGACCTGGCTCTCTTGTGGCATTCAGTGGGAGACCTTTGGGGCATGCTCACAGGAGTCTTTCTTCTTGCTTACCTGGGGTCAGTTTTAGGGTCTCAAATCAATCTAGTGGCTCTGGCCTGAAGGTGGCTTAAGTAGGAGGGGAGGCTCCGCCCACTGCAATCATTTGCATAATTGTTCCTGCCTATTAAAGGGGCGAATCGCCTCCCAGAAGTACCAGTGACCTGTATGGACTAAGTGAAAAGGATTTAACAGGTAAGACTAAAATCCTATTTTATTAACACATAATGACACATTTTAAGGAGTAAGGAAGCTCCCCAGATACACCAACAGCGATGTCCCTCTCCTTACAACTTCCCCCAATCACAATAAAAAATATAATGTTGTGTTAAAAACATGAAAGAAAACCCTATCCCCTGCTAGATGCTGGCATCTATACTAGGACAATCTAAATACTGATCGCTTACTAATAGATGAGGAGACTAATAAATAATATAGGATGTCAAACACAGATATAAATCTTACACTTGGAACCAATGAAAAAAATGTCCTAAATATATCAAAAGGACATTAGATATTTTGAATATTTTCAGTGTCCAATACATTCAGCATTGGAACTTTTCATCAGCAATATCTCAGCCATCATCTAAGACACTTCTCTGTGAGATATACAGTCACCATCCAATGTAACTTAGTTCTTGAACAATAATTCAGTACGAACTCAAGAGCCAAAATCACAGTTCTCATACCATAATCCAGCAGTAAAATCATCACACTGGGATTAGTCAAGTCACATAGACATGTTGTATCTTATAAATCAGAAGAATCTCACCATCTCTCGGTAATCTGCTCCATTTCTATAGATCAATGATCCTCCATCCATGTGTGATCTGCACGCTACATTCATGTATACATTTTCCGACTGCAAGCTAATAACCTGTTGCAAGTTCCGAATCAACAGAATGCTTATGTTCAAAGTAAATGTTACAAAGGTTTCTTCATACTCCGGTGACTTGTGCTATTTGATAGCATATTGCCTCATACATCTATCTTTTCACGGTTCCAATCTCTCAAACATAATATGTAACCATAAGACATCCAACTCCTCCTTTCATCCGGACAGGTAGTCAGTAGGGTTAAACCACCTACGCGTTTCATCCCAACTATGGGAATTTTTCAAGGTATCTGTATTATTATACATCACTCCCTTTAACTTTACTTCTTGGGGAAGTGTCTAATTATCCTCCAATTATTTAAAATCCCCGCTTGGCCAGCCAACAACCACAAGGTTCTGCCATATAATTAACCCTTTGAGCAGTAGAGCACGTATCATTATACACAGAAAAACTTTAAACAATACTAGTTCAAACCTAAGTTCACATAATATAATCAAGTTACTAACACAATCATGCGGATATTCTTAACACATGGAGAATTTCCACTTCACTTAACATATATATTTTTTCTCTCAATATTATTAACCCTTTTAATCCTACCTTTTCCACTTACATTATCCTTTTTTCCCCAATCAAATCTAATCATAAAGAGAGACATCTAACATTGTTGTCCTTCAAACCTTATCAAATGAAGTGTTTGTATCCATCCTCAATATATTCAGAAGAAGCACATGAAGTGTTACTTAAAGGGCCACATATACTAAATCCCTCCATTCCTATTTCTTCCATTTAAAGAGATTTCAATACCTGAATTCAACAAGAGATCTTAAAGGGGACCAAACATTTAAATTAGACTCAATTTCTAAACCTCACAACTGTCTTATCCCCTAATGGGAACATATAACCAGCACACAACCCATATCTTTTTTATCCATCCTTCATTATCTATATCATAATTAATAGTTGTTGCTTGGTATATGTAACCAGTTGTTTTATACCATCAAATGTATCATTAATATCAGACAGCTGTGACATAAACTCTTCTTTACAAAAATCTCACATGAATATTAGAGTCACTATTCCCCATCAACTAGTGGAAATCTCTCAGATCTAATAAGATCATGCTGGATCTATAAAAACATATTGAATTTAATTTCTTCATGCAATCCTTGGGGTTCCAAAACACCCAAACTATAGATCCAGTGCAATTCTTTTCTAGGTAGAATTTTATCTCTATTCCCTCTTCGTAAATCCTTTTTCAAAGAGGAAATAGCCATCACCCTCAATTTATTAGGTGATCCCCCCATGTTTATTTTTGAAATGTCTAGCTATTGGACTCTCTAATCTCTGATGTAGTATATCACCCACATGTTCCAAAATGCAAATTTTCTATTTTCTTTTGTTTTTTTCCTGTATAAATCATTTCACATGGGCACGTGAGCTGGTATATTACCTCTTCTGAATTACAATTCAAATATTCCTTCACACCATAACTCCTACTTTTATCATAATTAAAGAATTTTTTACTAACATTGACATACCTACAGGCTTTACAAGTCCCACATTTGAACACGCCATGTATTTCTGTTTTGTTTAACCAATGTTTAGTATCATTTTTGGTTTTATTAAATTCTGACCTAACTAATTTATCCCTTAAATTCAAAGAACACCTTGCTACCATCAGTGGTCTTTCACCCACAATTTCTTTAATTTTGGGATCGTTGGTTAGAACATGCCAGTGTTTTGATAAAAGTTTTCTCAACATTTTCCATTGATTCCCATGTGTCGCAATAAACCTGACATAGTTAGTCATTAATTTAGATCTTTTTTTATTATTCTACTGAAAAATCAGAGTCTCCCTATCACATTTCAGGGCTCTTTTATAACAATGGGTTAGATGTCTTTTCGGATACCCTCTTTCTTGTAATCTTCCTATCAGTCCCTGCGCCTAAGATTTGAAATCGCCCACCTCAGAACAATTTCTTCTTAGACGCAGGAACTGACCCCAGGGAATACCTCTTTTTTGATAGTGAAGATGATGGCTCTGGTAATGAAAGAGTGTATTACAAGATGTCTCCTTTCTAAATGTCTTTGTCTTAATAATATTTGCCTCCTTAAAGATCCATAGATCCAAAAATTCCACCTCTACAGGGCTAACATGTTGTGTAAGTCGTATATTGAGGGAGTTGTCATTTAACATTTCAATAAATTCTGAAAGTTCTTTTCTAGTTCCATTCCAAATCATAAAGATATTATCGATGTACCGAATCCAGAAAGCCACGTGTGCCTCGAACCCACGCCCACAATACACCTCGTGCTGCTCCCACCAGCCGAGGTGCAAGCACGCGTAGGTCGGGGCGCACGTGTCTCTCATTGCAACTCCTTTACACTGTAAGTAAAATTTCCCATCAAATAAAAAATAATTTCTTGTCAGGACAAACTCCAATAGGTCCAGAACAAATTCATTCTGAGGAGAAAAGTCTATTTTACATGCCCTTAAACCACACCGATTGGGAATGGAGGTGTACAGTGACTCGACATCCAGTGTCTCCAAGATGGAGTCGCTGCACACCTCCACATCTACCAACCGGCGCAGTACATCTCTTGTATCTTGTACAAAAGATAGTGGAGAAGAAACAAATGATTTTAGTTTCTGATCTATATACCTACTTACATTTTCGGTAACCCCCTCAATACCAGACACAACCGGTCTTCCCGGTGGGGATTTCAATTATTTATGTACTTTAGGCAATATATATATAGTTGGTACCCTAGGAGTTTCTTTGAACATATAATCAAATTCACGTTTATTGATCAATCTCTCTTCCAAAGTATATGTTAACTTCATCTTTAATTCACCCTGAATGTTTAAAGTTGGATCATATTCTAGTCGTTTATAACACATTTTGTTCTGAAGCTGTTTTTTGATTTCACTCATATAAAATTCCTCAGACATTAACACTACGGTTCTCCCCCTAATCAGAGGGCTATATAATAATTTCTTTATGATTATTCAAATCTTTCAAAGTCTCAAATTCTTCTCTAGTTAAATTTTCATATTTAGGAGTTATTGGTGAGATATTTGCAATCTCCAGCTCAACCAGTTGAGTGAAGCTATTAATGTGGGGGTTAAGACTTAGAGGAGGCATATTAGTGGATTTTAATTTTCAAGATGTATATAACGTTTCCGTTTTTGTTTCCACATCATTACCATCAGTTTCCTGTAGTAAATCCATTAGATCTTGAATTGCCTGTCTATCTTCTATATGACTATCAGACCATTTTTCACATAGATGTCTAAACAAAACTTTTCTAGAAAAGAGATGTAGATCTTTGACAAGATCAAATTTGTTATTATCTACAGTGGGTGAGAAAGAGAGACCTTTCTCAAGTAAGGAAATATGAGCCTCAGTGAGATGAAAATTAGTAAGATTAATGATAATATTATTCAATATCTTTTTACTTTCATTGTCATTAATAACAATGTATTTACACTCAGTGGCTATTATTTCACCTTTGGAGGCTTCTTGACTGATCCCAGTGTGATGATTTTACTGCTGGATTATGGTATGAGAACTGTGATTTTGGCTCTTGAGTTCGTACTGAACCTGATTATTGTTCAAGAACTAAGTTGCATTGGATGGTGACTATATATATCTCACAAAGAAGTGCCTTAAATGATGGCTCAGATATTGCTAATGAAACATTCAAATGTTGAATATATTGGACACTGAAAATATTCAAAATATCTAATGTCCTTTTGATATATTTAGGACACTTTTTTCATTGGTTCCAAGTGTAAGATTTATATCTGTGTTTGACATCCTATATTATTTATTAGTCTCCTCATCTATTAGTAGACGATCAATATTTAGATCGTCCTAGTATAGAGGCCGGCATCTAGTGGGGGATAGGGTTTTCTTTTGTGTTTTTAACACAACGTTGTATTTTTTATTGTGATTGGGGAAAGTTGTAAGGAGAGGGACATCGCTGTTGGTGTATATGGGGAGCTTCCTTACTCCTTAAACATGTGTCATTATGTGGTAATAAATATATTTAATTTTGATACTATTTCCTAGTATAATGTTTTATTATTTTGTTTTACTTTTGAGGAGTTGAGTGCCTGTAAGTTATCTACTTGTTGGTTTGGAGATATATTGTGGATTCTTGCTGACCACATGTGTGGCTGCACAGTGGGGCCATTCCTGTAGATGGTGGTGGTGATGGGGCCTGGAGGCTGTAGTCGGGCTTTATCTGAGGAGGTGGTGGTGGGTCCTGGAGGCTCTAGTCAACCTTTGTCTGAGGCGGTGTTGGTGGTAGTGGTGGGGCCTGGAGGTGGTAGTCAGCCCTTTGTGGTGGCGGCAGCATTGAGGTGGAGGCATGTGGGTATCCAGCCTCCTCAGGAGATGTGTCTCACCCTCCTACTGCTGTTCTACAGGCATGCAAGCTGTGTGGGGAAATGACATCATGTAATTAGTCATGTAAGCTATGATAGGAGTGCTGCACGACTATGACATTAACATGTGAACTGTTGAATGGCAGGATGGTATCCATTGAGCTTGACATGATCCCATACATTGATTCCACTAACCTACAGTGGTGTAGCTTTAGTTATCATGTGTATCCTGAGGTGTGAGGATGGCAAGGCATACCTCCTTGCTATCCCCATTCATCAAGATACATGTGGTGAACAAAACTGAACCATCACACCTTGAGTGATATAATCCATTGCATGTACAACACCTGGGCCTCAACAGCAAACATACTTGGGCCTCTGAACACATCAATGTACCAGTGATGAACAATGACTACATAGTCCAACCTATGATGTAAGCAACACAAACAGACACAGCAAGCACACCAAAAAACCATGAACTGTGAAACCCTGCAACCCAATCAGCTGGAGGACACACTGAACACACCCCAGGAAAACTAAAAACCAAACGCACAGCAAACATTGGGGGGGGGGGGCAGGAACGCGTGGGAATAGCGTTCCTGTTCATTTTCCAGCGCAGGAACGCCGTTCCCGCTAACATGACTCCCCTGCCCGGTATCGTAATACAGTCAGGTCTGTGCCTTCTGCACAGACCTGTAGCTACTGAGCTCTCTCCTCGCTGTCGGCTCTTTATTAATGCAGAGCGCGCTGGGAGATGACATCTCCCAGCGCGCTCTGCATTATTGAAGAGAAGACCGTGCGGGGCTCTAGCAGCTTCAGGGCCAAAGTGGAGCTGATGGAGGCATGTTGGAGCTGGTGGGGGCATGTTGGAGCTGGTGGGGGCAAGTTGGAGCTGATGGGGGCAAAGTGGAGCTGATGAGGGGCACGTTGGAGCTGGTGGAGGCAAGTTGGAGCTGATGGGGGTAAAGTGGAGCTGATGGGGGCAAGTTGGAGCTGGTGGGGGGAGATGTGAGGGCAATGTGGAGCTGATGGGGAAGATGTGAGAGCAATGTGTAGATGATGGGGGGGCAAGTTGGAGAAGATGGGAGAAATGTGAGGGCAATGTGGAGATGATGGAGGCAACATGGAGCTGGTGGGGGAAATGATGGGGGCAATGTGGAGATGATGGGGGCAGTGTGGAGATGATGGGGCAATGTGAGGGCAATGTGGAGATGATGGGGGGCAATGTGTTTGCATGCACGCAACAGTGATAGAGACAAAGACACATGCAACAGACATACACACATATAGACACAAACTCCCACACACATGCAATGACATACATAGCGTGAGATAGACACACTCATACATGCAATGATACACACACACATGTATAGAGATAGAAACACTTGATGTGAGCCATACATACTTATTTTGGGTGGGGGTTGGGGGGATCTTGGGTGAGTTCCCACACTTTTTTCCCAGAACATGACCCCTGGGGGTGGGGGTTATTCAGTTTAAATGGTGATTACTTCTCCATTTCCTGTGTTATGCTACGGAGCCTATGCACTGAAATGTCTGAAGTTGGTGATATCTTAGTGCAGGCTAACACAGGAATTATCCTGCACTCTGGTGGAATTAGTTATTACCCTAAAAGGTACTGGCCTTTTCTTAGTAACATAGGCCTGGTAAATGGTTGTCTTGATCCAAGAGCCACTGTCACAATAGATGCCATATTCCCCACATTCAGTACCTCAGGAACACAAAAAGTGAATCCAATTTGCTAAAAGTTTCAGTGAGATGATCATACTTAAGACACCTTCAAGATTGAGAACTTGTACTCCTTCATTGTTGCTATGTGTCAAGGGGAGTTCTTTTATTTTTTTCAGGAGCACAGTGCCTTGTTGCCAGATGTTTAAATTTTGTATAAGGGACGGCTCATACCTACTTTGTGGGATTCCATGGGATTCAGATCTGAACCTTGGAGTGCTTCAGGGGATCCTTTTGAGCCACTGGCTTCTGTGTCTCTCCATTGCTTGACACCAAAGACAGATTTCCTGTGCCCCTTGTAGGTCTCTCTCTGCTGCTTACATGGATCTGTACATCTCTCTCAGCCCACTGTTGTTGGAGTGAAGAGAGAACGCCGAAAGTGTGAGGATAGTCAACCCATTCAAACTGGTTGGTGAAAAGAGGGAACATTTCTAATACAGAAGCCTCTGGGTCTAAAGGGGATGATGAGAGACACAGTATTGTGGTATAAGGAGGAAAGAACTTACAATGTGCAATAAGCCCAACAGAAAGACTATGTGAGTGCAAAACATTATGCGTATATTTTTTAAAATGATACATTAAACTAGTTTCTCTGTCGTTCAATATAGGTTACTGGTAACTTTGGGAAGGCAATCACCCCTTTAAGTAGGCAGGAAACAATTCTGGAAAGAATTTGCAGGGTGGAGCCTTCATTCCCTCCTTAGCTGGTCACCAGCCAATCCCCCTACCAATTAGATTGTTTCCTGGAACGTGAAAGGCAAGAGAAACAGTTCTGCAATAGTTTTAGTTTTTTTAATTGTTTTCTGTTAGATATGGAATACACCATTAGGCGATTACCATTACTGATATTCCCTAGTGGATAGCTCAATTTCCAGGTACTATGGTTGACCTCTCAGCCCTGGGGGGAAAATCTTGTTTAAAAGTTCTTTTCCTAGGAGTTGCCCACTGAGACTTCCTCTTTACACATGGTAATCTGAAGACAGAAGCCCTGCTGAAAAAGGTGAGCAGCCCTTTGAGTGCTGAGGTCCACATGTCCCATGCTTTCCTTCCACACAGAGGTCTCCTTTGGCATTCCTAATACATACTCCTGCACTCATTGGGTTTGTCTGTATGTCTGTTGGGGGTTTGGAGCAGAGTTTCTGTGGTAAAGTAACCCTTTGTCTGCTGATTTGGCATCTTTTGGGGGGTTTTAGCACTTTTCCCTTCAGGGTACAGTGTTTATTTATT
Organism: Rhinophrynus dorsalis; assembly: GCA_037306005.1. Classification (NCBI taxonomy): domain Eukaryota; kingdom Metazoa; phylum Chordata; class Amphibia; order Anura; family Rhinophrynidae; genus Rhinophrynus; species Rhinophrynus dorsalis. The sequence continues at coordinate 475,050,700 of CM074719.1, read as the reverse complement.
TATATTAATGTGTTCTGATGTTTTTACAACTATTTACTCTTCATTGTAAAATTTTGCAATTTTGACTTCGGCGCGCCATGCTCCATTCACCTCTTTGGAACGTCACAGTTTAGGACATATCTCTACAACCACTCAACGTAGCGACTTCAGAGATGGCTCATTTTGTTTGTCTGCCCTTGTTCTCTCATCCATTTAATGTTCTGTGTGTTTTGGGGGGCACAGGGGCCTTTGGGCACTGTTAGTGTACTTTTTAAGGCAAAACTACATTTCCCATAAGCGCTTGCTTCGCACACCTGTTTCTGATTGGTGCCCGTTGTGGACGCCATTTTCTGCCTTCCCTTCATAAGTATCCTATACAGGGCTTGGACTCTCCTTCTCTTCTCAGTAGAGTAACCCTTCGCCTGCCAGATAAGTGTATTTTACCTATATCTGGAGTGAAATTCTTAATCTTAAACACTGTATTTGGGGTTCCTTATACTTTCAGACGTTAATACCCTGTTAGGGTGTCAGACCCATTGGAACTTGGGGCTAGACCTAGGGATGATGTTTCTGGGGCACCTTTGAACCCCATTAACTATGGTTCCTCATGCCAAATGGAGTATTCAGGACACTTATGCCCATTATATACTGTGGCCCCTGTGCTTACGCCAGGGCCTTCCATCCCTGAGCAAGAGCCACATTGGGTCAGGGACTTTAGGTCCTCTATGGCGCAGATTCCTCTTCTTCTTCAAGGGGTTCTTCTGTCTTGGATGCCCTCCACTTCCCTCAGTCCCTATGGCACCTGGCATTCCTGACTTGTTTAATTAATCAGTGGAGGAACCACTGGAAATTTCAGAGGATTCTGCGTGTTCACTTGGGTCTTCCTTCCACCTTGGTGGCGCCTCTGATGAACTTGACACTGAACCCTCTGCTGAGGGTATCATTAAGGCAGTTCTAAACACCGTAAATGTTCCTATTATTTCTGAACCTTGGCCTACTTCTGCTATCCTTCGGGGCCTCAAGAAGTTTGGCACATTTTTTCCGCCTCACCCCACTCTTGACCAGATCATCCTGGCATAGTGGAAGACACCCGTCATGTGTCCGTCTCTGTCTGAGAGACTTTCCAAGCTCTATCCATTTTCTGATGCGGCCTTGGCTCAGTGGGCTACACCTCCTAAGGCTGATGCCTATATTGCCAGTCATTTCCTTTCCCCTGCATCTCCTGCAGTGGATCCTTCGACTCTCACAGACTTAGCTGATCGGGAGTTTGATGATATTTTACAGGCTGTGTTCTCTGCCATAGGTGCATCCTTGCGGCCTACCTTGGCATCTGCATGGGTTAACAGAGCCATTGCTGTTTGGACGAACAGCTGTCTGATGCTGTCCGTATGGATGATCCTAAAGCTAACATTTTGTCACTTTTGAATAATATTTCAGTGGCTCAGAGCTTATCTTACTGATGCCTTATCTAACGTTGTTAGGCTTGAGGCTAAGACCTCTGCCCTTTCTGTGGCTGCTAGGCACTCCCTGTGACTTACATTCTGGTCTGTTGACCCGATCTTTAGGCAATCTCTGCTTTCTCTCCCTTTCCAGGATTCAACCCTTTTTGGCCCTGATCTGAAGGACATCATTGGCGAGATTGCTGGGGGCCAGAGTGTGTAACGGTTTTACTGACACTCAGACCAGCAGGTTAGAATAAAACACAGTTTTATTAAATGAAAAATAAATATGAACGATCGCCCTCTACAGGCCACAGCAAATGTTGCAATATAATGCAGGTATGCCTCCACAGGCCCAGTATACAGAAACAGAGTTATCACATATACTGTCACAGGACAGGCACACAGTAGTGAAACAAATAAAGGGTTAAGAGCAATAATTAGTCAGTCTCTGTTGTGGTGTTTGGCACGCCCAAGATGGTAATGAAGCAGTTATAGGTGTAGATGGTGCAACACCTAAAGTTCTTAAGATAGGGAAACTGCTCAGCAGTGCTAGTTGAGAGGTAGGATCTGCAGAAAAGTTGCTTGAATAGCCCCCACGGGCGTAACAGCGGATACAACTTAATCTGCAAGTGCGTGAGTCGGTAGCCCCCACGGGCGTCTCAACAGAGGTAGCTTGTGATGCAAGAGCTTGCAAATAGCCCCCACGGGCGTATAGACGGAGACCAACTGTACCGGAGCAATATGAGCCTCTAGCCCCCACGGGCGTGTACCGAAGACAACCTGCAAGAGCTTGAGCCAGTAGCCCCCACGGGTGTAACAACAGAGACCACAATATACTGCGAGATCGAGCCAATAGCCTCCCACGGGATATACAGGAGACCACCCTTAGCTGCAATAGCTTGAGCCAATAGCCCCCACGGGCGTAACCGGAGAAACCACCGTATGTGTAAGAGTCAGAAGCGCCTCTACTGGGTATGTTAACCAACTCGACTACTCTGCAGATGAAACAGTGAGCCGCCGACCAGACTGGGAATGTACGCGGCCGGCTCAGCAGAAGTAGCGAAATACCAGCTTAGGCTCAATACCGGTGCAAGTGGGCTCAGCAAAGGAGACGGCAGCACAACAAGGGTTAAGTCGCAGCTAGAATCGAAGGCTCAGTAAAGAGGGATAGCTCTGCATGTGTAAGAATGGCTCAGTAACGGATGCACAGCTCTGCAAAGCAAGCACAGAGACTCAGCACTGGAGACTAGGCACTGCAAGTGTTAAACACGATCCGCCTGGTAGGCCAACATAGCGGAAGTCAGAATGTCGCTGCGGAGACAGCAGGAACAGGTAGCCGGAACAAAACGGATAACTGGAACAAGTCGGTACAGGTCACGGAGCAGGAAGTCAGCCAGGCCGGGTCAGATCACGGACTGGAACGTTAGTCAAACCGGGTCAGATCACGGAGCGGGTTCTCAGACAAGCCGGGTCAATCATGAGCAGGAACGTCAGCCAAGCCGGGTCGGGTCACGGAGGTGGTTCTCAGACAAGCCGGGTCAATCACGAACAGGAACACAGAAGCGTAGTCAACAGGCCGAATCGGTACACAGGAATCAGGAACACCAGAACACAGCAACAGCAATACTGGCTCAGAAACACCACGAAAGGGCACCTGACAGGTATCACGACCAGGCATAATAAGGTCACCAGCGAGAGTGACAGAGGAGGATCTGTCACGGTTTTCAAGACACTCAGACCAGTGGATAAAAATAAAATGCAATTTATTTAAGAACAAAATAATGACAGGTAATATCGCCCCCTAGGGGAGACACTGTGAAATAGCGGTATAGCAGTAGTATGCACAATATACAATATACAGAAAAGAACAGGCACTGAGTACTGATACACAATAGGTTAATGGAATAATCAGTCCGTCTCAGTTGTGTAGTTTGGCACGCCCAAGGTGTAAAAGGTGGAGAATACTCAACACCCACAGTCAGTAATACTGAAGAGAATGTCCATCAAGGAGAAACCTGCCTCCTACCTGCTGTATTGTACTGTTAGCCCCCACGGGCGTGAAACTGAGCAAATAGGCTGCCAAAGCCTCAGCGAATAGCCCCCACGGGCGTAACGGAGATGACTGAGTACCGGAGCTGAAACCACTAGCCCCTCCGGGCGTCGTGGACGTACTGGATTGCAAGAGCTTGGGCCAAGAGCCCTGCGGCCTACGGAGATGACCTGATACCAGAGCTTGAGCGTATAACCCAGACGTGCGTGATGGATTTGCAAGAGCTTAAGCCAATAAACCCACTGAAGAGAGAGAGACTGGATTGCAAGAGCTTGTATCGATAGCCCTACGGCTAGCCACAGAGATGTGCACATAAACAGCCAGAACCGGAAGCCACTGGGCGTGGTAATGAGCTACTCAGGACTGCAAGGAGAGAATTGGCTCAGCACAAGGCAACTCTCTGTATGGGCCACACGCCCTCACTGGAACACAGCTCTGCACAGGTTAATGGCAGGTAGTTGTAGCACAGCTCTGCACTGGAGACAGCACGCTAGTAGGAACACAGCACTGTACGGGTTAACAGCTCAGAAGTAGGAACGCAACCTCTGCATGGACTAACAGCTCGGTAGAAAGCCACAGCTCTGCACGGGTTAACAGCTCGCTAGAGAGAACACAACACAGCAGCGATAGCTCAGTGCCAGGACTCAGGAGGCACAGAGCCGAGATGAATAGTGAGAGCACAGTCACTATGTCGCTGCAGCGACAACGCAGAACAGGAACGGAGACCGGCCACAGCGACCGGAACTGGAACGTCAGCAAGCCGGGTCGAATCACGGAGCAGGCATTGAGGCAGGCCGGATCAGGAAAACAGGCAGGAACGTCAGCCAGGCCGGGTCGAATCACGGAGCAGTTTCTCAGACAAGCCGGATCAGGAGAGCGAGCAGGAACGTCAGCCAGGCTGGGTCAGATCACGGAGCAGGTACACTGGAACGTAGTCAAGGATAGCCAAGTCGGTAACCGGAGATCAGGAACACAGCACAGCAAAACTGGATCAGGAACACCACGAAAGGGCAAGTGACAGGTGCCACTAGCCCAGAATAAAAAGGTCACCAGGGGCGGGCCAAACAGGCTCGACCAATCGGAGCGCAACCCAAGTGAGGGTGACAGTCTAGAAGCTGCACCGTGATAGGATCACAGGCACTGTGATAGTACCCCCCTCTCAAAGACCCCCTCTCCCTGCAGGAGGTCTTGGTTTCTGGGGATATTTAGAGTGGAAGTTGCGCAAAAGTCTAGGAGCATGGAAGTCCTTCTGATCCACCCAAGAACGTTCCTCAGGGCCATAACCCTTCCAATGGACCAAATATTGCAACTTCCCTCTAAGTCTCCTAGAATCAATGATGCTTTGGACCTCGTATTCCTCTTGGCCCTGAACGTCCACCGGCCCAGGAATCACCGGAGTGGTAGTGTTGCGGTTGCAAACCAAGGGTTTCAAGAGAGACACATGGAACACATTATGAATATGCATAGAGGCAGGGAGCTCCAATGCATAGATGACAGGATTGACCTTGCGTATGATTTTAAATGGGCCAATGAACCGGGGAGCCAACTTATTGGAGGGTACCTGCAGATTGAGGTTTCTGGAGGAGAGCCATACTCTGTCCCCAACCTGGAATGAGACCGCTGGCAGCCGTCTACGATTGGCATGCCGCTGATGTCGCTGGAAAGACTGACTGAGGGCCCTCTGAACCTGTGCCCAAGTGGAGCGAAGTTGCTCCATATGCTCATCCAGGGCAGGAATCTGTTGCGACTGAAATGAGTCCGGGAGCAGGCACGGCTGGAACCCGTAGTTAATAAGAAACGGGGAGCTCCCGGACGATGAATTAACTGCACAGTTCCTGGCAAACTCTGCCCATGGCAACAGGTCGGCCCATTTATCATGATGATCGGTTACAAAGCAGCGCAGGAACTGCTCCAGTCCCTGACTGGCACGCTCAGCGGCTCCGTTGGTCTGGGGATGGTAGGCGGAGGAAAAGGGTAATTGGATGCCCATCTGGCCACAAAATGCCCTCCAAAACCTGGACACAAACTGGCTCCCACGGTCAAAGACTACCACTCTGGGTACCCTGTGCAAGTGAAACACTTCTTTAGCAAAGACTACAGCCAACTCCTGGGCCGACAGAAGGCCAGAGAGAGGCACGAAATGAGCCATCTTAGAGAACCTATCGACCACCATCAGGATAAATGTATACCCCCTAGAAGCTGGCAGCTCTCCCAATAAGTCGATGGATATATGAGACCAAGGACATTCGCCATTGGGCACCGGTTGGAGTAGGCCCACTGGGAGATGCCTGGGGGTCTTGGCACGAGCACAGGTGGCACAAGCGGCAGTGAAAACAGAGCAATCGGCTCTAAGGGAGGGCCACCAGTACAACTGTGAAAGAGACCATATTAATTGATCCCTCTCAATATGCCCAGCTGCTTTAGATGAATGATATGTCTCCAATAAATGGGTACAGAATGGCTCATCCACAAAACACTTGCCAACTGGGGTTTCTGGCGGAGCCCTTGTTTGAGAGGCCAAAATCTCCTCCCCCAGTGGCGAAGTTATGCTGGTACGAATAGTAGCCAGGATGCGGTCTGGCTGAATAATAGGTACTGGTTCTTCCTCCCTCTCAAGGTCCGACGCAAACTGTCTGGACACAGCATCTGCTCTAACATTCTTAGAGCCCGGAAGGTAGGACACTACAAAATTGAACCGGGACAGAAAGAGTGGCCACCTAGCTTGTCGTGAGGACAGTCTCTTAGCTTCAGAGAGATATGTCAAATACTTGTGATCAGTCAGGATTAATACTGGGGTCCTGGTACCTTCCAATAAGTGGCGCCATTCTTTGAGTGCCAGAATAATAGCCAGGAGCTCCCTGTCGCCAATCTCATAGTGACTCTGTGCACTGGAGAGTTTCTTAGAAAAGAACCCACAAGGTCTCAAGACGCCACCTCCCACAAGACGTTGGGAGAGTACTGCCCCAACCCTATTCTCTGATGCGTCAACCTCCAGGGTAAATGGCAGGGAGGGATTAGGGTGGGACAGCACTGGGGCAGACGCAAAGGCAGATTTCAATTTCTCAAATGCATTTTCAGCTGCCTCGGACCACTGAGAGGGAGTAGCGCCCTTATGAGTCAAGTCGGACAGAGGTTTCACAATAGTGGAAAAGTTCTGGATAAACTTTCTATAATAGTTGGCAAAGCCCAAAAAACCTTGAATAGCTTTTAACCCCTTGGGGCGAGGCCACTGAAGGACTGCTGCCAACTTATCTTGGTCCATAGCAATGCCATCTCTAGAAATTACGAACCCCAAAAATGGCACTTGAGACTTATGAAATTCGCACTTTTCTAGTTTACAGAACAGTTTATTTTTGCGAAGTCGAAGCAAAACCTCAGAGACATCCGTAACATGCTGGGTAAGGTTGGCAGAGTGAATCAATATATCATCTAGATATACCACCACGCAGGACTGAAACATGTCACGCAGGATGTCATTAATAAATTCCTGGAACACAGCAGGTGCATTGCATAGGCCAAATGGCATTACCAGGTATTCGTAGTGCCCTGTTCTGGTATTAAATGCCGTTTTCCGCTCATCTCCAGCCTTAATTCTGATCAGGTTATATGCTGCCCATAAATCAAGTTTAGTGAAGATGGAAGAGCCCTTTAACCTGTCAAATAATTCCGTAATGAGTGGAATAGGATAGGCATTCTTAGGCATCAGCTTATTCAACCCTCGATAATCAATACATGGCCTGAGTTCACCATTTTTCTTCTTTACAAAGAAGAACCCGGCACCAGCTGGATAAGTAGACTTGCTAATAATCCCTCTCTTGAGGGCATCCTCAATGTAGTCCTCCATAGCCCTGTTCTCATCAACCGACAGAGGATACGTGCGACCCCTAGGGGGCACCATCCCCGAGGGCAGATCAATAGCGCAGTCATAGGGTCTGTGCTCAGCTGGCACAGAGGGAGAGGTACACAAAATCTTGACAGGGTGTGATAAACAGTTTTTCGCACAATGCTCAGACCATGATTTAACCTCACATCTCTGCCAAACTGAGGATTGTGTAGGAGTAGCCATGGAAATCCCAGAATGACTACATGATGAGGAAATCAAATTATTTGGAAACGTACTTCCTCCTTGTGAAGTGCCCCAACCGACATAGTGATAGGAATCATTTCAATAGTAATAAATGCAGGTTCCAAGGGTCTGCCATAAATGGCTTCAATAGCCAAGGGAGATTCTCTTTTCATTAACGGAATTCTGTGCAATCCGGCAAAGAAGTGGTCCATAAAATACCCGGCCGCACCGGAGTCCACCAGTGCCATGACCTCCACTAACAAGTCTGCCCAAGAGAATACCACCTGGATGGTGGGTTTCATAGTACTTGAATCTAGGGACTGCTGCACACCACCTAGGGCCTGTCCCCCAAGGTACCCTAGGTGCATCTGTTTCCCAGCCGTACTGGACATGTGCGTAAAAGATGCCCAGGTTTACCACAGTATAAGCATAGGCCTTGCTTCCTACGGTACGCCCTCTCCTCCTTAGTAAGTCTGGTGAACCCAAGCTGCATTGGTTCTCCAGACTCAGGTGAATGTTCAGGAGGAAAGGGTGGTGAGGGTGGGTTTAAAAGACTGCCATGACCATAGTTTCTGGATCTCGCCCTTTTTGCCAACCGTCTCTCACGAATGCGGGAATCAATGAGCATGACATAGTCAATGTACTCATCCAAACCACTAGGTACATCTCGGGCAGCTATTTCATCCTTAATGGATTTGGACAGACCCTGAGCAAAGGCTGCAACTAATGCCTCATTGTTCCATCCCACCTCTGCTGCCAAGGTCCAAAATTCAATGGCATAGTCGCCCAAGGTACGATCGCCCTGTTGCATCTCCATTAACCTTTTGGCAGCAGAGGCAGTCCTGCCCGGAACCTCAAACACTCTGCAGAACTTCCTTACGAACTCATTAGGGTTCAGAGTGCAGGGTTTGGCATTTTCCTACAGGGGATTTGCCCAAGCCAGTGCCTTGCCCGTCAATAGTGATATCATGAATCCGACCTTACTCCGGTCGTTAGGAAAAGCCTGGGGCGTTAGTTCCAAATATATCTCCAATTGATTCATAAAGCCCCTGCATAGAGAAGGTTCGCCATCATATCTCAATGGTAACGGCGCCTCCGCCGATAGGCCTCTGGTCTGTGTAGACGGAACTACAGGCAGACTATCCGGTGTCGAAACTGGGGAGACCACTGGACTCTGATTAGGTTTGTCAAGGTGTACCATACGCTCAAGTAGAGTTTGTAATGCCAGTGCCAACTGGTCTAGGCGCTGCTCGTGAACATCCATTCTCCAGTGGATGTTTTGTGTGTTACTTTCACCTTTACTGTCTGAGGTCATGGCCCTTTCGTACTGTAACGGTTTTACTGACATTCAGACCAGCAGGTTAGAATAAAACACAGTTTTATTAAATGAAAAATAAATATGAAAGATCGCCCTCTACAGGCCACAGCAAATGTTGCAATATAATGCAGGTATGCCCCCACAGGCCCAGTATACAGAAACAGAGTTATCACATATACTGTCACAGGACAGGCACACAGTAGTGAAACAAATAAAGGGTTAAGAGCAATAATTAGTCAGTCTCTGTTGTGGTGTTTGGCAAGCCCAAGATGGTAATGAAGCAGTTATAGGTGTAGATGGTGCAACACCTAAAATTCTTAAGATAGGGAAACTGCTCAGCAGTGCTAGTTGAGAGGTAGGATCTGCAGAAAAGTAGCTTTAATAGCCCACACGGGCATAACAGCGGATACAACTTAATCTGCAAGTGCGTGAGTCGGTAGCCCCCACGGGCGTCTCAACAGAGGTAGCTTGTGATGCAAGAGCTTGCAAATAGCCCCCACGGACGTACAGACGGAGACCAACTGTACCGGAGCAATATGAGAGTCTAGCCCCCACGGGCGTGTACCGAAGACAACCTGCAAGAGCTTGAGCCAGTAGCCTCCACAGGCGTAACAACGGAGACCACAATATACTGCGAGATCGAGCCAATAGCCTCCCACGGGTTATACCGGAGACCACACTTAGCTGCAATAGCTTGAGCCAATAGCCCCCACGGGCGTAACCGGAGAAACCACAGTATGTGTAAGAGCCAGAAGCTCTTCTACCGGGTATGTTAACCAACTCGACTACTCTGCAGATGAAACAGTGAGCCGCCGACCAGACTGGGAATGTACGCGGCCGGCTCAGAAGTAGCGAAATACCAGCTTAGGCTCAATACCGGTGCAAGTGGGCTCAGCAAAGGAGATGGCAGCACAACAAAGGTTAAGTCGCAGCTAGAATCGAAGGCTCAGTAAAGAGGGATAGCTCTGCAAGTGTAAGGATGGCTCAGTAACAGATGCACAGCTCTGCAAAACAAGCACGGAGACTCAGCACTGGAGACTAGGCACTGCAAGTGTTAAACACGATCCGCCTGGTAGGCCAACACAGCGGAAGTCAGAATTTCGCTGCGGCGACAGCAGGAACAGGTAGCCGGAACAAAACGGATCACTGGAACTAGCCGGTACAGGTCACGGAGCAGGAAGTCAGCCAGGCCGGGTCAGATCACGGACAGGAACGTCAGCCAAACCGGGTCAGATCACGGAGTGGGTTCTCAGACAAGCCGGGTCAATCACGAGCAGGAACGTCAGCCAAGCCGGGTCGGGTCATGGAGGTGGTTCTCAGACAAGCCGGGTCAATCACGAACAGGAACACAGGCCGAATCGGTACACAGGAATCAGGAACACCGGAACACAGCAACAGCAATACTGGCTCAGAAACACCACGAAAGGGCACCTGACAGGTTTCACGACCAGGCATAAAAAGGTCATCAGAGGCGGGCCAAACCAACTCAGCAAATTAGAGTCTACCACAAGCGAGAGTGACAGAGGAGGATCACAGGCACTGTGATAGAGTGCTTGGTTCCCCTTGGCCTCTAAGCGCAATCCTCAGGCGAGAAGGCACCATCCTTTTCATGCTTCTCCTGATGGAACACCGGGGTCTGGCCAGGTGCTATCTCAGGCACCGTGTTCTATCCCTATACTGCCACAGTACTGTAGATCAGGTAGCTCCTGGAAACTGCGTAAAAGTCTAGGAGCGTGAACATCACCCTGGTCCACCCATGAACGCTCCTCCGGACCATAATCTTTCCAGTGGGCAAAATATTGGATGCGCGCCCGCACCCTACGGGAATCCAGGATGCTCTGGATTTCATATTCATCTTGACTCTGAATGCGCACTGGACCTGGGGCTACCTGGGTGAAAGTGTAACGGTTACAGACAAATGGTTTCAAGAGAGATACATGGAATACATTGTGGATACGCATATTCTTCAGGAGGTCTAAGACATATGACACAGGGTTAATTCTACGGAGTACCCGGAAGGGTCCTATGAATCGTGGAGCTATTTTGTGACATGGTATTTGGAGGTGTAGGTTCTTGGTGGCCAACCAGACTCTCTCCCCCATCTGAAAGACTGGAGCAGGACGCCTCCTGCGATCTGCGTGTCTCTGATATTGCTCAGAGGACCTTCACAAATTATTCTGAACCTGTGTCCATGTGGAGCGGAGCTGCTCCATATGCTCATCCAGAGCCAGAATGTCCTGTGCCAGAAATGTATCCGGGAGCAGAGAGGGTTGGAACCCATAATTAATCAGGAAAGGGGGGCTCCCGGGCGAAGCGTTTATGGCACAATTCCTGGCAAACTCCGCCACGGCAACATATCAACCCAATTAACATGATGGTCAGAAGCGAAACAGCGCAGGAATTGCTCAAGTCCTTGGTTAGCTCTTTCTGCAGCACCATTGGTCTGGGGGTGATAGGCAGAAGAAAATAGCAGTTTGTTACCCATCTGATCACAAAATGCCTTCCAAAACCTTGATACGAACTGACTCCCACAATCAAGGACCACGACTCGAGGTACTCCGTGGAGCCTGAATACCTCTTTAGCAAATACCACAGCCAATTCCTTAGAGGAGGGTAGACCGGGAAGTGGAACAAAATGTGCCATTTTAGAGAATCTGTCTACAATCATTAGTATGACTGTGCAGCCTTTGGATCTAGGAAACTCTACCATAAAGTGCAATGAGATGTGTGACCACGGGCGTTCCCCATTTAAAAGTCTGGAGTAGTCCTAAAGGTAGATGCCTAGGAGTCTTGGCACAGGCGCATACGGAACAGGCTTCCACAAAGGCTGCACAATCTGCTCTTAGGCTAGGCCACCAAAATAGCTGTGATGCAAATTAATTGGTCTCGACCAATATGCCCGGCTGCTTTGGATGAATGGTAGGTCTCAAATAGCTTAGTGCAGAGATTGTTAGCTACGAAACACTTCCCAGTGGGTTTATCAACTGGGGCATTGCCTTGTGACGCCAGGATCTCCTCATCCAGAGGAGAGGTAATGCTTGTACGAATAGTCGCTAAAATGTGATCAGGAGGGATAACTGGAGCAGGTTAACTGTCAGACTCACGCTCTGGACCAAACTGTCTATACAATGCATCAGCTCGTGTGTTTTTGGAACCAGGGAGGTACGAAACCACAAAGTTAAATCTAGACAGGAATAACGCCCATCTGGCTTGTCTTGGGGACAGTCTCTTGGCCTCTGATAAGTACATTAAATTAATACAGGTGCCTTAGTCCCCTCCAGGAGGTGACGCCACTCTCGGAGGGCAAGGATGATGGCCAGCAACTCACAGTCCCCTATGTCATATAAGCTTTGAGCCTTAGTCATCTTTTTGGAAAAGAAACCGCACGGCCTCAGGGGTTTACCAGGTTCCGCTCTCTGTGATAGAACTGCCCCTACCCCTGTCTTGGAAGCATCTACCTCAAGAGTAAAGGGCAAAGCCGTGTTAGGATGCATCAATATAGAAGCCGTCGAGAAGGCAAACTTCAAAGCTTCAAAAGCATTGTTGGCCTCGGGGGACCATACTGATGGGTTAACACCCTTATGTGTCATGTCAGTCAAGGGTTTGACCAAGGATGAGAAATTACGAATGATCTTCCTATAATAATTTGCAAACCTGAGGAATCTTTGTATGGCCCTTAGGCCTATAGGACGTGGCCATTGTAATACTGCCGACAGTTTTTCAGTATCCATAGCAATTCCGTTAGTCGAGATAACATAACCCAGGAAGGGTACCTGGTCTTTATGAAATTCGCACTTCTCAAGTTTGCAGTAAAGCTTGTTCTCCCTCAGTATTTGCAATACAGAAATTACATATCTCCTATGTATCTCGATATCAGGAGAGTGTATCAAAATATCGTCCAGGTATACTTTTACACAGGACTGTAGCAAGCTTCATAGAATATCATTAATGAACTCCTGGAAGACAGCTGGCGCATTGCACAGCCCAAAAGGCATAACCAGTTATTCGTAATGGCCACTATGAGTATTAAAAGGGGTCTTCCACTCATCGCCCTCCTTGATTCTAATCAAGTTGTATGCTGCACGTAAATCGAGTTTCGTGAATACGGAGGAGCCCTTCAACCGGTCAAACAATTCCGTAATAAGAGGGATGGGGTAAGCATTCTTTACCATTAGTTTGTTTAGCCCTCTATAATCGATACAGGGCCTGAGCGCCCCATTCTTTTTCTTTACAAATAAAATCCAGCCCCCGCGGGTGAGGAAGATTTCCTTATAATGCCTCTGGATAATGCACCTGAAATGTATTCCTCCATGGCCTTGTTTTCCTCTACTGATAGAGGAAATGTGCAGCCTTTGGGAGGCATTGAACCTGGCGTTAGATTAACACCACAGTCATACGGCCTATGCTCCGGTAATGTGCTAGCCTCCCCCTTGCAAAAGACCTCACTGAACGACTGGTACTCTGAGGGCAACGAGGGGGAGGGACAAAAAATTTTAATAGGATGCTGCAGACAAGTCCCATTACAATATTCCGACCATGATATTATGTCACACTTCTCCCAATCTACTCTGGGATTATGTTTCTGAAGCCATGGGAACCCCAAAATGACAGTGTGGTGTGGAGACTGGATCACCTGAAATTGTAGAGTCTCCACATGGAGAGCTCCTACTCTTAGGGTCAGTGGACAGGTCTCATGTGTGACATGGGAGGGTTCAAGAGGACGACTTTCAATAGCCTCTACCACCAATGGAGACTCACGAGGTGTCACTGGAATATTGTGTTTATTCACAAAATCACCATCAATAAAATAACCGGCCGCACCAGAATCGATCAAGACTGGAGTGGACACAGAGGAATCGGCCCAGGAAATCGTCACCTGAATTATGGGTTTGCTCTCATTAAGCTCTGGGGACCGACTGACTCCACCTAGGATCTGCCCCTTAGAGATCCTAGGTGCATGCGTTTCCCGGACAACCTCGTAGCATATGCCCAGCTTTCCCACAATACAGGCACAGGCCTTCTCTGCGGGGGAAGGACCGTTCCTCCCGAGATAATCGTGTAAAGCCAACCTGCATGGGTTCAGCCCTACTGGCCTCTGAACTGGGTGACAAGGGAGGTGAGGGAGGTACGGGTGGGAGCTCCTTGTTAGGTATTGGGCGCAACTCTTGTCTTGGCCTGTTATTTTTAAATGTGGACCTCTCTTAGTCCCTGCGAGAAGGCTGCCACCAGAGCCTCACGGAATGCAACACAGAGGGATAACCAGGAGGCAGCCAAAGGTCAAAACCGGATCGGATAGTCAGACGTCGCCAATGGTCGTAACCGGAATGGGTAGTCAGACGAGCCAGGAGTTAGAACCGGGATGGGTAGTGAGACGAGCCAGGAGTCAGAATCGGAACGGGTAGTCAGACGAGCCAGGAGTCAGAACCAGAACGGGTAGTCAGACGTAGCCAGGTAATACACAGGAACGGTAATGCACCAACACAGAAATAAGCTCAGGTACAGCAAGAAAGGGCACTGGAAGTGACATAGGCTGAGGTTTAAAAACCCTGATGGGTAGGTGGAGCAATGACCTCATCAGCGTGGTGCCCTATAAGAATAGCGACTCAGCAAGAGCGACAGTTAGATAGTAGACAATGTCGCTCCAGGGCAATGTCAGTCACAGGCAATCACGGGGCACAGTGATACCTACTTCGGCAGGATTAGCCGACTCTCGGTCTGCAGGCACCTGTTATGTCTCTCTGCAGTGCCCCTTTTTCTTTTTAGCATTTCTTCAGACATTGTTGCGGACCTGTGGGCTTTGCAGGTGGTTTTGCTAACGGGTTTGGATTATTTTCAGCTTCCTTCCATTTTTCTCTTCCTTTCCTTTCCATTTGGGTCTGGATCTTCCTGTTTTCCTTCCTTGGAGGGGAGGATCTTGGCCCGGTTCTTTTCCATGTGCATTGATCTGACTCATGCCCCACCCTATTCGGGTTTCCCAGGGCTGCTGCTGTCCTTTTCTGGACCTCAAGGACCTTGATTCCTTTTTGGTCTGGACTTCTTTTTACCGGGATTTTCTGTGGTCCGTTATTCCGGCAAGGTGCCCAGGGGAATTCATGGACTCGTGGGATCCACGGGGTGCCTGCCTACTCTGGGCATCCTGGGACCTGGAGGTACGACAGGCTATCCCATTGAGCTACTTTCATCCACTGACGGTTTTTCGAGTCCTGGGTGAATTGCTTTCGGTAGTGCATGCATTCAGGTCCCTCTGCTCAGGGTCCCTTCCACTCTTATCACCTCCCCTGTTGGGTTCTGCATATGCCCAGGTCAGACCTTATCTCATGCCTAGGCTTGCTCTGTATGGGTCTCTGGTTCAACAAACCACTAGGCATTTCTTTCTGATGGTGTCTTATTGGGTCATCTTTGGGTGGCCTCTGTTTTGGCTCGCAGGTCCATTCGGGCCTAACCATTGGGTTCTTTTGTTGGGTGCTTGGTTCCCTCTGGGGGGGCAGTACCATTTTGCCTATGCTCATAGGTTCCTCTGTGATTGTGGTCCCATTTTGCATGGGGTATTTAGATTATCTCTCTACCCTTCCATGTGGTGCTGAGTTTTCCTTGGTGGCTGAGTCTCTCCAACCTGCGGAAGGTAGGCCCTTGTGGTTCCATTTGCATCTTGGATTCGTTGGATGCCCACCTGTCTGGCTGGGGAGTGCCCTAGGTCCTCTGGATGTCCAGTACCTTGGTTTAAGGGGAACCTCTTCTACCCGTCTGTGTCCAGAACTCAGGGCGATATTTCATTCTCTGAGGGGTTGGTCATCTCTTCTCATGGGATGTCCAGTCTGACTTCTCCTTGCCCGTTGCTTATATCATCAGCCAGGATGGCTCCTGATGGTTCGCAGCTTGGTTGGTGATCAAGGCTACTTTCCTGTGTATGGGAAACTAGTTATTGCCCTCTATGCAGTTCAGATTCCAGGTATATTAAGCGTCTTCTCTGTCTATATGAGTCGCCTCACCATGGACAACGGAGGGTGTGAACTTCACCAGGAGGAACTCACCATCATCTTTCTGAGATGGAGTCTTCTCTGGATCGACCTGCTGGCCGTCTGTCTCGTCTGCTAGTTTTTTGCTACTCTGCTACCATCTGGTTACGCAGAGGATGTTCTTTCGTTCCCTTGGGTGTTTCCCTTGGTCTACATTTTTCCTCCTCTTCCCCTGCCTCCCAGGGTTCTGGGGGGTTATGGATGGTGTGGTTTCTGATGACCCTGGTTTCAGGGGTTGCTGGACCTGTTGCATGTGGACCGATTTTGACTTCCATGCACACCAGTTCTTTTACCACAGGGCTACCTGTGGAAGGGTGTACGCAGGGCATCTAGGTTTTGACACCTTATAGGTTGCATCTATGTTCTTGAGGTAGGAGGATTTTCTCCTGCTGTGGTTGACAATGGAATTCAAGCTTGGGAACCTGTATCCTCTAGGCTTTCTACTGTATTTGGTATGTCTTCTACTCTTGGTGTGTCGACAGGGATCTGCCTTCACAAGAGTTTGCTCTGCCACCTGTCCTGTCCTTCTTACAGGATGGAGTGTACATGGGCCTTAGCCTGAGTTCTTTGAAGGTTCAGACTTCTTCTCTCTCTCTGTCTTTCTCAGAGGTGCTTCGTTATCCTTCCAGATGTCAAGTTTTTCTTTCTAGGTGTCGCTCATGCTTTCCCTGCCTTTCAGCATCCCACTGCTCAGTGGGATCTTAATCTGGTTCTAGGAGTCTTGCAGCGGCCTCCTTTTGAGTCCTTGACTTCTATTCCTTTTTCGTCTTCTGACTTGGAAGATGGCTTTCCTCTTGGCGGTTGTCTCTGTTTGCAGAGTTGCTGCCCTGCAGACTTTGTCCTGCAAGCTGCCTCTGGTGGTTCACAGGGTAAGAAAGTTCCTTGTACTTCCAGGAGTTCTTCTTCAGGTGGTCTCTGTGTTTCAAACTGACCAGGGACTCGTTGTGCTTTCATCTTGTCCTGGATCTTATCTGACAGAATAGGGATCTCTTTTTGTTGTATGTGGTGCGCTGCCTTAGGTCTCATGTGCCCTGCATTGGGTCTGTTCGCCTGGCTGCTGCACTTCTTGTCATCCCTGTGGGTCTCAGGCCTATGTGGTTGCCTTCATGGTGACTTGTACCTTGAAGTCGGTTTCTGTCTGTGTGGCCTATGGCCTAGGGACAAAGTCTGCTCCTTTCCGTATCATGACTCATTCCACCAGGTCTGTTGGGCCCTCCTGGGCCTATATGGATCTGGCCCCCTGCTGATCTTTGTGCTGGGTGACCACTTGGTTGTCTGCGCATACCTTTTGTTCATTACTACAGTGTTGATGTTCTGGCTTTGGCTGAATCCAGCTTTGGCAGGAAAGTCCTGGTGGTAGTTATAACTATCTAGGACTTTATTTCCTGCATGTTCGTGATCTTTACCTTTGAGCCCTGTTGGCTCTTGTTCGGTGTGCTGTTTTACAGTTACTGGTGTGCTGTGTTACAGCTCAGTGTCTGTTGACACTTAGTTTGTTAATGGCCTAGGCTGGATCTAGTTAGTCCATTTGGGCTGTGGTGACTTTGGAGACCTATGCCTGGTCCTTGCCTTACTTCTCACCTCTGGGAAACTCAATGGTTGGACATCCCAAAGTTACCAGTAGCCTATATTAGACGACAGAGAAAAGAGGATTTTAGTCTTACCTGTTAAATCCTTTTCTTTTAGTCCATATATGTTACTGGTCTCCCACACTGTCAAGGGACCATGCTTGGATCTCCTGTGACCGAATGTGGGAGTCCTTTCGGGTTCATGCTCACAGGAGTCTTCTTTTTCCTTCTTTCGATCTAGTCAATAGTTAGCGTCTCAGTCTAACTGGGAGGGGATTGGCTGATAACCAGCTAAGGAGGGAAGGAAGGCTCCACCCTGCAAATTCTTTCCAGAATTGTTTCCTGCCTAATTAAAGGGGTGATCGCCTTCCCAAAGTTACCAGTAACCTATCTGGACTAAGAGAAAAGGATTTAACAAGTATGACTAAAATCCTCTTTAATATAGGGATTTGTAATACTGAAGTATTACTATCCCTTTAAATATAAGCCCTTGTAAAAAGAAACGTTTTGCCCCCAGTGTCATCTCTCAAGCCTTTATGATTTGAGAGATGAACGCTTCTAAAGTTGCCCGCTCCCTCCCCTTCCCTGTAGTCAGCATTTTAGCTGACTCAGGGAAATCCGGTCAGAGATCATCAGCCACAATCTCGTTAACTAAAAAAAACTTTCACTAAAACGGTCTTGTACGTGTGCTTGCAAGCCAAGCACATGTGGAAGACCATTTCAGTGAAAGTTTTTCTTTAGTTAACGTGATCAGGCTGTGCTGGAGAGCCGCCTGAAAGTCGTATGACTCTCTTCCCTTCAGTCAGCTAAAATGCTGACTACGGGGAAGGGGGAGGGCAACTTTAGAAGCGTTCATCTCTCAAACCATAAAGGTTTGAGAGATCACACTGGGGGCAAAACGTTTCTTTTTACAAGGGCTTTAATATAGGGATTTGTAATACTGAAGTATTACTATCCCTTTAAAGGATTTCCCTCCTGTTTTTTGTTCTTTGCACTTTCTGCATTGTGCTGGAAACCTGCACTGTTGATAGCTCTTGAGGGCCAGGGTGTATCTCTGGTACATAAGAACATTTTATTTTTAGGTGGTAGTGTTCCTTTAACCCCTTTCAACATCTAAGGAGTTAACCAATCCCATGAGATGTTTCTAGTATTGACATTAGCATAAAACAGAACAATCTGAAGGACAAATCCTTTACTATGTTAATGGGCACTGTGTCCTTTTTACCAGCATGAGTGCATTTATTGATTTATATTATTGGAGAGTAATTTATACTGCATTTAAGACCCTGCTGTTCTTGGGTCAATACACAATACGTATCAAATACCAGATATGGGGAAGGGCACAAGTTTTCTTAAGGGGGCACTTTATGAATTTCAATAAGTCTGCAAAAATTGTGATGCAGTAACCGTGTGGTAAATAAACCTCAAACGGTTAATCTGTAGCTCTTATGTAAACACAAAAGGTTCCTTCATTTCCACTTGAAAGCTTCTTTCCAAAAGCCTGGTCAACAACATTCCTCTGTTGGCGAATGATAAGGTTTCTTTCTCCAAAGGGACACTCACTATCTGGGATGTACTAATAATCGAAATAGGCACTTGCATGTATGGGCATTCTGCTCCTGTGTTGTCAGTTTGTCTGTATGTCAACCACACTGTGAGGAATGTTGTGCTACACACTCATCCATGCATTTCTCACTATGGCCTATAACTGTAAAAACAATCTGGAGTCATTCAGGGGTAAACAAACTGCACCATTGGGGACAAATAAAAATTCATGTTAAATGAATTCAGGCTTTTAGCCCCTTGCATGTTATAACATTCAAAGGGTTAAAAAGCTCTATTCAAATGCATGTACATTTATGAATTTTTATTTGTCCCCTATGAAGTATGTATATATATATATAAAGCCAACAAGTGTACATAGCATTTTACTGTTTACATTTAGTACAGGGGTGATACAATAAGTGCAGCAATTAAGTAGTTATACAGAAAATTATCATATTGTGAGCACTACGTGAGTATACATTAGGATAAGAGATCTCTGCCCTGTAGAGCTTACAATCTAAGTAGGATGAGTGACATACAGATACAAGCAGAATAATTCCAGTTTGCTTTTTATAAATATGTACTGACAAGAGAGAGGACGTTTACATTTGTCATAATGATTGGGTATAGTCGTCTATATTTATTTAATCGCCCATACATAATTTTACATACCACAAAATGCACACTTGTTATACCATCATCTAAGCAAAAATGAGCTATATCAGAGTATAAGATTGCCATACTCAGTTAGTAAACCACTATGCAGGCATACACTAATATTTTCCCCAAACACTCCCTCATTTCCTAATAACGAGAAGGGCATTGTTTCTTCAAGTTCTTATTGGTCTACAGCGCTCATCATCATCAGGGAGTCGTAGTTCAACAACAGCTTGAACGCCACGTTTCGCCCATTCCTGGATGCTCTGTCTCACACCGATGTTCCTGTGACCCCGCCTTATCTCAGGGTCGGCCTTCTCCTCCAATCAAGCAAAGGCAGAAAGACGAGCAGCCCCACCCATCTGGACTCACTGCGATTGACTGCGGAGTCACTAGAATCACCGGGAAAGAGGGTCGCACCGCTTGGTCGGACATCATCTCCATTCCCCTCCACGCAAAAAGAAGCAGTACGGGATAACAGAGGGCATATACATGCGAATTTCCAGGGAGACAAATCAATGTAGAGATTGTACCTCCAGCACTGGTCATCTCCGGGGGCACACAGGGACCCGCCCTGCTATAGTTATACCCAGACATGGCACTGTGTGAAGCTAAGTCTCATTAACGGCGACTTTTGCAATTTTTGTTTCCTAAATTGGCTTCAGTTTTGCACACATCGTCTTACAAGACTGGCATATTTGGGCCATTTGCCTAGAGTGCCATACTCCCTAAGACTTTTCCCCTGTCATATTAAGATGCACATTATATACTATATACACTTACATTTTTTCTGGATGCATCAAGGGGAGTACCACTAAGTCTTTAGAGTGGTAGGCACATTAGTAACCTAGTTTTAGTATCATTTCAATAGGACATTACTTGGTCACAACTTCCCACAAAAAGACCGTCTTACATGACTGAAAATAACACTATAAAAGGTACATACAGCTGCAGCTCTAGCACTGACTGCGAGTAACCATTTTTTTTTCATTCAAATTTCTTGGCATCAACTTAACTCTTCTGTGGAGTCTAACTCACCATCATGTCAGACACAGGAGAAGTGCAGGGCACACCATTACCCAACTCTGGATCAGAGCTTGTGTCTGGTTTACTGGCTCTGGGACGGACACTGCTGCTCCTTTTGCCAGTATACTTGTGTGGCTATATGGGCATGAGCATTGTCTTTGTGATAGTGGGGCTGGTTGTGTACCTAGGCTGGAAGAGTGCTCGTAAACATAAGTGGAGTAGTCTGAAAACTGCCCTGGAAGCTATGCAGAATGAAGAGGCCATCACCGCTAGCACCATATTCATGAACAAGAGGGAACTACCTTCATGGGTAAGGCACATCACAGGGCGCTCTTCTAATGCTTAACAGTGTTAGGGTATTAACGTGCATTATCTCTTGAGACTTACAGAAGCAATAACCTCCAAACAGTGAAATAGGTCTCTATAACTGTAAATACCACAAGTTTTCAGCTACTGTATGGTAAAATGTATTGTTTATTTCATCCCTAAAATACAAACCTAAAAAAATATATGTTATAGGGTTTATCCCCCTGAGTAAAACAAGGGTACTCCCACTGCTGAGAGATATTTTATTAAAACCTTATAACAGCTCAAACTTGAATTTTTTAGGTTCAATATCACAGTGGCCTGAAAATTTAGAGTGGAGCTGTTGCTACACCATCCTCTGAACTGCTCTGGTCCATAGACCATAAATCTGCATAGGATGGTGTAGCAACAGCGCCCCTGTAAATTTTCAGGCCACTGTGATATTGCACCTAAAAGATACAAGTTTGAGCTGTTATATCCTAATCCTATATAATAATTCGCTAAGTTGTGTGTAACGCCCGACATGCGCAGTAGACACTGCTGCGCGTGCGGCAGTCATGCGCAGTACAGACTGCCCGCGCTGCGGCTGATACAGAGCTGGGCGCTCCGAAGGAGCGTCCAGCTCTGTATCAGCAGTGGCGCGGGCAGTCTCTGCTGCGCGTGACTGCCCCGCGACCGGCTGCCAGAGGCACTGTGGCCCGTGTAACGGGCTGTTCAACTATTTTTTTAATAAAATATCTCTCAGCAATGGGAGTACCTTTGTTTTATTCGGGGACATAAACCCTACAACATATATTTTTTACATCTTAAGTATTACTATCCCTTTAAGTCACTGCTTGCACCGGAAGGCAGTTCCATGTATTATCACACTTTCCATTAAATACTTTTTGTTTTGGATTCAGAATTCCCATCCAGTGCATCTGTACCTCTTTTTATACTTGATATTATGCTATTGGCTCTAGCAGCAACGTAGTGATGCTGTACACTGTTTAGTAAATTGTCTACCACAGGGATGCTCATACTTTAGTGACATGAGGTCTGTTTTCTTTGTAGTCATCCTAAAACAATCTACGGTACCAGCACTGAGTGAGCCTTTAGCCATCACATTCAAACTTTGTACAACATATATAGGCTAATGTCCTGTCTGAATAGAAAAAAATTGAATGAAAGCAACATGCACAACATTGTAAAAATATGTTTAAAACAAATAATTCTGGGACAAACCAGCTGTGACATAGAGCATAAATAAAACTTTCCAAATGTCCCTTTCATTCAACTCTGGCTTTTAAACCTTTGGATGGTAAACATATATCCAATGCAAACACTTATTTTTAGCTACCATTAATCACTTAGTGATCCTCTGAGTGGACACAGCTGGACAACTAGTGCTCACAAATAATTTTCAAACAAGGAATCCCCAAGTCAGTTCCCTTTAATCTCTCTGTGACAAAGGCTTTTTTTTTTTTTTTTTTTTTTTTTTTTTTTACATTAGAGGACAAAAGCAATGATGGCCTTTATTATTTAGTATGTCTTTGCTCAACCATATTTCCATGTAATTGCTTTAATACAGCCTTACAAAATAAATGCAATTTTTAAGGATAAGTAGGGATTTCTTTTGATGCCATATTTATAGGTATATATACACCATCATTTAATTTGACAGTAATATTAAAAAGTGATAAAAAACACCCACAACCTTTTTATAGGTTTTCCTGTGATGATTTGTACACAATTAGTGCATTTTTTAACATGGACTGATAACATATCTCCCAAGTGTCCATTTTAGGAGGGACAGTCCCTCTTTGAAACGCAAATCCCTCTGTCCCTCTTTCCCACCCTGTGGGAAAGGAGATCAGGCTGTATATTGTATGACATTGCTTCACACCAATTAAACTCACATAAATGTATGTTTAAACTTCAGTGTATGTGTTTATAAATTAGTCTGTTAAATGTAATACTTTGGTCTTGATCTAAATTAGTTTTCAGTTAAACACAGAGGTGTCAACAGAACATGAATAAACCTTTAATGCTCTACCCACCTTTGCTGCCTCGCAAAACAAAACTGCCTCCCTCTTTGGCCATTTAACCTGCTGGGATGTGTGTTCTCTGTTTCACAATCAGAGTGAGGAAGAGAAAGGCAGAGAACAGTGACAAAGGCAATGTTTACATACATTGCCTTTGTCACGTGGCTCTATTTGCACATGCAATCTCAGTGTAAAACCAGTGGGGAATAGCTGAAACTAACTGCTCTGGTCCTGGAGCAGCCAGTTACAGCCTCCCTGCCTCAGTCAGGCACGCTGTGATCAATAACCCTTTGAGTAACAGTTATCCAATGCATTGCAACGCAATGCGTTGAATACCTTTCTGGTGCACAAAGGGTTAACCCATGAAATGCCAGGGCCATCATCTGTCCTCAGAGTACAGAATTTTGTAACAGTTCTTGCATGTCATGTGTCTTTAAGGACTTAATGTATGTGTAGCATGTTTGTTTTTCCTGCTCAATAAACATAATGGCATAGATACAGAAAAAAGTAAAAGTGATTTAAAAGTGAAACTAGTACAATCATAGTCCATGAGAATAATTTATGGACATGTAATCAAGTGCTGGTCAGCATATATACACACATCTTTAGTGGTGCAGGTTGCAGTTATGAAGCTGAACAGATCCATTGTATTTGCATGCAGCTGTTGTAGACCATTAGTCCAGTTGTTAGTACTGACTGTGCTTTGAAAGGTTAAAAGCATCTGGAAGTAATGCTGCAGGAGGACAGGCTTTGTGTTCAGGCTTGGCTGCACTGAGATCTTGGCTGCACCATGATTTGTTTTGCCTGTGTGGAATGCAACATATATGGTGCCACTGGCGTTTCGTTACTTAAATCATTGAATGTTTCCCTTTCTGTTGAATACAGGAGGCAAAAATTTAGTAAAGTTGATACCTTTATTGGCTAACTAAACAGATTTAAAATGCAAGCTTTCAAGACTTGGAGTACAATTTTGGGCGCCTGCTCTAAAAAAAGACATTACTGAACTGGAAAAGGTGCAGAGACGTGCAATAAAACTGATAAAGGGATTGGAGGATCTGAGTTACAAAGAGAGACTAGCCAAACTGGGTTTGTTTACATTAGAGATGAGACATCTAAGGGGTGATATGATTACCATTTACAAATACATTCAAGGTCAATACAAAGAACTATCCAATGAATTATTTATGCAAAGAGCTGAGCTAAGAACAAGAGGTCATCCATTAAGACTTGAGGAAAGGCGCTTTCAACTAAAACATAGGCAGGGATTCTTTACAGTAAGGGCCGTAAGGCTATGGAATTCTTTGCCTCGGGATGTTGTGCTTGCAGATAATGCAGATGCATTCAAAAAAGCAGTGGATGTCTATCTAGCACAGAACAATATTGACAATTATGACAGATGGCTTCAAAGCAAATAGGATATTGATCCGGGGAACTATTTGACTACCAGTTGGAGTCAGGAAGGAATAATTCCCCCCCACACACACACACACACTTGGGACTACATTGGAAATTGCTCCAGAGGGCTTTTTTTTTTGCCTTCCTCTGGATCAACAGGGGTGTTATTGGCATGGGCTGGACTTGATGGACGCATGTCTTTTTTTCAGCCTTATCTACTATGTTACTATGTTACTTCTTAGGTCTCTTTCTCAGGCATGTTATACAGATAAATATGAAAACTTCTCTCTTAAATAAAAGTACACATTACATTGTTTATAATGGAAATCAGATAAGAACGTTAGTCCAGATACTGATTCTTTGATCAGTCAGTGGTAGAGGGTGTGATTTAAATTGCATTCTTCCTCTGAGGAGTCCAGGTATTTATGATCCTAGATTGAGTGACCTAAAAGTTAATTCACAATGTGATAATGTGACAGAAACTCTCTGTCTCTATTCAGCCCATAAGTCAAAGAGTCAAATTGTAGCATTCATTTTACCTCCCATAATTTTCTGTCCCTCTGAGTGCGAAATTGTCCCATCAGTACAGTCAGTCTAATGTCCCTGACACTGTGCCCACTTTGGCAAAAATGTTCTCCCATAGGTGTCTCTGTCTTTTTGTTGTTAATGCTGGATCTGTGGGAATTAAACCTCTTATGTAATTTCTGTCCCGTTTCCCCCACATACAGAGCTGTTGGGTATTTTTCACACATGATGAGGTATTTTATATTGGATGATTTGCAAATGAAGGTACCATTGATCTTATGTGTAACTGGGTGTTCGGTATGGGTAAAAATACACATCTTAAAAATTACTGTTTTAAATGAAAAAAGCGTAACATAAATATAGGTCATTTTGAAAGTTCTTTCAAAATCTTATTTGTTACAAAGTGACAGTTCTACTTTGTTTGGTTGACAGGCTGTTGTGAAACCAGAACAAAGCATAATATGACGATAAAATGTGATGGAGATATCGAGAAATGGGGGGAGATGAAATAAAGGTCGATGAGGGCTCAGGATGGAGATCTTGTGTCAGAGCTGTGTCAAAGGCACATAGCCAGTATGCACTAACGTGTCTTCACCATCATATCCCTTTGAATCCACCACCATTCCTCAATGCCTTTGGCAGGTTTACGATTTTTGAACTGAACACATTTAGACAATGGATTATTTCCATATGCAAATGCAGGTTAATGAGGCATTTCATATGGAAATGCAGGTTAATGAGCCATTGTTGTATGTGGGTGTGTATATATTAATGTGGCTGTTCACCACATGCACTAAACTCGGATAGAAGCCTCTGTCAGAGTTCACTGTCCCTATATCAACTGCCTGAGGTTGGTGATGTTGAGATGTCCCTGTAGATTCCTGTGCAGTAACAGCCCTTGATCATAAGCATGGAGGGCTGTCATATTGCTGGTGATGTGTCTGGGATGCCCTCTCTTACATATCAGGAGCAGTAGACAACCCTGAGGTCTGAAAACATCATCTCTGCTTCCCCAATTCCTCAGTGTGGGAGCAGAGAGGATCCTGTCAGCACCACACACAGCATCACTCCCTTAAGCCATTCAAAGGGTTACAAAAGTACAGTATACCACCGGTACATAATCATCCACTGATCTCTGTCATTTTTTTTACTGATATTTGTAGTGCACACACAATATTCTATAAAATGGAATTTAACCCTGTGGCTGGTAGAGATGTCTCCAGTGCATTGCTTTGCATTGGAAGCATGCTTTCTAATGTGTTTGGAGATACATCTAGCAGCAGCAGAGTTAAACAATTTAAGCAAGTGGGAAAGTGAAGTCCAAGCAGTTAACTGATTCTCAGTGCATTTGGCACACAGCCAGCGGGGGGGGGGGGAGTGGTGCCAAGCCATAGAGAGCTCAGGGCTGAGTCGCCGGTGACCAGCCCCTCCACCAAATCTAGATGGACACTTCTTCATACCTTCAGGAGAAGGGGAAGCAGTTTTTGTTATTTTCTTACATTTTAAATCCTTTGACTTCTAGAAGTGTTTCCAACGCATTGCGAAGCATATCTTTAACGCATTCCAAAGCAGTACGTTGGAGATATCTCTACCAGCCAAGGGGTTGAATTACGTTTTTTACAATAATGGCAAAAGTGGGGTAGCTGCTCAGTAAGGAACAAATAAAAATTAAAAATGTAACCCCTTAACAACCATCTGATCTGGGGGGTGGGCGGCTGAAGAGGACCACAGGGCTTCTTTTTTTTCTCTCAATGGATTATGGGATGGTAGAGCATTATACATCGTTAAGGGCTTAAATGGGGCTTTTAACCCTTTCAAATAATTGTTCTCTTGTCTAATGTTAAATAGGTTAAAAGCCCCATTTAAATCAATGGAGATTATTATTTGTTTTGTACGATGCAGTTGGTTTGCCCTAAAATTACTCCACTTTTGGTTTGTTCATATGCCCCTTCGTGACCTAGTTTCCATGGAATATTACTGTAATATACCACCACATGTACCTTACTTGGCCATGAGTAGGTGACTGCCAATTACTGAGTCACAGAGTGATCCACCTAGGCTCCTGTGAGGGCATTTTCACTCATATTTCAATAATGTACTCTTTCACTACCTCTCAGAGTTCAAGAAACACCCTTTAGTTGGATGTGGGCAAACAAACCAAACCAAATAGCCCCTAGTTGATCCTTCATGCAGGACTCCATCTGTTGGTGGACTATATCTTCTGTCATCTTCTGAAGGTGTTTGGCCATCTGGGGGTGAGAATTATAGTGCAACAATAGCTGGAGATTGCAGCCGCACATCTCTTTAATAGAACATTGGCTCTGAGTGGATCATAAAATTACTATGTCCATGACCCTTGGGGCCCACTCCTTTCCGCTTCCCTATTGAGTGACCATTCCATGTGTCCTTTATCCATCTAGTTTGTGGTTCACACATTTTCTTTGTATTTTCATGTGATTTTGGGGGTACCGTTAGAAGTACATTGTTTTAGTTCACAAGTGACATAAGCACTGAATACAATATGTTACTTGTATATGGAAATAAATAAAATACCATTCCTGATCTTCTCATGTGGAATAGAAGGTAAAGCCCTATAATAACACCCAAGCCTGACTAAACTGGCACGGTCAATTTACTGTGAAAGGAACAATAACACCTAAACATGATCTGGGGTTATATACTTCATTCTAGCATCTGTAAAATGTTTTTATTTGTCTCCTGAGGTCTAAACTCTAGTCTTACAAATGTAACATACTAACAGTCATTATTTGCCATATCACCCTTGTTGTTTCAGTGGAACTAAACAAAAGCCCTGTTAAAGGAATAGTAACACTTCGTTTTAACTTTATTTTATTTTGTAGGCATTAAAAAAACATGAAGAATGATATAAGTCTTATCGCTCAAACCTTTATGGTTTATGAGATATTCACAAGCAAAGTTCCCCTCCCCGCCCCTTTTACCTAGTGTAAACAATCTCTTCTCAGATGTGAGTCTGGTTGTATGACAGGACAGATAACAGAAGGGGACAATTTTCTTTGTATGAAAACAATGAAAGCCCTTCCCCCCTTGATAAGTTTTTCAGCTTTTTCCATTATCTTAATTGAAGATTGTCCCTCTCTGCAGTCTACCTGGGCATCTCCCTTCTGATTTGGTTGAACAGGGGGGGGATACTTTGTTTGTGAATATCTCTTAAACCATAAAGGTTTCAGAGATAAGACTTATATCGTTCTTCATGTTTTTTTAATGCCTACAAAATAAAATAAAGTTAAAATGAAGTATTACTATCCCTTTAAACCCATTTCCAATTAAGGCCCAAGTGCGGTAAAAGAAATTCCTTCATGACTTATATGTCCCTGGACCTCCCTATAAGGGCATCCATTCCTGCCTTTTTCAGGAATCCATGACTGTCATTGCTAGTAATCTTTCTAATATCTCAGAAGTGATACTATTTTATCTCCATAAATGAACCATACAAGTGAAGAAAACACCACAGAGAGGGATGTTTATTTGGAGTGCATCAATAGCCCAACATGCACGTGGTGAACTCATAGTGCTAGACCACAATATATAAAGTGTACCATCTATTATAAATATAAAAATATGCAAAATTAATGCAAGAATGTGCTAGAGTGTAAAGGGAGAAACAAGAACAACACAAACACCTACACAGAAACTATATATAATAACCATAATAGGTGAAATACACCTCCCCTAAAAATAACCCTCCATTAGGTCAGTGCTGCTTAAGTCCCAGAATACAGGTTAGTCTTCACTAAAATAGCAACACAAAAAGAATGACAAGAGCAAAAAAACCTCATGGCTTAGTATTTACTATAACTGACAATATAACAAGATAGGGAAACAAAAACACACTCGGTGTGGTCTTTTGTAATATCAGCAGTTCAGTTCAAAACTATAAACAAAAATTGTGAAGAGCACACCCCAAGAACAAACAAATTAACAAAACAAGTGCTTCGTTCTAAGACATAGTGGCCTCTCAGGTGCAGCTCATGCCACATTTTCCACTCCCATGTGCCACTGCAGAGAGGACATTTCCATATCAGACTGGTCCTTCCCACAGACAGTCCAGATCCAAAATGTGAGGCAAATCCTCTCTGCATGAAAGAAACGGCATACTCACACACTTTTAGTCTATGTGGGCCTTGTCTGTGAAACACAGCTGATTTCCTCTCATCACATGGACAGAAGGAACCCATGATGCCCTTACAACTTAGAGAGACCTACAACCAAAATTATGATGATCGCACGCCAAGATTGAACAAAATAGAATGTTTTGTTCTAAGCATAGTGGCCTCTCAGGTGCTGCTCCAGTCATGTTTTTCTCTCCCATGTGTTACTGCAGAGGGAAAATTTCCATATCCACAGACAGTCCAGCTCTGAAATGCTGACTTGATATAGCAACAAAAATCCAGGCCAAATTCAGTATAAATAATTCTCTAAAATTAGAGGTAATTCACTTTAGCCCAAGACATTTGCAAGCACCCATCATCCAATCTAGCAGCATAAATGACCACAATACAATAACCTTCACATCAATATTATAACGTTACAAATAAGCCAGTTTCTCTCTAGATATATTAAATAAGGTTTTAATGGCATGGCTTTTAAATGCAAATAGTGTTCATTCATAATTGGTATCTTCTGATTTTAGATGTCTGCGATTTACTGTGTATCTAAGACAGACGAGATAATATGAAACTTTATCTGATTCACATGAAATGCAAACATGAAAGAGAAAAAGAAAAGGGGGGCTTCAAAGAGCAACACTGTTAAAGGGACAGTAATGTCCCATAAAAAATGCTTAGAGTTTTGTTTGAGAGAGATCCTCTGCTAAGTTCCTCTTCTCCTGATGTCAGCTGAGAGAGGGGAACTTTAGCAGAGGATATCTCTCAAACCATAGCGGTTTGAGAGAGAGGATTTGTGGCATATCGTTTTTTTTTTTTTTTTTTTTAAATCTCTACAAAACTCTATGTATTTTTTATGGGACATTAGTGTCCCTTTAACAACAAATTCCATATTATAAACCCACTTCCAAATGGATACTGACATTTCTATGGACACTTTCATCTGTAGTAACAAGCTAAATATGTTGGTGATATCAAAGCTGCCTTATATGACTAAACTTCAGTGTGATGGTTCCACAAATATGCCACCAATTTCTTCCTTCCAGATCTGGCTCACTCGTTCTCAAAGAAGCACACTCATTCAGACATGAAAAGAAAATAAAAACAATATAGGCTTACTCATATATGACATCCTTTTTAGATGACACATTTTGCAAACAGGCTAACCCTGTGATAGCCTGCTTGGTTATTAAAGAGGTGTTGGTACTAACCCCCATCCTCTGGGATTAATCTGTGAGGCTCGCACATTATGAAGCCCCATAAATACGGTGTTTAAAGGGATAGTAATACATGTTTTTCACAAATATTCATCTTGTAGCTATTAAAAACACACTAAATGCCCCCATCCCATCTCTCAAACCTTTATGGTTTGAGAGATAATCATAGTTAAAGTTTCCCCTCCCTCCCCTTTCCCTGACGTCAGCGCTCTAGCTGACTGCAGGGGAATCCGGTCCCGGGACCGGTGGAGGCTTTTCAGCAAAGCTGAGACTGAGCTATTGAAAAACAAATCCTTCACTGGAACGGTCTACAAAGTGTGCTTGGTTTCTGTTGAAGTATTTCTTTTTCAGCTCTGCTGAAGAGCCTTCGCTTGTCCAGGGACCCGGATTTCCCTGCAGTCAGCTAGAGCGCTGACGTCAGGGAAAGGGGAGGGAGGAGGAACTTTAACTACGATTATCTCTCAAACCGTGAAGGTTTGAGAGATGGGACTGGGGGCATTTAGTGTAAATCTTTAATAGCTACAAGATGAATATTTGTGAAAAACATGTATTACTATCCCTTTAATAAAAAAATATGTTTAACCCTTTGAATGACAGAGGGGTATGCAACGCATTGCAAAGCAATACGTTGCGTACCACTCTGATATTCAAAGGGTTAATAATCTTTAAAAAAAAAAAAAAAAAAATAATAATAATAATTGTAAATACTAAAAAAACATCTCCCAACTCACTTATTGGCTGCAGATACTAAACTATTACTAATAGGTTTATTAAAACAATTAAGTATTTAACTCTTAAGATTGTCTTAAAAATAGCTCCTGTTATTTCATATTGTCCTCGTACAATTAACCCACATAATAAACCTATCCTAAAATATATCCAAAGCCTGTCAAGTGGCTAGAGTTTCACCACAAAAGTAGTATCAAACTACAGTCCAAAATCCATACCCCCCACTTTATCTAAAGTCCTGGAAAATTTGTGTCCACACACAGCTATGCAAGTTTCCAACTGTCCAGCTCTTTCTTCCCGCTTTCAGTCTGGCTTTCATCCAAATCATTCATCAGTCACTGCCCTCCAAAAAGTATGCAATAATATCCAGAGTGGCATGATACACAGTGAATTTACTGAAGCTATTTTCCTAGATTTTGCAGATGCCTTTGATACAGCAGACAAATTTCTGATAAACTCAAAAACTCAGACTGAGGTAATTACTCTTTAAACTGGATCGATCCTTCTTATCAGGCCTAACGCAATATGTGCTGTTGCTGATAGTGTTTCCCTCCTACTCAAAGTAACCTGTGGGGATCCCCAAGGTTCTGTTTTCTGTCTCTTTCTGTTTTCAGATGACACCTTAATCTACACTAAAAATCCAAATATATCACAACTTGACACTGGTGTAAATTTTGACAAAATGGTCACAATGGTATTTGTAGTTTATGAAGGAATAGGTGCACCACTCAATATGGTAAAATGGGTATTGGTAAACCAAAGGGAATGTGCTGTTCTTATAAATTATAAGATTAAATAGATGCAAGAGACAGAAATAGAAACTACAGCACCAAACCCACCCACACCAGGGGCAATCAGTGGAATAATAAACACTAGGATACATCAATAAAACTTTTATTGAATAAAATAAATTAAAAAAAGAGACCTTCTCATAAGAAGAGAAAGTAAAATACAGTAGACTTAAAACTGCATCAGAGCTGGATCCTAACCGGACCATGTCAACATTGAGCGTATATTTGTTGACATGTATAAGTTATTTCATGATGGAATAATGGGAAGCTAGCAGACACTCTACTGTTTGACCCTGCATTTATATAGTGTTTGCCCTTGGTGTGGGGTGGGTTTGGTGCTATAGTTTGTCTCTCACAATGATATTTGGTACAAAATGCAGACTACTTAAAGGGATAGTAATACATCATTTAAACTTACACTACGAGTATTATGTACAAGTTTTTTTTAGCATATTGTGCTATGTATATTTACTTACAGACTTGTAGTTCAAAAGCAATTGAAGAGGAAAGGATCCCCCTCCCACCCCTTCTGGACGCCTTCTTTAGAGCTGTAATCTGGTCCCGGGACTGAACGGATGCAGCGAGGGTCAATCTTCAGTCAGTAAGTAAAAGGAAAACCCTGCCCCCTTGACAAAGGAGGGCAGGATTTTCCTTTTGATTACTGAAGATTGTCCCTCACCTCTCTCCATCCAGACCAGACAGAGAGGATCAGTGACGCAGCCAGAAGGGGCGGGAGGGAGATCTTTTCCACTTCAATTGCTTTTGAACTGCAAAACTGTAAGTAAATATACATAGCACAATATGTTAAAAAAAGTTGAATTTATTACTCAGAGCTAAAGTGTAAATAATATATTACTATCCCTTCAAACTCTATAATACCCATTTAACCACTATAACAAAGTGTAACTGTAACTTGGCCCCAGCTAATGCCTGCAAATGTCTTGGTATGTGGCTAGACGCCAACCTCACCTTTGTCCGTCATATTGGTACATTTTCCCTTTGAATGCAAGAGTGGTACACAAAGCATTGCAAAGCAATGTGTTGCATTCTTGTCTGGCACTCAATGGGTTATCATCCTAAAGAAGGCACTCATTTTAGAAACAAATCCTGTGTAAGCTCCCTTTTATTGGACAGCAGATGATAATGCCAGTCATTGACTATGTGGATATAGTATATGTTCCTTCATTACAGACTCAACACTGTATAATTGTTTCACTTTCTTCTCCAATGTAATTACACTACCCATCACTGTGATATGTTTAATTAATTACATTGATTAACAGCTGTGCTCTTCTTGTACAATGTCTTAAATTTGTTGCATGTGAAGACCTGACAGGACAGTACTTTGGTATGAGTGCACAGAGGTGTGCATTTAAGTTATTTTCTTGTGAGGTGCTCATAGGAGATAAACTTATGTTCAGTAGAAGACGTGGTAGGAGGAGGCACAGCAAATGAGGAAGCGGCACTTCAACCCATTCAGTGCCAGAGGGGAACGTGGCCCATTGCTTTACGCATAC
The DNA here is from genome assembly GCA_037306005.1 of Rhinophrynus dorsalis. Classification (NCBI taxonomy): domain Eukaryota; kingdom Metazoa; phylum Chordata; class Amphibia; order Anura; family Rhinophrynidae; genus Rhinophrynus; species Rhinophrynus dorsalis. The sequence continues at coordinate 475,017,384 of CM074719.1, read as the reverse complement.
CCCTCTGTCACTGAAAGAGTTAGTGTCGACCGCTTTCTCAGTTGCTTCCTCGGGAAGAAGGTTGGCTAAATTTAATATCTTAATGCTTAATATCATGCTTTTATTTCTTGCTCCTAAAATTCACCCGTTTTTTACATTTTATTTTTTAAGCGGAGCGATCAGCAGTCACCTACAACCAGTTTACGTATTTCACCATATCTTATCTTACTCTCCTTGTCACCTTGCAAAAGTGTCACAGCACTACTTCCCCTGTTGCTTCCACATAGTCTCTCCTCTTTGCAATTCCTCCTGAATCTATGCATCACCTTCTTGTCACTACATAATGCATGCACCCTGCTGAGAAACACCAACGTTTGCTTGGTAAGGAGCATTGTGCCAAAGGATGGCAGGGAGGAGGTCACCTGATCTCAAGGGATTATGGAGATCTAAAAAAAAATCCCATGCACTTTTTCAGGCACAGGTCCTGGTAAGTGGGAGAAACTATAATATATATTCACTAGCAGTGTGAAATGCTGTTGCCCGTCTGTTTTGTTTTGTTTGTTTGTTTAAAGAGTCAGTAATGTCCCATAAAAAATTGTTATAGTTTTGTAGAGGATAAAAAAAATAAACTCTATGGCACAAACCACTATGATTTGAGAGATATATGCATTCAAAGTTCCCCCCTCCTTCCCCTTCTCCTGAGGTCAGCGCTGTGATGACGGCAGGAGATCCCAGTCCTGGGACCAACCGGTGGCTCTGCAGCAGAGCCAAAATCACGTATTGGAAAATAATTACTTCATTGGAAAGGTCTACAAAGTGTGCCTGGTTTGCAAGCACACTTTGTAGACGATTCCGATGAAGTAATTCTTTTTAAATAACACAATTTTGGCTCTGCTGCAGAGCCTCCTCTAGTTGGCCGACTTGAATCTCCTGCTGTCATCTTTACAACGAACATCAGGAGAAGGGGAGGGAGGGGGGACTTTGAATGCATATATCTCTCAATCCATAGCGGTTTGAGAGATAGGATTTGTGCCATATAGTTTATTTTTTTTATCATCCACAAAACTAAAATCATTTTTTATGGGACATTACTGTCCTTTTAAGCAGTGTTTAACCCTTTCAGTGCCAGAGGGGTAAGAAATGCATTACAATGCATTTCTTACCCCTCTGGCACTGAAAGGGTTAGATACAGTTCAGTATGTACAGTGTGTACAATAATATATAATATTATATACACTTTTTTTGTGTTGTAGTAGTTTTTTTTCTGTTCTCAGTCTGATAAAGACTAGCTGTGAAGCATTGTGGGTTGCCATTTTCAGAGTGTTGTGAGAGCTAAACACTGACTAAAATGGAGGTAATATGCATAAATAATTATAAATATATAGAACCCTTAACTAAATAAGTCCATCTGTTAAATCCGTGAATTCTAAAGAAATGACTAGCATCCAAGGGGTTAAACAAATGAATATTTACTTATTCCTATAGGTGTAGTAACACTTCAAGCTCTTTATAGTCTTATATATGGGGTTTTCACATTGCCACCTCTTTGCAGGAAAGCAGTGTGTAATGGTTGGTTTTCTTATTGTAGCCTATTCTGTGATAAAACTCTTCCCTCCCCATTTGTTCTTAGCCCCCTTCTGCATAAAAATCCTCCCCCACTTGCTCTTCTCTCCTGAATCAGTTCCTCTCTCTCCTTCGGCCTCATCTTTCTTACCTGGTCATACACTTAACCCTTTGAGTGGCAGAGGGGTGTCCTGCACATTGAGACACTTCTGGCACTGAAAGGGTAAACTTTGACTGAATTTATTTGATGCAATGCAGATGTGAAAAGTACTGCTCGTGATGATGCTTATCTTGAGTAGTTTGCAGAAGACTTCAACCACAGGAAATTGTCACCCACAAGTTCAGATTAAAAATAAACCAACTAGGAAAATGAACAGCCACCTCCTTTCCGTGCCCTCTGCAGAGTACTACCGTCATACAGATGGTATTTCAAGCATGGCATCCATCACCCACTTACTCCTCTCAGGGATTTCTTCTGTTTTACTTTAGTTCATGTCATTTCTGCTTCTTCACTTAGAAGCCATATGTTTAGCCTGATATGCATTCTTGCACTAAGGCTTTTTTTCAAGGACTTCTGGGAGTGAACAAGCATTCTAACTTCCATTTTTTGTCTTTAACTGTTTGAGTGCCAGAAAGATATTCAATACATTGTGTTGCAAATGCGCTGGATACTTCTCTGGCACTCAAAGGGTGAAGTTTGCTCTTTTGAATCAGTCTCCAAAGCCCCTTCTGCATTTCTGTGTCACAGCTGTTGGAGTTCCCAGACTATTACTGTACAAAGGGCAGCGATTTGGGAGTTGAAGACCAAACAAGGCTGTAGTCTGCAGTGAGGGGAATTGAGAGGAAAAAAAACTTGCATGCTTTGGCTGCCTTCTTGCTTATTTATACTAGCAAGTTTAGTTTTTCTTCCACTGCTTAAAATGGTTTCCGCAAAAGAAGATACAAAGTAATTAACACTTTTAGGGTCACACTCAGACTAAAAAGTTGCAATTTTGAAGAAAGCCAACTACACTATAGAATAGAGGACAGTTAGAATTCCTCATTGTTGTAAATGTGTCTTTTAACCATGAAGATAAAAATACCTTTCATAGTACGCTGAATAGACTAATTACTAGTTCCTTTTAGATTGTCTTGGGTTGTATACACTTTAAGGGTAACTAAACCCGAGGAATACGTGGGTCTTAATTTGTTTAATATACTAATTTACCTAGGTAGGTGTCCACCACACAACAGTCAGGTATATCACAGTAATTATGTATCTGCAGTTTCCTGTGTATGTATAGATCTCTATTCAAGCCTGCCACTAGCTTACACATTGTCACTGCAACCAGTGTGCTTCAATAGGCCTGAGAAGATCACAAGCGGATCTTAAGGGACACAAAATGTTATCAGTTTTTAAAAAAACAATTTGCAGTAGCCTGTAGGAGAGATCAAAACCAGCTAACACGTTTATATAGATAATATCTGACTTCTGTTTGAATAACACACATAGCTCAATAAGTCCTTTTGTTGAACAAATTATGTGACACTTACTCTTATGGTATAATTCCCCTTTAAAGGGATAGTATTACTTAAAAATGACTATCCTGCATCTTGTAGCCCTTAAAAAACTGAGAAAAATGACACCAGCGGCATCTCTCAAACCTTTATGGTTTGAGAGATATCCGCTTTCAAAGTTCCCTCTATTTGGCTTTCTCCAGACGTCAGCATTCTACCTGAGAGCAGGGAAATCCTCTCCTGGGATCAGCTGGCGGCTCTGCAGCAGTGCAGAGATCACTGTAATAAAAAGGAAATCCTTTACTAAAATGGTCTTCTACGTGTGCTTGGTATGCAAGCACACATACAAGACCTTTTAAGTTAAGGATTTCTTTTTTATTAACGCGATCTCTGCACTGCTGCTGAGCCTCCACCGGTCCCGGGACCGGATTCCCCTGCTGTCAGCTAGAACGTTGACATCAGGGGAGAGGGAACTTTGAAAGCGGATATCTCTCAAACCATAAATGTTTGAGAGATGCCACTGGTGTCATTTTACTCAGTTTTGTAAGGGCTACAAGATGCAGAATAGTAATTTTTAAGTAATACTATCCCTTTAAATACTATATACCAGTGGTTCTCAACCCATGCCCTCAGTGGCTACTAACAGGCCAGGATTTGAGAATTTCCTTTTAACCCTTTGAGTGACAGAGGGGTACGCAATCCATTGCAAAGCAATGCATTGCGTAACCCCTTTGGCACTCAAAGGGTTAAGAGCACAGGTGAGTTAATCAATATGACTGAGCCTCTGATCAACACACTTGTGTTCTAGCAGGGAAATTCCTGGCCCGTTAGTGGCCACTGAGGGCACGGGTTGAGAACTTGTTCTATGTACTGTAGGCGTAGTCAGCTGTTGGATATTCAGCTGTTGGACTTCCTCTTTTACCATTTCTGACTAGTATCTGTAAAAATGATCTGTTTCTGAGACCTCAAATCTAGTCTTATGTATGCTCTGAGGGCGCAACCTTTCTAGGTCTCCAGACTCCCATTACTACAGCAATCTTGATCGGTGATCCAAAAGTAATAGTGCTGTGTTGTATGTAAATGGACTGGCGTAAGGTAAAAGTCTGAATAGAAGAACAGTGAGTAGCAATCTCAATAAATTAATTCCATTAGCTTGTATTGCTCATTGCAAACTGCACAAACAAAATAAACTAAATGACAGTTTACACTTGCGTTGAAAACAGCAGGTATACAATATACTAGGGACTTAGCATTTGTAAAAAGCATTTATTTTATGTTATCTATAACTACATGATATTTAAAGTCATCAATTTCATTTTAGGTGTTAGTGGCAAATATTAAGGGCATTTTTATTTAACATAAGCTATTACACTTGATATGCATGCTGTGCGTACTGCATATTGTTCACTCTTTGCACTAATGTTTCACTATTGCTTGTGAGAGCAACTGGATGTTACCAGTCTTATCTGTGTTGGGGGTGGGTGATGTGTTTCTGTGTCCCATCACCCTGTTATCACATGCTCAAAGGTCCAGAAATGTCAGCCCCCAATACACTGACCTGGCACTATTACACCAAATCATTTTAGAAAAAAAGACATCTGAACAAATTCACAGTCCAATCTTCTTGGCAGCAGACAACATAACCTTTTAAGTACTGTAGGAAATATTGTCCTCCATCTACAGCACATATTCCTTTATCACCCCCATGGCAGACATAGGTGCTAGCAAATCATTGCAAATTTTTCTGCCGGTTAACTACTAGAGGGCCTGAATTTGGCTCCTTGAAAGTGAAATAGCCTGGGTGCCAGGTCCCATATACTATACATACAGTTGGTTGTTGAAGAACCACACTCGCAGGACTTCTAATAGATGATAAAGTGTAATCTTTAATGAATCAACATTTTGGCCCTACTTTGGGCCTTTGTCAAGAAAATCTTGATATAAACATATGTGCAGATTTAAGCAGGGTAAAATCTCTACTATCCTATAAACCCGCTAGTGTATGGATCTACAGGAAAAGACTAAAAACAAAACGCTAGGAGAGCGCTACTGTACTCCAAATGTATTAAAATACAAACAACAAGATATATATGACAAATAACAATACAAAATAGAATGCAATAAAAAACAATGTATAATAATCAGAAAGCTCCTCACATGTAGAGCATGTATTCCCCTACAACCGGGAAATATACAGAAAATGTGTCCCTCTATATTACAGTGTAGATGTATTCTGTGATTCACCTTATAGTACTCTGAAAACGTGTATTGATCTTCAGTTCCTTCTACAGAAAGACAAGTCTTTATTAGGCGGATGTTGAAAACAATCACTTTATAATCACAGATGATAGAGAAGGCTTAAAGGGATAGTAATACTTCATTTTATCTTTATTTTATTTTGTAGGTATTAAAAAAACATGAAGAACGATATAAGTCTTATCTCTCAAACCTTTATGGTTTAAGAGATATTCACAAGCAAAGTACCCCCCCCTTCAACCAGATCAGAAGGGAGGTGCCCAGGTAGACTGCAGAGAGGGACAATCTTCAATTAAGATAAGGGAAAAAGCTGAAAAACTTGTCAAGGGGGGAAGGGCTTTCATTGTTTTCATTGTAAGAAGAGTGTCCCCTTCTGTTATCTGTCTGGTCTTACAACTAGATTCACATCTGAGAAGAGATGGCTTACACTAGGAAAAAGGGGTGGGAGGGGAAACTTTGCTTGTGAATAGCTCTTAAACCATAAAGGTTTGAGAGATAAGACTTATATCATTCTTCATGTTTTTTTAATGCCTACAAAATTAAATAAAGTTAAAATGAAGTATTACTATCCCTTTAAAGTCTGTTATATAGCACATCTCCCGTCTTCTGATGTATGCGAGTAGGTGTGACACTGTATCCAGTCAAAAGCCTATTATTCCTCTCCCGTTCGGCTAGATTGATAATAGCAATTTATGTAGCCTCCCAACTGGCACAATGTGTATGTATAGAATAAACACAGTACCTCCCTTCTAGATGTGCGGATCCACTGCAGGCAGGTGCAAAACTATCAACAGTCCCGTTAATCTCTGTTTGCCGTCAATTATGTGCCAGCTGGTATGTCTCCCAACTGGATGTACTGCTGGCAGGTATGAGAGCTATCAGTAGATGTATTTATTTGCTATATGCTCTCTATACAATATCAACTTGAGCCTTTAGTGATGTGGCCAAATAGGGCCGTTCTGTAGTTGCAATCTCAATCAGTGCAGCCTGTGATATAACTTGTTGATAAAGTACAAGGTGAATCTCTCTGTAGAAGGTTCTCTTCATGTGGGAGTTGCTAGGCTTCGAAGCTCCCTGTGTGCGTAACAGCACATGCGCAGTAGAGACTACTGGAACAATGCTGTCATGCGCAGCAGAGACTGGCTGCACGTGCTGATCTGGAGCGGGGTGCTCCGAACGGCTCACCGCCTGTCTCTGCTCCTGGCTCCAGGGGGAGCAGCCGAGGCCGCTGGGTGGCACTTTAGCCCGTGTACAGGGGCTTTCATACTAGAACATACACAGCTCTCCAATAGCAAGGGATCAATATATATGTATTGAAAAAGGGTCATTCAGTGCTATTATGTGTGATACATTGTTGCCGCTGGGTTGCTGCTACTATCCTTGGCGTCCTCAGTGGCAGCTATCGCAAGTCAGCAAAGTGGAGAACAGAAAAGAAGAGAGAGGGCGCACCATCTGAGAGCAACCTCCAAGTATAGATAATACATAGTATTGCACTGATTATTCTCACAAGGTATTTTCTTGGTGTATTTGTTCAAAGGATAATACTGATGGAAATGGGATGCACATAGAGTAGGGATCACCTCCTCTCTCCCTCGCTATATTAAATGGATGGGTAGGATTCAGCCGAGGTTATGGTCCTCCTCTTTCCCGCTACTGTGGAATAGTGAAATGCATTAACACCGGTCTTGATTATGAATTTTGGTGGTCTTTACACATTGCAATGCCAGATCCCAGCATCTCCTCTCACTGCACTTCCTTCTTGGTCAGCAGCCTGACTCTCTCCAGCTGCTGGAGCTCCGGTCCTCAGTCAATCTCTGGACTACTCAGCCATCCCGGGTTAACAACAACAGCAGCCCTGCTAACCCCAGACACCCTTTTCTCTTCCCAACTTTCAGCTTCTGTTGTTGTTAACCTGGGATAGCTGGAATGTGCATTCAATTTCCATCAGTATTATCCTTTGGGCTATTATACCAAGAAAATATCTTGTGAGTATAATCAGTTCAGTACTACATATTACATATACTTGTAAGTTGCTCTCAGATGGTGGCACTCTCTTCTTTTCTTTTTTCCTGTCAGAGTTGTTCAAGAGTAATTGAATGATAAAGTATCCCCCTCCCTCCCCTGATGTAACACTGCTCACCTCAGAGCAGCATGACCGTCCGGATGGATCGCAGAGAGGGACAATCTTCAGTGAGCATAAGGAAAAACCTGTCAAGGGGGACAGAGTTTTCCTTAAGCTCACAGTAAGAAGATTTTCCCTTGCTGTGAGCTGTCTGGTCCCAGGACCAGATTCCACATCTGAGGGGAGGTCGCTTACGCTAGGTGAAAGGGTTGGGAGGGAGATAATTTATAATTCAATTACTCATGAACTACAACTCTGACAGCACTGAAATAACACTCTCCATGGCCCAAATACTATGAAGATTAATTGGAGCTGCTGTTTTTGTGAAACATTACTGTCTCTTTAACTGTCCAGGGGCAAGAGAATTGTGCAGCACCATCATTGCAATGCATTGCACAACTTATGGTTTTTGAAATAACATTCAATCCCCTTTTTGACTTTACATAAGCCTCAAGAGTATAATATGAAAACTTTAGATTACCTATACTTTTATCATTTTTTTTTTATACTTTTAAAGCGGAAGTATCACCATATAAAAAGGCGCCACCCAATAATTAGGCATACGGCGACTAGCTTCTTAACCCTTTGAGTGCCAGAGTGGTACGGAATGCATTGCAAAGCAATGCTTTCCGTACCACTCTGGCACTCAAAGGGTTAATACTGCTATTATCTTCTACAAGCACTGCGTGTTTCTTCAGAGACTGATGGCCAGGCTTTTTGCTGTAGAACCGTCTGTGTGCCTGTGCCATTAGTCCCTTCTGGTGCCTTTCAGCTCCATGCAATGCCTCCTAGACGAGACCGGGACTGACATCGCAGGAGCACAGACATCTCTGTGAAAGATGTCTGCATCCAGGCCTGGCTGCTGGTCTCTGGAGAAACAGGATTACTTAAAAATGCAGTACTTGTGGAAGATAATGCAGTATTAAGAAGCTAGTCACCATATACCTAATTATTGGGTGTCGACTTTTTATAGGGTGGTAGTTTTGCTTTAAGTCCCTGAAAGGAAGCTCTTTCAACTTTTTCCAGAGAGCTTTTGTTCAGGGATTGTGAAAGCAAGTCAGTGCAACAATGTAAAAAAGATTCAATTTAAAAAGATAGTTAAACAATGTAGAAAAGCCTTCCTCAGCAGCATACAGAGCACTTAGTTTAACAATATAGTACTATACCCGCAGTACTATCACTGCTTTTACAATCCCCAACAGAAAGCTGTTTGGAAACAGAGCTTCAGGTAGCTCAGTGTCAGAGATATAAAAGTAAAAACAAAAAGGTGTGGATTAAAAAATAAAAAGCACAGGCAATTTGATTTTACATATGTACTTACACAATAAGTAAAGTCAAAAAGGAGGTTGATGTCACTTTAAACCCAGATGAAGCCTTGGGCAATGCCGTGCATTTTTTCCCCTGAGTGCAGCTGATGTTGCCCAAAATGTTGTGGTACTCTGCAGGGTATGTTTACTGTTTTGGGGTGGGGGGGCTTTGGGGCACTTACTTGAGGATCCAGCACTGGACCTGGGATCATCTGTTCCTGTGAGGTGATGATGTCACGCATTCACAGGCATTCTCTGATCTAAAACTAGAGGAGGAGGGGGACCGTGTCTTGACTGCTCCGACTCCAAGGATAAACTTAGATCTCAGGAAAGGGGAGGATCTCCCATTTCCAAAGATGCCTATATGCGTGTTCATGGCAGGTGATCTATGGATCACCTGGCATTAACTTTTTCCTCATTGACTATAATGAATTAAGGGGTATGGGGGCTCAATAGGAGCCCATAATTCAGCAACCATTCCTTGTAAAGGCTCAGAAGTACCATTTACTTGAAATATATTCTCTCCTTTCTATCTGTAGTAGTCAGGATTACACTGCAAAGAATACATTTATAAGCACAAATCAACATGGTTTTATGAGGAATAGAGGTTGCCCAACAAACCTTTTGAACTTCTAAGAAGTAGTAAATAACCTAGATAATGGTACAACAGTAGGTGTAGTGTGTGTAGATTTGATACAGTGCCACAAAGGCCACTGGTGTATAATATAAGGAAATTGGGTCCATGGGATTGCAACTGGATAGAAAATTGATTGGAATATAGGTAACAGTATGGTATTGTTGTAAATGGAAAATCTTCAGTATCTCAGGGTGCAGTATTTGGGCCACCGCTCCTTACCATGTTTATAAAAGGTCTGCATATAGGTATAGAAAGCAAAATCTCAATATCAGGTGACACTAAATTATGCAGGGTAATAAATTCAGCGCAGGATGTGTGTTCTCTACAGAGGGATTTACATAAAATGACACATTGGACAATCAAATGGAATATGAAGTATGCTACTTAACCCTTTTAGTGACAGAGGGTACACAACACATTGCTCTGCAATGCATTTCGGACCCCCTGGCACTCAAAGGGTTAATGAAATCATTCAAGGAGACTCATTGCTAGAGAAAGACTTGAGAGTCTTTGTAAACTGTAAACATGTAAACAGTGATCGGTGTCAAACAAAAGCAAATAAAGACCTGTTTTACATAAAAAGGGGTATTGAAGCAACAGTGGATAACATTTTTGCCACTGCAAACATCGTTGGTAAGACCTCACCTCGGATATGCAGTGCAGGTTTGATATTATAGAACTGGAGAGAGTACAGAGAAGAGCAACACAATTAAGGGAATGGAGTATTTGCAGTATGAAGAATGTCTAGCCAAACTTGTTTTAATTACTCTACAGAATATACACCTTAGAGGGAATCATACTTATACAGTATATGTGAGATCAATATAAAAGTCTCTCTAATGAGCTTTTCAATACGAGGCCATTCCAAGGGGTTATTCACTAAGGTGTGATAAAGAAATCCTGCAAAAAAAGTTTTTCTACCCAGGTTAAGGTAAATACGATATTTTTATTAGGAAGTGTTAGTGTTCCTTTAATTAATGGAATGCACACATGCAGTATCTTTAAAGGGAACCTTTTATCAAGAAACATGTTTTTATTTATTTTAATAAACATGCTGAAATAACTATACTAGTGTTGGTATGTTGGTATTTTTTATGTGTTTTATAGTTTGTATGCAAGAGCCTATGATCTATAGGACTTAGGCCCTTATGTAAATAATGTTTTTGTCACCCCACCCACACACACACCTCACCATTGTCTAAGCAGCTCTGTGCAGTGGCTGTAAAATCTAATGGCCATTCAAGTAAACATCTTCCCAGTCACGTACTAGCCTCTTGGCTGTCTCTGTATGTTAATCCCACATTGTGTATTTTAACAGAGGGGGAGAAAATTGGACAAATGAAAACAGAATTAAAATATAAGAATTAGTATCAAAACTGACTAAGTAACTTGACTAGGTTGATTACTGATATTGTCCATCTTTTTTCTTAGAGTCAATACAATATTAAAGGGATAGTAATGTTTCACAATAAAAGCAGCACCATTTAATCTTCATAGTATTTGGGCCATGGAGAGTTATTTCAGTACTGTCAGAGTTGTAGTTCAAGAGTAACAGAATGATAAAGTATTCCCCTCCCGCCCCTTTTACTGATGTAACACTGCTCACCTCAGAACAGAAAGGTGGTGTCCAGATGGCTTGCAGAGAGGGACAATCTTCAATTAGCCTAAGGAAAAACTTGAAAAACCTGTCAAGGGGGGCTGGGTTTTCATTCTTCTCACAGTAAGAAGATTGTCCCTTGCTGTGAACTGTCTGGTCAAGTGACCAGATTCCACATCTGAGGGGGTGGTGGTTTATACTAGGTAAAAGGGTCGGGAGGGGATAATTTATCATTCAATTACTCTTGAACTACAACTCTGACAGTATTAAGATAACACTCTCCATGGCCCAAATGCTATGAAGATTAATTGGTACTGGTGTTTTTGTGAAACATTACTATCCCTTTAATTTTGCAATGAAGTTTCCCCAATAATATACAGTTCTATCCAGGTATGAAACTCTCTTCACATTTTATTTGTGGATATTCCTCATATTTGTATTTTACTGTGTAACCCCTCTGAGTTCAAAAAGCAATGTGTTAGGCACCTCTTCGGCATTCAAAGGGCCTTATATTCAAAAGAAAAGTGCCAAGTGAACTGACCCATAGAGGAGAAATAAAAAGTCCCATTGATTTTGTTGCACTCTCCTCTGGGACACAAAGGGTTAAATCAGTTTGATATTTTTTTAAAATCTCCTTTCTCTGTCGTCCAATATAGGTTACTGGTAACTTTTGGTAGGCGATCAGCCCCTTTAAGTAGGCAGGAACAATTCTGAGAAGTGAATGCAGGGGTGGAGCCTACCTACTCTCCTTGGCTGCAGCTAGCCACTCAGCTCCAGTAAGATTTGTTCCTGGTTAGCATCTTTTGGGGGGGGGGGGGTTTGGGCACTTTCCCTACTGGGTTCAGTGTTTATTGGGTCTAGTGACCTGTTTTTAGTGATGTTTGGTGCAAATTTACTTCACAGTTACAACTTTGCAAAAACTGTGTTCCGCGCCTTTAAGGCGCACTTTCACCTCATAGACGCCATTGCTCCATTCACTTCTATGGGACTTTATAGTTTGGGACATATCTCTGCAACCACTTAACATAGTGACTTCAGAGACGGCTCATTTTAATTGTCTGCCCTTGCTCTTCTATCTGGTCAACGTTTAGTGTGTGTTGGGGGGCTCAGGGGGCTTCGGGCACTGTTGGGGTACTTTTTCTGGGAAAACTACATTTCCAATGAGCGTTTGCATCGCGCGCTCGTTCCTGATTGGCTTCCGTCGCGGCAGCGAATTAGTATCCTACGCTGGGCCTGGACTCTCCTTCTCTCCACTGCAGATTAACCCTTCACCTACCAGATAAGTGTATTTTAACGGTTTCTGGGGTGAAATTTTTATCATACACACTGTGATAATGTCTATTCCTTTGGGGCTTGGACTAAGACTGAGGACACTGGGGTCTCTGCGTCCCCCTTTGCGCATTGATCTTCGTGTCAATCAGGGTTGCCTTGAGCATTCTCAGGTTATTTATGCCCAGCATGTTCTCTTGTTCCTGAGTCTTCCCCAGGGACCTCCAGCCATGCATTAGAGCCAGTTTGGGTGTAAGTGTTTAAGGCTGCTACTAAAGACCTCCAGTATACATCTCAACTCTTCCATCCAAGTTCATGGGGTCTTCCGCTCCTGGCAGATCTCTACTTCTGTCAGATCTTCCTGTAGTACAGAACCGAACCCCCAAGGGCAAGCTGGAGAGAAACCACCTCAAGTCTGCACCTGAGGATCTACTACAGGTCCGCACCCGTACAGACAAGGTACCAGAGTAGGGATACCGAGCCCCAGAGGGCAAGCAAGAGAGAAACCGCCTTAAGTTCGCACCTGAGGATCTACTACAGATCCGCACCTGTACAGACAAGGTCTCGGAGACAGGTACTATGCTACAGGTCTGCACCTGAACGCCGCAGTATAGAACAGGAGCAAGGGAAAGTCTGCCAGAGCCACCGAGGTTAACCAACAAGTTATCCACTGGAGCGTTTGTATGCTGGGTGTGCAGGAGACAACCCCAGGATACACCAAGGTGGATAGTCAGACAAGCCGGAGTATTGATAGAGCAAACGTAAACCAGAGCCGCAGGTATGAACCAGACTGGTTATCGGACTAGCCAGGATCATACACAGAGCGGGTAGTCGGACAGAGCCACAAGTCAGCACCAGAACGGATAGTCAGCCAGGCCAAGGGTCATACACAGAGGAGTTAGTCTACCAGAGCCGCAGGTCCATACCAGAAGGAATGTCAGTCACGCTGGGGTCATACACAGAGCAGGTAGTCAGATAAACCAAAGGTTGGCACCAGAACTGGTAGTCAGACGAACCAGGTAAAGCACAAGAACTACAAGCCAACTGCACTGGACACCATGAAAGGGCGACTGACAGTGGTGTCCGGGAAGTTTTAATGCCCAGTGACTCAGGAAGAGGAGGAGCACAAAAGAGCGTTGTCACATTAAATTGACGTGCGTCCCAGCCTGGACGCACGCCAATATGCTGATGCAGGGAGCCGGAAGCACCAGAACCCTGCACATAGATGCGCTAAGCCGCCAACAAGCCATGCGGCCAGACAGAAGCGAAAACACCACTGCGGCTGGAACCACCAGATCTGCCGGGTAAGGCTGTGGTCGGCTTGGCAGCCGTCGCTAACACTATGACACTTCCCTACCGAAACCGCCGGGGGTACGTGATGTATCAGATTCCTCTGATGAGGAACTGTTGGTGGATTATGACGCTGAGGAATGTTCTGCAGTGGTCTCCTCTCAGTTCTTTGGAGACCCCCCCCCTTTGAGGCTGACCCTGATCCCTCTGCTGCGGGCCTGATCAGAGCCGTATTAAACTCCCTAAATGTTCCTTTGGTTCAAGAGGATTCTTTGGACCCCTCTGATGTATTTCAGACAGAAAGCCTTCTGTCTCCAAGAAGTTTGCTACGCTTTACTCCATTTTCTGATGTGGCTCTAGCTCAGTGGGTTCATCCCTCCCAAGGTGGATGCCTCTGTTTCTGAGACTTCTAAGTCCACTGCTTTGCCAGCTGCTGATGCCTCTGCTCTTACAGACTGGACTGATGAGAAACTTGAGGCCTCCCTCAAGTCCATTTTTGCCACCGCTGGTACTTCCCTGCGTCCAGCATTTGCTGCGGCCTGGGTAGATAGGGCCATTGCGGTTTGGACTGAACAGCTCACACTTCCTGTTCATCAGGGAGCTCATACTCCTGATATGTTGCAGCTACTTGCCAACATTTCTGAAGCCCAGCATTAGGTCTCTGCTGCATTGTTTGATGCCATCAGTTGGTGGCAAGGGTTTCCACCATGTCTGTGGTTGCCAGATGAGCTCTTTGGCTCAAGATCTGGTCTGCTGACTCTGCTTCTCAGAAAGCATTGCTCTCCTTGCCCCTTACGGGCACTTCACTGTTTGGGTCAGATCTTAAGGATCTGATTAGTGAGGCCACAGGGGGTAAGAGTACCCTTTTGCCTATGGTTTCCAGGAAGCAGACGCTTTTCATGCTCTGAGAGAGTAGCCATTCTTGCCTTTCCAGATCACCAACTACCACGTAATCTTGAGGTGATTGTCCAGGATGATCGGTAAAATGACTGTGGAAAGATTACAGCATTTCTGAATACAACCAATCAGAATGAAGCAAATGACTTGTATCATGAGCACGAACACAAATAAATGCTCTCTGCGTAGGCCAGTCTACACACGAGTTAAAAAGCTAGTTTAGGATTATATTTTAGAATCAAGCATATGAATACATGTTTACATACGCTAGCTGTTTGTACATGTATTTAAAATTGTATCAGCCAATTACTATTTAGGTGGTAGTGTTTCTTTAAGGGTATATGATATAAACTTTTTGTGTACTAAAAAAAATGGCATATTCTAAATCTGATCACTCCCATTTCTGCTTATAGTTCAAGGTCAGTATTATTACTTTATTTTACAAAAAAAGTAACTGATGTGATCTTTGATATCCGTAACAATTCAAAAACACATGATGCAGCAAAAGGTGTTGGCTGTTTTTTTTCTGCTCTTAGGTATTTGATACCAAGTGTATAGTGCTCAATGAATAATTTATTCCAACTCATATGCTTTCTGAATACCCTTTTAAACAATGTGTGTAAAGCATGGTACCTCGTTAGTCATAGAAAATGCAGGAGACTAGTAGAGTAAAAATGATACCTTTACTGGTCGAGTGGCTCTAAGGTGTAAGCTTTCAATACAACTAGGTCTCTTTTTGAGACATAATAAAAATGAAGGCTGAATGCACAATACATGATTTAAAACTCAGTCACAGTACTTTTAACCCCTTAACGCCCGAGGACGTGCATGTACGTCCTGAGCGGATGTCCCTTAAGGACAGAGGACGTACATGTACGTCCCCGGATTCCGAGTCCCCGCACGGCTGCACGCCGTCTGTTAAGTTCCGGCCGCGTGTGCATTCTGCCGGTCACTAAGGGGTTAACTGGCAGTTAATATTCTTATCAGTATTGCCCATAATTGATTTTCTAGGCTCTAGTAAATAGTATGGCTACAAATACAGAAGAGCTTGGGAATATTTGCTGGGACAGTGCTGTGCTTGTTGTGATGGGAAGAAGCACTGGAAAGCAGAGGGTGCTGCAATGCCAGAGGTGCAGTATTGATCCACTGACTGCAGTACATTGCAGTAGAAAGGGAGAGATAATAGGATGCACTATTAGTTCAAGGGCACCTTGGCCCATATTTATAAAAGCAAACTGGAGTTATTTTGGAGTAATCCATCTCTCCATAGGGGACAAACAAACAATCATAAATGTCCATACACTAGAATAGCGCTTTTTAATCCCTTGAAATGTAGAGGGGTCTCCAGTACATTGCTTTGCAGTGCATCAGAGACTACTCTAGCATTTGAGGGGTTAAAAGTCCAATTTAACCCTCCAGGAGGAGATGTAGGCTGTTGGTTCCTGGGGGGTGTCGAACTTGCCTCCTGCACTTTGTCATGCTCTCCCTCCACTAGGCGATCTTACATACTTCAAAAGCTGATCGGTTCCTGTATGTGGTGACACTGGATGTTCTCCCACTGGTACTGCCTCTTTTGATTGCTGACGCGAGACCTACAAGATTCTTCTCGAAATATTCATGTAACCAGTTCTTCGGCGGGGGGGGGGAATCCGGTTTCATCAGACAATCTTTCTGCACATTAGTTGCAGTGGTGATTAGATTTATCATAAATGGGGTTATTGCAATATGCTGCACTCTGTGTTTGATAAAACGTTCAATAAACAGTTATCAAAAAGAAAGTCTGTTATTAACCCCTTAATGACTGGTGCCATGTCACAACTGTCACCGTTTCTTTTTTCCCCTCAAGGACTAGTGACAGTCCTGGCACATCATGTACAGGAGCGCTGTAAGTACTAGTGGGGTCTGAAATTGACCGCTCCCAGACTGAAGTGGTCTCTCTCAGACCCCGTATCACATGCCATCATAGATAAAAGCTCTCCTTAAGAGAAGGTCACTTCCCTGGACTGCTCAGCGCTGAAGGGTTAATGAATCTAGTCCCACTGGGGGCATTTCTAGTAGCACACTGACTGACAGACTTTGTCGTGAAAGAGCTTATTAGCTTATTATGTAGGGAATTGCCATAAATGCCACCAATACATACAATGTTAGTGTATAAGACGTGTTGTTATATAGGCAGATTTAAATTCTGTGGAACTAAACTTGTCTTTAAGCTTAGTTCACACCGGTGACTTGAATGGAGGTATAATGTAACTGTTTCAAGAAGTCCAAGTGATTATTCATCTTTTATTGCACCCCCCTTCCCCAAGAGATATCAAGGATGGGGGTGTGCCTGGTGGCCAGTTTACATTGGCATCAGTTATGATTGGCTGATGACCATGTACGTCTGCCAGTTATTGGAGGCTAGTATGAACATAGCAACATCTCATGTAAATAGTGTAAACTATCTAGGGGAGGAATACAAATTTCCTTTGATTTAAATGGGCTTTTTAACCCCTTCCCGACAAGTGACTTACCAGGTACGTCACGAAAAAATGTCACTTAGTGACAAAGGACGTACCTGGTAAGTCACAGAAGTAATTCGCTACAATGCAGAAAAAAAAAAACCCCGTTGTTAAGTGCCGGCCGCGTGTGCTCGCGGCCGGTCACTAAGGGGTTAACCCCTTGAATGGTAGAAGTCTATTTGTCCTCTCTAGCATACCTCTATTTAAATTAACTATTTTTTAAATTAAATAATGGAAATTTGGGGAATTTATTTATGACTCCTAGGATGCAGTTGTTTTGCCCAGAATTACTCCACTTTTTCTTTAGACATACACTTTTTCTTTAGACATAGGTGTTACATGATCAACCTTTTCAGTGCAGAGCTGATGTCCTCAGTGTCAACGAACTATGGTGGCCATATTTTCTTTATGCCACTTTAGGACAAGTGTAGAGATGTGAGCAGCATCATACTCTGTTTATCTCTAGAGTGGCTGCAATGCCAGGCTCATGTGACAGTATGCTGACATCACCAGACATTGGTGTGCAACTTGAGCATTTTCTGTCTACACATGAGATGTATAACAGAATCTTACTTCCTAACTCCACAGAGGCGCTACAGTGATGTTTTTGTATCACAAGGCAGCAGTAAGGATTGGGACTTGGCTGGAATTTTCTTGTAGCCAAACACAGACGCCACTTATTTTACAGCAGTCAATCAGCATTTCCCCCTCTGATGTTTTGAACTCTGTGCCCCAAAGTCTTCATTAGGACTGGAAAGCTGATCTACTAAGAAGAAATGGAGTAACTTTGGAGTGAACCAACTGCACCATAAGGGAAAAATAAAAATGTTAATTGCTAGAAGGCACTGATGTTGTACAATGAATGCTCTTATAAATTATTTACATTACTGATGTTCTTTATTATCATGAAAACTAGTACTATTCAGTACTTGACCCTAATATACTCTGTATGTCTCCCATTACCACTTTAGATTGTAAGCTTTCGGGCAGGGACCTCGCACCCAATGTTTCACTCTACAAAGCACCTGTAACACTGTATTGTCTAAAACCTTAAATTGTAAAACGCTGCGTACACTTGTGGTACTATATAAATAAACATATTCATTCATTCATTCATTCATTTAAATGGACCTTGTAACTTGTCCAGTGCTGAAAGGGTCTCTAATGCATTACTTTGCAATTTGTGAAACCTCTCTAACATTCAAAGGTTAAATCACTGTGAGTTTAGTTAGTTTATCTCTGTATTGGTGTCACTGTTGTGAAAGGGGCCTTAAAATTGTCATTTATGTAAACTGGATTTTTACATCCTTTACTGCTAAAGGCTTTAACACCCCTATTATATAAATGGCATGAATGTTTTACTAGCGATGCAGTTGGTTTGCCATAGACTTACTACAATAGCTGGGAACTCTCCGGATTTGCCCCGGAGACTCCGGTTTTAGCTTCTAGTGACCGGGTCTGCGGGGCAGAGGCTGATTCTGTGGATGTGGGGAGTTTCCCATTGTGTTCCTCCCACTCCCTGGCCTCTTCTCTGCCTTCCCCAGTTTATTTTGTACAATTTATTTTTTTTAAAGCTCCGCCCCCTTTTGAAGCAAAGCACATAATTTTTCCCTCCCATCGGCAGCACAGAGAGTCCTCATCAAAAAGTTCCCAGGTATGCTTACTACAGTTCTTAATACAGCCTCCTCAGTGAGTTTTGTTTTGAATCTTCTATACTCTTGCTGTTTTGTAACTCATATGTTTGCCATTTTGTAGTTCAGAAACACCATTTCCATTTCCTCTCGTATTAACTCTTTGGGTGATAGAGGGTTATTACAATGCTTCTCATAGTAACCCTTTCAGTGCTAGGGAGTGTGTGCAAAGCAGTGACGCTCCATGGGCTTAACTTTGTGCAAGTTGGTGTTTTAATGCTGGATCAAATGGAAATACCACTGATATATTTTATCCCTGACAAATGTAAAAAAAAGGGGACTGATTTGTGTATAAAACTAGTAATCCCTGTAGTTTATCTTGTTATGGATACCCTCTAGCTCCATACATCCCATGTAAAGTGGAACATCCATTTTTGGGGGATATGCATTATTAAAATTCTGTTACTGGAATGATCTTATCCAGGATAAATAAAATGGCCTCTGGAGCAGCATACTGGGAGAAATTCTTAGAGCTGACTGGGTGATGACGCAAGAGTTTTTATTGTGACAATCCTATATAATAATTCGCTAAAACGTGTGTAACGCTGCGTCATGAGCAGTAGACACTGCTGCGCATGCTACAATCATGCGCAGTAGAGACTGGCTGCGCCATGGCTGATACAGCCGCGACCAGTCTCTACTGTACATGACTGCCCCGCGACCGGGTGGCGGTGGCACTGTGGCCCATGTAATGGGCTCTTCAGCTAGTAAAATTAATAAATTCCTATTCTTCATACCACATCCTTTTCTCTGGGTGTGCCACTGAAAGACTCAACTCCAGCATCCTGAGATGGGGAGTTTGAGGTACTGAAAATAGTTGAATCATCTAGAATTGCAGTTGCATGTGTCAGAGCTGTATTTCATGCTACTGGTGATTTTCATACACTGTCCTCACCCAGGAGCAGTCTCAGATGCTGTACTTTGTGTATTGGTGCATACTATTGTGAAGTCCTCTGCCATCATGTTTACTGAATAGCAGCCCAGCCATGGCTGTCCTGACAGACCAGGTTTTGGAATAAAACAGTTTGGGTTTCTACTTATACCACAATTACCTGAACCTTTTAACCCATGGCTGTCCAACATTTGGACCGTGGGCCAAATACGGTCCACCTGGTCCCAGGGTTCAGCCTGCTGGTGATTTTCAAAAAATTATTTTAAACCTAACTATCTAGCACACATGAACTAGTAAGCCAGTAAGACCTAATTCCCTGCTTGCCAGTACTGTACAGTTAAAAAAACAGATGTCTGTTAAAGAGGAACTATCACCGAGATATAAGTGCCACCCAATTAATACTTAGTATAGTGGTAAGCATTGAAATCCTGTTATAATCTTTATTAAGTGCCAGCATTATTTAGAAATATAAGTTCTTATGAGACTCACTGCCAGATGACAGCACAGACATCTTGCCAAAGAGGGATCTGTGTGCCTGCGCTGTCAGTCCCAGTCTTCTCTCTAATTGGCAAATAACCTAAGAGGGAGTTGCATTGTGCCACACGGTGCAGACAGGGATGGACAGTGCAGGCATACAGATCCTTCTTTGGCAAGATGTCTGCACTGTCTTCTGGCAGTGAGTCTCCTAGAACTTACATTTCAAAATAATGTCAGCACTTAAAGGGATAGCAATGTTTCATAATAAAAGCAGCTCTAATTAATCATCATAGTATTTGGACTTTGGAGAGTGTTATTTCAATACTGTCAGAGTTATAGTTCAAGAGTAATTCAATGACAAAGTATCCCCCTCCTGCCCCTTTTACTGATGTAACACTGCTCAGCCAGATCAGAAGGGAGGGGCCCAGGTAGACTGCAGAGAGGGACAATATTCAATTAAGATAAGGGAAAAACCTGAAAAGCTTGTCAAGGGGGGCAAGGCTTTCATTGTTCTGATAGGAAGAATATTGTCCCCTTCTGTTATCTGTCTGGTCTATGGACTGGAATCCACATCTGAGAAGAGACGGCTTACACTAGGTAAAAGGGGCGGGAGGAGGAAACTTTGCTTATGAATATCTCTCAAACCATAAAGGTTTGAGAGATAAGACTTATATCGTTCTTCATGTTTTTTTTAATGCCTACAAAATAAAATAAAGATAAAACGAAGTATTACTATCCCTTTAATATTATAACAGGATTTCAGTGCTTACTGCGATACTACAAATTAATTGGGGGGCACTTATCTCTCAGTGATAGTTCTGCATTACATATCAGTATTGCCTCAAGCTTGAGCAATAAATAAATTAGTAATAAAAATAATGTGGCCCTCACGCTTATGGTTTTCGGATCTTGTGGCCCATGACTGAAAAAACTTGGACGCTCCTGTTTCAACCAGTCAATGTTGACATGAAAAGTTGGAGATTTGAGTCTTGCTAATGTAGTCTCTCTTTATAGAAAGGGTAGTAGGGAAGGAGGACAACAGTCCTGTGAGTCTGATATTAGTAATCAAAAAAATTAGTGGAATAAATGAATTGATGTATATTTGTCATATATTAATGAGATTTTTTTGACAGTCAAACTAAAATGTTAGATCAGTGAGGGGCAGATGTAGCTTATCTGGATTTAAATGCCACCTTGAACTTTACTCACATAAAAAGCTAATTGTTAGTGATTGAACTCAGAGGCAGATGATTGGTTAACACCTTAATAAGCGCACGGTCCAGGGGTGGGCAGCTCTAGAAAAAAAGGACTATTAGAACCAGAGAACATGATCTAAAATTTTGTAATGTGAGAATGAGGAAATATTAAAAAAAAAAAAAAAAAAAAAAAAAAAAAAAAAGGACTTTTTGTACAGTATTATAGGTGTAGCTTTCCAGTAGAAGTGGTAGGCACTAAAACATGAAGTGTTGTGGTAGGTGTGACCTAGATGGACCAAACTGTTTTTATCTGCGATCAAAATCTTATTTTTTTGTTTTTTTGTTTTTGCATTTGTGCTACCAGATGCAGAGAGATATGTTATTGCTTCAGTGACAATGTAATGTTATCTAAGTCTGTGCTGTTGCTTCACAGACCTGTGCCCGATGCCCATTTAAAAGGATACCCTTCCTTTTTGTCACTTCTTCCACTTCTTTTGTCTTCCTAATAATCTCCCCTCCTCATTTCACTGTATCATGCTCCACTCTCCTAATCTTCATGTTACTGGATATGAAATAAAAAGTGCTACATTTTTATTTTGTGTTTTTTCTCAGCAGTGGGTAGCCCTGGTTGCTGATGGGACTGCTAAGACATGTGTTATAAAAATAATTCCATTTGGTAGTCTAATCATGCACCCACTGCCTACCCCATCAACCCAGATCTATATATACAGGTCTGGATTTCCCATTAGGCAGAGTAGGCAAGTTCCTAGAGTGTGATGCACCACAATGGTGCTGACCACACTCACCTCCTGAATTGTGGATGTGACCAGAGCAATTCTAATGCCTATGATTTATGGTGGCCAGATTAAATACTAGTTTATATACCCCTCTACTTTCCTTTATTTAACACCTCACTAGCAACCAAGGGATTAACCCTTTGAGTGCCAGAGGATGTGTTGCATACCCCTCTGGCACTCAAAGAGTTAAGAGCTTTCTTTGTACTTGTAAGTTATAAACACGGAGTATTTTCTGAACCAAGTATCAGTGGATGGGGCTGGGATGGGATGTTTTCACTGGGTGTGGCTAAGGGTGCCAGGATTTTTTTTTGTCTAGGGGTGCCTCAGATGCAAATCCAACACTGTCTATCAATATAAAAAATATGATTGTTTGTCAGTGCCACACACACTCTCCCCTCAGTAACAGTAGGAATGTTGTAAACTCCGTCCTGGGCCCAATGCTTGATCTAGAAGTGCTAATTGATAATAGTGTCTCAATCTTTGCTCATAACACTAAGCTATGTAAGTAAATACATATAGAGCTGAATGTTTTTTCTCTGCAGAAGGATTTAAATAAACTGTATGAATGGGTAGAAAAGTGGCATATGAGGTTTAATGTAGATAAGTATAAGGTTGTACATTTGGGCTGTAGAAACAAACATGCTACATATACATTAAATGGAGAGCAACTTGAGAAATCCTCATTAGATAAAGATTTAGGAGTACTGATAGACTTCACAGCAGTGTGCAGTCGCTCAGCTGCTGCAAGAACAAATACGGTACCATCTGGAATACAAAGGGGTATAGATGCATGGGATGCCAATATAATTCTACCTCTATATAAATCCTTGGTAAGGCCTGATCTAGAATATGGAATACAGATATGATTACCATTTACAAATATATTCAAGGTCAATACAAAGAACTATCCAATTAAAGGGGAACACTCAGATTAGAAAAACTTTTGTCCATGGGGTTTAATCAGCACAACTATATTAGCGTTATTTTTTTTATTTATTTACTTACCTACTATTGAAGATATGAAGAGTTAAAACTGGGCACTTCCACATTCTGCTGCACCCTCCTGTATGTGCGGCACAATGGCTCAGGACTTCCCACCTCCATCCCAGCTGCCCCAGGGAGCGCGTTCACGTTTCCCTTTGTGGTGGCATTTATGTGGGCTATCGTTACAGCAAGCTCTGTTTACCATGCTACTGAGCTTGCAAGCTGAATAGCTTGGTAA
This sequence comes from Rhinophrynus dorsalis, assembly GCA_037306005.1. Lineage (NCBI taxonomy): Eukaryota > Metazoa > Chordata > Amphibia > Anura > Rhinophrynidae > Rhinophrynus > Rhinophrynus dorsalis. The sequence goes on along the minus strand of CM074719.1, from coordinate 474,994,194 downwards.
ACGGAGCTTGCTGTAATGATAGCCCACATAAATGCCACCACAAAGGGAATCGTAAATGCGCTCCTGGGGCAGCTGGAAGGGAGGAGGGAAGACCTGCGCCATTGTGCCGCACATACAGGAGGGTGCCGCAAAACATGGAAGTGCCCAATTTTAACTCTTCATATAGTAGGTAAGTAAATTTAAAAAAAAACCAAAACAACACTAATGTAGTTGTGCTGATTTAAACCACATGGACAAAAGTTTATCTAATGTGAATGTTCTCCTTTAATTGCTTACTCAAAGAGCTGAGCTAAGAATGAGAGGTCATCCATTAAGACTAGAGGAAACGTGCTTTAGACTAAATCTAAGGCAGGGATTTTTTACAGTAAGGGTGGGAAAGCTATGGAATTCTTTGCCTCGGGATGCTGTGCTTGCAGATACTGTAACTGCTTTCAAAAAAGTAATGGATACTCATACTTACCACAGAACAATATTCAAAATAATGACAGATGGCTTCAATGCAGATAGTTTGTTGACCCAGGGAACTGACTGCCATTTGGAGTCAGGAAGGAATTTTTTTACCCACTTGGGACTTTATTGGAAATGACTTCAATGTTTGTTTGTTTTTTGCCTTCCTAAGGATCAACAGGGGAGATTTGGCATGGGCTGGACTTGATGGACACATGTCTCTTTTTTCAGCCTCATCAACTATGTTATGTACATTTCCTACAGCCTCCATTCCCAGACATGTCTTAGTATGGATATGATGGAGCTGGTGATTTGGGCAGAGGGGCAAAACCATGAAGCACAGGCTCGAGAGTCTCAGATGCTTCTGACCACTCACTTTCTCCCTTCTGTTCACAGGAAGTCATTTGTTAGCTTTGAGATACATTTAAGAGCCATTGACAGCAGCAAAGGGATAGAGAGAACACGTCAGGTGAGACTAATTTTGTGCACATAGGGATATTGAATTAACCCCTTGAATGCAAGTGAACTTGCCAGTGCCTTTTGTTTCAATGTGTTGCTGACTAATCTAGCAAACAAGAGGTTATTACGTGTGCTAGCTATGAGTGGGACAGTGAGACAATGTTTCGGTGTCAGACAGTGTATGTGAGCTTCTGTGGCTACTGATAGAACAAGACTGGAGTCCCAGACAGTGTAGTGTGTGGCTCTGTATCTACCAGTGGGAGAGTCTAACAAGGCTTGGCTGCCAGACAGTGTATGTGTAGATCTGTGACTACCACTGAGACAGAGGTACAAGGCTTGGGTGCCAGACAGTGTATGTGTGGATATGTGGCTACCACTGGGACAGAGGCACAAGGCTTGGGTGTCAGACAGTGCATGTGTGGATATGTGGCTACCACTGGGACAGAGGTACAAGACTTGGGTGTCAGACAGGTGTATGTGTGGATATGTCGCTACCACCGGGACAGAGATACAAGGCTTGGGTGTCAGACAGTGCATGTGTGGATCTGTGGCTACCACTGGGACAGAGGTACAAGGCTTGGGTATCCGACAGTGTATGTGTGGATATGTGGCTACCACTGGGACAGAGGTACAAGGCTTGGGTGTCAGACAGGTGTAACAGAGGCCCCAGTGGTGCATGGGGGGGATCTCTACCACCATTTCAACAAGCAAAGTAGAGTGTTTTTTTTACACATGCTCACTAATTTATCATGTACTTCTGGGTTGTAACCCAGTACTATGTAAGGAGTGAGTTTAAGGAGCCTCTGCATTATGCTAGTTGAAGTGGATGACAGTGTGGTATAGCTGCACTCTTCCACTACCTACGAAAAATCAGAAGGTAAGGGGAAGGGAGGCGGCATCATACAGTGCAAAGGAAGAAAAAGCTCAGCGCTAAGCCACCATGAATATACATATATACTATAAATAAAATGTGTTTTGTTTTTTTGAAGGAGAATGAAAAGCAGCAAGGAAAGAAGGGATTCTCCAAATGCCCAAACAGGGAAAAAACCCAAAATAAGAACAAAAAGAAAATCATTCCTCAGCTTAATTTATACAGATTACCCAGAAATGACAAGCCCTGTGCAGTGTATATTACATACCTCTGTCTATATTCATTTCAAACAAATGAGGGTTTCATTGCATAGTTTGGCCAAAGTATGTATAAGCTCTCTTACCACGCCAAGGTACCTCAGTCCTAACCAATATATAATACCATAAAATCTCGGGTATAATACACACATTTTTACCCCATTTCACCGTATGTGAAGTGGGGGTACGTATTATACACGAGTGAAAAATAAAACAAACACCAAACCCCCCCCCCCCTCAATCTCCCTTTCCCTTCCCAGTCTCCCCTAACTCAATATTTGTACTTGCCTGCCCCCCCCCCATTTCTGCAAACAGACCCCCCCCCCCGACGTCCATGACCCCCCATCTGGAGGCAGCAGGCGGCATTCCTGTGCTCACCGCCCGCTTCCTCTATGCTGTATTACTCAAAATATGTTAAAGCCCACCTTGATAACCAGGACCCCCCCCAGAGGCTGCAGTGAAAAAGGGGCAACGGGTGGCATTCTTTCATTCGTTGCCTGCTTCTTCCGCTCTTGGAACTCCTCTGAGTATCTGGGTTGCCCTGTCAGGACCCACCATAGATTCAATGCGAGCGCCCTGTTTTTTTATGGAGCAGGGGATAGTGAGGGAAATTGCTTGCACAGATTATGTTGAGGACTATGGACAGTGAGGAGGAGACCAGCATATCTCCTCCTTGTTGCCACTCCAGGGTATCTCGGACACGGCCGTAGAATTTGTGGTCACGTGCCCATGTTCTCTTTTATAATATGTGTCTTTAAAAATATATGTGTGTGTGTGTGTGCATATATATATGTGAAACACCTCCAAATTTAAAGGAGCAATCTGCTCATGGAGAGGATAAAAATGTTGTTTGCCTGTTCTACACAATAATGCGGTGTTTCTTGCAACAAACTGTCTTACCCTGATAAGCATGGTCAGCAGATAATAAAGTGTTTTTTGTTTTTTAATCTGCCTAATCTTTCAATTTGCAGCAGTCCTGTGATGCCACCTCTTCCCCAAAGTGGTTAACCTCAGCTGTTGCACACTGATATTATCAGAGATGCAGGGGAGTTGCACATTTTCTCCATAGAAACGTGTAAATTAGCAGTAAACATTAGTGCTCTAAGCCAGTGACTATGGGTTAAACCTCTCCAATTGCCATATTATTTTACTAGCAATGTGGGACGGCGTTGCCCGTCATGTTATGACCATTGGGCGCACGTGTGTGAAATGCAGACACACTGATAAACATAGACATATGCAACACACAGGCAGACACATACCATACATCCCAAGTGTCCCTCTTTAGGAGGGACAGACCCTCTTTGAGGGCCAAATCCCTCTGTCCCTCTTTCCCACCCTGTTGTCCCTCTTTTTAGGAGGTCAGACTGTGTGCAGGGCCGGCTCCACCTATAGGCGAGGTAGGCACCAGCCTAGGACGCACACGTACTGGGGGCACGGGCATGCAGCGGAGAAGAGCTGCGCCCGCACACACCACGCCGGGAACCACAACACAGTCAGGTCTGTGTTGCTACAGCGCTCCCTTATTGGGTCGGATCTTTAGTAATGCAGAGCGCGCTGATATTCATGCCGCGCTCTGCATTACTGAAGAGAAGACTGCGCGGAAGCTACAGGTATGTGATGGGGGGCAAGTTGGAGCTGAGGGGGCATAGTGGAGCTGAGGGGGGTAAGTTGGAGCGGATGTGGGGCAAAGTGGAGATGATGGGGGCAAGTTGGAGCTGATGGGGGCAAGTTGGAGCGGATGAGGGTCAAAGTGGAGCTGAGGGGGGGCAAGTTGGAGCTGAGGGGGGGCAAAGTGGAGCTGAGGGGGGGCAAAGTGGAGCTGGTGGGGCAAGTTGGAGCGGATGGTGGCAAGTTGGAGCTGCTGGGGGGCATAGTGGAGCTGATAGGGGAAAGTTGGAGCTGAGAGGGCATAGTGGAGCTGGTGGGGGCAAGTTGGAGCGGATGGGGGGCAAGGTGAAGCTGATGGGGGTAAGTTGGAGAGGATGGGGGTCAAAGCGGAGCTGATGGGGGCAAGTTGGAGCTGAGGGGGCAAGTTGGAGCTGAGGGGGCAAAGTGAAGCTGAAGAGGGGGCAAATTGAAGCTGGTGGGGGCACGTTAGAGCAGATGGGGGGCAAAGTGAAGCTGATGGGGGCAAGTTGGAGCGGATGGGGGGCAAGGTGGAGCTGATGGTGGCAAGTTGGAGCTGTTGGGGGCATAGTGGAGCTGAGAGGGCATAGTGGAGCTGGTGGGGGCAAGTTGGAGCTGGTGGGGGCAAGTTGGAGTGGATGTGGGGCAAGGTGGAGCTGATGGGGGTAAGTTGGAGAGGATGGGGGTCAAAGTGGAGCTGAGGGGGCAAGTTGGAGCTGAAGGGGCAAAATGGAGCTGGTGGGGGCACGTTAGAGCAGATGGGGGGCAAAGTGGAGCTGATGGGGGCAGGTTGGAGCCGATGGGGGGCAAGGTGGAGCTGATGGTGGCAAGTTGGAGGTGATGGAGGGCATAGTGGAGCTGATGGGGGGCAAGTTGGAGCTGAGGCGGCAAGTTGGAGTTGATGGGGGACAAAGTGGAGCTGATAGGGGCAAAGTGGAGCTGGTGGTCCAAAGTGAAGCTGATAAGGGGCAAGTTGGAGCTGGTGGGGGGCATCTCTTACAGGCATCTCCAGACCAGGGGCAGACTGACTCAGGGGGCAGAGAGAGGACAATCATGAAAAGAGGTTGAGTATAAGTAGGCAGGGTATACAGGGGTGGGACACAAGGGGCGGAGCGAAATTGGCGGCAAAATTAGGTTTTGCCTCGGGTGGCAAAAATCCTTGCACCAGCCCTGACTGTGTGGTGTGTATTACTTTGCTCTACAGCAATAAAGCAATAAACTTCAGTATATGTGTTTATACATTAGTCTGTGCAAATAAAATACTTTAGTCTCGCACAAAATCGTTTATTCAGTTACATAAATAACCAGTAATAGGTCATGAAATAACCTAAAAATTCTTAGTAATGCCCTGCCCACCAGCCACGCCCCCAATAATATCACCTAAAACTAACGTGTCCCTCTTTGGCCATGTGAAATGTTGGGAGGTATGCACATACACACAGTGAGCGGCAGAAACATGCAAAAGACATGTACACACAGACACACAGGAGATGCACACATGGACACACATATGTAACAGAGATGTACACAAACACACACGCAACATATATGAGCAGAAACACATGCGCTCAAGAGTTGTGCACCCCTCTGGCACTCAAAGGGTTAAGGTATAGAGAGGCATGTGAGAGTTAAATAGCAGTGGGAAGTGTGTTCATACCTGTGAACATTGACTTGTGTAGTCACTAGAGGGGACTGATGTGGTGCTGATGTGGAGAGACAAATGGGGCAATCTGGGTTAAAAGTGGGCGGGGCTTAATTGTGAGTAGGGGCGGGGCTTAACATAAATGTGGAAAAGTGTTAGTAATAGGCTGGGGAAGGAGGAGAAGTGGGAGGGAAATGCAAGTTTACAGTGTGAGGTGTTTGAACACACTCCCTGAGGGGTAAAACTTGATACAGAACCCTGTGGCAGTCAGTGGGTTAAGTGTGTACCTGATGGCTGTCTGTCCTGTGTCTTGCATGGCAAATGATGACAGTGAAGAAATAATTCAGTAAAGAGGACCTACTTTAACCCTTTGAGTGCCATTTTGTTCCTCAGTGGCTGTAGTACAGGACCTGCTGAGGCCACTGGGAGTCAGGGTGAGTGACTGTGTGTCAGCCATATTTATTTCTGGCTTTGTGTGTGTGTGTATGGGTGTTTGGTGCTGTGTGAGTGGGGCATGTGTGTGTAACACCTGTGAACGTTAACTTGTGGAGTCCCTCATGTGGTGCTGATGTGGACAGAGCAATGGGGAAATTTGGGTTAAAGGGGGTGGGGCTTAATCGTGAGTGGGGGCGGGGCTTAACAAAAATATGGAAAAGTGTTAGTAATAGGCTGGGGGAGGAGGAGAAGTGGGAGGGAAATGCAAGTTTACAGTGTGAGGGGTTTGAACACACTCCCTGAGGGGTAAAAGTTGATACAGAACCCTGTGGCAGTCAGTGGGTTAAGTGTGTACCTGATTGCTGTCTGTCCTGTGTCTTGCATGGGAAATGATGACAGTGAAGAAATAATTGAGCAATGAGGGCCTACCTTAACCCTTTGAGTGCCATTTTGTTCTTCTGGTGCTGCACTCCAGGTCCTGCTGAGGCCACTGGGAGTCAGGGTGAGTGAGTGTGTGTGTGTGTGTGTGTGTCAGCCATATTTATTTCTGGCTTTGTGTGTGTATGTGGTGCTGTGTGTGTGAGTGAGGGCATGTGTGTTTGGTGCTGTGTGAGTGGGGCATGTGTGTGTGTGGTCTGTGTGTGTTTGTGTGGTGCTGTGTGAGTGGGGCATGTGTGTGTTTGTCTGTGGTGTAGGAGCAAGTGGCGGCCATATTGTTTTTTTCTGACTTTGATAGTGGTGGGCGGGCTGCATAGTGGGGGCGGGCCAACTCCCTGCATGATTGAATCACCCAATAGGAGTAGTAACTCCTGCTTTATGCCTCCCCTGGGTGTGTTTTGGCAGGCACAAAGTCTTCTTTTATATATATAGATGAAACCTCTTTAAACATTCCCTAGTGGTGAACAACTCATTGCTTATCAACAACCTCTTTAACCATTTGAGTGCCATAGTGATCAATAACGCATTGTTTAGTAACAACCTTTTTAACTATTTGATTTCCACAATGGTGAACAACACATTCTTAGCAATGTGTTGAAACCTGTGCGACTCTCAAGTGGCCTTAAACACCAAAAAACAGAGGAGCAACTCTGCGACATACCAACTACACTATAGGAAACAAATAAACATATTATGCTTAGCAATACATTGGAGATCGTTATCATTCAGTGTGATACAAACTCAGTTTAAATCAATTGAGAAAACGTATCTTTCACCTATGGTGCAGCTGGTTTTCTCCAGAATTACTCCTCTTTCCTTTTGTGAATATTGACCCAAAGGATTAGTAATGTTTATGCTATGTGATGCACTAAATATGCCAAATTTTACCCCACTGATACAGATTAGGTTGTTCAGATGGGAAAGTCTGAACACTATCAGTCCATGGAGCTTGCAAAACATGTTCTGTGTTCAACACAGTATTTAAAGGACAGTTTTGGCAGCACTTATCAGCCTAGTGTCCTGTGGAGACACTGTGCAGATAGTTCATATGGACAGCTGGATTGCTGAGTGGCTCAACGCAAATATCCATTCAATGGCTGGTCCATGTGGGTGTCCTCAAAAAACCTTTGGCTCCAGCACCATAATGCCTCCTAGAGACAGCATTCTGGGGAGAATGCAGGGACAGTGCAGGGAAGTTTGACACAGGAGATTTAATCAGTTCAGCAGCTTAATCAGATCACCCATGTGAAACTAGCCTAAACCCCAATGTATTGTACACCCTCTGGCACTCAGAGGGTTAAATGGTTTTGGAGGTGCAAAGACAGCCGGATATAAATGTTAATGATTCATGAAATGAAACACTGTTTCACTACTCAGTCACCCAACTATCTGTTTAGGCAAACATTGTATCTTTTCCAGCATCAAATAATTGTTTACCGAATAGCACTTCTTGGTAAAATTGTGCTAAACAAGGGGTTAATAAAAATGTCTAACTATTTGGAGTCAGTCAGGATTTTTATGAGCTAGCTAAAGGTTTTAACCCCTTAAATGCAGCTAATGTCATGAGAGACTGTGATTTTCAGGCTCAGAGTGTGGCTGACCTGTCCCTAGATGCCATGGTGCTCAGAGGGATAAATTGCTATATTATGGGGACTGGAGGATGCTCACCTGGGCATCCAGTAACAATCCTTTGTGCCATGATGCCCAGGTCTGGCCTCCATCTTGCCAGTATATGTATTATTACCATTCATTATGCTCTTGACAAATTATGTAAAATGTTGGATGGCATATTTGGATTGCTTCGAGGAGAAAAAAGACTGGGAACCACTGCTGTGAAGGCTAGAAGATAGGAGCTCTTTCTGGTACCTTTTACTGGGCAAAAAATGTATGTTATTTGATTCGGTGTGTTGTGCACGATGAGGACTGGCTTGACCACCGCAGCGGTGCTCAGGAGGGCTGATTTTCCTAAGATAAATTGCTGGCTCCTAAGTTTTCAGTGCTCACTCCTAAATTTTAAATCTTGGTCCAGCCCTGCACATACCTATCTACAGTGTTCCAGCCAATTCAGTTCTGGTGGGGGAAAAACACTAAAAATTCTTCACAGCTCTGTATGAGTGGTGTACTTTGGTATTCATTGCACTCAATACAGTACATCAGCCCATACCAATGGGATGCTGTTTTTCAGGGGATTGCATTAGCTTCTGAAAACACCTAGAGTGTTCATGGTCTCTGAAAGATTTTAGTATCCCTGTGGTGGCTGAAACATAAAAATAAGTATATGTTTTGTTTTTGTATTGCTACCTTCTGGAAACATTTGTGCACACTTCCAAGGGGTAAAATCCAAGGGCCTCCTAATTTAAAGAAGAACATTGAGGCGTTTCCAAAATGATATGCCTTGTCTACGACTTTTTCAAGGTTTCAGTTATTTTGAACGTTTCATGCAGCCATGCTCGACAGAAAGATTGTGGTGTGGTTTAGTGCTGCTGTATGGCAACTCATACCAATGGGGCATCATTTTACTGGGACGGTCTGAATACAGCAGGAATTTATTTGGTTTTCAAAGATTTTAATATATTTGTAAATGTTGGTACTGTACAGGGAGATTTTTTTTAGTATAGAGCACCCTCTGGAAACATTTGAGCACACTAATCTAGGAGTAGAAAGGCAATTGACCACCCATTTGTCTACTTTCCAAAATAGTATGCTTTGTCTACGTTTTGTTCAAGTTTGCAGTTATTACAAATGTTTTTGTGCAAGTTTGTCCCATTTAAAAAATGTACAAAAACAGAAAGATTGTTTGCAGTTTGATGCTCCTGGTCATCCCCTACAGCAGGTATGCCAAATTCAAATACAGTCAAGGGCCTTAACATTGCTGGTTGTGGCTGTGATTATGTATGTGCATGCGAGAGTGTGTTTATATACATTATCACTTCTAGACACACCTCTGGGTATCATTTGGAGGAGTTATGTAAATCCCTTCCTACTGCTGCCTGCAGCATCCAGCCTTCAGTACAGATATGGCCAGAAAGTTGATATGGGCAGATCACTTAAAGACTCTGTTTTGACCTCTCCCCACAACTGTCATTTCCACTCTTGCACATCCTCTCCTTTATTCTATTTTGACTGATTTCTCCATTCCACCTCCTCATTCCATGGCCCCTCACATGTATTTTATGTCTCATCATATACAACCTTCACATTCCATGGCCTCTCACAAAATCCTCTGACCATCATATACCACCCACCTCATGGTCTCTCACCAGCACCTAAATGTCCCTTCACACACTTGCCCCCATTTTCAATGCCTGTCAGCAGCACATCTATGCCACATCACACATCCTTCCCCTTCAATCCAAGATCCCTCATCCAAACCACTCCCCAACACACACTTGCACCTGTCATTTCATGGCTCCTTATTTTCATCTCTTCCCATCAGCTGATCAGTGGAGAGACGACTCAGCTGGTTCAGAGTACAGACAAACAGAGAAGCTGTGATATATAGCTTCTCTGCCGTTCTCTCGTGTGCAAATCACATCCTTATAGCACTGAAAGGGTAAGAGAGCGATGCTGTTTGTTATTGTAGTCTGATTGGATCCTCTCTACTCCCTCACTGTTCTCAGACTTCAGGGTTGTGCTCAGAATTCAGGGTTGTTCTACATTAATTAAGTGTAAGGGAGGGAATCACTTACTCCTCAGCAGTAATTGCCACGAACAAGAGTACAGTTTCCTCTTTCACTCCAGGGGGTCCTGCAGTCTTGGAAACCCCCCCACCTCATTCAGGCATTCCTGATCTGATTCCTCTGAGAAGGATTCTCAGGGAGTGTGCGGAAGGGGCTTCTTCCCATACTTATGGTGACCCCTTTGAGGCTGACCCTGAGCCCTCTACTGAGGGTCTCATTAAGGCAGTTCTGACTACCCTGTATGTTCCTGTTAACCCTGTAGAGCCACAGTCTGCTTCTGACGTCTTTATGGTTTGAGAGATATTCACAAGAAAAGCTTCCCCTTCACTGACGTCACCGCTCTAGCTGTCAGATTTGGAATCTGGTCCGCAGACAGGCCGCGGCTCTACAACAGAACCGAGATCACGAGATATAAGAAGAATTACTTCATTGAAATGGTATACAAAGTGTGCCTGGTTTACAAGCACACTTTGTAGACTGTTCCAATGAACTAGTTATTTTTATATATTGCGATCTTGGCTCTGCTGAAGAGCCACAGCTAGTCTGTGGACGGATTCCAAATCTGACAGCTAGATGGCAGACTTGACCGTTTCGGTCATTGTGGTGAAACTTTGCTTGTGAATATCTATTAAACCATAAAGGTTTGAGAGATAAGACTTATATCGTTCTTCATGTTTTTTAATGCCTACAAAATAAAATAAAGATAAAAAGAAGTATTACTTTTACTTTAAAGTACAGTAATGTCCCAGAAAAAATATTTATCATTTTGTAGTGCTTAAAAAGTTGAACTAAGTGCAAAAAATTGAGAGATATTCACATTGAAAGTTGACAGCAGAGACGGTCTACAAAGTGTGCTTGCAAACCAGGCACACTTTGTAGACCTTTCTGGTGAAGTCATTATTTTTAAATAACGTGATTGTGGCTTTGCTGCAGAGCCGCCAGTTGGTCCCCCCCATAGTGGTTTGAGAGATAGGGTTTTTTCATTTAGTTAAACTTTTCAAGCACTTCAAATTAATCTAAAAAGTCACTAATTTCTCTCCCTTTTTAGGTTACGTAATTTTTTGGGCCTGAACAGTCCCAATTTGTTAATTGATAAAAATAAACTATTAATTTTGAAAGCATTTTTACTTTACAGCATTTTGCACGCCTGCCTAAAACTTTTGCATATTACTGTGCCTTTAATTTGAAAGACAGTCACTATGGGTTGTATGTTCAACAGAAAAATGGAGGAATTCTTGGGCAAACCATTTGCACTATAGTGGAGAACAAAAAATTCCCATTGCTTTAAATAGGAGTTCTAACCCCTTGAATGCTAGAGAGGTCTCCAACATATTGCTGTGCAATGCGTTGGTGACCTCTCTAGAATTCAAGAGGTTAAAATCCCCTTTTAAATCAACACTTTGCCCCCACGTTAATTTACAATTATTTTACATGCACAACCTCTCAGATTCCCCCCTCATGTCTTACAAACCTCTGATCTTTAACATAATCAAAAACGTGGCAACATATGTGACGACTTCTCTCTTTAGACAAATATCAGTCTATTTTCCTTCCTTTAAGTAAAAATCCTGACTTTCAAGGTAGCTGTTTTCATCATTGGGACAGACAGGGCAAAAAAGGCAAAAAATGTTGGGTAGACCCTGACATCTCCACCATTTATACTTCCCCAACCCTTTAACATAAGGATCAACTCTCTGTGACCCACCTCTTTGCACCTGCACGTGAAACAGTACGTCCTTATGGTTCTCACACACACACTTTCGATCTCTACCTCAAAAACTCCTCAACTATAAGAATTACTTTCTCTGCAGTTTACAAATATATTCTCCCAAACATCTACTACACACATACAGAACCAGGCCTGGAGGGCTGGATTGCAGATCTTCCACATACCACACCTGACAACTTATTGTGCAGCTTTACCCATAGACTAAAATGTACTCCAGCCTCCTACATTCTTTATTGCTCAGAGGACATTTAGAAAACTTGTATGGATGAGAGCAGGTTTGCTTTTTTACTGTCTGGCTCTTTGCTTTAGGCCTCAGCTTGGCTTCTGGGGGCTTGGAGAACCCTCTCATTTCTTGCAGCTATCTATATTTTATTCACTTTGGTTTTTATTTTATACTTGAGATGATATATGAGCTAGCGCTGTGAGTTTTTTCCCTCTTTAGCTCCCTCATTCGCATGCCCTTAGTGCGCTGCCCCCCCCCATGCCATGCTTATTCACATTCTCTGGCACTGCCCACCCATACAACTCTTCTGGAGAAGGATACTTGCTTATGTCTAAAGCAACAGGAGTGACCATTAGAAAGAGCACACCGTCCCTCTTGGTGGGATTGTGTGACCTTTTTACCCCCCTAACTCACGCCACTGAGAAACTCAAAGATATACTTATCTCTATTACTAATAAATGTATATTGGCACAATGGACTGCCCAGGACTCTGCCACCCTTAAAGGGTTGGCTTGATAGAGTCAATCATTACATTAAACTTTTCTGGCTTTTTGCTAGATGAGACAAAGAACTGGATGGGGCACGTTTTATTTCACTTTGGGACCCTTTCATCAAAACACTACCTAGGGAGTCACAAACACAATTCTACCATTGTTTTTGTTATACCTCTTGGATGGCCAATGAGGAGCTTGGGAGGGAGCTACAAACCCATGGTGTGCATTATGGGTGGGACCATCCAGAGGATTGAATTTCACCGCTATTATTTCCCTTACTTTGGGCTTCCATCCTTCATACATCTGTCATGCGCTATAGTCTTCTGCCATACTCAACTCGCTTTTAAATCAGAGTTTTTGTTAGGCTCTCTTTGCTTCTTTCCCAAAACCATGTTACACATCGAGTTGGGGGGCCCATGGAGCGGGGTGTCACTAGTATTTGTTTATTGTTCCTTATATTTACTGCTGCCTCCAACTCCAGCTTTGCCGCGGGTGCGGGATGTGGCGGTAGGCGGACAGAAGGGGGGTCCTCTCTGGGAGAGAAGGCTGAATGAGAGCTCCTGGGGGATGCAGAGACTCCCCTCCATGTGACTCCTTGCCCTCCTGATTTGGGGCAGTCTTTTTCTATCTAGGGACCTCTCTAATCTTTACTTGCGCAGAGATGCATGTCCTTTCACTGGTGCTGCTATCTCCGCTGGTCACCACATGGCTTCTTGTGAAAATCTTTCAATAAACAGTCATGTAAAAAAAAAAATCCCCTTTTAAGTCAATGGAAATTTTTTAAATTTTTAGTTCTCCCCTATAGTGCAAATAGTTTGCCCCAGAACTCCTCCACTTTCCATTCGAAAATACGGCCCTTTATGTTTTACTAGCCATTTGTAAAATAAATAATGTTTGAGAAATTAAACTTTATTTTTAACCAGTTTATGTGCTCAGCCGATATTGCCAGATACTGAGGCTGATGTATTAAGAAAACTGAAATAATTCTGGAGTAAACCAATTGCACGATAGGAGATGAAAATGTTAAATTCCCCAAATTTCCATTGATTTAAATAGTGATCGGAACCCTTGAATGCGAGAGAGGTCTCCAGCGAGTTACATATCAATGTCTTTGAGAACCTGTCTAGCATGCAAGGGTTCAAAACCTTATATAAATCAATAGACATTTTTATTTCTCCTATAGTGTAGGTGGTTATACTCCATAGTTACTTGCATTCTGCTTAGTACATCACTCTCATTCTGCTGTTTTTAATCTAGTTCACAGACTGAGGTAATTTATAATAACCAAGCGAATTACAAGTTTGACTTCAAACAGAACTAATTAACATAATGTGCCACTCTGTTCCAACAAAACATAAAGGCTAATTTCTCAAAAACTGTATTTACAGAAAAATGGTTAGTACAACAAATTGATTTCAATTCTCTGTAAAACAAGCTAAATTTGTCTTAGGGTGATGGGTCCAAGTTATAACTTGTCCAGTGTTATAAACTGATGTCAAGCTCTGCCACAATAGGAAAACAATATCTATTCTGTGCAATTTATTGTTGCAGGAAAGTTGATGCAACAGACTCCGTTGTAAACTAAGATGCTGGTTTATGCAAATCTGCTATAAAAGTCTTCTCCAAGTATTCTGTAGCTCTCTGTGCACATAAACTACAACTCTTGAGAACCGAATATTTCAGGATTATTCTATATTCACTTCTGTTGATGTCAGTGCTCAATCTGTATACTAAACTGTAAAGTTTGATGAATCCTGATAAATGGATTTTGTTGAAACACAGGGATCCTGCTCCGAAAAGTATTTACCCCCCAAAATGTATTAGTTCTAACTACAACAATTAGGCTAAGGTCTCACTTGTGGCAACAATATAGCCTTCTACAAGCTCTGCCCATACCGCTTGTTTTTTTCCCCAAAAAATTTCCCCACGTTTCGCATTTAATCCCTTTGAGAATGGGGCACGTCAGAGGCAACGCTAATGGGAATCCTACATCCACATCAGCCATATATTACTGGCTGGTTCCCATGTGGGTTGCCCATTCATTGGACATTACTATGCGCATCACGATGTCTAGGTCCAGAATGATCTGCACCGTGGCCCATAGTCAGCTGTGCAGGTCATCTCTGCTCAACTTAACAGTGCTCAGCAAATGAATGCATTTGAGTTGCAGCATAGTGAAATCACATGTCTGAACAGCACCCAAACCAGGAGTGCACTCTGCTTTCTTATGAGTATTACAGTACTCAAAAGTTGGGCAAACATAGCAAGTGTGAATGGGCCCTTAAACCAAAGAAACTAATATGTGCTTCTGTTTGTCTCTGGCCACAGGTCACATTCCCTGATGTTGAGAAAGCTGAATTCCTGAACAAGGTAAGGGACATTTGTCTCACTGGCTAAGCGTGAATGGGCATCATACCATTATTAGATATCTTTTATATTTTATTGTTATGCTTGACATCTTAAATATGTAGAATGCAGGAGACTGGTAAAATAAAAATTACACCTGGCCTCACATTCATTTTAGAATATAGAAAGTACAATATAAAGAAAGGGACAAGATTTCAAATATACTTAAACAGGTATATATATTTATTATGATTATACCATAGATTATACAGAAATATAGCAAAAAAAAATCATTAGTAAATCCAATACAACAGAGTGTAATTAAGTAATATGCTTGCAATGTAAAAGAATAGCAAACCAATCAGTCTTGATTCTCTCTGTTCAGCAAAACAGCACATTGTTTCTAACAATATATAGGTTAATTATCACTCCACTTCACTACGCCCTTTATATGATCTATTCCAACCTATGGTTGGTGCAAAAAGGGTGCAACTCATTTTTAGCATTCAGAAGCATATAAAAGGCTTCCACATTCAAATTTAGAGCAAAGAAAGGGATGTTCTGTAAACATAAGATATAAAGGCTTGCTATATGCTTCATGCCCTTGAATGTTTGTAAAACATAAGATGGTGTATAATCCTCTTCTTTTTGTATCCTGTCCCAGATGGTAGCGCAGATGTGGCCTTTTATTGGTCAGTACTTGGAGAAGCTGCTTACTGATACTATAGCACCTGCAATTCGCTCAAGCAATACACACCTATCAACCTTCTACTTCACAAAGATCAATGTTGGCGAGAAGGTAACCAAACCCATACCCTTCTTCTGTATAATACTTAACTGTTGCAGTAATATAAAGACTTACAAAACTTAAGTCCATTTTTAAATCCTTCATTGCCAGAGTGTCTTAATTACATTGATGGTTCCTCTTCCTCTAAAGAGGGGTTATGAAGCAGTTTTATAAAAATCTAACACTTTAAGAACTCTTCTCTCACCCTCTCACACAAAGGGAAACGATCACCTAGAATACAGTTTTATTCCTTTTAAACATGGTATATGTCTTAAGTTGCTCTAAAATACTAGTGCAATATTCAGTAGTATATGCCTTTCCCAGTTAGAAAGGGTACCAGTTGGGCGTCCTCCTCTTTTAAAGCGGAGGTGCTTTCAAGGACTAAAATGAAATAATCATATTAGCATGTTAAAGCGGAACAAAACTTGTCTTTAATAATTCCCTATCTGGCGACTAGCTGCTTAGTGGCGCTAGTCGCCAGAATTATTACCTCTTCATGAAGAAATTTGAAGTGATCCTCGGCTGACAGGCAGGACGGAGCGCGGACATCTTGCCCTAGTGACGTCCGTGCCTCTGCTCTGTCAGCCCCAGACGGCTGTAGGAGGTGTTGCTAGGAGCCATACGGCTCCGGAAGGGACTGACAGAGCAGGCGCGCGGACATCACTAGGGCAAGATGACCGCGCTCCGTCCTGCCTGTCAGCCGAGGATCACTTCAAATTTCTTCATGAAGAGGTAATAATTCTGGCAACTAGCTCTACTAAGCATCTAGTCGCCAGATAGGGAATTATTAAAGACAAGGTTTGTTAGCGGTGTTAGTTCCGCTTTAAGTGTATAAATAAATATATGAATAAGATTCATGTTGTTTTTTTGTCCTCATATCTCTTATACACATAAAAAAGCAAACAATAGATTACCAATTTTCTTGTTTTGACTGTGCAAAAGTGGAGATTATTTGCATGCAATTTATATTACTTTGGTGATGTCAGCTGTTCAAGTCCCACCCAGCCATCTGAGGTCATGTTGCTCTTTCAAATTCCCTTTGGTGGTGCCGACTTTTGATTCAATGAATAATGTAGCAGAAGAGTAGACCAGCTAAATTAAGATACCCCGGAGAAATTCAAATAGTGGAGACAATATCTCAATATTTTTTACATTGTTGGAGGCACTTAAGAGTGTTAGGGATAGGCTCCTTAATACTGTATATATTAAGATTTATTTTTTCAGCTGAAATTCATTGCCCCTTAGAACAGTTCATGTTACTTCACCTCTTCCCATCACAACTAAAGCTTTAAGAGTGCCCCCACACACTTTTTGGCACGCTACTAACTATTTCATGTACTACTCAGGCCCCAAAGGTAGTTGGAGTGAAGGCCCATACTGAGCTGGATAAGAAGCAGATAATTCTGGACCTACACATCAGGTAACACATTTTACATTTCTTGCTGCCTTCATCTTGGTTCCTTCTCATTGTTTACTTGTTGCCAACTTTTTTAAAAGCTCAACCCCTAGTTTGCTGTTTTTCACACTGTCTATAGATGTTTCATTCAAAAAACTCAGACTGGATATACAGAAACACACAAAAACAAAGACAAACTCCAGTGTGTGGATTTTGGAAGCGTTGTATTGACAGTTATGCTCCTTATTCCCAGCACTTAATATATCCTGTTGTAATTTTCAAGTACAGGGCATTTTCTACTATTTATGTCAGTCTTTATCTGTATAGCATTTGATGTAATTATTACTCCACAGTACAGTGGCTAAACAATTGGTAAAGTTTTATTGTGAAAAAAGTCATATATTGTAGAATTTTCCTGCTGAATAATTGGGAGTACTCCCAATTTCTGTGAGAAGCTTTACTTAAGAGTTAAGGACTCACCTCTCTCATAGAATGCAATAGAATAACTGTCTGGACACCAGGTGAACTGTAGGAGAACTCACTGTACACCAGATGCCACTGTTCATGTCAAAAAAGCAACAAGAAAAAAGTAACTGTAATGAAACTGGAACAATGCAAATTCCAGCAGGAAAAGCCATTCAATATATTGTTTTTCACAATAAAAGTCTTCTGTTCATTTAAGAGTATGTTGGAGAATCAGACATAAATGACTGGAATACTAATCATGCCTTGCTTCCTGTTGACACTGAAGTGTTCCTGTCTTACAGTTATGTTGGTGACATGGAAGTGGATGTGGAAGTAAAGAAATATTTCTGTAAAGCTGGATTCAAGGGGGTGCAGGTGAGTTAGCCTCATGGACAATGAAACTGATGTGGTAAGTAGAACTGGGGCAGTTGTGTGGAGCAAAACCACTGCATAGTAGAGGCCAAATAAATCCTCAAATTGTCTTTGATTTCAATAGGATTTTAACCTCTTGAATGCTAGTGAGGCCTCAAACACATTGCAGAGTGCTGGAGACCCCTTTAGTATTCAGTTGGTAAAAAGACCCATTTAAATTATTTAAAATATTTATTTGTCCTCTATGGCAGGGCTCAAAATTTCCACTCACCACTAGCCAATGAAGAGTGAAACTTTAGCCCTGGCGAGTAGAAGTTCAGCCCTGGTGGGTATGCTATGACTTGCAGTGGCGAGTAACTTTTCAGGCCTGGCTAGTAGCAAAGGACTTCAACTTTTAAGCCCTGCTCTATGGGGTAGTTGGTCTGACACAGAATTAGACTAGATTTCTTAGTACATCAGCCTTAATGAGAGAGTTGGAAAGTCAAGTTTGTCCAAAATGGTCCACGGGCCGGATCCAGCCCCATCCAAGCAATTTCCTCTTGTCTTTGAAGCATGGGGCAATTATAGTTAAATAGTGCTCCATCTGGAGCTCTTTCCACAGTGCCTTCCAGTCTTAAAACAGAGCTGCTGCGTTTGCGTATTTGAAAAAGTGCCCGAGTTCCAGGTATCACCATGGGGAGCTAGGCAGTATACACTGGGAGGGCTGTATGTGTTGTTGTACCAAGGTTTAAGTTAGCATGTGCAGGGTTGCAATCTAGGGGGACTGTTGTCCCAGGCTTGTGCACAACTTCAGATAGATTATTGCGCCTCAGCTGCTGATCACATACAATGTCTGAGCCCATCCACATGAGAGTATATCTATTCCAATGACCATCAGAGTGAGAGGAATATGCTGCTGCTCTGATGCTAAATATGAGCAACAGCGTTTACAAAATGAGGACTATTATTTGGAGAATTGACATAGTCTATCTGCTGCTAACAGTGCTAGCATTCCATTCAAATGCTACTATGATTTTCTAGAGCCTCTGCTGTATACAGCAAGCATAACAATTATTCATTTGTATGGTTTGTAACCCTTGTGTCACTCAACCCATCCTTAGCCTCTCCCAATTTCCAGTCTTGCACCCCAGCCCATATCTCCCCTTGCATACCCCTCTCTCCCCCTCCCTCTCCATTACATCTCTCTCCTCTTGCTTCTTCCCTTCTAATTATGTCTTTTGCACACGGGTAGGAATGGGCTGAGATTCTAAAGATGGAAATGTCATGCTTTAAGCCCCAGGTATTGGTGCCAGGCCCATAATGTAGTTAATTAGGCATGTACTGGGGCTAAAACCCTACTAGTAATCTAGTAAATGTGTAATTGGGCTGAATAGTACATCTACTCAACACAAACACAGACACACACAAAGAAAAATCTTTCCTTCTTTGTAAGCTGTTGTGTATCATATTGTAAATTGAAAGTAATTAGCAGAGATCAAATGAAAAATTAAGTATATAGATATACTTAGGATGTCAGAAGACAGCTACATAGGTAAGACTTTCTTATACCTTATACCTAGATGATATTTCTATAACCGTATGCTCACCTTGGTGTACCTTCCTCTTTTATATTACGTAAAGTGTCCTTTCCTTTCTTACAGCTTCATGGGATGCTCCGTGTGATCTTAGAACCTCTTCTGGGAGACATTCCTATCATTGGAGCATTAACCATATTCTTTATCCGGAGGCCGGTAAATCATTATCGATGATGTAAAAGAAAGATGTAAATAATCAGCTATTACAAAGAGCTGACAGTTGGATGAAGTGGTAGAGGACTGTCAGAATTATCTGGAGAAATGGTGCTTTTCACTTCTACAAGGGCTCTCACTGTTTACTTAGAAAGTATTCCACTTGTAGCCCTAGAAAAAGAGTGGATTTTCTTAAAGGGACAGTAATGTTTCATAATAAAAGCAGCTGCAATTAATCTTCATAGGATTTGGGCCATGGAGAGTTATTTCAGTACTGTCAGAGTTGTAGTTCAAGAGTAACTGAATGATAAAGTATTCCCCTCCAGCCCCTTTTACTGATGTAAAACTGCTTACCTCAGAGCAGCAAGATGGTGTCCAGGTGGATCGCACAGAGGGACAATCTTCAATTCACATAAGGAAAAAACTCGAAAAAACTTTCAATGGGGCAGGGCTTTCATTGTTCTCACAGTAAGAAGATTGTCCTTTGCTGTGAGCTCTCTGGTCTGTGGACCAGATTCCACATCTGAGGGAAGGCGGCTTACAGTAGGTAAAAGGGGCGGGAGGGGGATACTTTATTATTGAATTACACTTGAACTACATCTCTGACAGTGCTGAAATAACACTCTCTATGGCTCAAATACTATGAAGAATAATTGGAGCTACTGTTTTTGTGAAGCATTACTATCCCTTTAAACGTAATGACCTGTAGAAATTTTGTACAGCATTATCATTGTCACACACACATGGACATGACCCATGTGAGCAAATTACAAAGCATACAGACACTAACCACAATTCTCACACAGACAACAAGATATGCACAAATGTGAACATATATGCAGACCAGAAGATGGACAAACACACACAGAATCCGTCCACAAGACACACGTAATTCACAAGGCGTTGACACACAAATTCAGACCACAAGGCAGACACACACACCTACTCACACAATCAAACCAAAAGGCAGGCAGGTGTACACACGCCACAAAACACTTGCCCTCCACAAGACACATGCACAGAGACTAAAAGACACACACACTCCACAAGACACTCACACTCAGACCACAAGGTGCACATACACAAGAGTGTAGACACTAAAGAATATGAACTGAGACCACACACACACACACAGACCACACACACAGACCACAAGACACACACAAAACAAGACAACAAAACACACACAAATAGAGACGTTACTTTGGTTTTAGTCATAATGTATTGCATGAAGCTTAAAACTTAGGAATTAGCCAGTCACTGGGTGAGATATCTAAGACTTAGATATGTGGATTAGTACTTCTTTCTCTATTGTCCAATGTGCCATACAGGTACCATGGGGAGGAGACATCCTTCCTAGTAGGCTAGAACATTCGAAGACAAAATCTTGGAGGTGGAGCCTTCCCTTCTCCTTATCAGGCTACCCTAGACCCGCCCTTTCCAGTTTGACATGTTCCGCCAGGAACATCTCTAGTTAGTTTTTAGTTTACTTATTTATTCTTAGATATGGGGTGTCACAATTCCCCCATTAGGTGTGTTACCATTCCTGGCTTCCCCTGGAGAATTGTCCAGCTTTCAGGTGCTGTTGTGGACTCTTGCAGCCCAGTGGAGAGAATCTCGCAGCCCAAGTTTCTCTCTCCTAACTGGGTCTCTATTAAAGGAATAGTAATACTTGCAAATTACTAATCCCCAAATTGTAGCTTTGTTAAAAAGAAACTTATTGCCCCCAGTGTCATCTCTCAAACCCTTATGGTTTGAGAAATGATAGCGCTCAAAGTTCCCCCCTCCCCCTTCCCTGACTGAATGCTGACTGCAGGGGTAGCTGTCGTACGACAGTCTTATGTGCGTCAGGCAGCTCTGCAGCTGAGCCGAGATCTCGTTTATAAAAAAGAATTCTTTCACTGAAACGGTCTTCTACGTGTTTGCAAGCACACATAGAAGACCATTTTAGTGAAAGATTTCTTTTTTATAAACGTGATCTCGGCAATGCTGCAGAGCCCATGATGCAAGTAATACCGGATATCCCTGCAGTCATCGTTCAGTCGGGGAAGGGGGAGGGAGGGGGGAACTTTGAGCGCTATCATCTCTCAGACCATAAGGGTTTAAGAGATGACACCGGGGGGGCAATAAGTTTCTTTTTAACAAAGCTACAATATGGGGATTAGTAATTTACAAGTATTACTATCCCGTTAAAGGGATAGTAATACTTCGTTTTAACTTTATTTTATTTTGTAGGCATTAAAAAAAACATGAAGAATGATATAAGTCTTATCTCTGAAACCTTTATGGTTTAAGAGATATTCACAAACAAAGTATCCCCCCCCTGTTCAACCAGATCAGAAGGAAGGTGCCCAGGTAGACTGCAGAGAGGGACAATCTTCAATTAAGATAATGGAAAAAGCTGAAAAACTTGTCAAGGGGGGAAGGGCTTTAATTGTTTTCATACAAAGAAAATTGTCCCCTTCTGTTATCTGTCCTGTCATACAACCTGATCCACATCCGAGAAGAGATGTCTTACACTAGGTAAAAGGGGCGGGGAGGGGAACTTTGCTTGTGAATATCTCCTAAACCATAAAGGATTGAGAGATAAGACTTATATCATTCTTCATGTTTTTTTAATGCCTACAAAATAAAATAAAGTTAAAACAAAGTATTACTATCCCTTTAAGCTTTGGTTCTTCGTAATGGTAACAATAGGACAGAAGATGAAGATTGGTAAGTAACCCTAGTCCACTTGTCCCTCTTGCTCCCCTCCATACATGGGGTTATTGGCAAGTAACCATGGTCCACTTGTCCCTCTTGTTCCCCTCCATATAGGGGTTATCTTGGAGTTAAGTACTCCTGCACTTATGTTGGATATTTTATTTTGGTTTATCCCTGAGTTTTCTGGAGCTTGGATGACTGCATTTTAGGTAGTTAACCCCTTCCCTGCTGGTTTAACTGTCTTTGGGGGCTTTTTCCTGGGTTTTCTATCCAGGGTTATGCATTTTTTATTACTCCCCACATCACGTCCCCTTGGGTATTTGCGTGTTTTTGGCAACTTTTGAAAAATTTGAATTTTTAGTGCATGACACCTTTAAAGTGCTCTTCACGTACGGCCGCTCTTGCTCCATCCTATGAGACTAGCTGTTTTGGGACATCTCTGCAACCTTTTGTCAGACAGAGTTGAGAGAGGGCTCATTCTTCTTGTCTCCTCATGCCCTACAATCCACTTCACATCCCCAATGTCTCAGGGGCCCCTAGGGCACCGCCAGTGCAAGTTCAGGCATTGCTAGGATACAGCAACTGGGAAAGACTACAACTCCTAGAATGCCCGTTTCCCGGGCTTCCTTCCAAATGGCTGATGGTTTTTACAGAATACATTTTATCCTTGTTGCTTATTCTACACAGAGGTTTGCCTCTCCTTGCTCTCATTCTCAGATTAATCCTTCGCCTGACAGATAAGTAAATTTTTTAGGGCTTTCTACGGTGAATTATTATTCTGGGATACAGTATTTGGGGTTTTATACTGTTTGAGACACTGCTTCTGTTAGGATGTCAGTTTCAAAGGGGCATGGGGCTAGGCCTAAGGCAAAAGACTAAGAGGCATTTTTGACCACCCCTTTCTTATTGTTCCTCATGCCAAACGGGGCTCACTAGAGAGTATTCAGGACCCCTATGCCCCCTCATGTGCTGTCGCCCCCACTACACCACCAGGGTACTCCAGCCTTGAACAAGAGCCAGTCTGGGTGAAACACTTAAAGTCTGCTATGACACAGTTCCTCCTAACCCTCTAAGGAGTTCTCCATTCTTGGAAGCCCAATACCACCTTTAGGCTTGTGGCCCCTAAGACCCTAGGTATACCTTTACTAACGGAATCCTCTGATGAGGACTTCTTTGGGGGTGCCATGGAGAAAGGGGACTCTACCTATACATTTGGTGACCCCTTTGAGGCTAACCCTACTCCTTCTGCGGAGGGACTCATTAAGGCTGTCTTGGCGACCCTTCAGGTCACTGACACCCCTGATGAGGGTCAGTCTTAATCTGATGTGTTTCAGAGATGTAAAAAGTCTTCAACAGTCTTTCCACCCAACACCATTCTGGACCAGGTTATCCAAGATGAGTGGAAGACTCCTGCTAGGCGCCTGTCTCTCTGTAAGAGATTCTCTAAGCTGTACCCCTTCTCAGAGACCACTTTAATGCAATGGGCTTCTCCTCCTGCTGTTGACCCCCCTGTATTCATTGCTCTTAAGGACATGAAAGATAGGAAGCTGGAGACTATCCTCAAGTCCAATTTTGCTGCCATTGGGGTATCATTGAGGCCTATTCTGGCCTCCATCTGGGTCACCAGAGCTATTTCTATCTGGGGTGAACAAATTACTGGGACTGTCAGAGATGGCGCCCCAAGGAGGATCTTTTGGCCCTCTTAGCCAACATGCTTGAGACTTAGCTGTATGTCGCTGACGCTCTTTTTGATGCTGTCTGCTAAGATCTCTGCCTTTTCTGTGATGGCATAATGCACTTTGTGGCTCAAGATCTGGTCCGCTGACCTTTCATCTAAGAAGTCACTTGTTTCTCTCCCTTTTCAGGGCAAGTCTCTTTTTGGGCCTAAACTCAAGCAGATCATAAGTGATGCTACTGGGGGCAAGAGCACTCTCTTACCTCAGGTCTTCAAAAGCCTTGACATGGAGAGGAAGCAGCGTCTTTTTTTGTCCCCGCCAAAAAGAGGTGCAAAGGCCGAAGCAAAGCGTGTCTCAGGCCTTCACCTCGCTCCCCTCCACCAAGCCCAGGGAGCAATGGCACTACAAGCACCCATTGCAAAACCCAAGTCTGCCAAGTCTCCATCAGTACGACTTGCAGAATCCTGGTCGGCAGATGCCTGTTTGTGGGCGCCTGCGACATATTTACAACTTGTGGGCAGCATCCTTTGTGGACCAGTGGGTTTTGCAGGTGGTTTCAGAAGGGTACAGAATAGGGTACAAGTCCCTTCCTCTTTTCAGGTTCTTCCAGTTCAGGGTTCCCCTGGGTCAGGAAAAGTTGTGACTTTTCAACAATGTGATTCAGTCCCTACTGGACAAGGGAGTTCTTGTTCCAGTTCCACCCCAAGAGAGAGGTTCAGGTTTTTATTCAAACCTGTTTGTGGTGTCCAAGAGAGACTGTTGCAGCCGCCCTATTCTGGACCTCAAGGACCTCAGTTCTTTTGGGGAGACTGATAGATTTAAGATGTAGTCCTTGCGCTCTGTCATCACTGCTATGTGCCCAGGAGAATTGCTCACGTTTCTGGATTTGCAGTACATGTACTTACACATTCCTATTCACCTGGACAGTCAGACGTACCTCCGTTTTGCTTGTGGATCAGAGCATCAGATGACTCGTTACATGGACGACCTTGTGCTGAAGGCGCCTTCCAGGGAAATTCTGGGCCAACGTGTCCAGGATGGTGCTCAGATTCTGTTCCACCATGGGTGGATTCTCAATATGTCAAAGTCGTCTCTGGTTCCCTCTCAGGACTTGGTCTTCCTCTATCTCCGGTTTGACACCTGTCTGGGGAAGATCTTTCCGATGGAGGACTCCATTCATCAAATTATGTGTCTGGTGTCCCAAGCTCTGGCGTGGCCCTTAGCTTCGGTCCAAAAGTTCATGACACTTTAGGGCTGCATGGTGTCCACCATGGAGGTGGTATCTTAACTATGGCCCACACTAGGGAGCTCCAGATGTTCATCATCCTCTTTTGGCACGGGAATCCAGATCTACTTGATCTGAGGGTATCCCTTCCTCCAGAGGTCCGTCAGAATCTCCATTGGTGGTTGAACAGGAGCAACCTGTATTAAGGAAAATTGTTCATGATCCCGGAATGGTTGCAGTTCTGGGTCACTTGGGGATCCAGGGCAGATGGACACTGGAAGAGTCCCTTCAATCCATCAGTTTTCTGGAGCTCAGAGCAATCCATCATGCTCTTGTGTAATGGTCCCTTCAGCTGCGGGTCATCCAGTACGAGACCAGTCGGACAACACCACAGCCGTGGCCTAAATCAACAAGCAAAGAGGCTCTCAAAGTGCTCTTGCTTGGTCAGAGGTCAAGTCTATCTTGACTTGGGCAGAAAGATCACGTTTCAGCTATTTCTGCCATGCACATTCCAGGACAATGTCTTGGCAGACTTCCTCAGTCGCCAAACGGTGGACCCTGGAGAGTGGGAGCTCCACCTAGATGTTTTCAACCTGTTGGTGCAGTGGTGGGGTCTTCCTCAGATAGGTCTGATGGTCACACGGAACAACAGGAAAGTTCAAATGTTTTGTTCCAGTTGAGGGGATCCTATGGCCTTTGCCACAAACACCTTGTTGATTCCATGGCACTTTCATCTGGCTTACATCTTCCCTCCAATTCCTCTCATTCCCTTGGTGCTTTGGAAGATTCGATGGATCGTCTGGCGGTCATCATGATTACCCCCTATTTTACAAAGAGGGCATGGTTCCCTGAGATGTTTGCCATTCGGGATTCGTTTCCACTGTCACTCAGACACGCTCTCCTTCTTCAGGGGTACCTCTGGAAGGAGGATGTGGAGTGGCTGGCTTTGACAGCATTGCTAGGAATGATTTCTCCTCCCCATGGTGCCTGTATGTCATATGGACTAAGAAAAAAGGATTTAGTAGGTAAGACTAAAATACTTTTTTCTTTTTTCCCTTATTTACTACAGCTTCATTCAGGAAAGGTCTTCTTTGCTAAAAATTCACAACTTGTGCTTACAGCTTGCACTCAATCCCTTAATCCATATGAAACCTTTTCATTTTTTGAGTTGACTTTATTAATATGAAATAAGGTTGTTGTTACACAACATTGTTACTGTATTGTTGCTGACTATTTGCAGGTCTAATTACTGTTGGTTTTGCGGTTATAATATGACGTATACCCTTTTTTGTAATTTAATACAGAATATGTTGAGAATTAAACTACATACTGGTAATTAAAATGGGGCCTGATAGAAGAATAGTGATCAAATGCTAGAATGTTTGTGTGATGTTTTGGGGGATTGTATCCTCCTCCCCCTTTCCCCAACCTGCCCTTATCCCAGATTGTGACTTTTGCTTTCCCTGACAGATGTTGGATTTAAACTGGACTGGACTCACAAACCTGCTGGACATCCCAGGACTCAAGTCAGTGAAGTTTCACCCGCTGCATGTTTGTAACACTGCTTCTCCATTCTTTTCATCACAGATGCTGTTGTCCCAGAAAAACACTGTGCCCAAGTATATGTACAGATAGATACACAGATATATTTAATATATCTGTCCATAGAAATCAAACCCACAGTGCAGTGACCTTATTAGATTGACCATTAATAACCATTCTTATACTAGATTAGCAATAAAATCACAGCATTGCCTCCCTAGTATGTCACACTATCCCCAGCTTCTCCCCCACACTGCTCCCAGCTACAGCCCCTCTGCTCATCTTCCCATTCCATGCCACCAGCCCCCCCATGTTGCCAGTCACTGATACCCACATACACTGTGCGCCCACCTTAGCCTGCAACCACTGCCCACTGTTAGCTACAGAAGCCTCATTTCCCCCCCCCCCCCCAACACACATGCACACACGCACTCACCCTTTCCTGACCAGAAACTGTTTTTCTTCTGGTGAATGCTTGTGAGCAGAGATTGTCAAAACAAAGTTCCAACAGCCTCCACTCACATGCAGTCACCAAAAGAAAAGAAGACTGTAGCTGGTCTGGTACAGGGAAGGGGGTAGGAGGGCTTCTATTAGGCCAGGTTATGAGGCAAAAGGTAGGGTGGGATAAAGAGATGATGAGAGGGCGGGAGGAGGAGAAGAGCCGGAGCAACAAAATCTTAATCCCTACTTTGCCGTTCTGCCCGCTCCTATCAAAATCACTGCCCGAGGTAAATCTTCAGTGAATTTGACAGAAATGCCCAAACTCCCAGCCACTCGTGTCAAAATCACTGCCCCCAGCAAAGTCACTGCAGTCAGGACTAACTCCTCCCTCCTGGTGCCCTGGGGTGTGGCTGGCATTACAGGAATAACCTAGGATTTTATATATATATATATATATATATATATATATATATATATATATATATATATATATACATACACTCAATTTGAAGTCCGTAAGTAGGGTTCAGTTCAACTTCTAGTGGTTAGAAGTCTGTGGCAGGAAGATGTTTGACACAAACACACATACACAGCAAAAATGTAAACATATTGGTTTCTTTCTCTGTCCCCTGTCTTTTCAGTCTGTAACTGTCCCATCTTCTGTTTTTGTTCGCAAATTCTGTTTCTGCTCTGTGAGGAACACTCATACATATGTTTGATTAATTTCATTCTCTTGAGCCTTGTATTTCCAGTGTGTCACCTCCCTATCTCTTCTACAGCACAATGTCAGATGCAATGATAATGGACATGATCTCCTGGTACTTGGTGTTGCCCAATCGCCTGGCCATACCTATAGCACAGAATCTTCATGTGGCAGAGCTTCGTTCCCCTCTCCCCAGGGTACATTCCTGTCTGTTATTATATGTTTATTTATTTCTCTTTCACTTGCATTTTTTTCCCTATATTTCATTCACAAGTCCCTGTTTGTTTTGTTTATTTTGTGTGTGTGTGTGTGTGTGTGTGTGTGTGTGTGTGTGTGTGTGTGGGGGGGGGGGGGGTTGTGTGTGTCCTCTTGATTATATCTTTAAAGGACAACTATACTCTTAGATATAAATATGGTCAGCTACGCTTTGAATAGATAATTATAATAGACCATATAGTTCAATAATCCAAATGATTATGTGTATAATATAAATATATATACAGGGCTCAAAATTTACACTTGCCACTAGCCAATGGAGAGTGAAAATTTAGCCCTGGAGAGTAGAAATTCATCCCTGGTGGGTATGTTATGGCTTGCAGTGGCGAGTAACTTTTCAGGTCTGGCTAGGAGCAAAGGATATATATATATATATATATATATATATATATATATATATATATATATATATATATAAAACCTACCCCAAAAGCTCCACAGCAAGAGGCATACTGAACATTATCTTGTCAACTGACCCAAAGCACTAAAGTCTTTCCTGTGTCTTCATGCTTTAGTTCATGCTGTGGTTTGGAAAGGACCAACTGAAAAGTTGGAGTTCATTATTTATCATGCTGTGTAGCTTTTGGGAAGTTTATATATAGTATTTTACTCTATATCCTTTGAATTATTAGAAGTATATTTTCTAACCCACAAGACAAAAAGAAGGAAGGCGCTCCTAGTGCAATTAATTAATTCACTGTGACACCACCCCGTCACCAGTTTAAGAAACGTACTCACAATATATTATGATCAGCTTGACACATATGTGACTGCTGATGGTATTGCTTAGGGGTATGTTGACACTTTCCCCCCAACAGTGTGGATTTGTAGATCTGGCAGGTCGCTCCTCAAAACAACTCTCCGGAAGTGTGAAATATACTTTTTAGAAATATATTTTTATATTGTGTTAAGCACAATTAAAATAAAAGAAAGAAATTTTGAGAAACAAGCAGCATCATGTGTCCGGTTTTACCTGAACAGAGACAGGTTAAATTCTCTGGAAGCCTGGTCTGTAGTGTTAGGGCATAAGCCCCTCCACAACCATCACACTTGTGAGAATATTTTAAACTCTTTTACATCAACTTCACTGTAAAGATAACCGGCACTATTGGGCACCCTCTTTTGTGTTTTTCTTGTATATTTTCTAACTCAAAAGCTCCAAATCAGGAGACATACTGAACTATATCTTTTCATTTAAAACTTACTGTTGGACTCTTTCAAATCCAAATATGGGCCAGCATGCATGGGAAAGGCTATAGGGCCTTTTGGAGAAATCCAACTGAACCAAAGCAGAAAAATAAAATTCCCCAAATTCCCTTTCTATTTAAATGAGGCTTTTAAACCCTTAAATACTAGAGATATCGCCAACACATTACAAAGAAATTCACTGGAAAATTATCTGGCATTCAGGGTGTTAAAAAAATCCAGTGGTACTCAATGCATTGCACACTGCTGTGGCACTCAAAGGATTAAACATGTGATAGAGCAGTTGGTTTTCCCCAGAATTCCTCCACTTTTCTTTTGAACATCAGGCAAACCGTTTACATTATACGGGAGAACTAAACACTTATATGGGACTTTTGACCTTTTGAATGCTAGAAACATCTCCAACTCATTAAATCAATGAGGTTTTTGGTTTGCCTCAGAACTCCTCCACTATTACTTTGTACATATGGCCTATATTTTAGTGTGTGTTTAAGAATTGTTACTAAAGTTCACAATGGCGGGTTATATTTATAAAGAAATAAAGTCAAGTTTATAAATTTGCCTATCTGAAAATGTATTTCACTACTGAGAATATCACTAAATACTTTCATTAAGAACAGATTTTCTCTGTCGTCTAGTGCAGGTTACTGGTAACTTTGGGTAGGCGATCAGCCCCTTTAAGTAGGCAGGAACAAGTCTGAGAAGTGACTGCTGGGTGGAGCCTACCTCCTCTCCTTAGCTTGCAGCTAGCCAATCCCCAGCCAGTAAGATTTGTTCCTTGGCCAAGACACAAGGCAAGAAAACAGTTCTGCTATAGTTTTACCTTTTTTTATTATTTTTCTGTTAGATATGGAATACCACCATTAGGCGGATTACTATCACTGACAATTTCCATCACCCAAATGTGGATAGCTCAGTTTACCAGGTGATTTTGTGGACCTAAGCCCTGGGGGGAATATCTTGGCTGCAAGTTCTTTCCCCAGGAGTTACCCACTGAGGCTTCTTCTTGATATATGGTAATTTGAAGACAGAAGACCTGCAGAAAAAGGTGAGCACGCTTTGAGTGCTGAGGTCCACATGTCCCATGCTTCCCCTCCACACAGAGGTCTCATTTGGAGTTCCTTTTACATACTCATGCACTTATTGGGTTTATCTGTATGTCTGTGAGGTGTTTTGAGCAAGTTTCTGTGGTAACTTAACCCTGTTGCCGCTGGATTAGCATCTTTTGGGGGGTTTTTGTGCACTTTCCCTACTGGGACCAGTGTTTATTGGGTCTACTGTTTAATTCTAGTGGGCTTTTGAGTGCTTTTACTTTTTGGTATTCACATCGTTAACTTTGTGTTCCTCGTTTACCACATAGACGCCATTGCTCCATTCACTTCTACTTCTCACTTCACTTCTACTACGGTCAACGTTCTGGGCATGTTGGGGACCTTAGGGGGCTTTGGGCACTGTTGGGTTACTCTGTCAGTACTCTGTCCCATGAGCGCTCGCTTTGTGCGCTCGTTTCTGATAGGCTCCCGTTGAGGCAGCCATTTTGTGTATTCGCAGATCGAGTATCCTACTCAGGGCTTGGACTCTCCTTCTCTCCTCTGCAGTTTAACCCTTCGCCTACCAGATAAGTCCTATTTAGCTTTTCTGGGGAGAATTTATTTATTATACACAATGTTTTGTGGGTGTTTTGATACCTTGACCATTTTGACTCTGTGAGACTGTCTACTCCGTTAGATTTTGGGGCTAAACCTGAGACAAGGGATACTAGGGTATCTGTGCCCCCATTGCTTATTGCTCCTCATGTCACTCAGGGTTACCTAGAGAATACTCATGTCATGTTTGCCCAGCATGCGCTGCTGCCCCTGAATCCCCTCCAGCCATGCAGTAGAGCCAGTATGGATGCAAGAGTTTAAGGCTACTACCAGGGACCTCTGATCCACCTTACAGCTCCTTCCATTCACTTTACAGGGGGTCTTCAACTCGTGGCAGGCCCCGCCCCTATCAGATCTTCCCTGCCTAAACCGCCAGATGTGCCTGATGTGTCTGACTCCTCTGAGGAGGAATTATTGACTGTTCAGCTGTTCCTTCATCTCAGTTTTTTGGGGACTCCTTTGAGGCTGACCCCATTCCCTCAGCTGAGGGCCTGATCAGGTCTGCGCTGACCACCCTGAACATTCCCTTGGTACAGGAGGCGTCTTCTGACCCCTCTGATGTGTTTAAGGAGCCTGTTAGGCCCCATACTTGTTTTCCACCTAACCCCACCCTTGACCGTTTGGTGCCTGAGGAGTGGAAGTTTCCAGACAGGAAACCATCTGTGTCTAGGAAGTTCGCTAAGCTTTACCCGTTCTCTGAAACAGCCCTCATGCAGTGGGTCCATCCCCCCAAAGTGGATGCCCCAGTTTACAGGCTTTCTAAGTCCACTGCTTTGCCGATAGCTGACGCCTCTGCTCTCAAAGAGTGGACTGATAAAAGCTTGAGACCTCTCTCAAGGCTATTTTTGTGACGGCTGGCTCTTCCCTCCGCCCTGCTTTTGCTGCAGCATGGGTGAATAGGGCTGTGGCTGTTTGACTGAACAGATCAATTCTGCTGTCCGTCAGGGGGCCTCAACTTCTGACATGTTGTAACTTCTCGCTAACATTCCTGAGGCTCAGCATTATGTCTCTGCTGCCCTGTTTGACACTGTGTGTATGGTAGCCAGACGTGCTCTTTGGCTCAAGATCTGGTCTCCTGACACAGCCTCCAAAAAGGCTTATCTGTCTTTGCCTTTTCAGGGCTCCTCCCTGTTTGGGCCTGAGCTCAAGGATCTCATCAGCGAGGCCACTGGAGGGGAGAGTACTCACCTGCCAGTGGTCCTGAGGCTCCTGTCAAACGGAATTGGCTTTTTTGTCCCTTTCAAGCAGACTCTCGCCAAGCGACCCAGATGGTCCCTCAGGCTCCGCGCTCCTCATGCAAGCCTAAGCAGCAATAGAGACCCAAGTCCTCCGTGAAGCCCAAGGTTTCCAAATCTTCTTCTGCATGACTTGCCTAACCCGGGTCCCCACCCGCAGGTAGGTGGCTGCTTACGCCACTACCTCTCTGCTTGGCAGGCCTCTGTGGCGGACCCGTGGGTTTTGCAGGTGGTGGCTATGGGGTATAGGATTCCCTTCACCTCCCTTCCTCCTCCCAGGACCTTCTCTTCTCGTTCTCGTCTGGGAGCGGAAAAGCACCGCCTTTTCAAGGAAGCTATTCAGGCCCTTCTGGACAAGGCGGTCCGGGAACCAGTTCCTCCTCAGGAGAGGGGCTTGGGATTCTACTCCAGCCTCTTTGTGGTTACCAAGAAGGACGGCAGCAGTCGTCCCATTTTGGATCTGGAAAATCTCAACTCCTTTGTGGTCTGGTCCCAAATCCGTCAGGAGTCTCTGTGCACAGTGATAGCGGCCATGTCCCGTGGGGAATTTCTGGCCTCTCTGGATCTTCAGGATGCCTATCTGCACATATCCATTCATCCAGAGAGTCGGCAATATCTCCGCTTTCCTTGCGGCCGAGGGCATTTCCAGTTTTCTGCCCTCCCCTTTAGCCTGACCACGGCTCCTCAAGTCTTCAACAGAGTCCTGGGAGCATTGATCTCAGTCCTACATTGGAATGGTATCAGGGTGACTCCATATATGGACAACCTCCTTCTGAAGGCCTCTTCTCCGAAACTCCTTCATCAGCAGGTGCAGGACTGCATTCATGCTCTCTCCCATCACGGGTGGATCATCAATTTGGACAAGTCAGACCATGTTCCTTCCCAGAGGATGGTCTTTCTGGGCCTCCTCTTCGACACTCTGAGAGGGATGGTATTTCTCACGGATGAAGTGGCTCATCAGATAGCACTGAAGGTCCAGGCTATCCTGTCTCAGGATCCGGTTCCAGCCAAGAAGTTGTCATCCCTGGTGGGTAAGTTCATTTCCACCATAGAAGCAGTCCCGTTTGCCATGGCTCACACCAGGGAACTTCAAAGGTTTTCTAATCCTGGCATGCAGGGTTCGACCGGATCTCTTGGAAAGATCCCTATCTTCCCCTCTTCACGTGGAGCAGAGCCTCTCGTGGTGGCTCAACCTGAACAATCTCCTGAAAGGCAGACCCTTCCTAGTGCTCTTCTAGACCACAGTAATGACGGGTGCAAGCCTGTCCGGTTGGGGAGCGGTGCTGGGGCACTTGAGTGTTCAGGGCTGGTGGTCTCAGGAGGAATCTCTCCTTCCCATCAATGTGTTGGAGCTTCGGGCGATATTTCATGCCCTACTACACTGGACACGGCAACTGGGGGATCGCCTGGTCAGGATACAGTTGGACAACGCCACAGTGGTAGCCTACATCAATAAGCAAGGCGGCACAAGAAGTCTCACAGCTTGGCTAGAGGTCAAGGCTATTTTATCTTGGGCCGAGGAGCATGTCCCTGCCATTTCTGCAGTACATATTCCTGCCATAGACAACATTCTGGTAGACTTCCTCAGTCGATACACAGCAGACAGTGGAGAGTGGGAACTACGTCCAGAGGTGTTCACCCTCATCATCCAGCAGTGGGGTCTTCCATGCATAGACCTGATGACAACCAGGCACAACAGGAAAGTCCCAACGTTCTGCTTTCGCTGGGCATATCCCCTGGCTCTGGAAGTGGATGCTTTGTCGATTCCATGGACATTTCCTCCCGTTCCCCTGTTGAACAGGGTGCTACGGAAAATGAGACTGGAGCGCTGCCCAGTAATTCTGGTTGCTCCGTACTGGCCTCAACAGGCTTGGTTTCCAGAGCTTCTGGACCTCTCAGTGGCAGAACCTCTTCGACTCTCCCCCCCGTCCGAACCTTCTTCTACAGGGTTACCTCAGGAAGGAAGGCGTTCATCGTCTGGCTTTGACAGCTGGGAGATTGAACCCTCAATTTTAAGGAAGAAAGGTTTTTCTTCTGGTGTGGTGGCTACTATGCCTAGTGCCCGTAAGTATGTTTCCTCTAAGGCCTACCATCGTGTTTGGTCTACCTTTCTATTTTGGTGTGCTGACAAAGACCTGTCTCAGGATTTTGACCTATCTACAGTTATTTCCTTCCTCCAGGATGGTGTGGATAAGGGTCTCAGTCTGAGTTCTCTTAAGGTTCAGACTTCTGCGCTCTCTGGCTTCTTTCAGAGGCATCTTGCTATCATTCCTGATGTCAAGAATTTCTTCCAAGGTGTTGCTCATACACGTCCGGTGTTTAAGTCCCCTACTCCTCAGTGGGACCTTAACTTGGTTTTAGGAGTACTTCAAGATCTTCTGTTTAAATCTTTGGCTACCATTCCTCTACGTATGCTGACTTGGAAGATGGCCTTTCTCCTGGCGATTGTTTCTGTTCGCCGAGTTGCGGAGCTGCATGCCCTGTTTTGTAGACCACCCTTTTTGGTCTTTCACAAGGACAAGGCGGTGCTTCGCACCTCCCAAGAGTTTCTCCCGAAGGTGGTGTCTGAGTTCCACATTAATCAGGAGATTGTGGTTCCTTCCTTCTGTCCTGACCCTACTTCTGACAAAGAGAGGGCTCTTCATCTGTTGGATGCTGTTTGTTGTCTCAAGTTCTGTGTGCATCGCACTGAGTCCTTGCAGCAGTCTGACACTCTTTTTGTCATTCCTGAGGGTCCTAGGGCAGGGAAGCCTGCTTCCAAGGTAACCATTGCTTCTTGGATCCAGTCCACTATTCATAAGGCTTGCGAACTTCGGAAGAAGCCTGTTCCCTTCAGGGTCATGGCTCATTCTGTGAAGTCTATTGGGGCTTCTTGGGCCTACAAGAACCAGGCCTCTGCTGATCAGTTGTGCAAGATGGCCACTTGGTGTTCAGCTATTTATGATCTGTAGGTTCATTGGTGCTCAGGTGACTTTTAGGGGCCTGCGCCTGGTCCTTGCCTTTCTTCCCGCCCTGGGCAACTTAATGGTTGGACATCCCAAAGTTACCAGTAACCTGTATTGGACGACAGAGAAAATAGGATTTTAGTCTTACCTGTTAAATCCTTTTCTCTTAGTCCATACAGTTTACTGGTCTCCCACCCTGTCAAGGGACCATGCTTGGCTCTCCTGTGGCAGAACATGGGGGTCCTTTCAGATTAATGCTCACAGGAGTCTTCCTTTACCTTCTTAAAGGGATAGTAATACTTGAAAATAATTTTATTTTATATTGTAGCCCTTAAAAAAACATGAACAATGATATAAGTCTTATCTCCCAAACCTTTATGGTTTGGGAGATATTCATATGTAAACTATAGTAAAGTTCTCTTTTCCTGGCTGTTTCAGCCAAGTCTGCCATCTAGTGGACAGATTTGGAATTCAGTCCACAGAGCAACTGGCAGCTCTTTAGCAGTGCCGAGATCACGATCTTTGAAAATAACTACTTAATTGGAACTGTGTACAAAGTGTGCCTGGCTTGAAAGCACACTTTGTAGACCATTCCAATTAAGAAATTATTTTTAAAGATCATGATCTCAGCACTTCTGGAGAGGCACTGTCGGTCGGGGGATCGGATTCCAAATCTGAAGGGTGGAGCAATGACATCACTCCAGGGGAAACTTTACTTCTGAATATCTCCCAAACCATAAAGGTTTGGGTGATAAGACTTATATCATTTTTCATGTTTTTTTAAGGGCTACAATATAAAATAAACTTATTTTCAGGTTTTACTATCCCTTTAATACCTAGTCAATAGTTAGTCTGCAAATCTTACTGGTTGGGGATTGGCTAGCAGCAAGCTAAGGAGAGGAAGTAGGCTCCACCCAGCAGTCATTCTCAGAATTGTTCCTACCTACTTAAAGGGGCTGATTGCCTACTCAAATTTACCAGTAACCTGTATGGACTAAGAGAAAAGGATTTAACAGGTAAGACTAATTATACCTGGCGTTAAGATTTAGCCACTAAAATTGATTTTGTTTTTGGTGCGATTAGTGAATCTGTTTATACATTCCATCACAATTCTTATTTGCACAAGATCATTTCTACTCCACTTTTCAAAAAAGTCAACTGACTGGATTTAGTACTTAGCAAAAAATGTCACCAAACATTTTTCCATATCTTTGTTGTTTTGCGACAATTTTACTTTCTTTTTTACTCCAGTTTTATAATTCTCACCCTATGTTTGCTAGTTATGGCAACACACCCACTGTAAATTCGAACTGTCAAATGGAGCTCAGTATGCCTCTGGATCTTTTGGGGATAGTTCATATATTTTATTTTTTATCATTTTCTATTATAGTTAACTGTTCAGAATCAATATTATTTCAATAATATCTAAAGGTATATCTCTCCTTTAATGTATTTGTTCTTTCCTTTTATTGGGCTTCTTTCAACTTTCTCTCTCTCATTCTTTTGTCTTTACCTTTATCCCTCCACATCTCTCTTACACCTGTTCTTCTTTTTTTTAACTTACTTTGTTTAATCTGTCCTTTATTAAATTCCTTCTGTCCTTTCTTTCCTTCCTCATTCTTTTCTTCCACTGAACCAACCATATTTACTTGTTCCACCTTGTTTGTCCTTCTTTTAGGGTATTGTGCGCATCCATCTGTTAGAAGCTCGTGATCTAAGTGCTAAGGACATTCAGCTGGGGGGAATTCTGGCAGGGAAGTCCGACCCATATGCCATTGTGCGTGTAGGGACACAGATCTTCACCAGCCGTATCATTAATGAGAACCTTAACCCAGTTTGGAATGAAATGTATGAGGTATGACATTTAGTGCAACATATTGTCCTACCACTGAAATTCTCAAATCTAGTCCTTTGAACCCTCCAGCCGTTCAGGTTTTAAGAATCATCTCTTATGAGCAAAGGGGACTATTATTATTACAAATGGATATATCGGGAAGACTGTCCAGACTGTACAAGGTTCTTAATGTAAGGGACTGACAATACTGTATCAATTTGTATATGAAGAAGGCTCCATGTTAATCATTCTTGTTTCACACACCTGCTTTTGCCTTCACATACCAAATTACATTGATTAAGATTTTCACCGCTTGGATAATAGAAATGTCTGCTGGATGAAAAACACCTCTCCAGGTAGGTTTTTCTGGTGAAAAAATAGATAAGTTAAACAACTTAACAGTTCCCCATTCAGTTTTAATGGGGAAGTTGTCACCTACCAGCTTTTTGTCTAATATAATATTTTATAAACTGCCTATACCTTGTGCCTTTGGTAAGTAGTTTTAATGATTTGAACTTAGTAGTTGAGAATCTAATTTCAGTAGAATGTTGTTCTCTAAACTATCTGATAAAACCTGCGTAATTAATTACTCATGTGTTCTGAAAATCACCTCTCCAGAGGGGGTAAATAAATTAATGGGGAGAAACAGTCATAAAATTCCTTTCAAGATGGATGCTGCAACTGAAGAAAGGATTAGGAAAGATGATAATCCCTCTTCAGTGGACCCATTACTTTAAAAATTGTTTTGCATATTGATTAAAAATGAAAAGTTTACTTTACAGTATGTTTTTACTGTATTCTAAGATGCACAGTTTTTGTTTTGTAATTTTAAATACACTCTGTCACCTTTCTGAATCCTTCCCTCAGTGGAAACTTTCAGCTTGAAAGATTTTGTGTGATAATTCTTCCTTATCAATTTATTCTTCTCTCCTAGTGGAAGCAGATGGTTTTTGTTAGTGTAAGAATGTGGAAGGAGGAGATTTGTCTGTACATCTGTGTTAATTAATTATACTGCTTTATCTGACCAAGTCAGAGAACAAAGCTCTGCTGAAATTAGATTCTTCAACTGCTAACTCAAGGATATCTACAATTATAATCAGTTTGGACCCCCCCCCCCAAAATATAGGCAATTTAAAGAGATACGGTTAATGACACTAAGAGCTCTCTATATAGGAAACATCCAATTTGAGGAACAGTTGTTGTTTCTATAAAGATTGTTAGATGGTTAATTGGGTTCAGTGATATTATTTTTCATACAGAAAAGCACACAAGTTTGGTTTGAGGTTTGCCTTTATTTCCCTTCCTATATTTCAAGAAAAAAGAAAACTAAACAAAATCCTTGCAAAAAGTGAATGTAAATGGCTAATTTGAAGCCCCTCTTATTCTATTTGTGACAGAGTAGTTGGTTGAAGCTAGCCCGTAATCAACCATTTATTGGTTCAGTTCAACCTCTAACCACTCATTCACATTCTTGTAAGCTCTGATCATCTGTTTACTGGCTGAGGTTAGCCTCTAACCACTTATTCATTAGTTGAGGCCACCTATAACTATTCATTATTTGATAGTTGAGGCCAGCTTCTACCTACCTCTTCATTAGCTAAGGCCACACTCATCTCACCTGCTAATTAGTTGAGACCTGTCTTTAACCATGCATTCAACATCTGTTGTATGCCACTATCTGTTCATCTGCACATCATACGGTACATGATAGGTAAGTTATTGTGACTTTATGGTGACTTTACTTTTTGGAGCACTTTATATGTTATATGTATTTTAGCCTGCTAGCAGCATACATTTGTTTAATATATATCTGTTCTTTTAATCTACTATCAATTTTGATTCCTTGTCAGGTTATTGTTCATGAGGTGCCTGGACAAGAGCTGGAAGTGGAACTGTTTGATAAGGATCCAGACCAGGATGACTTCTTGGGCAGGTCAGAGATATATATAGCCTAGGTCATAGAAGTGTGGCCTGTTTTTCATCCAGTCACTAAAACAACATCAGGTGACGATGACAAGAGACGGTCATCCCTCCTCAGGCACTTCTAAAAATGCACTAGGGCATATGTATAAAACAAAAGGGGAGCAATTCTTTGGCAAAACAATTGTAATATCGGAAGGGGGGGCACAGATTCCAGTTAAATTAAATTAGACTTTTCAGAAGGTATCTCGACATTACAACCAAATAACTCTTATAAGCAGTATAGAGGAGAGCAATGATTCCAACTTAAACTCTAGCAGTACAATAGAATCCCTATGCTGGAGCACCATGCTACCCAATGAAAACATGTCTATAATTAACTTACCAGCCAGTCTAGTATCAAAAGTAAGCCGTACCTGTATATGACCAGGTCAGGTTGCCCAAGAAAAATAAATAAATTTTTACTTGTCGATGGCTGGTGGAAATATCCACTCATTAAATGGGGCGTTTAGCCCTTTAAAGAGATAGTAATGTTTCACAAAAACAGCAACTCCAATTAATCTTCATAGTATTTGAGCCATAGAGAGTGTCATTTCAATATGGTCAGAGTTGTAGTTCAAGAGTAATTGAATGATAAAATATCCCCCCTCCTGCCCCTTTTACCTAGTATAAGCCACCTCCCCTCAGATGTGGAATCTGGTCTTGAAACAATCTTATTACTGTGAGAACAATGAAAACCCTGCACCACTAGACAGGTTTTCCCCTTATGCTAATTAAAGATTGTCACTCTCTGCGATCCACCTGGACACCGCCTTCCTGCTCTGAGCTGAGCAGTGTTACATCAGTAAAAGGGGTGGGTGGGGGATACTTAATCATTCAATTACTCTTGAACTACAACTCTGACAGTATTGAAATAACACTCTCCATGGCCCAAATACTATGAAGATTAATTGGACCTGCTTTTATTGTGAAACATTACTATCCCTTTAAGTGCTACAGAGGTCTTCAAGACCATTTGGGGATTTTTTCTTTATCCCCTAGGGTGCAGTTGGTTTGCTCCAGAAGTGCTCCACTGTAGTATAACATAGTGGAAAGCATAGTTTCACTTCTGCCTGTTGACAGCTTTGCTCTCCAATATAGCTGTTTTATCATGTATTATAGTAACACCAACAAAGTGATGGTTTCCTGGTAATTAGCCTCCAGTTAACCCTGACATGACTCGTACGTCATTGATAGTAGACTGAATTAGTGGCCTGCTGAGTGTGACTTTTCCTTCATGTTATCAATCTCTCTCTTTCTCTCACTCTCTCGCTCTGTCTCACACAGAATGAAGTTAGATCTTGGTGAAGTAAAGAAAAATTGTGTTCTGGACAAGGTAGAACCACTATAACATGGAGGGGAATATTGCATATGGAAGGCTAAGCTTTGTTGTAGAATTTGTATTTGATTCGTTTCTCTCTCTTCAGTGGTTCAGTCTCCAAGATGGGAAATCAGGGAAGGTACATCTTAGACTTGAGTGGCTCACTCTTATGTCCAATGCTTCACAACTTGAGCAGGTAACTAAACACGATAATTTTTCAGGGTAGGTAAAAGGGCTTTCTAGTGCTCTGTATTTGCAGCCATTTGAGGAGTAATTGGAGGACAGAAATGGAGAAACTCACAGCACTAGTATGCCATAAAATATACATGAAACATATAAATTCAAAATATGAACCCAAGTGAATAACTTATGGAGAACAGCAAAGAGTAAGGGGATTCTTCAGTCCCCCAAATTAGGGAAAAACTTAAAGTGCAAGCTTGTGCTTTAGGTTTTTGCCTAAATTGGAGGACAGATACAGTTGGCAAAGGCAGACAAGTGGCAAATGCCTCAATGAAATACAGAGGAAAGATAAAAAAGAGATCAGAGTGGAGAACACTAAGGAACATACTAAGGGGGGATTTTGTTGAAAGTAGTTATCTTGTTTTGGTTTTAGAAGGCGGTAAAGAGTTACAGCATATGAATACATATATACATTTTAAAACAATTTACTAGCCTTAAGCTTAAAGGGATAGTAATACTTAAATGTGAAAAAAATATGTTGTAGGTGTTATCCCACTGAGTAAAACAAGGTTACTCCCACTGCTGAAAGGTGATTTATAACTCACATTTTTTAGGTGCAGTATCACAGTGGTCTGAAATTGTACAGTGGTGCTGTTGCTACACAATCCTATGGACAGCTCTGGTCAGTTGACCATTAATCTCCATAGGGATGTGGTAGCAACAGCGCCACTGTACAATTTCTAGTCACTGTGTTACTGCACCTAAAATCTTTAAGTATGAGCTCTGATAACTTCTGAATAAAACACCTTTCAGCAGTGGGAGCATATTTTGTTTACTCAGAGACTAAACCCTACAACACATATATATATTTTTTTTACATTTTAAGTGTTCCTATCCATTTAAAGGGAAATTATCATGTTTTATACTAAGAGCCCTGTATTAAAAATGACTATTTGTAAATTGTGATTTAAATTTGAAGTAAAATTTAGTGTATATTTTTAGACTGGAATGTTCAAATGCATAACATCACTTTTAAAAATGTGATTGCATTGACACAGTTTAGTTAGAAAATGACAAAAAGAAACATTCTTATTGTAACGGGTGTTTACACAAACATTTTTACATCACATATATTTTGGGGTTATCGCTTTAAAATGGAGCTAAATACTGTCTTTATTTGTCTTTATGTGAAGTTTGACTATGCCCACTTTTAAGTCCATTTACTTTTCACAGTCTGAGCTAGTATAAAAAGTGGTTATCTCTCTGAACATTTGACAGTAAAATATTTTGGTAGCAAGTATGACATTTGAAACCAATAGTAATAGTTTGATTTAATGACATTTAATACTTTACATAGTAAAACAATAAATTAATTGCGCCCATTCCCATCTCTCAAACCTTTATGATGTAAGCTTACAAAGACTCTCCCTTCCCTCCCCTTGCACTGACGTCACTGTCTAGCTTTTAAAAGGAGATCCCGGTCCACAGACCATCCTGCGGCTCTTCAGCAGAGCTGAAATCATGCTTTTTAGAAAGAAATACTTAATTTGAATGTTCTACAACATGTGCCTGGTTCGCAAGCACACGTTGTATCCATTCAAATTAAGTATTTCTTTCTAAACAGGGCAATTTCTGCTCTGTTGAAGAGCCGCAGGACGGTCTGCGGACTAGGATCTCCTTCTATAAGCTAGACAGTGACGTCAGTGGAAGGGGGGGAGGGGGGACTTTTTAAGCTTATATCTCTCAAACCATAAAAGTTTGAGAGATCGGAATGGGTGCAATAAATTGATTTTTTACTTTGTACAGTATTAAATGTCATTAAATCGAAGTATCACTATCACTTTAACACCATTTTTCTTTTGAGCATAGGGCCCTTAGTCTGCTTCTAGGGAAGGTGACTTAGTAACTATCCCTAACTGGCATTCTACGCCCTAAAACAGCCAGATTGTGAGACTTATGCAAAAGAAGAAATTAGGAGCATTTCTGGAGAAAAACAGCTGCAACATAGGAGAGAAATAAACTATCAATGTAAATAGGGCTTGTAGCCCACTTGAATGCTAGGGAGGTCTCTAATGCATGACAAAACCAAACAATAAATCTTCAACGAGAAACCAAACAATAAATCATTGTATGCCAGAATCATCTGCAACAGATTTATGTGATTGCATTTGGCTTCTTGGGGCTGCAGGAGAGGCAGATCAGAGAGGAGCAGTTGGAGCGCAGACACCCTGGTACAGGTTACCCTGGTACAGGTAGAGTGGGACTGCAGACACCGTGGGACAGATTACCAGGGTACAGGGACAGTTGGATCACAGATTTCCCTGGGACAGATTACCAGGGTACAGGTACAGTGGGAATGCAGACAACCTGGGACAGATTACCAGGGTACAGTTGACCGCAGACATCCCTGGAACAGATTACCAGGGTACAGAGACAGTTGGACCGCAGATATCCCTGGGACAGATTACCAGGGTACAGGGACAGTTGGATCACAGATTTCCCTGGGACAGATTACCAGGGTACAGGGACAGTTGGATCACAGATATCCCTGGGACAGATTACCAGGGTACAGGGACAGTTGGATCACAGATTTCCCTGGGACAGATTACCAGGGTACAGGTACAGTGGGAATGCAGACAACCTGGGACAGATTACCAGGGTACAGTTGACCGCAGACATCCCTGGACAGCTTATGAGGGTGCTTGGAAAAGCTATTTTGATATGGGTTTCATTTTGGAGTTGCTTTGACGTTGCAGGTAACATTTTGTTGTCTCCCTTTTAATGGTCATCATTTAGGAGACTCTATTGAAATAGGATACTGTTTAATCAGTAGATCCATGCATACACTTTCCATGAAGTTTGCAAAACTTAAATTTATATATATGACAAAAGTGGCTGGATTGGAAGATGCCATTAAACCCACCACTGCCAGATGGGCATAACAATATAATGCTAGGTTTTAATATCTTTATTGTTTTTCAGGATCCACACACATCGATTTATATATTTCTACAAAATGTGTTTTGCACAGGGCTTGTAATCTAAAGAGAAAATCATCCTAGCAGTAGAGGAATGGGAGGGGGCTAGTAGAGGGAATGAGGAGTGGGGCAGAAGAATAATGGGCAATGGGAAGAGGAATGGGTAAAGGAGGAACAGAAACATGGGGTGAGGCCGACAAAGGATATGGGTGTCGTGAAATTGAAATGGGTCAGTATAGTAGTGGGGATGAATGGGGAAAGGAGCAGTAGAGAAGTGAATAATGGTGAAGGAAAGGGTAGAACTCTGTGACCAGAAGGATGTGGTGGAAAACAGAAATGCATACATAGGCACTTTACAGTTATCCTCACCAGTGGAGACTTCCAGATGTGCAACTTTCTTCCTGGAGAAAACTAAGTTCAGAGGGGCAGATTTGCTCATATACTTTAGTTGTGGAGAGGAGTACCTGCTCTTCTGGCTGTCTCAGTGGTAGCATCAAATTCAAATTTTTGTTGGGACTTGTAATCTAACCACAGTTGGGGAACCACATGTTGGTAACCACTGGATTAGAAATCATGTGTAAGAGCTTACAGTATTTTCAGATATGGAGACACCTAGAAGTTTGATGTCTCTCTCCATTGTAAATGTGTGTGGAATGTGAACAACAGGCTGCATATTGTGCATTCCTAGGAACTCTCCAGATCTGCCTTGGAAATTTCAGATTTAATTATGGGGGCTTCTGTGAGAGAGGTTGATTCTCAGACTTGCCAACTTCCCTGGAAACCCCTCCCGCTTTCCCACTCTGTTCCTCCCAAACCACTCACTTACCATCCATTTCAAGGGAGACCCTGACTTGGCCTACCCGACCCACATTACAGCACAAATTACGACTATTGGACACTCTTACCCGTAGCTATTATTGGTACTCTGATGGCTGATGATTTTCGTGGATATCTAGAAAAATGTAATTGTACCTGATTGCAACTGCTCCTTATCCAGACAACAGCATTGTTTCCTCCCCTGTTCTGTCACTGTCTGTCTCCATGCTCTCAGTAGAGGTCATGTGACTGGGCTACATGTGTTATGAAGTGCTAGCACCAGACAGCGTACGACACTGCCCTTTATGAGGCTAAAAGTTTTCTTCATCACTAACTGCATTATGTGTCTAGCAAACAGGGCTTCAGCCACATGTACCTCCTTTATAGTGAACCATAAGCAACGACACAGGTGCAGCCAAAAT
The DNA here is from genome assembly GCA_037306005.1 of Rhinophrynus dorsalis. Taxonomy (NCBI): domain Eukaryota; kingdom Metazoa; phylum Chordata; class Amphibia; order Anura; family Rhinophrynidae; genus Rhinophrynus; species Rhinophrynus dorsalis. The sequence continues at coordinate 474,949,689 of CM074719.1, read as the reverse complement.
TAAATCTGTGCACTGAGAATTCTCATTGCACTGTAGTCACGTTAAAATGGTCCCTGAATATGGATCCGTCCTAGAAAATGTTTACATTTACTCGGGTAGTTGCAAGCTGATTTATGGTAGGAAATTGTTGTTTGCTTATGGGTGGTAAACCTGATTCCCACAGTTTTTCTTAAATTTTAGTTCCATCATTCTCAGCTGATAACAGCCAGCTGAAATTATGGAATTTGTAGTTTAACAATAGCTGAAGGGCTGCAGGTTGACTGTGCCTGGGAAGGTGGTCTTTGCAGAAGGCTAGCAGATCATGAGTTGTCTTATGTTGGATGTCACTAAGATTCTGTTCATTTTGAAAGCAAGTGTTGCATTCGGGCACTGGTGGTCAGTGACTACTTTTAACAGCTCAGGAGTGCTGTAACATCCCTTACTACCAGGCCGAAAACAGATCCTTAACTCACATATTGATAAAACTCGCAGAGACAAAACCTACAGATCAAGCAGAGGAGTAATGTTTCTGGGTGAATCCAAACTACGCATCAGCCTTCATATGCTATTCTTATCTCTTATTCTGAAATGCATTAAAGCAAATGCCTTTGAATGGAGTGAACTGTATTATTGTTGGTTTGGGCACTGGATCATCTGTTGTATATACATAGTACTTCTGTAGCATATGAATGAAAAACACTGTAGGCAAAGGTGTCAGTCTGGTCCTCAAGGGCGTCAAACAGGCCAGAAGTTAAGGATTTCCCTGCTTGAGCATATGTTGATCATATAAAAAGAATGAGTCAGACACATGCAGGGAAATATACCTACTGTATATGTTAGGGCTCTTCCTGCTGAGTATAACAAGGGTACTCCAGCTGCTGGCAGTTGTCTTATTCAAAAGTTATTACTGTTCAAACTGTTTTACAGTCACTTTCTGTGGAGAAGCAATGAGTTGGAGACCGAAGAGTTTACAAGTCCTATTTAAATCAGTTCACAGTTTTATTTTTACCCTGTGGTGCAGTTTGTTTGCTCAGAATTTCTCGACGTCTTAATACTTCATTATCTATATGTCTGACATAATGACATACCTTATGAGAGGTGTAAAAAGAGAGGTTTACATTTTAGAAGTTCAGCATTGGCAGAAATTGCTCCAGGACCTTGATGCAAGTATTGAATCCTGTAAACTGGAGTTAAAAGTAGAAGAGCCTACTCTCCTTAGGTGTCCCTGTGCTGAGCCATTACTAGGATATTAATGCAATTGTCTGTGCTGAAGGCCTCTGATTTCCTGAAAATAACTGCAAAGAAATGTAAAGGCTAAAATACTCAGTTTTGTTATGCATTAGAGACATTTGGGGATTACAGCAAGATGTTACACTATGGGTTACCTCCGTGAGATTGTTCTGTTATTTCTCTCCTCATTCTTTTATTTCAGATGATAAAAATCAATAGAGAGATTACAGCAAAAACACATGAGGAGCCCTCTTCTGCTATACTGATCGTATACCTGGACCGTGCCCAGGACCTCCCTGTAAGTATGCAGGTCATCACAGCCTGCTTAAGGAATTAGTGGGACTGGAAATTTAGGATGGACGTATTCTATTGCAAGGGTGTACAATTTACTGTAGAGACAATGTAGAAGATTTTAAAATACAGCTCTCACACGGTTTGCTTAACTAAACAATAAAGTTGTTGCTTTTCTTGTGGTGTGAATAATTGTCTGCTGTGGTTCACTCACTACTGATGAGAATGGGCCTATTGCTTGCATTGTGCCTGTGCTAAATTATCCCCTGCAGATCATATACACAAACATGGAGTTCACCTACATCACAATGATAAGTTCAATACAGGAGGCCTTTAGGATTGTAGAACTGCATTTAAATGTAGATGGGCAGCTGACTGATCAATTTATAAAGTGGCTCTGAAGACCATAGCTTACAGTTAGTACAATTTACCTGCATATGTTTTCTCACTTGCCTTCTCTCCAGAGTGTTGTCAATAGGATTGTTCTATGAGGTTCTTCATTTTCTAATTTCCAGTATAATTACTTTATCCCCTATATTTCTAGAGATATCACCTATGCATTGCTTCATAACGTTGGAGAAAAGCAAAAACAACTTTCCAGTAATGTACTAATATCTAGAATATACCTAGAATATATAAAAAAATCTGTACTAGTAAGCCTATTATAACTGTGACTCTTGGGTTGGTTCCAGCATGTTAGAAACACAATGTATGATATTTTTCTTTCTTTTTTGTTTTGTACCAATAGCTAAAGAAGACCAAGGAACCAAGCCCCATGGTGCAGCTGTCAGTGCAAGACTTGACCCAGGAGAGCAAGGTAAATGACAAGTCACTAGGGTTGACAAACTAAGGAAAAACATGAGCAATTTTGGTGCAAATCACCTGCTTCATAGGGAGCAAATAAAAATTCCTATTTAATAGAAATGGGCTTTTAACCCCCTTAAATGCTAGAGATGACTCCAACGCATTGCTTAGCAGTGTGTTGAAGACCTGTAAAATTCAAGGGATTAAAAATCCATTTAAAATCTTTAGGAATTTGAATAATTTATTTGTTCAGTCCGGTGCAGTTAGTTTGCTCCAGTTGTTAGTATATCAGCCTCTCTGAGTGCGCCATGGCTGGAGCAATGCAGGTTTAGGGAGGGGAGCACAGAATGTAATATTAAGAGGACAGGCATTTTCATAAAGATGGCTATAGAATGTGTTGTGAAGAGTGATATGAAAACACATTAATGAGTGATTGTTTGGCACCAGGTATGTTACTGAGACATTTCTGCTTATTTCTCTATCTACATAGCTGTTCAGAATGTTTTCAAATGACAAGCTTGTCTACCCTTGTACTTCTGATCATACATATATTAACATCTGTGCAATTCCACAGAAAATGTATCAGACTGAAGTTTTTCTGCTCTATTAGCATAATACATTGTATCAAACTCATGCTTGCTAATACAGTTTTTCGCTTCCTCTTCAGAGAAACCTGAAGTGATATTTTATTTGCATTTCGATACTGTATGCATAGATCCAGCCATCCAGCCAGACTCAAAAGCCACATTAGACTGGATTATGGACCACCTAGATAACTGGCTCCCCCACCCTCTTCTTTTCTTTTTTTTTTTTTTTTTTTAGTTATGACATATAGCTGGAATATTTACATCTTTGTGACAAGCGTTTTAATTAAAAAATATAAATCACTGTTCTAGTTCAGAGTAGTCTAGAAACAGCTGGAGAGATATTTGTTGCCCACCTTTCTTCTAGATGACCTAGCAGAATGCCCTAGTGCATGTTGGTAGGATTTTTATTTAATTGAGGTCTCTGTAAAAATCTGTCACTCCAGGAGTACATAAAATACATTCTGGTTCTTTTCCCACAGACAGTACATGGCACCAGTAATCCTATTTGGGAGCAACCATTCCGCTTCTTCCTGCGTGATCCCAGTGTACAGGACTTGGATATCCAGGTAGATCTGGAACAAAGTCATCAATGTTGTCTGTTTTATTGTGTCTGCTTTTCTGAACTAATTTCAGAAAACTGGATGATTATTTTCCCAGGTGAAAGATGATGACCGCCAGCTATCCTTAGGATCTCTTACTCTCCCCCTGAGCCGAATGCTTTCTGCTGAAAACCTGACTTTAGACCAGTGGTTTCAACTGGAGAACTCCGGATCCAGGAGCAGGATCTATATGAAACTTGTCATGAGGGTAATCCTATAAATTGCTCTCTGCATAATTAAATTTGTGTATTTGTCTTTAAAACTTTGTTAATATTTGCCTATTTAATGATATATAAAACTGCAGTGTCCTTGCCACTGAAGGTTGAAGCTAAAATCTTAATATGTTTGATTGGCTTCTCTTTCTATGTGTTTCTATACTGCTTATCCGGAGAATACATGCTCCCAGTTCCCTCGAGCACGGCTATGTTAGCAGCCATGAGTCAGCTGTGTACATTAAATAAAGTCCATGAAGTAAAATGAGGTGGATCCTTTAGGTCTCCAGCTGACATAATACAAGTCCCACAATCCCCAGTTACCTGAGAATGATGGCAGTTATAGGATATCCCTAGCTGTGAGCCACATTCTGCTCTCTTCTGTTGGATAACATTATGTATTGCAAGTCCCAAGCATAGAAAAATACAAACTGTTCACTGTGCATAAAGATGACAAATCTCATTATCATGCTACCAAGAATTACAATCTCACATCCCTCTCAGACCCCACAATCATATCCTTCTCACTCTCTTAACCCTTTATGGACCAGAAGGGTTTTCAAGGCATTGTGAAGCAATGCATTGCCCCCGGTCCTTAAAGGAATAATGTGTGTGTGACTGCTGGCTGGATGCTCCGAGTGCTAGTAGAAATTAATATTAACCGATTCTATTCTAAACTATCTGTGAAAGACAGTACCCTTGCTCTGAGCATCCAGAAGACAAACACACACACATTAAGGGAGTGAGAAGGAGAGGATTGCTGGGTCTGAGTGGGAGGTGAGATTGTTATTCTTGGTACTAGGGGAATAAAACCATAGCCTTTATAAACAGTGCACAGGTTGCATTTCTCTCTGTTTGGGACTTGTAATACATTATGTTTCCCACAGGAGAGAGCAGTATGCACTTCAACAGCTAGGAGAGCCATACAGTCCATCTAATTTGTATTTTGTAGACCAGGGAACGGAAAACCTGGAGGCGGGTTTGAATGGAGTAGAAATGAAAAAAACAGACTACAGATGCTGTGTGCTAAAGCTGGAGCTGTACATGAAGCAGCACTGACAAAATCAAGTGAAAAGCCTGGTGCAAAGAGGGGAGTAGTGGACGTGTTTTCATCACTGTTGTAGCTAGTGCTAGTCGATGACAGGATCCACCATTTCTCTCTGAATCCACTATGGCAATTTCACACCACTAATATTATAGAAAGAAAATTGTTTATAAAGCAAAAGGAAACATACAGAAGAAAAGCAAAAATGCACCATTATATATTAAATGGCGCAAAGGGAAAAAAAGAATACGAATCCTTTAAAGGAACAGTAAACAATATTTATGAAATCCTGTGTTATAGGGCTTTTCGTTTTGAATAATACAAGGGCATTCCACTGCTGGAAGGTGCGTCAGTGTTACTGTAATTTAAACTTTTATTTCTCTGTCGTCCAATACAGGTTACTGGTAACTTTGGGGTAGGCGATCAGCCCCTTTAAGTAGGCAGGAACAATTCTGAGAAGTGAATGCAGGGGGTGGAGCCTTCCTTCCCTCCTTGGCTGCTGCTAGCCAATCAGCTCCATTAAGATTTGTTCCTTGGTGAAGACACAAGGCAAGAGAACATTTATGCTATAGTTTTAGCTTTTTATTATTTTCTGTTAGATATGGGATACCACCATTAGGCGAATTACCATCACTGACAATTCCCATCACCCAAATGTAGATAGCTCAGTCTACCAGGTGCTTTTGTGCACCTAAGCCCTTGGGGGGAAATTCTGGTTGCAAGTTCTTTCCTCAGGAGTTGCCCACTGAGGCTTCTTCTTGATACATGGTGATCTGAAGACAGAAGATCTGCGGGAAAGGTGAGCAACCCTTTGAGTGCTGCAGGTCCACATGTCCCACATTGCCCCTCCACACAGGGGTCTCCTTTGGAGTTCCTATTGCATACTCATGCACTCATTGGGTTTATCTGTATGTCTGTTGGGTGTTTTGGAGCAAGTTTCTGTGGTAACTTAACCCTTTGGTTGCTGGTTTAGCATCTTTTTGGGGGGTTTTGAACACTTTCCCTACTGGGTTCAGTGTTATTTGGGTCTAGTGACATGTTTTAGTGATGTTTGGCCCAAATTTACTTCACAGTTACAACTTTGCAAAAATTGTGTTAAAGCCGCACTTTTACCGCATAGACGCTATTGCTCCTTTCACTTTTATGGGACTGTACAGTTTGGGACATTTCTCTGCAATCGCTCAACGTAGCAACTTCAGAGACGGCTCATTTTAATTGTATGCCCTTGCTCTACTATCCGGTCAACGTTTAGTGTGTGTTGGTGGGCTTCGGGGACTGTTGGGGTACTTTTTCTGGGAAAATTACATTTCCCATGAGCGCTTGCATTGCGCGCTCGTTTGTGACTGGCTCCCGTCGCGGCAGCCATTTTGTGCCTTCCCCGGACGAGTATCTTATGCAGGGCTTGGACCCTCCTTCTCTCCTCAGCAGATTAACCCTTCACCTGCCAGATAAGTGAATTGTGCGATTTCTGGGGTGAAATTTTAATCATACACGCTGTATTTGCGTATTTCCTTATACTTTGAACGTTTTGACACTGTGGGAATGTCTAGTCCTTTGGCTCTTGGGGCTAGTACTAAGACTAAGGATGCTGGGGTCTCTGTGTCCCTCTTTGCGCATTGATCCTCATGTCAATCAGGGTTGCCTAGAGAATTCTCAGGTAATTTATGCCCAGCATGTTCTGTTGTCCCTGGGTTTCCTCCAGGGACGTCCAGCTATGCATTAGAGCCAGTTTGGATGCAAGAGTTCAGGCTGCTACTAGAGACCTCCAGTATACACAACTCTTCCATCCCAGTTACAGGGGGTCTTCCGCTCTTGGCAGACCCCTACTTCTGTCAGATCTTCCCTACTGTAACCGCAGGGAGTACATGACTTTTGATGAGGAACTGTTGGTGGATTCAGACGCTGAGGAATGTTCTGCAGTGGTCTCATCTCAGTTCTTTGGAGACCCCCCTTTGAGGCTGACCCTGATCTTTCTGCTGAGGGCCTGATCAGAGCCATATTTAACACCCTAAACATTCCCATGGTTCAAGAGGTTTCTTCAGACACCTCTGATGTACTTCTGGAGCCCAAATGGCCCCATACTTGTTTTCCACCTAACCCAACTCTTGACCGGTTAGTGTCTGATGAGTGGTAGTCTCCTGACAGAACGCCTTCTGTCTCCAAGGAGTTTGCTAAGCCTTACCCCCTTTTCTGATGCGGTGCTAGCTCAGTGGGTTCATCCCCCCAAAGTGGATGCCCCTGTTTTCTAGGCTTTCTAAGTCCACTGTTTTGCCAGTTGCTGATGCCTCTGCTCTTAAATATTGGTCTGACGAGAAACTTGGGGTCTCCCTCAAGTCCATTTTTGCCACCGCTGGTACTTTTGTACATCCAACATTTGCTGTGGCCTGGGTAAATAGGGCCATTGCGGTTTGGACTGAACAGCTCACTCTTGCAATTTGTCAGGGAGTACCTGCTTCTGCCATGTTGAGACTTCTTGTCAACATTCTGAAGCCCAGCATTAGGTCTCTGCTGCCTTGTTGATGACATCTGTTGGTGGCAAGGGTGTCCACCATGTCTGTGGTTGCCAGACGAGCTCTTTGGCTCAACATCTAGTCTGCTGATACTGCTTCTAAGAAAGCATTGCTCTCCTTGCCCTTTCAAGGCACTTCTCTGTTTGGGCCAGATTTTAAGGATCTGATTAGTGAGGCCCCAGGGGGTAAGAGTACCCTCCTGCCTATGGTTTCCATGAAGTAGATGCTTATGAAACGTAATCGGCTTTTTCGCTTCCAGACTGAGACGCCAGACGAACCAGGCGGTTTCCCCCAGCTCTGTGCTCCTCCTCCAAACCCTAACCAAGGCTTCCAGACTTTCTTAGGCATGACTCGCCGAACCCAGGTCCCCACTCTGCTGTGGGTGGTTGTCTGCGCCACTACAGGTAATGGCAGAGAGGTGCAGGATCCCTTTCACTTCTCTTCCTTCCTGCAGGTTTTTCCCTTCTCGCACTCCTCAGGGTGTAGAGAAATGCCATCTGTTTAATGGCACCATCCAGGCCCTTCTGGACAAGGTGGTTCTGGAGACGTTTCCTGTTCAGGACAGGGGTATGGGTTTTTACGCAAACATGTTTGTGGTTTCCAAGAAGGACGGCGGCTGTTGTCCAGTTTTGGACCTGAAGGATCTCAATTCCTTTGTAGTCAAGACTCAATATCACCAGGAGTTCCTAAGGACGGTGATTGCTGCCATGTCCCCTGGGGAATTCCTTGCTTCACTGGATCTTCAGGACACATATCTGCACATCTCCATTCACCCAGAGAGCCACCAGTACCTCAGATTTGCCTGTGACCATGGGCATTTTCAGTTTTCTGCTCTTCCCTTTGGTCTGACTACAGCTCCTCAAGTCTTCAGTCATGTCCTGGGAGCCTTAGTGTCCGTCCTCCATCAGAATGGCATTAGAGTCACTTCATACTTTGGCGACCTGGTTCTGAAAGCCCCTTCTCGAGAATCCTTCAGTGGCAGGTTCAGGACTGCATTCATGCACTCACCCATCGTGGGTGGATCCTCAACATGGACGAGTTGGAACTTGTCCCATCCCAGCGACTGGTCTTCCTGGGCCTTCTCTTTGACACTCAGCAGAGAAGGTGTTTCTCATAGACAAGGTGGCTCACCAGATCACCCACTGTTCTGGCTTACGATCCAGTTCCAGCCAAGAAGTTGTCCTCTCTAGCGCGGAAGTTCATTTCCACCATAGCAGCAGTCCCATTTGCCATGGCTCACACCAGGCAACTCCAGAGGTTTGTGACCCAGGTGTGCAGGGGTCAAACGAACCACATGAAGAGGAAGGGACACTGACACTGACTGAAGGGACTGAGTCTGTTGTGGTGGCTCAACCTCTCCAATCTGCTGAAGGGCAAGCCTTTCCTGATGTCCTTCTGGATGCCAGTCTATCCGGCTGGAGAGCGGTCTTGGGGTCACCTGAATGCTCAAAGACGGTGGTCTCCGGAGGAATATCTCCTTCCCATCAAGGTCTTGGAGCTTCGGACGATATTACATGCCCTTCAGTACTGGATGCGCCAGCTGGAGGACTGCCCTGTCCGGGTTCAGTCCATAATGCCACGAAAGTGGCTTACATCAACAAGCAAGGCAGAACAGGAAGTTTCGCAGCTTGGTTAGAGGTCAAGACTATTTTGTCCTGGGCAGAGGAATATGTTCCTGCCATATCCGCAGTTCACATTCCCGGTGTAGACAACGTCCTGGCAGACTTCCTCAGTCGACACACAGTGGACAGCAGAGGGTGAAAACTGCATCCTGAGGTGTTCTACCTCATTGTACAGCGGTGGGGTCTTCCATGCATTGACTTGATGGCATCAAGACACAACCGGAAGAGTCCAACTTTCTGCCCTAGCAGTGGATGCCATGTCCATTCCTTCGTTATTTCCTCTGGCTTCCATCTTTCCTCCCATTCCCATGTTGCACAGGGAGATAAGGGAACTGAGACTGGAGCGCTGTCCAGTCTTTCTGATTGCTCCAGTCTGGCCTTGCCAGGCTTGGTTTCCGGAGTCTCTGGATCTGTTGGTGGCGGAGCCTTTCCGGTTCCCTTGCCATCTGGATCTTCTTCTACAGGGTTACCTGTGGAAGGAGGATGTCCATCGTCTAGCTTTGACGGCTTGGACATTGAATCCTCACCACTGTGGTAGAAAGGATTTTCTTCTGGTGTGGTGGCAACTATGCTTGGTGCACGCAAGCCTGTTTCCTCTAAGGCTTACCATCGAGTCTGGTCTTCCTTTCTCTGTTGGTGTGCTGATAAGGACCTATCTCTGGATTTTGATTTTTCTACGGTCCTGGCCTTCCTACAGGAAGGTGTGGACAAGGGCCTTAGTTGACTTCCCTTACGGTTCAGGCATAGGCTGTCTCTGTTTTTCATTCAGAGGCGCATTGCTATTCTTCCTGATGTCTAGGGTTTCTTCCAGGGTATTGCTCATACTCATCCTGTATTTCAAACTCCCGCTCCTCAATGGGATCTTAACTTGGTTTTGGGCGTCTTTCAGCGACCTGAATCTTTGGCTACTATTCCTCTGCGTCTGCTGACGTGGTTCCTTGGCCTTTCTCCTGGCGATCGTGTCTGTTCTCTGTGTCGTGGAGTTGTATGCTCTGTCTTTGTAAACCACCCTTTTTGGTGATTCATTAAGACATGGCGGTGCTTCGCACTTCACAGGAGTTTCTCCCAATGGTGGTTTCTGAGTTCCTCATTAATCAGGAGATTGTGGCTCCTTCTTTCTGCCCTGGCCCTTCCTCTGACAAGGAGAAGGATCTCCACTTGTTAGATGTGGTGCGTTGTATCACGTTTTATGTTTCGCACTGAGTCCATTAGACAATCTGAGGAGCTGTTCGTCATTCCTGAGGGCCCCAGGGCAGGGAGACCTGCATCCAAAGTGACTATTTCGTCTTGGATCAAGTTCACTATTCGTAAGGATTACTCGCTAAGGAATAAGCCTGTTCCTTTCAGGTCACGGCTCATTCTACTAGATCTATTGGTGCTTCTTGGGCTTAAAAGAACCAGGCCCTCTCTGATCAGTTGTGCAGGGTTGACATTTGGTCGTCTGTACACACCATTTTGAAGCACTACCGTGTTGTTGGGCTGGCATCGGCTGACGCCAGCTCTGGGAGAAAGATCCTGGAGGCTGTCTTGCCTGTCTAAGAGCTTCTTCGGTACTTTGGTGCTTCCTTCACTTTTGAGACCTGCTGGCTCTAGTTCAGCGTGCTGTTTGACAGTTCCTGGGGTATTGTTACCCCTGTTCAGTGTCCGTTGACGCTTCATTTGTTTTTGTTGGGCTATCTCTGATGGTTCATATATGCTCTGGTGACTTTGGGGGCCTGGCGCCTGGTCCTTGCCTTACTTCCTGCCTCTGGGAAACTCAATGGTTGGACATCCCAAAGTTACCAGTAACCTGTTTTGGACGACAGAAAAAAGAGGATTTTAGTCTTACCTGTTAAATCCTTTTCTCTCAGTCCATACAGGTTACTGGTCTCCCACCCTGTCAGGGGACTATGTCTGGCTCTCCTGTGGCAGATTGTGGGGGTCCTTTCAGGTTCATGCTCACAGGAATCTTCTTTTCCTTCTCACTACCTAGTCAATAGTTAGTGTCTCAAATCTTACTGGAGCTGATTGGCTATCAGCAGCCAAGGAGGGAAGGTAGGCTCCACCCCCTGCATTCCCTTCTCAGAATTGTTCCTGCCTACTTAAAGGGGCTGATCGTCTACCCCAAAGTTACCAGTAACCTTTATGGACTAAGAGAAAAGGTTAACAGGTAAGACTAAAATCCTCTTTTCTACATTAACACCACCTTCTAGTGCCCAAAAAATTGACCTTTAGTTCCAATTTTTGAAATCTTGCTAAGGCTCTATAGAATAACAGGAATTGGAGAAGTCGTCTCCACTTTTTCAACTTTTTATCACTCCTTAGTAAATAACTCTGATGTTCAGAAAGTTATTATACTGCATTCTACAGGAGAGGTGAATCATTGCTCATAGTTCTCCATAGTTTACTGCTCCTTTAAGTTGCTGTTACCAACTAGAATCCGAATATATTTGGTCTTAGTACAGTGTTAATAACTTGGGTTCTAGAGAAGTCGTGTCAAAGCCATGCTTTAGAGATCTCTCTGACTTGCAAGGGGTTAAAGGTTTTGGTTGTTAACTCTTTGAGTGCCATAGAGATATCCAACACATTGCAACTCATTGCGTTCAATGCCACTGGTTCCATGGAAATGTCATATGAAACAAAAGCAGCCCGCCACTTCAAAAAGTTTGAGAACCTCTGGTTTATCACATCATATTGTGCTGTAATATTTAATATGTAACATTGTTATTTGATCATTATTTTGACTATCACATGGCCAAATCCTCTTCCTCGCAAATCAAGACAGTATCCCAGTAGTTTTCTCTCATGAATGAAACAAACAAGACATCTTTCATGTTGTAACAAGTAGCTGATTTCAAAAGAGCTTTCAAAAGCAAATTATATTTCTTAGGCAATTTTTATGTAAAACAATTTTTGTAAGATATTTAGCTTGATGTATTGGTCAGTTAGTGCAGGTCCTCCAGGCATACCTGAAGGACTCAGACATTTCACATAACTCTGCATTACCAACTCCCACTAGCTTAGTAGCGGAACCATCTAGAAAAGAGGCCTTGCTGGACCTAGTGTTTTCAAACAATTCTGATATGGTAAACAATATACAGATAAGGGAACATTTAGGCAGCACAGACCATAATATGGTATACTTTGAAATGTGTTATGAGAAATCCATTAGCAAGGGTTTGACAAGAACATTTAATTAAAAAAAGGCTAATATGCTAAAAGCAGTATTAAAGGACATTCAATGGGATGTAATTTTGAAAGATAAAAATGCACAAGAAAGTTGGAATTTATTTAAAATGCTCTTAGATAAATATATTCGTCAATATATACCATTGGGAATAAGTGCAAGAGGAGCAAATTAAGACCAGTGTGGCTTAATAAAAATGTTTAAAATGAGAAGCAGGCTTTTAAAGTGTTTAAGTCAGACGGGTCAGATGCATAATAGAAAAATAATAAAATACAATATCTTCAAAAAAAGCTATTAGGTTAGCTAAAATTGAAAATGAGAAAAGCATTGCAAAAGAAAGAAAAATCTTAAGCAATCCTACAAGTATATAAAAAAACAAAAAGATTAAGGTTTATATTGGTCCTCTTAAGGCTGAGACAGTTGAATTGATTAGTGAGGATAAGGCTATGGCTGACACATTAAACACATTTCATTTTTTCTGTATGTACAGCAAAAATGGTAGAAATCCCAGAATTTCCTCCATTTTGTACATGGCTTACTGAGGACAAAGTCCAAAAGAGATTGGAAAAAAGGTTATGGTGAATAAAGCACTTGGACCTGATGGCATACACCCAAGTATATTTAAGGGATTTAGTTCAGTAATAGCAAGGCCATTATAACTGATATTTATTGATTCACTTTCATCAGGCATAGTTACCTGTGATTGGAGGAAAAATGATCTAGTACCATTATTCAAAAAAGGGGGCAAGATCTGAACCAGGAAATAATAGACTTGTGAACTTGATGTCCGTAGTGGTATATTAGAGGAGTTACTAATTGATAGCATTCATTACTATGTGATGACCTACAATATTATTAGTAGGACCCAGCATGGTTTAATGAAGAATATATAATGCAAAACACATCACTTGGACAATGGTATTGATTTTATGTAGTATACTTAGATTTTACAAAAGCCTTTTATACTGTGCCTCACAACAGGTTACTGCATAAATGGAGAACTGCCTAAATGATCAGTGGTAGAGAGTTGTTGTACGTTGAACCTTTTCAAGTTGGTCTAAAGTTGTAAGTCGGATGCCACATGATTCATATCTGGGCCAGTGCTTTTTAATTTGTTTATTAATGATCTAGAAGTGGTTTTGAAATTATTATCTCAAGCTTTGCTGATGAAACTAAGCTGTGTAAGAAAATATATACAGAGCTGGATGTCGTTTCTTAGCAGAAAGATTTGGGTAAACGGAGTGAATGGGCAGGAAAGTGGAAGATGAGGTTTACTATAGATAAATTTAACCCTTTGAGTGGCAGAGAGGTACATACCGCATTACTTTCCAATGTCTTGCGTACCACTCTGGCACTCTAAGGGTTAATGTTATGCGCTTGGGATGTAGAAAGAAACATGCTACTTATACACCAAATGGGAAACTGCTTGGGGAATCCTCATTAAAGGGATAGTAATGTAGTTTTTTAAGCAATTGCTCTATTGTAGATATTAAAAAAGAAATTAATTGAGGCTAGTCTGGTCTCTCAAACCAATGAAGTATTTATTTTTAGATATCACTATTTCTGCTCTGCTGAAGAGGGCTGCTGTCTGGTCGCGCGACCAGAATCTCCTGTTGTCAGCTTTACAGCTGACATCTGAGAAAGGGAAGGGAAGGAGGAACTTTAACATCGTATATCTCTCAAACCATAGAGGTTTGGGAGACCAGACTAACCTTAATGTATGACAGTTGGCTTCAAAGCCATTTTGAGTCAGGAAGGAAGTTTTTTTACCTACTTGGGGCTTATTTGGAAATGGCTTCAATGATTGTTTGATTTTTTTTTTTTTCTTTTTTGCCTCCCCCTGGATCAACGGGTGCAATGACATGGGCTAAATATCTCAGAAACTGTTGTTTGAAATCTAAAAATTACTAACATAATCTTCTGTGATTTGGGATGCTCTTTTTAAAATCACCTATTTGTTATAAAGTGATAGTTCCATTTTAAAGAAAATAACACCTTCTAATATCCCAGTACCCTTACTATGACCAGAAAATCCCAAAGGCCTCTATTAGCCAAATATTTACTTTTGCATCTGTTAAGAGATCTCTTCAATCCGTTCTGGATGATATGTCCATGGAGGTTGAAATGACAGTTGCTACAAGAGCACCAGACCTCAAACTGCTCCTTTCACATGGTAATCTTAAACATTTTGGACCAGAGGTATGTGCAGTGCATTGATTTGCAGTGAGTTGCACACCTCTCTGGTCATTAAAAGGTTAAGTAGGTTCATGCGCTCTTCCTGCATCAGTATGTAAAAATTGCCAGCTGCTTTCATATGTACCTGCATGGATGTGACATGTGACATGTGTCTGGGCTAACTTCATAAGGGGCATCTGTATTTTCTGACCATAGTAAGGTAAGTGAAGAAATATTATTAGAAGGTGCTATTTCTCCTTTATATATCACTGACAATGCATTACTTTGTCTTACTACATAGATTCTGTATCTGGACCACACAATCATTCCCATGGTCACAAATCCTGAGAGCCCAGTAACTGAGGAAACTGCATTTGGATCCAGTGTGGACATGCCTGCCAGACCGAACAAGAGCAGCCCTCCTGAAAACTTTGCCACAGAGGTAATACCAGAGTTGAGTATCATGTTACCATATTCCAAGCAGAGGCTGCTTGATGTACAAAGGTCATTGTGCAGTTGTTCACCCATATACATATTAGCTGTTGTGGATCTCTCTGCATCTGCTTATGGCACAACTGACCATTCTCTATCAGATGGCTAGCATGGATTAAGTTTAGATAATTATTTTTTGCCGCATTTCACAACTGCTGAGGTACATTTTGCTCAGTATGATCAATGCATTCGGAAATGATATTTCCCTGAATCCCCCGTTTCCCTGGCTTTTTTCCTGATTGGTTGAGCGGCGACTTGGGTGCCATCTTACTCCTCCATTCCTTATACCTCACAGATGCTGACTCTTCTCTCTCTTTTCCAATTTGCAGTCAGATAAGTATATTTGGGGTCTTTTCTGAGATTATATTCTACCTTTATTATTACTTTGGACTACTTTGTCCTAGTTTAAGGCAGTTTTCTCTGGGCATGCCGGATCCCAAGTAGGAACCCCACAGTCTGTAAAGTCCACAGTATGGAGATACTTTTCATGATCCAAAAGCTAAGCATGTTGCTATCTAATGTCTGCATAAGAAACATGTGAGCAGAGGGAAAGCAGGCTCACAACTAGGCACCTCCTCAGTGAGATTCCACTTGAAGCACAACCACAGGTCTAACTGGGAGACACACCATCAATAGGTTATAGGTACCACAACTAGCAGCAGCAGAAGTACTCCTAAATGTTCCTGGGGTCTGGAGTACATAATAGATGTGTGAGAGAATGTAACAAGATTTTCTGCTCATACGGCAGAGGAGTATGACTCTGAGTTTGTGTTTGGCGATGATGAGTCATAGAGTGCCCACACATACCTCAATCACCTCCACAAGTGATGTCATTAAAGCAGTAAAGTTATACAGTTCTTCACCTATGTACTGCCATCCCACTCTTAATAAGTTCTTAGAGAGAAGTCAAAAACTGCACAAAAATAATTCAAAAGTATACCTGTGGAATAGTAAACTTGACAGTCTGCCCTTTTCTTTAAAAGGGTTTTAACCCTTTGAGTGTCAGAGGGCCATGCAACTCATTGCAGAGCAATGCATTGTATACCCCTCTGGCACTCACAAGGTTAAATAACTTCTGTCATGAGTTGCACTGTCCTGGAAATTCCCAGGCCTCAGATATTTTTCAAAGATGGTTGTGCCAATGTGTCTTAAGCAGGAAGTTAGTGTAGTGGGCAAAGGTCAAAGGCACTCAGCCTGCTGTTCCTGTAGGACTCACAGCTTTTACTTTTGGCTATTTATTTCTCCAATTCAGCCCTCAGAAGAAGTAATATTGCATCAGGAAATCTTGCAGTCATAGAAAACATGGGCAAAAATGGCAAAGTTCTTGCAGGTAATTTATCTGGAGTAGCAAAAAGGTGAATATTTTATGTATTTTCCATGGGTGGGAATTTACATGAAAAAGTGGGAAATAGCTTTTTAGCGAAAATTGCAGCTGGAAATTTCTCTCCTTAGGTGGGTCCTTGATCTCAATATGTCTTCACCGCTTTCCTCACAGTCTCTATTCCCTTAGGCATGAGCTTAGACACCCTGCAAAGGAGAGTGTTTTTGCCAGAAGACAAGATATAGATTCTGTTTTGGGATGTGTGCTGAGCTCAACAACAAGGAATTACATGAGTTCCTGGAATGACTGTTGTCTGACCTGGAAGCAGACCCCTGTCTTGACAGCACTCCCATCTGACTCACTCCATGTGTCTGTCCCCTCAAACAAAGGAAGACCTACGCTGGTGGCTCCATTCCTTTCATCTGACACGGGCACACTCCTTTGTAATAATCACTACAGATGCCAGGGTATGGAGCGACCTTTTGTTCCCTGGCTGCAGGACTGGGAGTCTTCTACCAATCAACATACTGGAAATTCAATCTATTTAACGTAAAATCTCGGGTATAATATGCACAATTTTGCCCCTCTTCACCTTATGTGAAGTGTGGGGTGTGCATTTTTTTTATACATATTTTTTTTTAATTATTATTTTGCCGCAGTCAAAAAAAAAAAAAAAAAAAAGAGGGATGCATTCTCCAGAGTACCCTGTGATTCTCCATCTTGATCTCCCAGAGTACCCTTGGGTGTATATTATACCCAAGATTTTATGGTAAAACAAAAGTACCTATTTATAATATGCACCCTTGTTTTCCCTCTTACTCTAAAAAAAAAAAAAATGAGGGCTGCCATACACCTTCCCTCCCTCCCCCCAATTCTTTCTCAGAAGATTATCCTTACTTCCACTGAAGCCCACTGAAAACTGATTGCACATCTTCCCTGTGGGCGGCATGCTTGCATTTGTAATTAGAGGAATATTAGAGGAATGGATTCTAATCTCAAAAAAGTAACTCTTATATTGTTCCACTCATTACTTGTACAAACTTAAAAAAGTAAATTAAAACTACACCGTCCTGGAGGGAAGGTCACATCACAAAAGAGTGCCAGCTACTCCTAGAATTCATGTGACAAAAGCCACATTAAAGAAAATAAGCAGGAAAGAAGAAAAAAGAGAATCTCCTAGGACTAAGGCCTCGATTGAACTGGCCTCATCAACCAAAAAAACGCTGACTGTATTTTTTTCAAGCACGGTAAGCAATTAAATTACCCGTGCTATGAAAAAATACCGGATAAAAAACATCCACCTTGGATGATAAATTTGCGTGTGTTTTTGCCCATTGACAAAAACCCCCCAAAAAACGCCAAAATATGCCATTCAATTTATTGCGTTAGCACTAAGATCTGTTAAGGGACCCACTTTAAAACGTGAAAATCTGCACCCAGTTTTTCGCAGAGCAGAATACCTTAACGCATTTCCAAAGTGCTGACGGAGGAATTGAAATGTAAAAAAGTATAAAAAAAAGTAAACAATGGATGTATTGATATTATGGCCCTAAGCCCCATATCAATACATCCAAAGCAATCCCATAATGTGTCAAATATTAGTAGAATTAACTCATTTTTAAAACTTTAAATTTCATCATAGCACACATTGGATAAAAAAATAAGACAAATATTACAGGTTATCACTATATTAAGATCATTAGGAGCCAAACTTGTATAGGGGTTAAAGGTCCCCTTTAAGGTTCAGATTTCAGCCCTCTTTGTTCGATTTCAGAGAAGAATTGCTATAATCTCAGATGTGAAGATTTTTCTACACGGGTTGGCTCATACCTTTCCCTTTTTGAAGGATCCCATGCCTCTGTGGGACCTCAATCTAGTCCTGAATGTTCTCCAGAGGCCCCCTTTACTGTCTCTTATCTTCCGTCTTCTAGCGCCAATAAACTCTGAAGATGGCTTTTTCTCTTGGCATTTGTCTCTGTTAGGAGATTAGCTCAGTTGCAAGCTCTGTCTTGCAAACCTCCATTCCTGGGTTTTCACCAGGATTAGGCTTACTTTGTACATTTCAGGAGTTTCTTCTCAAGGTGGTCTCCGAGTTTCACATCTGTTATGAGATTATTGTGCATTATTTTTGTCCTGACCATTCTTCTGAGCCTCTAGTTTCTATCTCTTTACGTTAGCTGACATTGATAATGGCTTTTCTTTTGGTACTTGTCTCTGTTAGGAGGGTGTCTGAGCTGCAAACTTTGTCTTGCAAACCTCTGTTTCCGGTTTTTCACCAGGATAAGGAGGTACTTCTTCCTAAAGTGGTCTCCGAGTTCCACATAAATCAGGAGATTCTTGTGCCTTTTATTTGTCCTGACACTGCGTCTGCTCAGGAGAGAGCTCTCCATCTATTAAACGTGGTGCACTGTCTTAAGTTGTGTATGCACCATACTAGTCCGTATCTGACTCACTGTTTGTCATCTCTCAGGGTCCCAGAGTGGGTCAGGCTGCTCCCAAGGTAACTCTGCTTCCAAGGTAACTCTTGGATCAAGGCTACCATAGTATCTCAGTGGCCTGAATTTTTACACTGGCATTGTTTCGACTCTTCTTAACAACAGCTCTACTGTATACAGTGCCTAATGCTCAACACATTTCTATGCACACTGCTATTTTACCAGGTGCAGAAAGGAGTATACATTTATTTTCCCCGATCAGGGCGGTCTTATTTACCCTGCTTGCATATTACCGGCTCTATATCACTGCAGTTCCATCGGAGTATTGATACATTATATTCAGATCTTTTAGATATATTGTGTTCCCCCTCCCTCCCCTACTCCTGATGTCAGCTGTAAAGCTGACAGCAGGAGAATCGAGTCGTACAACTCTAGGAGGCTCTGCAGCAGAGCCCGAATCGCATTACTTAAAAATTATTAATTCATTGGAAAGGTCTAAAAAGTGTGCCTGGTTTGCAAGCACACTTTGTAGATCTTTCCAGTTAATTAATTCTTTTTAAGTACCACAATTTCGGCTCTGCTGCAGAGCTGCCTGCTGGTCCCCGGACCGGGATCTCCTGCTGTCAGCTAGACGCTGACATCAGGAGAAGGGGAGGGAGGGGGGAACTTTAAATCCTTATATCTCTCAAACCATATAGGTTTGAGAGATAGGGGTTGGAGCGATTTGATTAATATTTTAAACTCTACATAACTGTAAAAACATTTTTTGGGACATTACTGTCCCTTTAACTCCTTGTATGCTAGAGAGGTCGCCAATGAATTGCTTTGGAAACCCCTCTAGCATTTATGGGGTTAAATGTCCCATTTAAATCAATGTGAGTCTGGGGGAGGTTTCTTATTTCTCTTCTGTGGTGCGATTGGTTGGCTCCAGAATTCCTTCTCTGTTCTTTTGTGTGTTGAGACCAGAGGGATATATTCAGTAAGCAACATGGGGAGCGTTCTGTGTCAAACCAAGTGCACTTTAGGGAACAAATCAAAATTCCCTTTAATTTAATTTTAACCTCTTGAATGCTAGAAAAGCCTGCTTTGGGGTCCCATAGGAATTTTCATTTGTTCCCCTTGGTGCAGCTGGCTTGCCTCGGAATTGCAGCATGTTCTCTTGTTGTTTGACTCAAATGCTACAGCAGAATCTGGGTAAAGCACTTCAGGAAATAACACCAATATTGTTAGTATAGAAAGTCTCAGCATGTGCAGTTGCCTGTTAGCATGGTGATTTGTGTGGAATAACGCAATGTTTCCTTGCAGAGATTATTTCGTATCTTCGTATTTGAAGCAGAACACCTGATTTCAAAAGATAACTTCATGGGTGGGATGATAAAAGGGAAGTCTGACCCCTACACTGTGATTCGGGCTGGAGGAAAATCTGTACGCACCAGAGTGATTGACGATACCCTCAACCCAAACTGGAACCAGGCTTTTGAGGTATTTCCCTCCACTCACACTTAAGTATACACAAGATTATACAGCCACCTAATTGTCTGTCACTTCCTATCTGAAATAGGCCTGTGACTACAATAGCATGCACGTGCACTTGAATACACCTAAATCATATTCATGTTCCTATAAATCATGTGTTTTTGTTTTCTTGAGATTACATATCTTGATCTTGATCTGTCACCTTTGGTATAGAGTTGGGAAGATGAAGTCAGATATTTACAAAGTGGAAAGATGGATAACACAGAACAAACTTTTCTTAAACACAGATAAAACAGTCACAATGATATTTGGCACAAAGCACAAACTGCATAATCTCGACAATATCCACCTATCTAGTCTAGTCTAATCGTAAATTGGCCCCAGTAGACTCCTACAAATATCTTGGTATGTGGCTTGACCCTAACCTCAATTTTGGTCACCACATTGACAAATTAACCTCTAAACTTTATCCCAAAATAAGTACACTTTACAGAAACAAATTATGTCTAAGTACCCAGGTGAGAAAACGTATTGTACAACAGATGCTGCTGCCAGTCATAGACTATGGTGACGTAGTATATGCTCCAGCGCCAGAAATCCACCTCAGTAAACTTGACACTCTATATAATTCATTATGCCGCTTTATCCTCCAGTGTGACTACACTACCCATCATTGTGACATGCTAAAAGAACTTAATTGGCTAACACTCAAATCTAGACGTGACCTTCATCTTTCTTGCTTAGTACACAACCACTTCTCTGGAAAACTACCACAATACCTAAGCAGTATGCTCACCCCAGCTCTCCATACTAACTATAACCTCCGCTCTACTACTAACAACTCACTGCGTATACCACAATACAAGAAAGAAGCAGGAAGATCTGCCTTCTCCTTCAGAGCTCCAAAAATCTGGAACAATCTGCCGGAAAAAAATCACATCTGCACCCAGTCTAAAATCCTTAAAAGCAAATGTTTCTTTATATCTAAAAACTGTGTGAAATAATCCCATTATTTAATAAGTATGTATATTTCTGTATGTTTGTATATAATGTCTCACAGTTAGTGTAAATATGTTTACTGAAAACTATCCAGGACATACTTGAAAATGAGAGAAATCTCAATGTATTCTTCCTGGTAAAACATTTTCTAAATAAATAAATAAATTTATTGGAAGGATACAGCTGGTAAAAGTTGCAATCGACGCCACCTTACTATAGTTATTCCAGTACATCAGTATATCAAGTTATTTATAGATGCTTCTTTTGAGGCACAGAGCAATATCCTTTCAGACAGATTAAAAGAAAGAGGATACTGAGTTTGGGCAATAAATAAGGCTTATAAAAAATGGAGGTGTAATAGTAGTTACTCTTGTGTACAGCACACAATACAGCTTCGGGTTTGAGGTAATCGAAAGTTATTAACACTAGACTAGAGGGGTACAGTGTGCACTGTGAAACAATGTCTTGTACCCCCCGTCTTCCTAATTTGCTAGCTGTGGTTCATCTGAAAGATATTTTTAACAGGACTGAAAGTTTGTTCCTAAGAGTGCCCCCACGGTTACCAGCTATGTCTGAGTGTATTTAAAGGTGATATGCAACAAAATAGGAACAATTCATGGTTATCTGTGAAAGGATAAGTGCATGTACTTGTGATTGGCATGTAGTATTTTCTGATTTTACGTCATGTGTTAGTGGTATCACTTATCCTATGAAATCATATATTAATTGCAATATCATTTATGTAATCTGGATTTCTGGTAGAGAAGGGGAACTTATTATCAAATGTTATGTTATGAAAACAGGATTGGCTATTCTGTAATGTTGATGACTCTTGTATTAATGGTAAGAATATACAGGGTATTTTGTTGAGGGAGATGTCGTTAAGGGAGATATTTTGGATTTTTTCTTTTGGAACTAGGGTTCACTGTTGAAATGTCGTCATGTATTGGGCGACCAACACGTGGGCGAGATAAAATATCTCCTGAACCAAAAAGGTGATATCAGAATGTCCTCCCAGTCAATAGAGGGACATTCTGATATTGCATGCTTAATGGTCGCCACATACATGGCAACAGTTCAATGATAAAGTCTGCATTAACTTCTTGAGTGCCCTTTTTCTTGCATCTATATCACAGGTGCAGGGCACCGGTGGTTAACAAACCTTCTCAGCAAGGCAGCAGTCCGACATCAACAGTACACAGGGTTCACACACTGCACAGCAGTTTAATGCTGCATTAACCGCTTGAGTGCCCCCTTCAGTGCCCTCCCCCATGGCGGCTGTTACGCTCTCAGTCCTGTTACTGGCGTCTTCCATGTACAATTGCACCTCAACACGTTGGTTGCCAGAGAGGTGGTATTTATTTGTGGAACGGAGGAGGGCACTGAAGGGATTAATGCAGCATTAAACTGCTGAGCGGTGTGAGAACCCTGTGTACTGCTGGTGTCAGAACCCTGTGTACTGCTGGTGTCAGATTGCTGCCTTGCTTATAAGGTTTGTTAACCACCGATTCTCTGCATCTGTGATATGGACTGCACGGAGGAGGGCACTGATGGGGGCACTCAAGGGATTAATTATCATTGAACTGTCGGCGTGCCATTTGGCGACCATTAAGCGTGCATTATCAGAATGTCGCTCTATTGATTTAGGCAACATTCTGATCTTGTCATTTTGGTTCAGTTGATATTTTTGACACACCCATGTGCTGGTTGCCCAATACATGGCGACATTTCAATAGGATACCTGGAACTAGGACCCCCTCTGACTTCAAAAAACAATATGATGTGGCTTTACAATTTTGAAAGTAGGGTAATATAATTTTCCCCATTATTAACACCTGTGTATTATATTTTTACATTTTTTGTTGCTTCTAAATGAGTGTGAAATAACCGTTGTGTAGGAGTGAGCCAGGGCCCTCTAACTTCCCGGAAGATTCCTTATCTTTAAATTCACAGGTGAATGCCTGTTTATGGTTGGATATGAGATTACTGCAGCTTTCATTGCATATGAAATTATGCCCACTACTCTGCTTAATTTGAACCATGTGTTGCTGTTGGTTGTGGTGGAATTTTAGGACACACTGTAAGTTAAACATACTAGACCTATGCATAAGATGCATGAACTATCTTTCTGGCTTGCAATCTCTGTATTACATACAGTTGCACAACGCTATACTTTTAGTCTGAAGAATAAGTTATGATTTGTGATTTTGCTGACTCTGTGTACTCCCACAGAGTTTAGGCGGTAACAACCTGTATTTGAAGTGTTGTTGACATTGAGCATTCAGGATACGTCTATGTCTGCACACTACATAGGCAGGCCCTCTCATCTTGTAGCTGTTCTTGCTTTGAGCCATCATTTTGTTTGTGTACACACGTAAAGCATAGATACATAGTAAATTAGGTTGACAGATGTGCTAACTACATCTTGTTCAACCTTTGCCACAGTATTTTCCAGAAAAAGAAAATTAATAATCCTTCCTGATTCCAAAATATGTGTTCAGCTTCCTATTTAAAGCAACCTACCTACAACATGCTCAATTATTTTTGCAGAGAATTAAAATCTGTGTGTGTGATAGTAGCCTTTCGTTCTGTAAAATAAAGTTTTTGAGAACTTTGTCATTATATTTTTATGTTACAGTGTGGCACTTTATGCTGATTCCATACCTCCCAAGTGTCCCTTTGTAGGAGAGACAGTCCCTCTTTCAGACCCAGATCCCTCTGTCCCTATTTCCCACCCTGGGGTCCCTCTTTTTCGGAGATCAGACTGTGTGGTGTGTTTATAAGTGTATCACATTGTTCCACAACAATAAAATTCACATTAATGTTTATTTCAACTTCAGTATATGAGTTTATACAGTAGTCTGTGTAAATAAAATACTTTGATTTTGCTATGTTATTTATTCAGTTACACAAAGAGGTGTCATTAGGTCATAAAAGAACCTAAAAATTATTCATAATGTCTTGCCCACCAGCCACACCCCTAGAAACACCCCCTAAAACACAAGTGTCCCTCTTTGGCTATTTGAATTGTTGGGAGGTATGTGATTCCCTACATCAGGGCTGCCCAAGTTCAATCCTCAATGGCCACCAACAGTACAGGATTTAATGATTTTCCTGCTTAAGGACAGGTGAGTCGGTCAAAATGAATGTACCACTGACTAACTCACCTGCGCTTAAGCAGTGAAATCCTTACATCCTGGCCTGTTGGTGGCCCTCGAGGACTGAACTTGGACAGCCCTACCCTATATTACAAGCTAATTCATTCTGTTCAGTCTAAACTTAGAATTTGTGCTATTAGAAATGTCCCTAGTGTGTGAGGTCTACCAAGATTAATTCATAGCACAGTATGGTAATATTGGACCAGCACAGAGACTAATTAGCATTAAGTGCCAGACTGTGCTGCAACAAATAAGGTTACTTTGTCAAACATCATTTGTTTTACGGACAAATGGCTAGTGCAACATAAAGGCAGTTTTTTATTCTCTTTAACTGTTTGAGTGCCAGAGGTGTACACAAAATACGTTCCTGTATGTCCTCTTTTGCTAGAAATACATCTAAAAGTGCTTAAATGTATCCACTGCATATGCCATTACCACATCCCTAGGTAAAGAATTCCACAGTTTTACTGACCTTAATATACAGAACCCCTTCCTCTTCTGTAATTGAAACATCCTTTCCTCTAATCTAAAGGAATGACCCCTACTTATTTAATCAAGCACGGAAATCAAAGGTTCACTTAGGACACCTTTGTACCGATCGTATCCGTGCACAATATAAGAAGTTTCTCTCTTAGACAGATAAATAGTAAGCTGTAAATGTTTACTGCTCTAACAAATCCATCACATGGCCTATTATTTATAAATTAGCAACAAGGTATTCCTATTGGATATATCCCATCCATGGAGCATTGACAGGTGGGTCACTTAGCACTGGCTGCTAATACACTCTGATGTTAAATTAACTTTGAGTACCACTTGCAAGGTATGAAATTATACAAACAGTGGTATGGGTCAGCTTCTGGGAACTCAATATTGAAATCATTGATAGGCAACCAGATTCACCCCCAAGGGCCATACATGTAGCCACTTGATGCCCAAAGAGCCACCCATTGGGGTTTAAAAATCTAACCAGTGGTTGGAAAAACAGTTTAATTCTTTCATGCTATTTAGGCCTGCAATCCATTGCGTCTCAGGTTGCAGACCAAGGGTTGAAGGTGGAAAGAGCATAAGTGTGATGTAGGGAGGGAGGAACATTATCATCTCGCTACAACAGAGAACAGGGAGAATCTTCTGAAGGCCATATATAGCTTTATGGACACCTGTTGCCCACTTCTGATCTAAAATGATCTGGGAAGCATATGAAACTAGCAGATCATGTAAAGAAACTGCTGATTGCTAATGTCAAAAGGAGTGTCTAGACTTAGCAGTCAGTGAGCCTGTACAATCCTGTACAATGTCAGAGGAGGTGAGAGTCAGCTTTTCCATATGCAGGAAACACTGGCATGTTTTTCACAAGGAAGTAAAAAAGCTACACCTGCTGCCTTTCAGACATGCATAGTATTAAAGCGCAACTACCACCCAATAATAGCATTGCACCACATAATTGCCCATCTGGCGACTAACTGCTCAGTAGCGCTAGTCACCAGAATTATTACCTTATTAAAGAGAAATCGCTATTCTTCCAAGACTGACAGCAGGGCGAAGCGCGGACATCTTGCCATAGTGACGTCCGCACGCCTGTGCTGTCAGTCTCAGCCAGGTCTAGGAGGCATTGGGGAATGACAGCACAGGCGGGCAGACGTCAGTATGGCAAGATGTCCGCACTCCGTCCTGCTGTCAGTCTTGGAAGAATAGCGATTTCTCTTTAATCAGGAAATAATTCTGATGACTAGCGCTACTGAGCAGCTAGTCGCCAGATGGGCAATTATGTGGTGCAATGTTATTATGGGGTGGTAGTTCCGCTTCAAAGCACAGAATGTGTGCTTTAATACTAAATCAGGTTGCGTGGGGGTATAAGTGTCTCTTGAAATCTGTATGCACGTTGTGCTTCTGATCTTATACTAACAAGGGTGCACCTGTACATACATTATATCAGTTTTGTCTGTACTTTTAGGATGAGTATTCCTTAAGAGAAAGCCAAAAGTGATATTTTCGCAGTATAGTGACTCTGCTCTGTGTACAGCCAGCCACATCCAAGAGTCACATAAAATTGTTCTGGCCATCAGGCCTTATTTTGCCCATCTCTGGTGTACAGTTTGAATGACAAGTTGCAGAATGTCAGGTAGGGAGCTAAAGGAGAGACGTTTTTCACAATGCACTCGCCTAACGTTGAAGCATAGGGAGGGATAGTCATAGTCATTCTTTCATTCATTCAGAGGCCAAGGATTTGTTTATTCTGAGAACTGGTGTGATCGTTTATAAGAGAAGACAGGAATGTGTAAGTTGACAGAGAGGTCCAAACTGGTTAGTAAAGATTAGACATTGGTATGAAGATAGTGCACAAATATGCCAGGGTGATGAATATAAAGATGTATTACCCTCTTGAATGCTAGAGAGGTCTGTTGCACATTGCTGTGCTATGGGAACCTCTGTAGTAGTCAGGGGTTAAAGGGAAACTTTACCCCTAGGAATAAGTGGCTCTTATTGTCAGACTGTAAACAGAACTACAGTGAACAGAGATCAAATGCACAAAAATAAACAGATGTCCATCTCCTGGTGAGAACGCTTGCCTAGTTAAATCATTCTGTTAAACAAAATAGCCACTTATTTCTGGTGATATTGCCCATTTAGTTCTGTTTTTGTGACACACAGTAGATACTCATTATCATGTTTCCTTTCCAGATGTTGGTTACTGATATTCCAGGACAGGACTTTGTGTTTGATGTTTTTGATAAGGATGTTGATAAGGATGATTCCCTTGGAAGGTCAGTATTTCCTAAACCCCAGCCCTCCAATTCCTTATTAGGCAATGCAACTGTGATAAACATAAGAATCTCGAGCACCACAATGTTGTTTGGCTGTAATTGCTGGTACTGTCAGTGTCTTAGTCATTGTGATTCATATGTCTGTGTTAAAACAGGGAAACCCTTAAAGGAGAACTATTATATCTCTCTTCACTGATTTATTTTGTCTCTGTCACTTTCTTACACATTACCATTTGTCCGTGTAAATCTCCTGAATTATATATGTCTGCTCTTTCACTATGACACTTCTACATGTTATCCTCTGTCTCTGAGTCTCCTTTGCCTTACATGTCATCTTGTTGTCTTCTGCCTCTATGAGTTTCCTCTGTCTATGTGATTCTCCTACATTTATGTCCCTTGCAGGCTGCTATTTAGTTTAGATCACAAGTTTTTGGGGCAGCTCACTGTAAAGCAAAGTTGTACATGGGATCTAAAATAGGATTTTAGTCTTACCTGTTAAATCCTTTTCTCTTAGTCCATACAGGTTACTGGTAACTTTGGGTGGGCGCACCACCCCTTTAAGTAGGCAGGAACAATTCTGAGGAGTGAGTGCAGGGGTGGAGCCTACCCTCAAACCTTAGCTGCAGCTTCCTGTTAGCTTAAGTAAGTTTTGGAACAAACTACAACAAGTAGTCCGCGGGGAAACAGAAGATTCCTGTGAGCATGAACCCAAAAGTGGTCCCCCACATTCTGTTGCAGGAGAGCCAAGCAAGGTCCCTTGACAAGGTGGGAGACCAGTAACCTGTTTGGACTAAGAGAAAAAGGATTTAACATGTAAGACTAAAATCCTATTTTTTCTGTCGTCCAATACAGGTTACTGGTAACTTTGGGATTTCCATCCATTAAGTTCCCCAGAGAATGAACCTACAGATCATGACTAGCTCAACACTAACCACAAAGTGTCAATGGACACTGAACAGGGGTCAAACAAACCCCATGAACTGTAGCACATCACACTGAACTAGAGCCAACAGGGCTCAAAAGTGAAAGAGTACTGAGAGACAAAAGAGATCCTAGACAGGCAAGGCTGCCTCCAGGATCTTCCTCCCAAAACTGGCATCAGCCGATGCCAGCATATCCACACGATAGTGTTTAGAAAAAGTGTGCACAGACGACCAAGTGGTTGCCTTGCACAACTGATCAGCTGAGGCCTGGTTCTTGTAGGCCCAAGAAGCCCCAATAGACCTTGCAGAATGAGCCGTGACTCTGAAGGGAACAGGCTTCTTCCGAAGTTCGTGGACTTGATCAAAGAAGCGATGGTAACCTTGGAAGCAGGCTTCAGTGCCGTAGGACCATCAGGAATGACAAAAAGAGTGTCAGACTTCCTCAATGACGCACATAAAACCTGAGACAATGTACAACATCCAACAGATGAAGATCCCCTCTTTGTCAGAAGTAGGGTTAGGACAGAAGGAAGGGACCACAATCTCCTGATTAATGTGGAACTCGGACACCACCTTCGGTAGAAACTCTTGTGAGGTTCGAAGCACCGCCTTGTCCTTGTGAAAGACCAAAAAGGGTGGTCTACAAGACAGGGTATGCACCTCCACAACTCAGCGAACAGACACAATCAACAGGAGAAAGCCCATCTTCCACGTCAGCATACGTAGAGGAATGGTAGCCAAAGACTCGAAAGGAGGACGATGAAGTACTCCCAAGATCAGGTTAATATCCCACTGAGGAGCAGGGGACTTAAACACCGGACAGGTATGAGCAACACCCTGGAAGAAACCTTGACATCAGGAATGATAGCAAGATGCCTCTGAAAGAAGACGGAGAGCGCATAAGTCTGAACCTTAAGAGAGCTCAGACTGAGACCCTTATCCACAACATCCTGACAAAGGAAAGAACTGTAGGAAGGTCAAAATCCTGAGACAGGTCTTTGTCAGCACACCAAGACAGAAAAGTAGACCAAACTCAATGGTAGGCCTTAGAGGAAACAGGCTTACGGACAATAAGCATAGCAGCCATCACGCCAGAAGAAAATCCTTTCTTCTCCAAAACTGAGCATTTAATCTCCATGCCGTCAAAGCCAGACAATGAACGTCTTCCTTCCAGAGGTAACCCTATAGAAGAAGGTCCGGACGGAGGGGAAGTCGAAGTTGTTCCCCCACTGAGAGGTCCAGAAGCTCCGGAAACCAAGCCTGTCGGTGCCAGTACGGAACAATCAGAATGACTGGGCAGCGCTCCAGTCTCGGCTTCTGAAGTACTCTGTTCAACAGGGGAACAGGAGGAAAGATGTATTCCAGAGGAAATGTCCACAGGATCAACAAGGCATCCACTGTCAGAACCAGGGGATCCGCCCAGCGAGAGCAGAACGTTGGCACCTTCCAGGTGTGCCTGGTTGCCATCAGGTCAATGCAAGGAAGACCCCACTGCTGGATGATGAGGTAAAACACCTCTGGATGCAGCTCTCACTCTCCGCTGTCCACCGTGTGAGGAAGTCTGCCAGAACTTTGACTATGCCAGGAATATGAACTGTGGAAATGGCAGGGACATGCTCCTCTGCCCATGATAAAATAGCCTTGATCTCTAGCCAGGCTGCAAGACTTCTTATGTCGCCTTGCTTGTTGATGTAGGCTACCGCTGAGGCGTTGTCCAACTGTACCCTGACTGGACAATCCTGCAGTTGCTGTGTCCAGTGATGTTAGGGCATGAAATATCACCCAAAGCTCCAAGACATTGATGGGAAGGAGAGATTCTTCCGGAGACCACCGGCCCTGAACACTCAAGTGCCCCAGCACCATTCCCCATCCGGAGAGGCTGGCATCCTTCGTCACTGTGGTCCAGAAGGGCACCAGGAAGGGTCTGCCTTTCAGGAGATTGTTCAGGTTGAGCCACCACGAGAGGCTCTGCTCCACTTGAAGAGGGAGAGATAGAATTCTTTCCAGGAGATCTGAACGGCCCCTGCATTCCAGAATTAGAAACCTCTGAAGTTCCCTGGTGTGAGCCATGGCAAGCGGAACTGTTTCTATGGTGGAAATTAACTTTCCCACCAAGGAAGACAACTTCTTGGCTGGAACCGGATCCTGAGATAAGATAGCCTGGACCTTCAGTGCTATCTGATGAGCCACTTTGTCCGTGAGAAATACCATCCTTCTCTCGAAGAGGAGGCCCAGAAAGACCATCTTCTGGGAAGGAACAAGATCTGACCTGTCCAAACTGATAATCCACCCGTGATGGAAGAGGAGCACGAATTCAGTCCTGCACCTGTTGGTGAAGAAGCTCCGGAGAAGGTGCCTTCAGAAGGAGGTCATCCATATATGGAGTCTCCCTCATGCCGTTCTGATGTGGAACGGAGATCAGTGCTCCCAGGACTCTGTTGAAGACTTGAGGAGCCTTGGTCAGGCCAAAGTGGAGGGCAGAAAACTGGAAATGCCCTTAGTCGCAGGCAAAGCGGAGATACTGCCGACTCTCTGGATGAATGGTGATGTGTAGATAGGCATCTTGAAGATCCAGAGAGGCCAGAAATTCCCCAGGGGACATGGCCGCAATCACCGTTCGCAAGGACTCTTGACGATAGTGAGACTTGACCACAAACTGGTTGAGATCCCTCATATTCAGAATAGGATGGCAACCTCCACTCTTCTTGGAGACCACAAAGAGGAATAAAACCCCCAACCCTGTCTCTGGAGAAGGAACTAGTTCCAAGACCCCTTGTCCAGAAGGACTTGGATAGCAGCCTCGAAAAGGCAACGCTTTTCTGTGCCCAGCGGAGTGTGAGAAGAAAAGGTGAGAGGAGGAGGAAGAGAGGTAAAGGGAATCCTGTACCCTTCTGCCACCATTTGTAAAACCCACAGGACCACCACAGATTTTTTCCAGATGGAAAGGTAATGGCTCAAGCGCCCCCCCACCTGAGGATGGGAACCCGGATTCAGAGAGTCACGCCGAAGAAGGTTGGGAAGTCTTGGGCTTGGTGGAGGACTTGGACCTTCATTGCTGTTTGGGCATTGAGGAGGAGCGCAGAGCCTAGGGGACCGCTGGGTTGCCGGACGAGAATCTGTCTGGTAGGAACAAAAAAGACAATTCCTTTTGATAGGCGCATTCATCTTGTTAACCACTGGAAGCAGAGTACTCTTACCCCAGTGGCCTCACTGATGAGATCCTTAAGATCAGGCCCAAATAGGGAAGAACCCTGAAAAGGCAAAGATAAAAGAGCCATTTTAGATGTGGTATCAGCAGACCAGATCTTGAGCCAAAGAGCTTGTCTGGCAAGCACAGACACAGTAGAAGTCCTAGCAATCATACGGACTGAATCAAACACAGCAGCAGAGACATAATGTTGCGCTTTAGCAATCTTGGCAACAAGTCTCAGCATTTCAAAAGTAGAAGCTACCTGACGAATAGCCAAAGTAAGCTGTGTAGTCCGGACAGCAACAGCCCTATTCACTCACGCAGCGCCAAATGCTGGGCGTAAGGCAGAACCTGCTGAGGCAAAAATAGCTTTGAGAAAGGTCTCAAGCTCCTATCAGTCCAGTCCTTCATAGCAGAAGCATCTGCTACAGGTAAAGCAGTAGACTTGGACAACCTGGACACAGAAGCATCCACCTTAGGTGAATGGACCCACTGAACTAACGCTGCTTCAGAAAATGGGTAAAGAGTAGCAAATTTCCTGGAGACAGATGGCTTCTTGTCTGGAAACTTCCACTCATCAGAGACCAAGCGGTCAAGAGTGGGATTAGGTGGAAAACATTTATAAGGGCGCTGAAACACATCAGAGGGGGCTGAAGAGGTCTCTTGCACCAAGGGAATATTCAGGGTGGTTAAAACAGCCCTGACCAGGCCATCAGCAGAAGGGGCAGGGGCAGCTTCAAAGGGATCCCCATAAAACTGAGAGAAATGCACTGGAGAACAGTTTTCATCATCATCAGAATCCACCAATATTTCCTCCTCAGAGGAATCAGACACATCAGGGACACCCGTCAGTTTTGGCAGGGAAGACCTGATGGGAGCGGGGGCTTGGCCTGAGCGAAAGACCCCCTGTAAAGTGGATAGAAAGAGTTGTAAGGTAGACCGGAGGTCTCTGTAGCCTTAAACTCCTGCATCCAGACTGGCTCTAGTGCATGGCTGGAGGTCCCTGCAGGAGATTCAGGGACACCAGCGCATGCTGGGCAAACACGACCTGTGAATTCTCTAGGTAGCCCTGCATGACATGAGGAGCAATGGGGGACGCAGACACCCCAGATTCCTTAGTCTTATTTCTAGCCCCAGCCTCAAGTGGAATAGACATTCTCACAGAAGACAACTGGTCAATAAATACACTGATCACCCAAAAACAATGTTTAAAAGTGATAAAATAGCTCAGAAAACGTTATAATAAACTCATCTGGCAAAGAAAGGGTTAAACAGCTGTGGCGAGAGGAAGAGCCCAGGCCCTGTGTAGGATACTCGTTCTCAGAAAGGCACAAAATGGCTGCCGCGATGGGAGCCAATCAGAAACGAGTGCGCGAAACAAACGCTCATGGGATTTGTAGTTTTTCTGACAAAAAGTACCTCAACAGTGCCTGAAGCCCCGCAGCATGTTCAGAACATTGACCGGATGACAGAGCAAGAGCAGACAAGAAAAGTGAGCCGTGTCTGACCTCGCTGTGATAAGCAGTTGCAGAGATATGTCCCAACTGTACAGTCCCATTGAAGTGAATGGAGCAATGGCTTTTGTGCAGTAAAGCGTGGTCTTAAAGGCGCAGTACACAATTTCAACAAAAAATGAATTAATATAAATTTTAAGCTAAAATTATACCAGAACATGTAATTAAAGCATACAAACACTAAACCCAGTAGAGAAAGTGCTCCCAACCCCCACAACATGCCAAGCCACCAGTGAAAGGGTTAAAGTACCTCAGAAACCTGCTCGAAACACCCAGACAGACATACAGATAAACCCAATGAGTGCTAGAGTATGGAATAGGAACTCAAATGATAAAGACCCCTGTGCGGAGGGGTTCCATGGGACATGTGGACCTCAGCACTCAAAGGGTTACTCACCTTTTTTGCAGGACTTTTTTTTTCAGACTACCATATATCAAGAAGAAGCCTCAGTGGGGAAAGGACTTGCAGCCAAGATTTTCCCCCCAGGGCTTAGGTCCACAAAAGCACCTGGTAAACTGAGCTATCCACATTTGGGTGATGGGAATTGTCAGTGATGGTAATCCGCCTAATGGTGGTATTCCATATCTAGCAGAAAATAATACATTTCTAAAACTAACCAGAACTGTTCTCCTGCCTTGTTGCTTGCAATGAGGAACAAAACTTACTGAAGCTAACAGGAAGCTGCAGCTAAAGTTAGAGGGTAGGCTCCACCCCTGCACTCCTCAGAATTGTTCCTGCCTACTTAAAGTACTTAAAGGGGCGGAGCGCCTACCCAAAGTTACCATTAACCTGTATTGGACGACAGAGAAGACTGGAAGACCAGATGAGCTTATTTTTTATGGTTACTGGAGCTGTTAACCTGATGAATTGAATCAAATACAGAAACTAATTATCTCCACAATGCCTACCCAATAAGCAGAATTTGCTGTATCACCCCACATCACCTGTCTAGTACACAGCAACCAACATATGTCGCCACAAACCTAACTACAAAGCACGCATAGTTATCTCCCCACTCTCACTGCCTCCTCGATACACTGCTTACATTCAATATCAAACCACACTGCCCCTCAACACATAGTATAGGCCTCAATAAACGTACAGTGCATACAGAGAACCTACCATTCCATATCCACCGGTATAACATAACATTCATTATAAAGCATCACTGCTTCTTGCACCTCCTGAACATTCAAAATATTATTGTACACTTCCTATCCCATGAAGATTTACTTCTCTTCATTTACTGTTCTGTGGTCTTTACAGACACTGCCTCCAATTTCTAGTCAGACCTAACTGTGCTGACTCATCAGCCCCCTTACTGCTGCCTCCTTGCTGTAAATATGTCAAAAGAGGAAGGGTGGGTAGCAGTGGGTGTTATGGACACACTTATCCTCTGCTTTTCTGCCAGTAGGTGCCCAAGTGAATATTAAGCTCTTCCTCCCATAAACATACTCAGATCACAATGTGCTGCTTTTGGAGTTGTCTTCACAGACCTTGTGTTTTGTGAAGTATACAGAAAAAGTGCGCACACGGCATGCAGTTGTTTTGCAATGCTTAAGCTTCTGAACTGCTAGTAATCCTGTAGTTGTTGTCTCCCAATACAAAGGCTTTTACACGGAGAGGATTGCAGCAGCTCTAGTAGCATTTCCCCTCTTTCTACACTGACTTGGTCGAGGATGGAACTGTCATTCCAAAGCTTCTGAGAGGGAGAAAATTTTCCTTTTACCTCTCGTCTCTAGCCTTGTAGGTGGTTTAGTGTAATCCAGCTCACTCCACTTGATGCAAAAATTATTCCTATTAGTCTTCTGAATGTAAGCCTCTTCGTAGATGGGACCCACATCACACAGAATGACTGAAGTACTTGAATAAGTCAAATGTGTTGCTGCCAAGCCACCCTCTTTGCAATGACCTCAACCACTGAAGTCTCCAGAAAGCAGGATACCCATTTACTCCCAATGTGCTGCTTGCTTTCTTAATTGCTTAAACATCAATATTGTCTCAAGAACTATATTCTCTAGAACTGTGGGGAAGTCAAACTTCTCTGTTTCTTCTGTGATGGCCTCAAAACATTATTTCACTTTCAGCAAGTCAGCCTCCTACAGATTGCCTCAGTCCTACTATTATCAGCAGGTAGTGTAACAATTCCCAGAAATCAAGGCAATAATGTGGCACGTTTGGTTACCCAGGAATTATTCAAAGAGATTACTTTACTTTTATAAACCATTTTATTCATTCATAGGCGAGAAACTGATTGTGGTTCACCAAAAGAGACCATCCAACTGGCTAATTTAAAACGCGATGAATAAATCCCGTTTAAAAAACATTGAACAAATTCCCCTTAACGTCACTCAATTATTCTGATTAGCCACATGAACGATCAGAAAGGTAAACATAGGCCAGGATATCAATGTAAACTGAAACAACTATATATATTTTGAAATAATCACATTGCTAAGAGCTTAAATAGTGAATTTTCCAGAAAAAATATCAGCTCTTTTAAAGACTAGTTATACAAACTAACTTGACGCTTGTGGGAGATTGCTCTCTTCTCTTTTGAAGTCTATATAAGCATAGTGTTGATGAATCTACCGTCAATGCATTACTTGTCCCAGCCCGTCGCTTATTTCATCTCTTACTCTCTCCTATCACTAGCTGTAAAGTGAATGTAAAGAAAGTTTCCCAAATGAAGCACATTGATGAGGTAAGAAGTTTATTATGTGTGTAGTCTGTCCTTGTGTTTTTAAACTCGTGCAGGAGAGGGATCAAGCTTTTTGTACAACTGCTCATCCTATATAATAATTCGCTAAGATGTTTGTCAGAAGCCGTCATGCGCAGTAGAGACTGCCGAATGCACAGAATGCTGGGAAGTGTAGGAATGCTGGGAGTTCTGTGCTGGGAGCATTGTTTGCTTTTGGCCAGTCTCTACAGTGCATGACTGCGTTGGCGGCAGGACGCAGAGCAGTACCGGCCTCTTAACCCTTTGAGTTGCAAAGCAATGCGTTGCGTACCCCTCGGACAATCAAAGGGTTAACATCACCCGGACCTTGGCCCGTGTACACGGGCTTTTACACTAGTAACTTTATAATGTACAGAGACAGCAAAATCACTGAGGCTGGTGTACTAAGAAGTACAGGAATAATTTGGACACAACACAGGGAGAAAAAAAATGACCATTGATTTAAATGGCTATTTGAACCCCTTTTATGCTTATAAGTTCTCCAGCTTCCCAATGCGACCTGTCTAGCTTCCAACAGGATTAAAGCCCCATTTAAATAAATTGAACTTTTTTGCATTTTTATTTGTGCAATTGGTTTGCCCCAGAATTAATCCATTCCTCTTAATACATCAGCCTCAGTAATCTTTCTTATGAAACTATTGCAATTAAGCATATATGCAAAAGAAACAAAACAAATCGCACTCTTAGGGCCATATGTATGAAGAAAGAGGAGCATTTTTGGAGCAGATCAGCTGCACAGTTTGGATTTTGTCCCATAGTTGCAACACTTTTTTATATATATATATATATATATATATATATATATATATATATATATATATATAAAATGTGTGTGTACATATTGTGTGTTTTTGCATGTGTGCATAATGAGTCAAACACAGAAATGCAGCCATTACTGCTAACAGCCAGGCATTATCAACAGTGGCTAGGAACATTTGCACAAAGTCTGCAATTAATCCAACATGAACATGTGTAAAAGATTAACCATTTGAGTGCCAGAGGGGTACACAACAATAGCGTACCCCTCTGGCACTCAAATGGTTAAGCTGAAGAGGCAATATGTGACTGTGCTGAGCATGTTCTGTAACTGCCTTCTTTGGTTAGAGATGCTTGACCATTAGTCATGTGCCTTGCCATCCTGTGCAGAAGACTCATATACTCACTACTTATGTATAACATTGCATTATGGCATCAGTTTATTCAAGGAATAGTAACAATTGTAGTATGAAAATGTATATTGTAATAGGTCTGTTCCTACTGAGTAAAACAAAGGTACTCCCACAGAGATGGAAGTTTTTTACTCCAGTGTTTTAAGCATTGAAACTGTTGTTGTATTCTTTGTAAGCTACTTAGAACTTTATCAGTTGCATAATTTGGCTTTCAATATAGTCTATAGTTTAACCATTTAAGGACCAGAGGGGTGAGCAAAGCAATGCTTCACAAAATGTTGCTCATTCCTCTGGTCTTTAAAGTGATTCTAATGTTTCACAAAAAAGCAGCTCCAATTAATCTTCATAGTATTTGGGCCATGGAGAGTGCTATTTCAGTGCTGTCAGAGTTGTAGTTCAAGAGTAATTGAATGATAAAGTATCCCCCTCCCGCCCCTTTTACCTAGTGTAAGCCGCCTCCCCTCAGATGTGGAATCTGGTCCTGGGACCGGACAGGTCGCAGCAATGTGAGAACAAGCAAAACCCTGCGCCCCCCCCCCCCCCCCCCAACAGGTTTTTCAGATTTTTCCCTTATGCTCACTGAAGCTTGTACCTCTCTGGACAGACTTGCTGCTCCGAGGTGCGCAGTGTTACATCAGTAAAAGGGGCGGGAGGGGGATACATTATCAATATTGAAATAACACTCTCATGGTATAAATACTATGAAGATTAATTGCAGCTTCTTTTATTGTGAAACATTACTATCCCTTTAAAAGGTTAGCTGGTCCCTAGCTTTCCACTGACTAATGATTCTTTGTTGTCTTTCAGTGGCTCCCCTTGGAAGGAGTAAAGTCTGGGAAGCTGCATGTCAAAATAATGTGTCTGTCTCTCCTTACTGAACCTGACCAGCTTGAACAGGTAATATGCACAGCCATCTTACCCATTTGGGTAAGAATCAATTTGTTTATGAGAAAGAGGATATATGATAGAAATGGTTAACTATATTAACCCATTGAATGCCAGAGGGCAGTACAATTCATTGCAACAGTGCTGCGGAATTAGTTGGCGCTATAGCAGTAAAGAATAATAATAATTGCAACACCGCACGTTGCACACCTCCTGGTACTTGAGAGTTAACCCTTTGAGTGCCAGAGGGGTACACAATGCGTTGCGTACCCATCTGGCACTCAAAGGGTTAAGGGGCCTCCAAAAGTCTAGCAAAGTATTACCCTGGGACTAGTGAGTTGGAAAGCTTGAGTAATGTTAGGAAGTACATTACTAGATACATGGAATACACTTCCAGCGCAATAGAAATGTTGAAGCTGTAAACTGATTTTTAGAATGCATGGTTACTATTCTAAGAATAAATATGTGTATCAGGACTACACCTAAACTGGATATGTATATG
The DNA here is from genome assembly GCA_037306005.1 of Rhinophrynus dorsalis. Classification (NCBI taxonomy): domain Eukaryota; kingdom Metazoa; phylum Chordata; class Amphibia; order Anura; family Rhinophrynidae; genus Rhinophrynus; species Rhinophrynus dorsalis. Next base: position 474,911,899 of record CM074719.1, on the reverse strand, counting down.
CTTCATGTTACACACAAGGTAAGTCAATGTATAATTTAGTAGCTATTAATACTTTTATTTCTGGATGGCGATCTCCCTCAGCGCAGTACCGTTTAATCAGCATATTGTACTGCATTGGGATTATCATCTCTTACACTATTGGTTGGATAGGAGTGATGTGATTTGTGGTATGCCCCAGATTTCACTCACTTTAACCCTTGTAGTGCCATAGGGGTACACAACGCATTTCTTTGCAGTGCGCTGCGTACCTGTCTGGCACTCAAAGAGTTAAACTATGGTTTTTCTGCACAACAGAAAAGAGGAGCAATTTTGGAACAAACCATTTGCACAATAAGGGACAATGAACCTTCGCACTGTTTATGGTTTGCTTGAAAGTTATGCAGTATATTCCAAAGCAATATGTTGGTGGTCTATCTGGCATTCAAGGGCTTAACCTTTTGAGTGCCAGAGGGGTATCCAGTACATTAATAAATGGGAGTTTTGTAACTTTTTAACTATGTGGTGTGGCTGGTTTGCCCCAGAATTGCTCCTCTTTTCACTTTTTGCAAAAGACACTATGTATCTGCTAAATATTGAGCTAACTTAATGCATAGATAATACTGAATGAACATTGCAACAAGTTTGCAAATATGAAAACTGCATTCAAGGTAAAAGGTTCACTTTAAGAGCTTATGTACACAAACAACAGAACTGTAGCATCCCTCTGCCATGGTTCTGTCATCTGCCTTCCTCCTGTGTTTCCCCCTCCGATCCAGTTGCAGGAGGGCCCATGTAAAAGCTAACTGAATATTGTTCTCTGACAACCACAGGGGTCAACCGTTCAGTAGAGGTTGTGATGTACATTGCAACCTTCAGCACTGCCTGTGTGGAAGATCTGCAGGTGGCCTCACTGATTATTGTGCAGATCTTCCCTTCTGTCGCTTTACTGCCTTTCTGTGTGAATTCACTAAAGATGCAGCTTGCTGGCTTTGGTGCGTCCATGTGAGGTTATAGTTGCCCCTGTGAAAGGCACCATATTCCAGCTGTATGCCTTTCACCATGGTTTATACCATCAACACAGTATCACTGCTTGGTGTTATGTGTGTAAGGGTCTTAATGCAAAAAGAAAAATAGGCAGACAAGATGAGCCAATTAATCCTTATTTGCTGAATACATTTTAGGTTTATATGTACTTTTTTTTTTTTTTTTAGGTGCTGATGTTGAACAGCTTATCTCAGCCAGCGCATAGTGACGACTTCTCTTCAGCCCTCCTGTTTGTCTATCTAGAACGAGCCAGTGGGCTGAGGGTGAGACTTTCATTGCTACTGTGTAACTAGGCCTCACACTAATGCCTGATATTTAGGGCCATATGTTCATAAGAAAAGTGGAAACATTCTGCATTAAACCAACTGCACCTTAGAGGACATACGTAGATCCCTTAATTGACATTTGGTTAAATGGCGTTTGTAATGAGTGCATGAAAGGTATCCAGTGCATTGCAAAGCAATTCACTTCATACTTCTCTGGCACTCAAAGGGTTAAACCCTTGAGTGCCAGAGATCTCTAGTGCATTGCATCGTAATGTGTTGGAGACATCTTCAGCATTAAGGGGTTAAAAACTCAATTTAAATTAATGTACATTTTTATTTGTCCCTGTGGTGTAGTTAGTTTGACCCTTAATTACTCCGCTTTTCATTTGAACATAGGGTCCTTATTCTCTGTGCCTTTGGCGGTCTCTTTATTTCCATTGAACTCCCATCAGGCAAATATCTCATATATTGCCATCTCTCTGTTCTCTCTTCTGTTTCTCACATCCATTCCTATTCTCTCACTCACCAGTTCTTTCATTTATTAGCTTTGTCTGTCTTCATCCATTCATCGCTTGATCATGTAATATGCCTATTCATTAGAATTTGTTTTGTGGAACAGATGCGCAAAGGAGTGAAGAATCCATCAGCAGGTGCAGAGATAACAGTGAGGAAAGTATCCTACAGCACCAAGGTATATCTGAACAACAACTCTGCTTGCAGATCAGTGTGTGGTCTAATACATTTCTTTTTTCAATGGCTTGTGCATGCTTGTTAACCCCTTGAATCCTAGACATCTCTCATACCTCTCAAGTGTGCCTCTTTGAGGCCCAAATCAATATGTCCTCCTTTCCCACCCTGGTGTCCCTCACACAGTTTCTAACATGGGGTTAGGCAGCAGAAATCTAACATGGGGTTAGGCAGCGGAAATCTAACATGGGGTTAAGTAGCAAAAAAAGCATATCATCCAGATATGATGGCCTCTTCTGTGCTTCGGCCTGGACATTGATAAAATTCTTCAGATAGAGCTTCTTCCTTGATATATTACAAAATTATGTTCCCTATGTCAGTAAAATAAAAGAAATTAGTGTACATAAGATTTTCTATCTGGAAATCCCTATGATTGCCATTGAAAAAAATTACTTTTATCATGCAGTTACTACAAAAGTAACCATGAATTGGACAGCCATTTGCATCTCAAAGGATTATAAGTTATATCAGTAAAAGGGGCGGGAGGGGGATACTTTGTCACTGAATTACTCTTGAACTACAACTCTGACAGAATTGAAATAACACTCTCCAAAGTCCAAATACTATGATGATTAATTAGAGCTTCTTTTATTATGAAACATTTCTATCTCTTTAATAGACTATTAATAGTCTAAAAAGGAAATCTATGTACCCTAACAGTATAAACAGTGGGCAAAACTTCTCTAAAAAGGATATGAGATTTATCAAAGAATGGGTTCTGCTTCAGAAAGTAGTACTTAACAGGATCAGTGCTAATTACCCATCATACCAGTCCTAACAAGGACTTTTGGGGTCCCTAGTTACTAGTCCTAAACAGAACTGTTGGTCTGATCACACTAAAAAACTGATTCTCCACAAGAATATAATCAAAAGAAAAATATTGGCCTGTGGTCAAGATTAGCAAAACAGTAATTACATTGTTGTCAAAGGAGTCTGACATGTATTCTGCCACTGAGTGGCTTGTTTATGCAAAGAAATCAACCAAATGTCCGAATCTGTGTATATTTGATCCTTTACAGTCCCTCCCACAAGGCAGGTTATCATAAAGAACAGCTTACACTCATTGTGTAATTAGATCAAATAGTGTTGTGCTCCAAACAGGAATGGCATTTGATAGAATCACTCTTTGTTTATACAACGGCAGGACATCTGTCATCGGTGCATAACAAGATATGTTCTGCTGCACAGGCAACTTAATAAAACATAGTGACATGGTCAACAAAAGCTAGGCTGACCATACATACTGTTTTAAAAGGGACAGTACCATTTTTTTCATATTTGCAGACTTTCCCGTCTTTTTAATATAATGTCAATTTTGGTTTGAGAGATAACTGCTTACAAAGTTCCTCCCTGCCTGACGTCAGCGTTCTAGCTGACAGCAGGGAAATCCTGTCCTAGGATCAACCGGCGGCTCTGCAGCAGAGCCAAGATCGAGTTAATGTAAAAGAAATATGTCACTTAAAAGGTCTTCTATGTGTGCTTGGTTTGCAAGCAAACGTAGAAGATCTTTTAAGTGAAGGATTTCTTTTTCATTAACACAATCTCGGCTCTGCTGCAGAGCCTCCGACGTTCCTGGATTTCCCTGCTGTCAGCTAGAACGCTGACATCAGGGAAAGGGGAGTGGGGAACTTTGTAAGTGGTTATCTGTCAAACCATAAGGGTTTGATAGATGCTACTGGGGGAATTTTTCTTTTTTTAATGGCTACAAAACAGGGATTAGTAATTTTGAAGTATTACTATCCCTTGAAGTGCGCAGCAAGGAGATGTGGGGATTCTTCAGTCCCCCTAAACATCAGGCCTAAGCCCGAAGTACAGACAAGCAACCAACAAAAAACCTGCGCTCCTCCATTCTAACTGTGTTTTGTGTATCCTGTGCTAGGCATATTTAAAGGGACAGTAATGTCCCATAAAAAATGCTTATAGTTTTGTAGTGGTTAAAGTGGAACTACCACCCCAACATGAATAAGTCTATAGTAATGTCTCTTCCCTTGGTCATTAGAGCTGCGCATTTTTTTTTTAATAAATCGTATAATACTTTGGCATGTGATGGTGTTTGTTCCTTACTGTGCATGTTCCTAATGGAGCCGGATGGCTCCCTCGTTCCTCCCACTGTCTGCCTGAGGCGTCCTGCGTCATGGGAGCATTACGTCATTGTTTTAGTGCGCATGCGTGAGGCTCAATCGTGCACTAAGAAAAGAAAAAATGGGCTGTGGGCAGGCACATCTTTGAAGAGTGACAGGCCCAGGGAGAACGCAGGCATGCGCAATAGGACGGCATAAACAAGATGGCCGTGGCCTGATCGCGCTTGCTGCTCACATAACGGGTCAGATTTTACAAGATGTACATATTTTTGGAATGTTTGTTAAATGTTTTCTTCCTCACTGGGGGGGTATTTAGCTTCCTAACTTTTGTTATATTAACATGGGAGTTCCACTTTAAATAATTAACTATATGCCACAAATCCTATCTTTCAAACCGCTATGGTTTGAGAGATATTCGCATTCAAAGTTTCCCCCTCCCTCTCCTTTTCCTGATGTCAGCTGTAAAGCTGGCAGCAGGAGATCTGTGTCAGCCGACACGAGGAGGCTCTTCAGCAGAGCCGAAATAGAGATATTTAAAAATAATTAATTAATTGGAACGGTCTACAAAGTGTGCTTGCAAACCAGACACCTTTTTTGTAGACCTTTCCAATGAAGTAATTCTTTTCCAATAACGCGATTTCGGCTCTGCTGCAGAGCCGCCAGCTGGTCCCAGGACAGGAATCTCCTTCTGTCAGCTGAGTGCTGACGTCAGGAGAAGAGGAGGGATGGGGGAATTGTACATGCGGATATCTCTCAAACCATATTCTAGTGGTAAATATGAGGATTTAGTCCCCAGAATTTTGGACAAAAAGGAGGGTTAAGCTTGCCACCTCGCCAAGGTAACCCTTAACGGCAAGCACCTACTCTAATTTTCCTAATTAATCTAAATTTAAAAAAAGTTCTAAAGTAAAATTTATACATCGAATTAAACACTAAGCCAGTATATTTTTCTTTTTTTGTAAAAATACTGGGAATTTTAATTTCAGTGAATGGCAAAGCATATTAAAAAGGAAAAGAATTGTATGTACTTACCTCTCTGATGACAGCAGTAAGTGGGAGCCCATCTGAAAGGGATTGTGTTTTCTCAACTCACCTTTATGGGTGCTTTTTTTGATACTCTTGGCCACTGGGCAAATATTTTTCTTGTGACTATATTTATTTTTTTTCCCCAACAATTTATTATTAAATCCGCTTTTTAATGCCTAGAAATTTTAGCTGATCGGACCCAATATTTCTTTATAGAACTGATAACTAGGGACCTCGAGTCCTTTTTAAAGCTGGTAAAATGGGTAGTTAGCGTGGATCCACCTAGGCACTACTTTCTGAAGCAGAACACTCCCTTTTATACCTCTTAAATACTTCTCTACTAAGATGACAAACCTTAGTTCTGCTTCCTTACCACTAGCACTTATTGATAGGTAGAAAGAGGTTACATTCTTACAGTCACTTTGCTTCAATTATTAGTATTCACACTAGCCAGCGTTTTTGTGGTAAGTCCGATATTTCATTCAGCAACAATATAGTCAGGGTACCAAAGTTTCCCTTTTACCCAGGTTATTCAAGAGTTATCTTTCTCTTAGGTCACCTTTTTATATTTTTAATAATAAAAGTTAAGCTTTATTTATATATCTCATTTTGTACATACCCATTGTAGGGCTGTGTCTCCCTGATGTGCTTATTGTGGCAGGGAAATATTTTCTATCTTGTCCTATTCTATTAAGTAAGCTCCTAGAAGAAGCATTAATTTCCCCTTTGGAAATATTTGTCTTAGAATTAGCAATAACGTAACTTTTCTTTTGAGGTTTTTTTTTCTTAAGGCTGAATATCAATGTGCTTTCTTTTCCTAGATATCCAAAAATACCAGTTCCCCAGTGTGGGATGAAAGCTTTGTGTTCCTTATTAAGAACCCTCACAGTGAGAAGCTGGATCTACAGGTCAGTCAGAGGCCTAATTCTCTGCTCTCTTTATTTCTTTCCTTCCCAGCACACAATAAGGACCTGAGATACTGTCTCCCACTGTTATCTTTCCAAATCAACTACCTTCTTTTTACAGATTCGAGATGAAAGTCGTAGCCCCCTTGGTTCTCTCTCCATTCCTCTCTCAGATCTACTGACAGCAGACTGTATGACCCTCGATGGCTGGTTCCCTCTGAGTTCATCCGGAGCCTACAGCGAGGTTCTCATTAGATTGCAGATGAGGGTGAGTGAGTGACAGTCCTTAAAATGGATTCCTCATATCCCTTCACTTTTAAAATCCCTACAATTGTTCTCGTCTATGCAATGCATAAATGGTAAAATTGGTACTACTGGCTCTGCACAGTATATGTTGCTTTATGTGATAAAATTGTAATAATGTTTTAAAAGCTATCATCTCAATGGTATGTTATTCCGTACTAATTCAACTCCCACATATGACGTTGTTACTATGCTATGTAACCTTATTGCCGGGGGAGTGGGCTTTTGCTGTTTGGTGGGCTACAATTTCACCAGACTTCATTAGAAGTGTAATTTGTACTATGTGTAATATATCTATCTTCAAATCCTCTGATAGTCACTTAAATACATATACATTGTTTGACATTCCAGCCTTGTTCCACTGTCCATCAGAAGTCACAGGACCACACTAACACTGTCACACACTCCACTCTTTTTCAAATGTCCCGCAGTAGACCTTTCAATTTCTCACCTTTCAAAGCTTACATCTTTGTGTTTGCTGATGTGGTGACAGTTAAGGACCAGGTAGATAAACGCCTGGATTCTCTCTCTTTAAGGTGAATTTTGTGGCTTCTGGATCCACTTTACATCCCACCTTCACAGTTACTTTGATGACTAGGGCCTTTGCTGTTTAGGGGGTATTAATTGATTAGAGGCTGTCCTTGTGGATGCGCCAAAAGAGGATGATGCTCTGACTATTTCTAAGGTCCTTTGGGCTAATGTGTATCTTACTGAAGTGGCCTTTGATGCTGCTAGACTTACTGGGAAGCCCTCAGTGTTTTCTGTTGCCACACATAAGTTGACCAGTCTTCCAAGACGTTTAGTGTGCCTGTTCCATTCAAGGGAAAGCAGTTGTTTGGCCTATACTTAGAAAAGGTTATTAACCATGACACTTGGGATAAGAGTGCCTTATAGCCTTGGGTTACTCCCAAACATTCCTTCTTTCTACTTGTGGTTTTTATTACCCCCCACATGTATGTACTACAGAGGCCCAAGCACTACCTACCCCAAAACAGGCCAGGACTGGCAAAACCCCCCAGCTGACAAGTCTATTTCTGCATTACTCTCAGAGGTCTGGTCCACCTCAGGTAATCTGAGGTAATCTTCTTCTCAGTCACAATATGTGGATATTCTCAATGATTGACTGTTTTGAGTGTGATCACGGAAGGGTATTGTATAGATTTAAAATCCCTTCTTCCATATTGCTCCTTCATATCCAGAGTTCCTCGAGATCTGGTGACGGACCATCTGTTTTTAGATGTGTTTTCCTTCCTGGTTGACATACAGGTCTTGGTACCTGCTCCTTCTCTGGGATCTTATTGCAACCTTTTGGTAGTTCCCAAGATAGACAGCAGATGCCCTCTATTCTGGATATGAAGCATCTCAACAATTTTGTTCTTACTTCCTGGTCAACAGGGAGTCTTTGTGATCTGTTGTCACTGTTCTGTGTCCAGGATAGATGTTTTAGCCTCCCTACAAATAAATTATGTGTATCTACATATCATTGCAGATCATTGTCGCTTTCTTCAGTTTAACTTCCTGACCATCATTTGCAGTTCACCACCGTTCCTTTTTGGCTGGTGTTTGCTTCTGGGGATTTTCACACATGTCTTGGCATACTTGGCTGCTCACATTAATTCTCCTAATCTCTGTCTAGATTATTTTTTGTTAAAGGCTCTTTCAACAGATACTTTGCAGCTTCAGATTCAGACTTGTACGTCCATTCTCGAACAGCTCGGTTTGGTATCCTCTCTGGTTTTGTCCCAGGTCCTTCTCTTTCTCAGCATGAGATTCAACACTCCTCATGGATGGGTCTTTCTGACAGAGGATAAGATTCTATTTTTGTCCCGGTTGGTGTCTCAGGCTTTAATTCCCCTATTACATGCGCTCCACCGGACTTACTTCAGGTTAACTCAGTTCTTTGTGTGGGCTATATTCTTGACCGGGAAGGTTAAAGGCGTTGCAGCTTCCACTTATTGGGAGGTTAGTGCTCCTCCTCTTGACCCTTGAAGAAGTGAAGGAGCATTGCACAAAAAGTGTTGGGTCTGTAATAATGTTTTAATATTAATATATATGTTTTTTAAATACAATTTCTTATACTTTCTTCATTGGTCCTGAGTGTCTGGAGCTGATTCATCAAAGGAAAAATAATAGAATCTCACCTTGGAGGATAGCTATCCTGGGGCTTAAAACCAGTAAATGTGCTTATTCTCAGAGGCAGGATATAGCCTCTCGCTCCTGTAACTATAATTCTGTGGAGTGGGGTTTCTCATAATTCTCCTAATACTGCAATTAGAGGTGCATTGCGCTCTTTTGTCTTTTTGTTTCTGTTTAGTTCACCTATCTGCAATGGTGTAGATTTACATGATTTTCTGGTTTCTGCTTTGGGAACATTCACTGCTGCCAAATTCCATATAAAAAACTGCAACTAGAGATTCTCAGGAACTGGTCCAGGAAGCAGGGTTATCTTTCCCATGCTGTGTCTCTGTCTGACCACATCTTTGTTGGTGGCTTTAGAGGCTCCATCTGTCAAATGGGACAGTCATTGGTTATTTTGAACTGATAGTCACGATGGATGCCAGGCTGGTGGCCATTTTCACATGGCTCAGGGACTTTGGCCCAAGAGTGGGAGTCTTCTGCTCATCAGTGTGCACCATGAACTTAGTTTCGCTCTGCTGCATTGCAGTCCCTCGAGGGTTTGTATTCAGTCCAACAATGCAAATGTGGTGGCCTATATCAACCACTGAGGGTCTCATTAAGGCAGTTTTACATACTTTAAACATTCCCTTTACTCCTGTAGAGCCTCAGTCTACTTCTGACATCTTTCAAAGGTGCAAGAATTCCTGTACTGTCTTCACGACTAATCCCACTCTGGATTAGATCATACTGGATGAAAGGAAGACTCCAGACAAACGTCTTAATCTTTCCAAGAGATTCTCTAAGCTGTGCCCCTTTTCTGGCGCAGCCTTGGCTCAGTGGGCAACACCTCCTCAGGTTGATTCCTCTATTTCCAGGCTTTCTAAATCCACTGCCTTGCCTGTTGCAGACGCTTCAGCACTTAAAGATTTAACACATAGGAAGCATGAGGCCATCTTGAAAGCTACTTTCTCTGCCATTGGTTCATCCCTGAGGGCCAACCTTGGCTTCTGCTTGGATCAATAGGACTATTGCTGTTTGGACTGAACAGCTAACTGGTTCGTTTCATAAGGGGGACCTAAGGCTGACCTTTTGGCCAACATTACTGAGGCACAGCACTATGTTACTGATGATCTCTTTGATGCTATTAGGGTAGAAGCTAAGGCCTCTACCATCTTAGTGGCTGCTAGGCATATGCTGTGGCTTAAAATCTGGTTGGCTGACTTGATTTCTAAGACGTCACTGATATCTCTTCCCTTTCAGGGTACCTCTCTTTTTGGCCCAGAACTGAAGAACCTTATAAGTGAAGCCACTGGAGGCAAAAGCCTCAGGTTCCTGTGCAACACTCAGGCTAAGAAGCATCGCTTTTTTCTTCCCGCCTCAGGCCCCATGCTTGGACAAGCTCTGTTGTGGATCAGTGAGTATTACAGGTGGTTTCCGAAGGTTACAGAATTCCCTTTCAATCCCAGCCTCCCTTCAGGTTCTTCCCTTCTTGCTCCCCTCAGGGACAGGAAAAGCTCAGACTTTTCAATGGGGCGGTTCAGGCTCTCTGGGAAAAGGGAGTTCTGGCTCCCGTTCCCCAGCCAGAGAGAGATTCTGGCTTTTACTCCAACCTCTTTGACATTCCCAAGAAGGACAACGGTTGCCGTCCTATCCTGGACCTGAAGCATATCAATTAGTTTGTGGTCAAAACTCACTACAAAATGGAGTCCTTGCGCTCTGTCATCACGGCAATGTACCCAGGGGAATTTCTGGCCTCTCTGGATCTTCATAATTCTTACCTGCACATCCCAATCCACCTGGACAGCCAGAAGTACCTCAGGTTCTCTTGTGGCCTAGGGCACTACCCAGTTCACCGCCCTACCCTTTGGGCTTACCACGGCTCCTCAGGTGTTCGCCCGGGTCTTGGGGGCACTGAATGCTTTCCTGCACACCAAGGGGATTCAAGTAACTCCATACATGGACGACCTTATCCTGAAGGCTCCCTTCCAGGATCTTCTTGACCGACAGGTTCAGGAATGTGCTCAGACCCTCTTTCAACACGGTTGGATCCTGAATATGGACAAGTCTGCACCAGTTCCTTCTCAGAATTTGATATTCTTCGGACTTCGGTTCGACACTCAGCTGAGTATGGTCTGTCTGACAGAGAATTTGATTCAGCAGCTCACTTCCAAGGTGTCTTCGGCTCTGACGTGGACTTCTCTAGAGGGGAGGAGGATATCCACCATGGAAGCGATGGCCTACGCCAGAGACCTTCAGAGGATTTTGATCCGAGTTTGCAGGGGGTATCTGGAACTTCTGGATCATCCTGCCTCCCTCCCTGTGGACGTGAGACTGGGTCTCCACTGTGGTTGGACCTCTCCGATCTGGAACGAAGGAAGCCATTTGTGATTCCATTCTGGAACATAGTGATGACGGATGCCAGCCTGTTCAGGTGGGGTGCAGTCCTGGGTCACCTGAGTGTTCAGGGATGTTGGTCATCGGAGGAGACTCTTCTTCCAATCAACCTGTTGGAGCTCAGAGTGATATCTCATGCTCTGAGGTATTGGTCCTCTCTTCTCATGGGATACCCGGCCTGGGTTCAGTCCAACAACTCTACGGCCATAGCTTAAATCAATAAGCAACAACGCACCAGAAGCTCCGCTGCTTGGTTCGAGGTCAAGGCTATTTTGGCTTGGGCAGAATCACATGTACCTGCCATTTCCACAGTGCACATCTCAGGCATAGAAAATATTCTAGCAGGCTTCTTCAGTCATCACACAGTGGACCCAGGGGAATGGGAACTACGCCCTGAAGTTTTTGTCCTCCTTGTGCAGAAATGGGGTCTTTCTTGCACAGACCTGATGGCCACCAGGGACGACCGGAAAGTTCAGTTCTTGTGCTCGCGCTCGAGGGATTCCCTGGCTTTTACGGTGGATGCCCTGTCCATTCTCTGGCGATTTCTTCTGGCCTACATCTTTCCTTCACTCCATCTCCTGCCCAGGGTGTTGCAGAAGATTTGGATGGACGGGGAGTCTGTTATCCTGATATCCCCTTATTGGACCAGGCAACCTTGGTTCCTAGAACTGTTGGCACTGTCTGCTCAAGAACCATTTCCTCTGCCACGCAGACCGGATCGTCTCCTTCAGGGCTAGCTATGGAAGGAGGATGCGGACCAGCTAGCTTTGACGGCATGGCGGTTGAAGCCTCCATCTTGAGGAAGATGGGCTATTCTTTGGAAGTGGTCTCCACTATGATCCAGGCTAGGAAACCGGTCTCCTCTAAGGCTTACCATTCTTGGTGTGTGGACAGGGATGGATTTATCCTCTCAGGAGTTTAATCTTGCGGCTATCCTTTCCTTTTTGCAGGATGGCATAAACAAGGGTCTTAGCCTTAGCTCTTTGAAGGTGCAGACCTTGGCTCTCTGTCTTTTTTTCAGAGACGCATTACCACCTTGCTGGATGTCGAGGTCTTCTTCCAGGCTCCCATTCCTCAGTGGGACCTTAATTTGGTTTTGGGAGTTTTGCAACGGCCTCCCTTTGAGTTCATGGCTACCATTCCTTTACGTCTTTTGATGTGGATAAGGCTATTCTTTGTTTGTTATCCCTAAGGGTCCCAGGTTTGGTAAAGCAGCATACAAGGTGAATATTGCATCTTTGATTAAATCTACCATGCGCAAGGCTTATGAGCTCAGAGGGAAACCTGTTCCCTTCCGCATCACTGTTGGGGCCTACTGGGCCTACAAGAATCAGGCCTCTGCTGATCAGATGTGCAAGAAGGCCACTTGGTCTTCCATGCATACCTTTGCCAAACACTATCGTGTGGATGTGCTGGCTTCGGCTGAAGTCAGCTTTGGCAGGAAAGTCCTGGAGGCAGTTTTGCCTGTCTAGGACTTTACCTTTCCTGTGCTTTATAGTTCTTTAACCTTTGAGCCCTGTTGGCTCTTGTTTTAGTGTGCTGTGTATCGTTTATCAGTGTCCGTTGACACTTTGTTAGTTTGGGCTGTTCTGTGTCCTGGATAGTCCATGGGAACTCTGGTATTATGGAAACTGGTGCTTGGTCCTTTCCTTCTCTTTCCACCCATGGGAACTCAATGTTGGTACATCCCCATGGAACCTGTAAGCTATATTGGACAATAGAGAAAAGAGGATTTTAGTGTAACCTGTTAAATCCTTTCCTCTTCGTCAATATAGCTTACAGGTCTCCTATCCGGTTAAAAGAACCATGCTGGGTCTTCTGTAGCTGGACATGGGAGTCCTTTTGGGGTCATCCTCACAGGAGTTTCCTCCTCTTCTTCTCCTCGCTATCTAGTTCAGTAGGTTTAGTGTCACAAATCTATCTGGAGGGGAGTAGCTAGGTAGCCTGCTATGGAGGAGGCTCCACCCTGTACTTCTTGAAGAATTGTTCCAGCCTACTGGAGGAGCTGTCGCCTCCCCATGGTACCTGTAAGCTATATGGACTAAGAGAAAAAGATTTAACATGTAAGACTAAAATCCTCTTATTTTGAACACTTTATTTTTAAGAGGGGAGTGGCTGTCTGTCTGGGACATCCTGGCTGTCAGCCAGGGACATCACAGTCTGGGACAAGCACTACTTTAGGCCTGTCCCCTTAAATATACAATGTACTTTGCACAAAGTATAAACTGAGGACAGCAGCATTCATAAAACCTTGGGAGTGTGCTGTCAAGAGTGACAGTGCACCCCAGCGCCTTCCTCATTGCGATACTGTGGATCACACATTTGGATCCTTTCACTTCCAGGAGACACTGCCTGGCTTTGATACTGCTGACAGTGTTCCCAGTCCCTTTAAACAAATTATGCCTTAAATAAATAGCCTTGTGTGTTAAACCAAATATAAAAGGCCATTGAAATACAGCCTAATGGTCCTTAGAGGATTAAAGGTTTTATGATGGTTTATCTGTTTATGGTTTGATTTTTCACACGTTGCTGCAAGTTTTATCGATTTTTATTGAATTGTTTAGGGGGAAATGTTTTTTGTTCCAAGATCAGTTAAGCAAAGTCCTATTACGCTAGATGCAGTGCTGTACACAAGGTACAGTTATAGTAAGCTAAAATGGAGCAATTCTGGAGCAAACCAATTATACCATAGGGGAGAACGATAGTTTTATGGTAACACTGTTTTTCTGTCCCTCAGATTTTGTCCTCCCCTGATATTAGTCCTGAACTCCATGCACTTACTCTTGGTGCTGTGCAAGCGAAACCACCCAGTCCTGTTGAAAAGTCAGACTTTGGCACCTACTTACATGCAGAAGAAGACAGCGACGCTGCTAACCCATCAGATCAGGGGGAGCTGCGGCAGAGGATGCCTCATGCAAACAGGTGAGAATCATTACATTGAGAGATATAACTGAAACCATGAGTAAAAAGAGAGACGGTCACGCCAAAGCTGTGTAAGAGGTTTTATTTCATTTACTAGTCCTGATAAAATATAAATTTTTTTTCTGAAAGTATATAACCAGGAAGAATACATTGAGTTTCTCTCATTTTCAAGTTCGCCCTGGCCTCATTTTATCTACCTCAGAGGAGTGAAAGGCTAAGTTGACCTTGCCAGGACCAGAACCTGTGACCTTGAGGCTTGATCAGATTCTATAGCTGGAGCATTAACCAACTGAGCCATCTTGCATTGATTTATGTTTTTATTTTACAGTACATTTAGATTTCTTTTGTTTTCAAGTGTGTTCTGGAGAGCATTGGTCATACAAAATTACACATTTGTTACACACAATTCTTATACACAAATAAAAAAAAAAAAACAAAATAAAAATTATAGTTTAACATTTATATAGAGGTGTATGTTTTTACCCCGCTAGGTCTAGTTTTCTTTCCAAACAAAACCGACATAGTGCAGGATTAGATATCCTGCACTATGTATTTTTAAAAAAAATATATACACGTTATGAAGCAGCATATTTAGAAAATCAGCTGTGTGCAGGCACCATATGTCTAATTTTACTGGGGTGGGGGCAGCATCTCAGATATTACTTTTGGGGGTCAACGTGTCAGTTATTACTGGAGGGGCAGCATGTTGGATTTCTATATTGTGGGGAAGCCTGGGGAACATCACCATTGTGTGTTAGCCCCACATTCATTGCCTGACACCCTCCAGCCTTTTTCCCTTGCCCAGGCAGTGCCCATGGGGATTTGTGGCTACCAGTAGGCAATGGAACAAGGCTGAGGGGTCTGACAGTGTACAAGGGCATCTGTGGCTACCAGTGGACAAGGGAACACATCTGGGGGACAGGCAGTGTTCATGGGGTTCTGTGGCTACCAGTGGGCAAGAGAACAAGGCTGTAGGGCAGCTGGAAGCCACAAATCCCCAGGAAAGCTGCCTGATCCCCAGCCTTGTTCCCTTGGGAGAGCACAACATGTGTAAAATAGGATACAGAGCTGTGGGGATGATTATGTACTTCTTATTGTACTTTTCTTTTAACCCTTTGACTTCCCCAGGGGTGTGCAATGCACATCCCTACTGCGCTCAAATGGTTAAAGGGTGTGATTCTGTTCCTGGTGCTGAAAAGATCCTCTTCACTCCCCTACTGACCAAGTGGCGCAGCAGAGAGAATGCTCTGATTTCAGGATTGTCGGGAGAGCATCCCTTCCACATCAACAGCAGTTCCACAACCCTGTATGCTAATGGGGATTTTCTCCTCCCCTTCCCTCCCCTTGCATCCCTCAATGTTAATGCATATGGCAATGTGTGTCTGCATCGATATGTCAACGACTAAACTATATTGCCTCAGCATCGACCTTTAGTGGATTTGAGGAATAGCTATTTTTACACTCTGGTTCCTCATTATTTCAGCCCCTGTTGCCCCCCATCCCAGCTGCTCAGCTGCTGGTGTGGTAGCTTGCCTTTATTTTGTTTTATTTAACTACTTTCTATTTTTTTTTATTCTATTTTTTACATTTATTGAGGTGCGGTGCCTTTAAGTCACAGGCGCTCACGCCAGCTGTATTGGTTGTGGCATTTGCTGTATTCTTTCAGTGTTCTGAAGCACCGGATGGGTTCCAATGGGCAGAAAGAAGCTAATAATTCTGTCTTTTGACAAATATGTGGATCCTGTCACCACACTGGCAGCATACTGATGTGATGTCTGGAGAGGGAAGGAAAGGGAAGTTATATGCCTCTCCACTTTCTTTTTTTCTGCAATGGGTGACTCACAAGGCACCTGTTCAGTTTTCTATTCTGGTGGCTTAACCTCCCTCAGGCATCCTGTCTTTAACCCTTTGAGTGACAGAGGGGTATGCAATTCATAGCATATTTTTAAATCTCTTTACTGTCATATTCTTCGTCAAACTCCCCCTTTCGCCCCTTTCCATCATGTCATTCACAGTTATTTCAGATCTGAAAGCTGGGACCATATTGTGTCTGCCAGTATAAGGAAAACCCTGACCCCCGTGATGAAGTGGGGAAGGGTTTTCCTTAAGCTGTCACAGTATTGTTCCTCATTATGATCCGTCTGTGTTGCGTACCCCTCTGTCACTCAAAGGGTTAATTTGAGGAAGACCATGGGTCACCTGTTGATGATCTTAAATAAAGAAACGATTTATTGCCAAGCATTACTCTTTCTTATATCCCTTCCTTCCTTCTGTGCTACATTAATGGGCTACATTCCTGCAGTTGACCCTCCCATTTTGTGACTTCCTAAGCTTACAGCTTCAGTGGCACTTAAAGGGATAGTAATGTTTCACAAAAACAGCAGCTCCAATTAATCTTTATAGTATTTGAGCCATAGAGTGTGTTATTTCAATACTGTCAAAGTTGTAGTTCAAGAGTAATTGAATGATAAAGTTTCTTGCTCCCGCCCCTTTTACCTAGTGTAACACTGCTCACCTCCGATGTGGAATCTGGTTGCTTGACCAGACAGATAACAGCAAGGGACAGTCTTCTTACTGTAAGAACAATGAAAACCCTGCCCCCTTGACAGGTTTTTCAGCTTTTCCCCTTATCTTAATTGAAGATTGTCCCTCTCTGCAATCTACCTGAGTACCTCCCTGCCGCTCTGAGCTGAGCAGTGTTACATCCGTAAAACGGACGGGAGGGGGATACTTTATCATTCAATTACTCTTGAACTCCAACTCTAACAGAATTGAAATAACACTCTCCAAGGCCCAAATACTATGAAGATTAATTAGAGCTGCTTTTATTATGAAACATTACTATCCCTTTAATGACCAGGTTGATAAACACCTAAATTCCTTTCTTAAAATGAATTTCGCTGCCTCTGGAACTGCTCTGCGTCTGACCTTCACTACTTCTTGGTTAACTAGGGACGTTGCTGGTTAGGGGGAGCATTTGTTAGGTTCAGTCCATGTAGACACTCCTAAAGAGGACATTGTTCTTGCCATTTCTAAAATCCTTGAGGCTAATGTTTATCTTACTGAGACTGCATTTGATTCTGTCAAGTTTATTGGGATGTCCTTAGTGCTTTCTGTTGCTGTGCAATATAACCTTTGGCTAAAATTTTGGTCAGGGAACCAGTCCTCCAAGATGTCCTTGGACTCTCTCCCATTTGTGGGCAAGTAGAATGGAGAAAATTATTAGCCATGCTATTGGGTCAGGAGAGCACTTCTGCCTCAAATGTTCGCATGGTTTTTGTTATGCCCACCAATGGGAGTACACTTTTCAGAGACCCAGGTACGCTCTTCCCCCAAAACCCACAAAGGCCTGGGCAGATAAGAAGCCTACCCAAAAGCCCCTATCTGAAATATCTACCTATGCATGATTCGCAGGGTAGGGTCAGTCCAAGGCAACTGGTAGTCTGTCTTTTTCACAATATTTGGACTTCATCAATGTAGGACAAGTGGGTGTTATGGGTACTCTTGTAAGGTTATCACATAGATTTCAAATCCCTTCCTTTTCATTGCTTCGTTGTGTCCAGAGTCCCTAGCAATTCAGTGCGGGCCATTTATTCTCAGAAATGGTTTCTTCCCTGGTGCACGTACAGATGTTAGTGCCTGTTACTCCTCAAGAAATATTCATGGGGTTCTACTCCAACCTTTTCATAGTTCTCAAACAGGATGATGATTGCTGTCCTATTTTGGAGTTAAAGCATTTCAATCACTTTGTTCATACAACCTCCATTTAAGTTGGAGTATTTGCTGTACTTAATATCCACTATGAGTCCACATGAGTGTTTAGCTTCCCTGGGCATAAAGGACGTTTATCTGCATATTTCCGTCCATGCAATTTATCAATGCATCCTTCTCTTTTCCTTTGAAGACCAGCATTTTTGTTCACCTCCCTCCCCTTTGGCATCTGCTTTGCAGATTTTTCACAAGGGTCATGGCAGATTTGGTTGCCCACATTCAGTCTCTGGGGATTTCTTTTACTCCCCATCTGGCCAACATTTTACTAAAGGCCCCCTCAGGTGAACAGTTTAAAAACATCCTCTCTGATTCCATCCCAAGATCTACTCCTTCTTGTCAAGGACTGCTATTTCTGCCAGAGGACAATATTCAGTCATTGTCTTGACGGGTGTCTCAGGCATTAGCTTGCCTATTATGGTGAGGAAGTACATGAAGGTTCTGGGGTATATTGGAGGTAGTCCTTTTTGTCCCATTCCATACTCAGAAACTCTAGGTGGAGATTCTCTGGAGTTAGTCCAGATGGCAGTGTCATCTCTCCCATGTTATGTATCTTTTCAGCTGGACAGATCTTCTTTGGGGGCTTCAGATTTCCCATCTACCTCTGGGTCATCCATTGGTCATCCTGAATTGGGTTGTAGTCATGACAGATGCTAGTTAACAGGCTGGGAGCCTTCTTTGGCTTTAAGATGACTCAGAGCCTTTGGTCCATGAGAGAGTCTTTTGTCCATCAACCTGTTGGAGCTATGGGTTATTTGTCTTGCTCTGCTGGAATAGACCCAGCTTCTCCGGGGTCTGTGGGTGCAGATTCAGTCTGACAGTGCAACAGTTGTGGCTTATGTCAATCATCAAGAAGGGGTCCAGGAGCACAAGCTCATGGTCAGAAGTCTGTCTAATTCTCTCTTGAGAAAAAGTTCACATCCCAATTCCCTCAGCTGTTCACATTCCAGGTGAAAACAATGTTGTGGCAGATTTTCTCAGCCATAAACATCTGGATCCCAAGAACACAACCAGAAAGTGTTCAACTGCATAGTTCAGCTGTGGGGTTTCCCAGCTGTGGACCTGATGGCATCTCAGTAGAGGTGCTAGATTCTCCTGTTTTGCTCCAGGGTTCAAGACGCTCTTGCTCTCAGTGAACACAATGGGCATTCTCTGGCAGTTTCCCCCGGGGTATGTATTTCTTCTTTTTCCTCCAGTACCCAGAATATTAAGTAAAGTCAGGATAGAGTGGGTACAGGGGATCCTAACTGATCCTAATTGCATGGTTTTCAGATCTTCTCAATCTCTTCATTGCAAAACCAATGAGTCTTCCACTCTTTCTTGACCTCTTGACCCTTTGTGCTCTGTGTCACCCAGAGGTGGAATAGTTAGCTTTGATAGCTTGAATTTTGAAGCCAGCATTCTAAGGAGGATAGGTATCTCTGATTCTATCATCATTACTATGAAGAAGGTCCAAAATCCGTTTTCATCCAAATCATATCATAGGGTATGGTCCTTGTTTTACAAGTGGTGCGAAGACCAGTGCCTTCAGTCTTCCAGCTATTTTGGCCTTTCTTTAGGATGCGCTTTAGAAAGCACTCAGTCTATCTTCAATCAAGGTCCAGATTTCAGCTTCATCTGTGCTTTTTCAGATGCGTATTGCTTTACTGCCAGATGTGCAATCCTTTGTGCAAAGGTGGGTCTTTTGCGATCCCACTCCACCAAGGGACTATAACTTGGTTCTGGAAGTACTTCAAAAGGTTCACTTTGAGCCTCTTTTGTCTGTTTCCCTTTGGTGCTTGACTCTTAAGGTAGTTTTCGTGCTTTCGATTGCATCTGTTTTGTATGTTTCAGAACTACAGGCTTTATCCTGTAAACCTCTTTCTGCTTTTTCATTCTCAAAAGATACAAAAGAGAGAGACAGTGCAATGCGTCTAAGTGCAGACTTCCAGGACTGGTTCAATCACCCACTCACACCTTCACCTCAAGATGGGTACACACAATATGATGAGGCTTTGCCAGTCTCTGGGCATCAAAGCTTGTCTTAGAATATAGCTCTGCCTCGTTCCATCCACCTTATACCTCCACCTTCTCCGAACAAAGTGCATGTCAATAGGCTCTTAATAAACTATGGCTAGTGTGCTTAAAAGTCAACTCCTTTGTTGGAGATTTTTATCGCACATAAAATAGCAGCATATACATATATAAATCAATAATTATAACCCTACGCGTCTCGTCATAGATTTGACTTCATCAGGGGCATATATCACAATCAAACCAACACAATTTGTACCTCCATTCCCAAGCAATCAACAATTCCATCTCTATATTTCCCATTCTCAAAACTTATGTCTAGCAGATTTTCCATAATATCCCACTCCACTCCGGTCTCCCGAAAGTGACATAATTCTACTTCCTCGTCCAGTCTAGAGCAGGTGTAAAGCACATATCTACAGACTCTACCGCGTAAGTAACCTTGAATACCAATAGCACACATACTGTTCTTATTGGACAGATAGATCTCTTCAAGTTTTTTCCTGTTCTGCAAGTACCACTGTAATGAGTATAGGTTATTCAAGAGAAGGTTGGATTGCATAGATAGACCCGGAGAACCAATAGGAAGCACCGGTATAGATACTTATTATATTCTATTGTTGATATTATCTTACACTCGGCATTTCTCTATCCATTTGGTCCTAAATTTTTGAGTTTATCTTCCATGAAAATAATCATAAGCACCAGACAATACCAAATAACCTATAATCATTACAGTGGTACTTTCGGATTGGAAAAAAATTAAAGACATCTGTCCAATAAGAACAGTATGGGTGCTCTTGGTATCCAAGGTTACCTATGCGGTAGAGTCTGTGAATATGTTTCAGCCAGGAGAATGGGCCTATTGAGTTGAATGCTAGTTATAATACGGACCCAGCATGAATGGATACTTTTTTGGGGGAGAAAAGTACTTTTGTTTTTTTGTGTACTATACCTATGCAGGTAAGGTCTGTCACTCAGTTTTCTACACTTCAGTATGGAGTAAAATTTCTAATTAGCATGTTAGTAAATAAGATGATTTTATGCTGCTGCTCTCTGTTTATGATAAACTTCTTCAGTAAATCTCTCTGAGCCAAGAGATCAGATACTATAGTTAGAAAGTACAGATTAGTACTGCTCTTTTTACATACCAGAGCTCTGCTTTATTGAATAGAACTTAAAAAATGGACCTGTCACTAGGGTTGCCACCTTTTCTTCAAAAAAATACCGGCCAAGGCATTCCCTCCATAGACTTAACATTGGAAAGAAGCCAATTTTTTACCGGCCTGCCGGTAAAATACCGGCTGGGTGGCAGCCCTACCTGTCACCTTGATTTAAGTTTGCATATTCGAAAAGTTCATTA
Source organism: Rhinophrynus dorsalis (assembly GCA_037306005.1). NCBI lineage: Eukaryota > Metazoa > Chordata > Amphibia > Anura > Rhinophrynidae > Rhinophrynus > Rhinophrynus dorsalis. The sequence goes on along the minus strand of CM074719.1, from coordinate 474,890,970 downwards.
AAAACTGTCTATGTGTCATGTTATTTGTATAAAAAATAAAATAAAATGAGAGAACAGATACAAGTAATGTGTGTGTCAGTCATTATCAAAAACTATTTGTAATCTCTTCTCCAAGATGACCAGTTCAGTGCATTAGTGCAATAATATAATTTTACTAATGCACTGAACCGGTCTGCTTCGAGTAGAGATTACAAATAGGTTTTGGTACTAGTTGACACACGGTACTTGTTTCTATTTATTCTCTCAATTTTTTTTTCTTTTTTGTGGAAGTATTTATCTCTTTAGACCTGCATTGTCACTATAGAGACACATTTTTATTTTTTTTTTTTTTTTTGTTAGGACCCCTCCATATCAATATGTCATGTTAGCCAAAATACCAGCAAATGTACAGTTAAAGGGATAGTAATACTTAATTTTATCTTTATTTTATTTTGTAGGCATTAAAAAAATATGAAGAACGATATAAGTCTTATCTCTCAAACCTTTATGGTTTGAGAGATATTCACAAGCAAAGTTTCCCCTCCCGCCCCTTTTACCTAGTATAAGCCATCTCTTCTCAGATGTGGAATGCAATCCATAGACCAGACAGATAACAGCAGGGGACAATCTTCTTACAGTGAAAACAATGAAAGCCCTGCCCCCCTTGACACGTTTTTCAGCTTTTTCCCTTATCTTAATTGAAGATTGTCCCTCTCTGCAATCTACCTGGGCACCTCCCTTCTGCTCTGGCTGAGCAGTGTTACATCAGTAAAAGGGGCGGGAGGGGGATACTTTGTCATTGAATTACTCTTGAAGTACAACTGACAGAATTGAAATAACACTCTCCAAAGTCCAAATACTATGATGATTAATTAGAGCTGCTTTTATTATGAAACATTACTATCCCTTTAAGGAGATATTCTTTCTTCATACCATATGCTAATGTATGCTAATTGTGGTACCATGCAATTTCATATGCTAATGAAGGTTTCCAGTGACGTTTCATATGCCTTGAAGTGTGTGTGCTGCACCAGGAGACTTGCTCTTTTCCCAGAAATAAGGGTGAATATTTTTTAAACTATACATCTGCTGGACTTAATATATTGTCTTCTGAGATACTTTTTTTTTTTTTTTTTTTTATCTCAAGTTCCCTGAAATAGCAGTGCAGTGTGCCACAGAACATTTCTTCCTTAGACAACATGGCACTAACTTGGCATTCTGTAATAGGAACATGAACTTTGTGAACCTATATTATGAAGAATGAGAACATTCTCTTTTCTTCCTGTAATTAGTTTACTTTCGTGGAGGGAAGGCAGTTATCATCTCATCTGACAGAAGAAGAGTCAAAACAGCTTTGCTATAAAGATGTTTGCTTTCTCTTTCCACAGTGATTTAGAGTCCACTGACTCCCACTTGGGACAGTTGCGTCTGACTGTGTATTACCCTGCAAAGGAGGGCAGACTTGTGGCAATCATGCACAACTGCAGGTAACAGAAGCCCTCAATGGCTTGAAGATATGTACACATAGCACACTTGCCTTGTATGTATTACCTCTCTGACACTCACAGAGTTAACTATATCTAGGTTGTAAAATCACTGTATGCCATCTTTATTCCTTTACCCATGTATTCCACCTATTGAAAAACTCAGTTAAAACTGAATTCATTATAAAAAGGATAATCTGTTAACCCTACCATTAGTATGGGATCATTTACATCTATATCTACAGCATGTGGAAATCGCCACATGCTTTTGAATGTAATTGTTGGTTGTATTTCAGCATTAGTGATCCTTTAAAACAGTAGTTCTAGATTATGGGTTTCAGACTGCATTCCTAAAAGGCCAATACATGTTATAGGAATGCCCCTAATTTCACACAGATGTCAATCATAGCTCATTTATTTTGAACAAACCACCCATTCAGCAACAGGGATATCCTAAAAAGCAGCACTGTCTCAGCCTCCTAGGAATGCAGGTAGAGATTCCTGTTCTAGATTCAGTAACGGTTTACTTGATACATCATCTTCTGGGCTACAACAAACTTTCTTCCCTAATTTTGTAGCCCAAGATAATATCAGCTCCAAGCAAAAGGTGCAGTCAAGCTCCAAGCAATTGTAAAGAGCACCAGGTGACAGGTGCACAAAATGCCATCACTCTGATTTGAATGGCTGATGATCTTGCAGGTCTCAGAAACTGGCTGTGTGATGAAAGTTGTAACTTCATGATTACTCATCTAGTTGTCTTCCATTCCTGCCCCATAAGCCACAAGGCAAACCCATCTCCTCTCCTAATTTTCTATTAACCCCTTGGGTGTTGTGGAAGTCACAAACATGGCTAACAGCGGCTGTTTTGTTTCTAAGTGCTAGGGAGTTTATTGTTTTAAAATACTCCATATTTTCCCTTTCAGGAACCTATATTCCTCCTCCAAAGAGCCCCCAGATCCTTACCTGTCTATCCTCTTACTGCCGGATAAAAGCCGGTCAACAAAAAGGAAAACCAGTGTGAAGAAACGGACCAACAACCCTGAGTTTAATGAGAAGTGAGTCCCCCCTGTCTGTCTGCCTCACACACCTGTTTGTCAGTCTTACTCTCCTCTGTCAGTGTCACACTCCTCTGTCTGTCAGTCTGACTCTCCTCTGTCAGTCTCACTCCTCCCAGTCTGCTTGCCTTGTGCTCCTCATTCTGCTGGCTTGGTGCTCCACAGTCTGCCTTACTCTCCTGTCTCACCCCTCTGCTATTCTGATGCAGTTCTGTCTGTTAGTCTAATGATTCTCTGTCTGTCAGTCTCATACCTCTGTCAGCCTGAAGTTTTGCTATCTGCCTGAATTATACTCTTGTATAAATGTCCTTTGTCTCAGTCTGACAATCCTCTGTCTGGCTATTTATCTGTCGGTCAGATTCTCTTTTGTCTGTCCATCTATCTCTAGTCTGTCTGTCTATCTGTCAGTCTGATGTTCTGCTGCCTGTCAGTCTAAACACTCCTCTGTATGTCTATCTGTCAGTTTAATGCTCCTCTGTCAGTTTAACACTCCTGTATCAGTCTGACTGATGCTCCCCTGTTGGTCTGTCTGGTCATGTCTGGACCTCCTCTGCCTGTCTATCTGATACTCCTGTATATCTGTCAGTCTGATGCTACTCTGTCAGTCTGACACTCCGGATGGTCATTCTGTTGCTTCTCTGTTGTTCAGTTGGAAACACACATTTCAGCTAGATGACCTCAGTGTGATTAACTCTGTAAAGGTAATAAGGCAATTGGGAAGTTTCATTAATGTCTAATAAGCGTGAGATATTTTTTTATTGCCGTTCAGGTTAATATGAAATGGATCTACATGTTCCTTTTTCTTCAGCTTTAGTCTTAAAGTGGAACTGTACCCTAGGAATAAGTGACTCTTAATCTAGTTAACAAATTCACTTAAAGGGACACTAACCAAACTATAAGTTTCCTGTTCATAATTACCTCTATTCAGGCCTGTCCCTATATCTAATCTCCTTACAACAAACAAAGGTTCTTCCATACATGTGAATGGAACATAAGGTCTCTTTCACATGGCCGATAGTTCTGTTTCTTTCCCCTGCGACAATTCTGTTACTAATATTATTTTACTCTGTCCCATGTTCTACCACTGATCCAGACACAGGAGAAGCATGTCTGATGGATGACCTATGTGAGCACGGCCCCACAGTGGTCAGCCATTAATTGGAGGTTGCCGTGAGAATCACCCTCCGTTAAAGGTATAGTAATGTTTCACAAAAACAGCAGCTCCAAATAATGTTGGAGGTTTTCTTCATAAGGAAAACCCTGCCCCCCCCTTTACAAGTTTTTCCCTTATGCTAATTGAAGATTGTCCCTCTCTGCAGTCCATCTGGACAGTCGCACTGCTCTGAGGTGAGCAATGTTATATCATCAAAAGGGGCGGGAGGGGGATATTTTATCACTCCATTATTCTTGAAGTACAACTCTGACAGTACTGAAATAATACTCTCCGTGCCCTGAGTACTGTGAAGACTAATTGTAGCTGCTTTTATTGTGAAACATTTCTGTCCCTTTAAGGCTCATGTGAAAGGCCTGCATGCAGCCTCACAGGCCTCAGTACAGCCCCACAGGCCTCAGTACAGCCCTTCCTTCCTGAGGGAACACAGTAAAATTGCTGTTCTGGACTTTGCTGTCTTGACACAAGGTGATAGTTGCCTTTGTGAAATGCATCATGGCCCAGCATGTTACCTTTTACCATGGGTGACATAACAAGTTCAGCATCACTTAGGCCCTGCGAAAAGGGCCTAAGGGACACAACTTTTTTTTTTTAATCAGTCCTATCAGATTGTAAACAGAAACCACTCATAGTGCACTAGGAGACAGATCAAATGCTCAACATAAACTGTATAGATGTACCTGGCTGCTGTGCGAAGGATCTCCACCTAGGTGAAATATTCTGATAATAAAACAAAAGCCACTTATTACATGGGTATATTCAGGGCTGGTGCAAGGATTTTTGCCACCCTAGGCAAAACCTAATTTTGCAGCCCCTTGTGTCCCACCCCTTTATACCCCGCCTACTTATACCCCACCTCTTTTCATGATTGTCCTCTCTCTGCCCCCTGGGCCAGTCTTCCCCTGGTCTGGAGATGCCTGTAAGACTTGCCCCCACCAGCTCCAACTTTTTTCCCATCAGCTCCAACTTGCCCCTACCAGCTCCACTTTGCCCCCATCTGCTCCAACTTACCCCCCATCCGCTCCAACTTGCCCCCTATCAGCTCCAACTTGCCCCACCAGCTCCAGCTTTTCCCCCATCAGCTCCAACTTGCCCCCACCAATTCCACTTTGCCCCCCATCCGCTCCAACTTACCCCCATCCGCTCCAACCTGCCCCCTATCAGCTCCAACTTGCCGCTATTAGCTCCAACTTGCCCCCCTCAGCTCCACTTTGCCCCTATCAACTCCAACTTGCCCCCCACCAGCTCCAACTTGCCCCCATCAGCTCCAACTTGCCCCCACCAGCTCCAACTTGCCCCCACCAGTTCCACTTTGCCCCCCATCCGCTCCAACTTACCCCCCATCCGCTCCAACTTGCCCCTTATCAGCTCCAACTTGCCCCTATTAGCTCCAACTTGCCCCCCTCAGCTCCACTTTGCCCCTATCAGCTCCACTTTGCCCCTATCAGCTTCACTTTGCCCCCATCAGCTCCAGCTTGCCCCCCATCTGCTCCAACTTGCCCCACCAGCTCCACTTTGGCCCACCAGCTCCACTTTGCCCCTATCAGCTCCACTTTGCCCCCCATCCGCTCCAACTTGCCCCCAGCAGCTCCACTATGCCCCCTCAGCTCCAACTTGTCCCTATCAGCTCCAACTTGCGCCCACCAGCTCCACTTTGCCCCCCATCAGCTCCAACTTGCCCCCCATCACATACCTGTAGCTTCCGCAGCATCTTCTATTCAGTAATGCAGAGAGCGCCGGGAGATCATGACACCTAGCGCACTCTACATTACTAAAGAGCTGACCGTGATGAGGGAGCGCAGTAGCAACACAGACCTGACTGTGTTACGGCTCCCGGCGTGGTGCATGCGGGCGCAGCTCTTCTCCGCTGAATGCCCGCGCCCCCAGTACGTGTACGCCCTAGGCCGGCGCCTACCTCGCCTATAGGTGGCGCCGGCCCTGGGTATATTTCCCCTTTAATCTAACTACTTCTCCTAAGTAAACACTTTCCAACAATGGTTGTATTTATAGTCAAACCACATGATGGAAGGCTGGACACTGTTACAAATGAATATGAGCTTTATGCATAAATGAAAAGAGGATCAGTTCTGGGGAAAACCATCTGTATCATAGGGGATAAATACAAATTCCCATTGATTTAGATCTCCAACATGAATTTTGGTTTCTTCCCCATGATGCAGTTGGTTCTCCCCAGAATTGCTACTCTTTTCTTTTGTGCATCGTGAGCCTATATAACTTAAGGACCAGAGGGATGCACAATGCATTGCAAAACAATTCATTGTGCACAATTCATTGTGCACCCCTCTGGTCCTTAAAGGGTTAATGAAAGCCATGGAGTTTGCAAAGGTGCCACTGAAAACCCATGCAGGCCACTGATTAGAGAGCCCTGGGTAGCAGTAGTTCCTGCCAGCTAGTGAATATTGGATGGGAATGGTACAATCTAACTCCTGCATTACATTCAGGGGCACAAAGAACTTTTTCCAGTTCCTCTCTTGAAATCCATCTCTTATCCTTTCAGATTTGAATGGGATCTGCCACTGGAAGAGGCAATTAAACGGAAGCTGGATATATCTGTGAAAAACAGTGTGTCTTTCATGTCAAGGGAACGGGAGTTGATTGGAAAGGTAAGGTGCACATTCCCTTTTCATACCCCTTTCTTATTAACACTTTTGATGCCAGAAGGTTAATTTCTTTGCATACCTTTATGACTGTGAATGGGATTAATTTTGCAGACCCTGTTACTTTTTGAGCTGAAAATTTTGATTCCCCATGTTAAAAAACAATTATCAAGTTAGTTGCTAAGTCTGCTTATGTGGAAGGAGACTCAGTAAAAAGCAGTGCCCACAGACCCACCGTATGGGACTTCCAAGCCGGATACAGCAGGTCCATGGGGACCTGCATTCAGCAGGACAGGAGACTGTCTGCATTCTACAGCTCAGTCTGTTCCCCGGGGAGCATCTTTACAGACTCCTATTCTCCCCTATTGGAGAGGCTCATAGTGCAGCCCAGCTCCATAAGCAGGTCTATTCCTAGAGGAGCAGATCTGCCAATGGGGCAGCTGTTAGGTAAGAGTTTCACTTTAAACTGTCTCTCACACATAGGACCTCACAGTCAGTATGAATCATATGTATAAATTTAACTGAATAATTCTTATTGATTTAAGTGAGGTTTTTAACCCCTTCTTTGAATTGCAAACATCCCTGATTAATTTCATTTATGCTATAGCTGTAAGTAAGTGATATTTAACATTATATCAGCCTATGTCATTTTTTGGTGTTGGTGGTGTTTTTGTTTTTTTTCCATATGATGCAGTTGTTTTTCCCACTTTTTCATATATGCATATGCCCCCATGTTCCTCTCTTTGACTGTGTTCTTGATCGATGGGCATACAGAACACTAGTACACATTACAGGGATATCCCTAATAGATCATTGTGGGATCAGTCAAGATGAAAGCCAATGATTGACTCTGCTTTGCTTAGTCAGAGGTATCCTTCAAGAAGGAACTACGCACTATGGGAATGTGGCTCTTAAATGTTTTAATACATTGACTTAGCTAGGTAGGTGTCCTTCAAACAGCAGACAAGTGTGTTTATATATATATTTTTATATATGCAGTTTCTGTATACAGTGATCTCAGTTGAAGTCTCTAGGTAACACATCCTCAAACAATGGGCTTCAATAGGCCTGAACAACTTATGAAGAACATTAGTCAGATTGTAATCTGAAACAGTTAGCAGCAGACTGAATCAGAGGTCAAATTCAAATAAACAATAACTAGATATAACTGACTGCTGTTTGAAGGATACCTATCTAGGTAAGTCATTTTGATTTTTAAGTGCCAGTTATTCTTAGCTTATAGTTCCTCTTGAAATCCTAGTTGTTTGCTGTCTTTGGGGAGCAGAAGTTGCACCCTTGCTTTAGGATTGAATATCCCATTGTTATACTGATCTTGCACCCTCTCTCTCTCGCTCCCCTCCCTTTCCCTCTCCCTCTCCCCCCCCTCTCTCTCTCTCTCTCCAGGTCCTGATTGACCTCTCTCAGGTGGATTTATCAGCAGGCCTAACTCAGTGGTGAGTGGTTTTCAATATTTCTCTGACACTTCCACATACATCTGTACACAACAATCTACTGGCCCACATGCAGTTACCCAGTCTATGTATTTGCCCATCAATAAGTGACTTGGCAGAAAAATGATTCTTGTTTCTCAGCCATGATGTACAGCTCTTCCTCATTAGTCCTATTGTTAATACAGCCCCAGAAGCTGTAATCAGACGGAATTTTTTATCAAGGAAGCACGTGATGATAGCAGGGAAAACACATAGGGATATAGGAATGAAGTAATGTGCTGTCTTTGTATTAACAGTATCTGGAACACTGTTATTTAATTGTGAGACTCTCAGCTTATTAAGAGGGAAGTATACACTAGTAATAAGTGGATTTTATTTTGTTTAACAGACTGACCTACCTAGGTAGGTGTCCTTCATACATCAGTCATGTAAATTTATTCATATTGTTAGTCATATTGTTTTCACATTATATCTACGGATTCCTGTATATAGTGGCATCTGTTCAAGTCTCTCTCTAGAATATCAATAGAATGACTCATAAAGGTCACTAGTCTTTATCAGATTGCAAACTGAAACAACTAGTAGTAGCAATAGGGTTGTCAGATCATTTATTCAAAAAGGGACACATCGGAACAATGCATGCTGATTTGCTACTTGGGAATTACTGCAGACCAGCAATAATCTGTGCAGTGCGCAGCAGGCATGTATCTTGTGTCCAGTTTTAGAGAGATGTTCTGGCAAGAGAGATCAAATTCAAACAGAAATGCAGAGATCTAACTGACTGCTGCTTGAAGGGTACCTTTCTAGGTAGGTCCTTCTGTTATACAAAATAAGAATCTCTTATTCATAGGGTTTAATTTTCCTTCAATAACAGTACACATACTGCTGGATAATTTGGTGGTTACAGACCACTAAAACTAAAATTGTGCATACCAGGTAACAGTGGGCAACTTATGTCTCTCCTGCTGTTTGGTCAACTACAACTCTAATCATCCTTAGTTGGCCATGGTTTAGGATTATGGTGTTGTAGTCCAAAAGCAGCTGGAGAGCATCAGTTTGCCATTAAATAGTGGAGGCTGTGGAGTGCATGAGGAAGTCTAGATGGGAAAAGTAAAATGTGCTTATTCTGCTGGACAAAGCGAAAGCCTGTATTTCCTGTGTTATTCTACAGAACCTATTTTCCTGCAAAGAGATTTCCATGAAACTGGTTAATATGCTTCACTGAATAATGTAGCACTTAGAGAAATCGTCCTATCTAGTGATGTTTCACTTCTTTGTGCATCACCCCCACAGACTGTATTTTCACTGATTGTACTGGACATTTTAATAGAAGTTTTACTTCAGAAGGGACTGATGTGCTAAATAACTGGAGCAAACCATCTGCTGAACAGGAGACAAATAAAAAGTCCATAAATCCTTATTGATTTAAATGAGGTTTTTACCCCTTAAATGTTAGAGAGGTCTCCAGCGTATTTTGAAACCTCTGTAATTTTCAAGGGTTTCAAATCCCATTTCAAATGTTGCAGTTGGTTTTCTCTAGAATTGCTCAGTTTCTTAGTGTATCAGCTTCATTGGTTTTTGTCAGGCCCAAGAAGCAAACTGTCATTAGGGCAGTCCACTAATTGTGGAATAGTATTCCAGTCTGCTAGCCATCATCTTGCTGTCTCACTCACTGATTTTCTTACAGGTACGACGTGAGGGAAGAGAAAACAAGCGTCTAAGGAAGTTTCATTGAGTGCATAACATTTCGTGGGCTAATCCATCCCACCGCACAATGCTATCTGCTGGACCCAGCACTGCTTCTGTCCTATCTAGTCTCCTGCACACAGAGTATTACCAGAGATGGAGTGATGTCACCTCCTGCAGGCAACTCTCAGAAGAAGCAGAGCAAGGACATTGCTGGTGTCTGCTTGTCTTTGCCTTATCATGTAATCTTATCTTATTTTCTGACAGACTGATTGCACTGCTGGCAGCACATTGGTACAGTTGTCTAGGAAAGAATGCTCAGACAATGCTAATCATTGCTGCTCCCTTCTATCTATAAACCCAGCCAAAGGCTTGCATGCGCAGCAGCACATATAACCACACTCCTTCATATCCTTATTTATAGAACCGTCACTGAAATAGGCATTCTAAAAATTGTTCACCATGCAAAGTATAGCTTGCCATATTCATATTCAAGTTGCATCACTAGAGCCACCCACATATCTGCAGAGTGGAGCCAATTCCTGTGAAGTACATAGGAAGTTGTGATGAAGTAGCATGTGTTTACAGTCATACTGCTTTATTAGAGTATGATATTCTGTGAAAGCCGCCACTGCCATCAGGGCTGGATTTACATCTCAGGTGCCCCTAGGCAAAAGCAACCAAGGTGCATGACCACACCCCATCATCACATGATCCTGCCCCGAGCTTCATGCACTGGTGCAAAAAATGTCCTTTATCTATAAATATACATACATAAAATAGTTCTTAAACCATTGAATGCTAGCGAGATCTCTAATGCATTGTTTTGCAGTGTGTTGGAGAGACCTCTCTAACATCCAAGGTTAATAGACAGTAATGGGGTATATAAAGTGGTAACTAAACCAGGACCAGGATTGTCTGGCCGCGCCCATAGCCCATCATGTGGGTAAGGCCAGGACAGCAGAGGAGCTTTCAAAATCTAGCACTCTTAGCACTTGCCTGCTTTGCCTAATGGGAAATCCGTCCCTGGCTGTCATCATTACTCACCACATGTATATATGACAGTCATATGTGCACTGCCAGATTAAAAATATCCGTATCAATGCACACGTCCTCACAAATATTTGCACTGGGCCATATGCACAAAGTAAAAGTCAAGGAATTCATGGACAAGCCAGCTGCACCATAGCAGGCAAATACAATCTCCTTTTGGATTCCAGAGGAGGGTATGCAACACATTGCAAAACATTGGGTTGCACATCCCTCTGGCTCTCAAAGGGTTAAGCCCCTGAATGATACAGAGGTCTCCAACACCTTTCTGTGCAATGCATTGGAAACCTTTCTAGCAGTTAAAAGCCCCATTTAACCCATTGAGTGCGAGAGGTGTATCCAGCTCTAGCTCTTTGCTTTGCAATGCATTGGCTACCCCTCTGGTACTCAAAGGGTTAAATCATTATGTGACATTTTTATCTGTCCCCTATGTTGAAGTTGGTTTAGCCTCGAATTTCCTCCACTTTGATTTTGAGCTTATGGTCTTTACAGTAGCAAACACAAGGTCCATGGTTTATCATGTATTTTTGCTTTCCAATGTGACATAATAAGCTATATCTTGTCATTTAGATATACCAGGATACTGTTAACTCTTTCAGTGTCAAAGGGGTGTGAAACACATAGAAGTGAAATATACTGCACACTCCTCTGCTACTGAGGGTTAACATGGACCTATCACTGACATTTTTGCCTTTTAAACAAAAATAAAAGTTTAATTTACACTGTTTTTAGCATATTCTAAGATTCACTGTTTATTTTTTTAAACGTAGAGTGGTCTGAAGTCAAGCATGATATAGCAGTAAGTACTTCAATAAAAAATATTGTAAACCAAATTGATTAAGCCTTTAAGTGCCAAATAGTGGCATTACTCACCTCTGTGGCACTCAAAAGGTTAATAACTAACCTCCAGCATCATAGGAATTAATTGGTTATGGGAGTATCTGTGCATGTACCTAATGTAATGCTAGTTATCATATATATATACATGCAGCCAGACTTGTTCATCTGCTTTAGTTCCTCCCCACTGGTCTAATATAAACATATATAAACCCAACCCTTTACATGTCCATATAAGCCCATGTGGTGTAATGTAATTGTTTACAGCCTTGCTTTCTGATGTGATCATTGGTCACTTGTTAGCAGCAACAGCAGTAGCATAAATATATATATATATATATATATATACTTGTTGAACAGCCCGTATACACCGGCCACAGTGCCAGACAGCAACGGCCACAGTGCAGTCATGCACAGTAGAGACTGCCCGCGCTGCGGCTGATAACAGAGAGGGACTCTCCAAATTCAGACCGTAGTCCATAGTCCTCTCTGTGCACAGTACAGTCTGAATTCGGAGAACCCCGCTCCGTTATCAGCTGCGGAGTGGGCAGTCTGTACTGCACATGACTGCAGCGCACGCAGCCGTCTGTACTGCGCATGACAGCTTCTGACAAACATACATTAGAGAATTATTATATGGGATATACACCCACACACTTTTTTTTTTTTTTAATTGATTCACCTACTTTACTGCTGGTCATGTTTCACTTCAAATGACCATACAAAAGGTCAAAAAAAGTTCAGCTTTAAAATTAAAAAAGACAATATAAAATCATTACGTAAAGTAAATTGCTCCTTTTTTAATTATTAGGCAAAAAGGTACTTAAAGTGATAGGTCTCTTTAATGTTTCATTTAGCCATTTTTTATGTTTAGCTTTTAAATTTTAAGTTTTTTGTATCTTTACTTTTTACATTCAAATGTAATAATGTATTAATGTGATCTCTGCTTTTTAGCTCTATAGGGACAGTCTCAGCTTTACTTTGCTTCAGACTTCATTTTTTTTAAAGAAATGTCTTTGTTTTCAATAGAATTCACAGCTGACACAGGTGACTGCTAAGTATGATAGGACTTGTAATCCTATACTCCACTGTATTGTCTATTTGTGAATGTGTCCCATTTGTTAGATGGTAACGTCCTGCCGGAGGGAAGATTCTTGTTAGAGATGTAATGACACCAAAAATGTGCAAGTGTTAACCCTTTGAGTGCCAGAAAGGTACACAACGCATTGCAAAGCAATGCGTTGTGTACTCCTCTGGCACTCAGGGTTAAACATACCTTCGCGACCTTCCAGGGCCTTGTGTGGCTTTTCCTTAACCTTTTAATGACAGTGTGTGTGGCATATTTAACGCAGTGTGCAGCATATTAAGAAGCATTCACCACATCCCACTGGTCATTCATTGAAGGGTTAAAGTGGAAGTAACATCTGATGACAAGTTATGTTCCTTTGAAAGAACTTTCAAAGTCACCTTTAGCTTATATTAGCCATTGTATATTTAAAATATTAACCCTTTGAGTGCCAGATCGGTATTCAAAGCTTTGCAATGCTTTGGATTCCTCTCTGGCACACAGAGTTAAAATGTGGAAATTTGTAGCTTTGTTTATTTGTCAGTTTATGCAAGTTAAAGAGTCCTATCTGGTACAGCCATATGCCAGATAGTATGATTTCTCTCCTCCCCAACTGTCTCTCTCTTATGTTCCCTCCTTCCTGCCACTACTTATGTAGTAATTGGAGAAAGGGGGTTCATAAGCCAGCTCTCTACACTCAAAGGATAATCACTCCATTTATTTTAACCCTTTGAGTGACAGAGAATGAGGCAGTGGCAATTGGGAGGAATGGTAGTGAAGTATGTTAGTGTTAAATATCTCCTAAACTATTTTATTTAAATGTTTTAATGGCTAATGCAACATATTGGTGATTTTGAAAGCTTTCGAGTATCCAAGAAGTTAAAGGGCAATTAATGTGTTTTACTAAGTCTACTTCTGGAGCTGTATTGATGCTGCACAGAGCAGCCCCAGGATTTTTTACTGTCAGACATTCAGGTGATCAGAAAGCTATCTCACTTGGCTGGTGACTGCCTGAAATGCAACCCAGATGTTTGTGACTCTCAACCACAAATGGTGGATTGCTTAGACAGCCTCCATAGACTCTCTAGATTTGGGCTTGGAGTCTTGCAGTTCAATTTTTCTTGCAGGACCAGTAAGGGTGCACAGAGGAACTCTTTTCAGACCCTCCTCTGTTCTGTTCCTGCATCCCTGCCTTCTTCTGTATTCTAGTGACGTGCATTTTTAATAAGTTGACCATTAAACCAGTATAGAAACTGGGTGTGTGATACAGAAGCATTGGATTTGTGTTGGCCACATCCTCATTTCAGCATGGTAGGCTTGGCCAGCACAATTGAGGAGTTCCTCGCCATTATGTTTCCTGAGCAGTTAACTACACTGACTAATGATAAATCCAGCCCTATTTCACTGCCCGGTTTGTGTAGGAAAATGAAACCTTCATAGATCTGAGAATGATTGAAATGTTAGAAAACAAAAACAAATTGAGCAAGAATACAGCAATAAAAGACAATGGGGTTATGCACCAAGGTGTGATGTAGAGGTGATAAAGCAGAGATGACTTCTTCAGTGATATTACTTCTCCAGTCCCTATCTTATTCTATAGAGCTTATGCATTAATATCTCCAAAGCTGGAGAAATCTGTGCATTGGCTCAATAGAATAGCATAGGACTTGGAAAATGATATCGCTGGAGAAGTAATCTCCACTTTATCACACCTTAGTGCATTTTCCTCAGTGGGCATGATGTATAAAAACAAACGGCTATGTGTTCAAAGGATGAGTGGAGGAGTTCTGGCACAAACCATTTTCACAATAGGGGAGATCTAATAATTCCCATTGATTTAAGTGGGAATTTTACCCCCTTGAATGATAGTGAGGTCTCCAGCATATTGCATAGCAATACATTGGAGAATTTTCTAGTATTCAAGGGGTTAAAAATCCCCATTTAAGTAAATGGGAGTTTTCAGTTCTCCCCCTATAGTGCAAATGGTTTGGCCCAGAACTCTTATTTTGAACATATGACCCAAAGTGTAACAAAGCTGGTGCAAATCAACTGCACCACAAGGGACAAATACAACTTCCCACTGAGATAAAGGAGCTGTTAACCCCTTGAATGCTAGGGAGGTCTCCAACACTTAGTGAAGTTATTGTGTTGGAGGCCTCTCTAGTATAACGTTGGTAAAAAGCTACATTCAAATCAGTGAGAATGAAGGGACGTTCAGTTTGTTCCCTCTGGTGTGGTTGGTTTGTCCCAGAATTGTCTCACTTGGCTTTTATACAGAGAATGTTATGAAAACTGGTTCAGTTTTGAAAAAAAAGTACACAAATTAATGCTACTTTAGCAGTAAAAATAACAATTGTACAATTTTATTGTTTTCCCTGTAACCCTTTCAGAACCATAAGGGTTTCACAATGCTTTGGACACCCCTCTGGCATTCAAAGGGTTACAGCTGTGTTTAGAATACAATATAGATAACAAAATTATTATTAAGGGCGCACCCCTCTGGTGCTTAATGGGTTAATTCTTTCAAAATATGTTAGAGACCACTCCAGATTCCAGGGAACAAATGTATGAACAGTATGGGGACAAATTAACCTCTTTGATGCTAGGTCCCCTACTCATTGCAAAGCATTGGACGCCTCACAGTTATCTGAGGAGTTAACCCTTTGAATTCCAGAGGGCTACACAACGTATTGCTTTGCAATATGTTGTGTACCTCTCTGCCACGCAAAGGGTTAAGGACTTTTTCAGTTAATGTGGTCTTTATTAATTATTCCCCAGCCATAGTGAAATTAGTGATTAACACAAAGCAAATTACTCAGAAAATGCAATTGTCCCCACTCCCCACACACATAAAGAATATAGTCAGACTTTATTACAGGAGTTTCTTCCCATCACCTGTTGTCTTTGTGCTAATGTACTGTGTGTTAAAGTGTTCTACAAATCAGTGTTATTCTGTGATTATGGGTCTCGGTCTCTCATATTCCGTGCACTCGATTGTCTAGCTATGTTTGTACATCCTGTCTTTGTAATGCTTTATAAGATAAAAATGGCCAAAAATGTGCAGACTGTTTTATATATTAAATCTACTTGCTCTTTTTGTTTGTTTGTTAATGCCTCAACAACTCGTTGTTAAGTGATCTAGACCAATATTCCTCATAATCCAATAAATCTGGTTGTCTCTTTCTGAGAGGATTATTTTATGTGGTCAGATAGCCAGAACAGCTATGATAACCATTTGCACATGGATAGTTAAACAGTTATGTATACAAGGGAACTTTACACTATCAATAAGTGTATTTTAGTATATTTAATAGAAACACTGTCCTTCAGACAGCAGTCAGGTGTATGCATATATATATATATATATATATATATATATATATATATATATATATATATAAAAATACTGTATATTTTGAGTAGTCTCGGTAGCTACACATACGTGCGGTTCACCATTTTAGTTCTGTATTTAGCTTTCACTGCCACACAATAGATTTTACCAGCCTACATGAGAATAGTCATACAGAGAGAGCTCCATCCGTGATTCTAATGGGATATAAGAATGTTTTTAAGGCAGTGATATGTCTAGTTCACATACAGACCACAGCAGAGTTCAGATGCAAAAATCAGTAGACTGATGTATGAAGAATATAATAAAAAGACAGCGCTATTGTTCCTATATGATGCAAATGGAGATTGAAAACAAATTTAAGCAACCAGTTATTGGGTTCAGCCCAAAGTCACTATCTTACTCAAAATAGATTAAAAACATACACAATTACCCAGGCGCTCCCTTATTGGTTGCAGCTAACCATGTAAGTCCACTGTATAATATATATTAATAAATTATGGGGAAATTTTCTTATTGTATTCAACTTAATTGCACATCAAAGTCTCTTCCATTCAGAAGTTTTAATCCTCCTCCGTTCTCAGTACGACATCAACCTCGATCATATTTTCCTTGCCGTTCCGTTCATAAAAAACACACAGATGTACAAGGATTGGTCAGTACCGTATTAATATAATTGAAAAGGGCACAAAATATCCACTCACTGTTAAAGTGTCTTTTTCCAGCGTAGTCTCTTTCTAATTTTCTCCTTCCTCGAAAACCTTTTAACCACTTCAATTGGATCCTCCAATTATTTTTATATCCAGAGTCTCCTCCGGTTGGATAATCCTACGCAAATCCTTATATTGAAAGCAGAACTGTCATTTCCCCTTTTTCAATAACTACTAACAGCAAATAATAAATATAACATAATACAATACCCTGTCAAATAGTTGCTACAGAACTGCCATGTAGCCCTCACCACATGGAACGAGGCATCTCTATTAGAATCACAGCTTGAGATAATCATACTGAAATAATGTTTTTGCTTGAGCTCTCTACCTGGTATGCAGACATATCGATGTCTTTTATGGATGCTTCTGCCATAATATCATCTGTGGAAGTGAGTACCAAGAAATTAGTATGTGGAGTATGTGCAGACACAGTAAGACTTCCAGAGTTCTCTGCTGATAAGTGCTGCAGTGATAGAACAGGGAACTCTGGAAGTCTTGTGGAGTTTCATTTGAGAACCATTTTCAATGTAGTCAGTAGATACTAGACAGCATGCAGGTGATTGGAACAAAGCAGTGCATTAGACTCCCCACTGGCACCCTAAGGGTTAAAGGGACCTTATTATCTAAAAAATGAGTTATTCTGTGGAAAAATACAATTTTCTAGTGATTTAACCCTTTGAGTGGTCCTTATTAACATTAAAAACGTTATTCTGTGGAAAAATACAATTTTCTACTGATTTACCTCTTTGAGTGGACGTTATCAACAACAAAAAAGTTATTCTGTGAACAAATACAGTTTTCCACTGGTTTAATCCTTTGAGTGCTAGAGGGCACTCTGGCATTCAAGCAGTTAAATAGAAAAGGAAAAAAACAAAGGGGCGCCTCATAGGGCATGGCCAAGATATATGTTCTATAGACAAAGCCAAATGGGCACTCACAATGAATGTTACCAACAAAGGTAATTATGACTAACATTTGAAATGTTTTAAACCATACAAATACAAAGTGATGATACATAGTAACACACTCTATGTGTTTCTTGACACCCTAGCCATTTCTTCAGAAGTGTAATGTTACAAAAACAATGTATCAATTGTAAAAAGCTTTTTACAATGTTTTATATATTTTTAAACATTGTTTTAATTGGTTCATAGCTGGATTATGTTATTGGTATTCCTGTTGCTCCTTATGAAGAGATGTTTCCTCGACAACCTCCGGTTTGAGCCTTGACTGGGGAAGGCTGGTATGATATTCTTGCTAGTTATTATCAGTGATTGTCTTGACAACTGGTTTACTTCCTCAAAGTAAGTGGCTCTAAGTAAGTGATTCTATGACTACCGTGTCATTACCTACTATATATACTGTTTCCATTTGGATGCTGATCAGCTCCCTTCTTTGTTTGTATTTTCCTTGCATATCGAGGTTTAAAGGAGCAGTAAACTTAAAAAAGTACTTACTTTATATAAGTAGATTAAGTGATGGCGTATTCAGTGCTGTCTTTTTTTTCTGAGGGATTTTTGGTTAAGGAGTAATTCCCATTTTAAGTTTGTGTTTTTTTAATCATGAGCTCCCCCTAGTGGCATCATTTAGGTTAGGGAATTCACGTGGTCGACTTGGAAAGGTCAGTAGGAGGATCAAACTTCCTGAGGCATTTAGAAATCAGCTGTTGGTGGCTGGTGCTCACAGAGGAGGAGTAGGCTACATGAACAGCATCAGCTGAAGATTTACCTCAGCAGAGACAGAAAGCTTGTTTTTTTCCTGAAGCCTGTTGTAGTTTGAAAGATTGAGACTGTAATTTGAAGGTTTGTTTGCAAGATAGACAGACTTTACTGTTATGTATTGGTTAGTGCTGGGAGTTGAATTTTTTTAAAGTATACTTGTAAATGAAAAAAAAAAAAATAATTTTGTATAGATGGGGAATGTACAGTATGCTGCACTATTAACCCTGTGAGTGCCAGAGGAGTAAGCAAGTAAGTATGGAGTAAGTACTCCTCTGGCACTCACAGGGTTAATAGTGCAGCATACTGTACATTCCCCATCTATACAAAATTATTTTTTTTTTACATTTACAAGTATAGTTTAAAAAAAATTCAACTCCCAGCACTAACCAATACATAACAGTAAAGTCTGTCTATCTTGCAAACAAACCTTCAAATTACAGTCTCAATCTTTCAAACTACAACAGGCTTCAGGAAAAAAACAAGCTTTCTGTCTCTGCTGAGGTAAATCTTCAGCTGATGCTGTTCATGTAGCCTACTCCTCCTCTAGCAGACACTCCCCCTCAGCACCAGCCACCAACAGCTGATTTCTAAATGCCTCAGGAAGTTTGATCCTCCTACTGACCTTTCCAAGTCGACAATGTGAATTCCCTAACCTAAATGATGCCACTAGGGGGAGCTCATGATTAAAAAAACACAAACTTAAAATGGGAATTACTCCTTAACCAAAAATCCCTCAGAAAAAAAAAGACAGCACTGAATACACCATCACTTAATCTACTTATATAATGTAAGTACTTTTTTAAGTTTACTGCTCCTTTAAATGGTGATCTTAAAGGGATAGTAAACCTTGAAAATAAGTTTATTTTATATTGTAGCCCTTAAAAAAAACCTTTATGGTTTGGGAGATATTCAGAAGTAAAATAAAGTTCCCTTTTCCTGGCTGTTTCAGCCAAGTCTGCCATCTAGTGGACAGATTTGGAATTCGGTCCACAGATCAACCGGCAGCTCTTTAGCAGTGCCGAGATCATGATCTTTAAAAAGGACTACTTAATTGGAACTGTGTACAAACTGTGCCTGGCTTGCAAGCACACTTTGTAGACCATTCCAATTAAGAAATTATTTTTAAAGATCGTGATCTTTGCACTTCTCGAGAGCCGCAGCCGGTCCCTGGACCGGATTCCAAATCTGAGAGCTAGAACGGTGACGTAACTCAGGGGGAAACTTTGCTTCTGAATATCTCTCAAACCATAAAGGTTTGGGAGGTAAGACGTGTATCATTTTTCATGTTTTTTAAGAGCTACAATATAAAATAAACTTATTTTCAAGGTTTACTATCCCTTTAAAGAGTTAGTAATGTCCTAGATGGCTAAAAAGTAATATTGTAGATTAAAAATAAATTGATCGGTGCAAGTCCCATAGAAAGTTAAAAAAGTTCCCCTTTCCCTGCTGTCAGCTGTAAAACTTACACCAGGACATTCAAGGAGGCCGACTCAAGGCGGCTCTTCAGCAGATCCGAGATACCGAAATCAAGAAAGCAATACTTAATTGGAAAGGTCTGCAAAATGTGCCTGGTTTCCAAGCACACTTTTTAGACCGTTCCAATGAAGTATTTCTTTTTCGATTTAGTTATCTTGGCTCTGCTGAAGAGCCGCCTGTCAGTCCCCGAACCAGAATCTCCTGATTTCAGCTTACAGCTGACGTCAGGGAGAGAGGAACTTTAAAACGTTCTATCTCTCAAACCGTAAAGTTTTGAGCGATAGGACTTGCACCAATCGATTTCTTTTTAATTCATCTACAATATTACTTTTTAGCCATCTAGGACATTACTATCCATTTAATCTCTTGAAAGCTAGGATACCGACTGTTGGAGACCTCTTTAGCATTCAAGGTGTTAAAAGCCAATCAATTCAGATGGGATTTATTTTGTTCCATTTTTTGTCCCTTTTTCTCTAGAATTTCCCCAGTTCCTAGTATATCAGTGTGTGCTTAGCACCACTTACCTTCGTGCAGAATTTCTTTAATACTCCTGGGTTGAAGTGGGGTGTTCCTGTTCATCCACTCCAACAAATTCTGCATTAACAGAACTGGGTTCAGGGACACAGCATCACATCTGATCCCACACATTTGATTTCATTAACTATAGATAGTGTCTGTATTTTATCGTAATAATTTGTTACAGGAAACAACCTGATACTTCTGTTTTATTATAGGCAATGTATCTGAAAATCCAGCAGCGACCTCCATTTAAGTAGAACTAGAAGTTAATCCCTGAAGCCAGTTGCACAAAGTGATGTGCGATAGAAAAACTATATTTTTCATTGCTAGTAACAATGTCACAACAGCAACGCAGTAAAATGACACACTGTACTTTCCCAAAGAAAGTCAAAACTAGGAGTTTATTAGCAAATGAAAAAGTGAAAAAGCAAGGAACTATACTTTTTAAATCAACATAACTGAGTTGATTACCCCTATGTAAATAAGACATTTTTCTGTTGTCCAATGTAACTCACAGGTACCATGGGGAGGAGACAGCTCCATCCAGTGGGCTGGAACAATTCTAGAAGTGCAGGGTGGCGCCTCCTCTTCCTCCATATCGGGCTACCTCACTAGTCCCTGCCCAGATAGACTTGTTCCAAGATCCTGGATAGTGGCTGAGAACAGTTCTGATTAGTTTTTAGTACTTTTTTTATTTTATTGTTAGATATGGGGTGTCAAAACTCCCCCATTAGGTGGATTACCATTACTGGCGTCCTCAGGATTGCCCAGTTATCAGGTGCTGTTGTGGACCCATTGCAGCCCTATGGAGAGAATCATACAACCCATGTGTTTCTCTCTCCTAAATGGGTCTCTCTGAGTCTCCTTTCTTCTCAATGGTAATCTGAAGAAAGAAGTCCTGCAAAAAAAGTTGATCCACCCGTTGAGTGCCATGGTCCACTTGTCCCACTGCTGCATTCCGCACAGTGGTCTTATAGGAGTTCTTAATAACTCCTGCACTCATGTTGGGTATTTCTGTAGTTTGCATAATTTTTAGTTCCACTCCTTTAAGATCGTGTTTTACAGCGTGGCCACACTTGCTCCATTGACTTCTATGGGACAGAACGCATTGGGGCATATCTCTGCAACCATTTCTCTTACAGAGTTGAGAGAGCGCTCATTTTTCTTGTCTCTCCTTATCCTACAATCCAGTTCACATCCCCAGTGTTTTGGGGGTCCCTAGGCCCCAGTGAGTTTGGGTTCTGGCTTTGCTAAGTAACAGTACTGAGAGAAACTACAATTCCCAGAATGCCCATTTTGCAGGCTTTTCTCTGAATGGCTGTGCTTTCGGACACCATTTTCTTTCTCTCTCTTTGCAGAGTATCCTACGCAGAGGCTTGTATCTCCTTACTCTCCTCCTCAGGTTAACCATTCACCTGTCAGATAAGTACTCTTTTGGGCTTTCTGAGGTGACTTATTTATCTGGGTGACAGTATTGGGGTTCCTTTTTCTGTACAGACACTTCTCCTGTTAGGATGTCGGATTCAAAGAAACCTAAGACTGAGGACTTGTCTTTGACCCCCCTTGCTTACTGTTCCTAATGCCAAGCGGGGCTCCCTAGAGAATACTCAGGACAGTTATGCCCCTCGTGCTGTGGGCCCTACCTCTCCACCCGGGCCCTCCAGCCTGGAACAAGAGCCACTTTGGGTCAAGGACTTAAAGTCCTCTGTGGAACAGTTTCCTCTTTCCCTCCAGGGGGTCCTCCAGTCTTGGAAACCCTCTGCTTCATTCAGGTTTGTGGCCCCCAGGGCCCCTGGCATTCCTGACCTTTCAGACACCTCTGAGGAGGATTTCTTTGAGCCTGAGGAAGGGGCTTCTTCCTACACCTATGGTGACCCCTTTGAGGCTGACCCTGAGTCCTCTACTGAGGGTCTCATTAAGGCATTTTTAACTACTCTGCAGGTGTAACGGTTTGTTTGACACACAGACACAGTAGGTTTAGATAAAACACAGTTTTATTGAACAGCTGTAATAACAATAACCCTCACGGCTCCAGTAATATATCAGCAATATGGTACAGACACAGGACAGGTTACAATGAGGTATACCCACACGGGTCCAGTATATGCGAGTAATACAGAATACAATATACTGAAAGGTCAGGCAGTTTTCGTGTGATACTCTAGTTAAGCAGCACTGAATGGGTTACTGTTAGGCCGGGAGGACTGACAGGTCCTAATAGTGCGAGGCCCTTTAAGAAACTCAATCTTGAAGAGAGAGCACAATATTGAGTAACGCCCAAGCAGTAACGGAAATCAGAGCAACTTGTGGACTGCCGTAGCAGTAACAGAGACCAGAGCAACTTGTGGGCTGCTGTAGCAGTAACGGAAACCAGAGCAACTTGTGGACTGCCGTAACGGAGACTAGAGCAACTTGTGGACTGCCGTAGCAGTAACAGAGACCAGGGCAACTTGTGGACTGCCATAGCAGTAACGGAGACCAGGGCCACTTGTGGACTGCCGTAGCAGTAACGGAAACTAGAGCAACTTGCCTGGAGAGGCACCCAACCGGGGACTGCACGGAGGGAAGGAACACACAGCAATGTCGTCTGGGCGACAGCGGAAACAACGGAGACTAGACTGCAGAGACAGAGAGGATCCTGTCACAACCCCAACCAGAGACCGGCTAAGGCGTAGCAGGAGGGATACGCAACTACAGGAGCCGGGCCGGGTCGGTACACAGAGCAGGAACGCCAGCCAATCCGAGTCGGTACACAGAGCAGGAACGTCAGCCGGGCCAGGTCGGTACACAGAGCAGGAACGTCAGCCAATCTGAGTAGGTACACAGAGCAGGGATGTCAGCCGGGCCTGGTCGGTACACAGAGCAGGAACGTCAGCCAATCCGAGTCGGTGCACAGGACAGGAACAAGATGCAGAGTCGTCTGGCAGGCCGGATCGGTACACAGAGATCACACGAAATACAGCAACAAGCGCTGTTACGGAAACACCACGAAAGTGCACCAGATAAGTGACAAGGCCCAGTATTTAAGGACAAATACTGGGCGGGAACAAGTCACTTCAACCAATGAGCGAGATCAATAGAGGAAACTGACAGAATGTCGCCAGCATAGCACGGGCACCGTGATAGCAGATTCCTATTAACCCTGTGTCACGGTTCTTCCCAGGCAGTCCCGCCAGTTGCTGGGGTGCGATGCTTGAGAACGTTGCTCGGGAACGGTGACAGCTACCCTAATCCCTTGCTGCGGCCGTAGCCGGGTTAAAGGTGCTGGCCGCAAAGCCAGATGTCCGATCCCGGTTGAGCCGGGACCCTGACCAGGATGGGAAAAAGGGTACACTGTACAAATGGGACCCCTGGGAATGATGGAGGATCCAAATGGCAGAAGAGACAGCGGACAAATAGCTGCAGCAGAGGACAGGAGAAACAACCGGAACCGGGCTGAGACAGGAGACAGGAACCAAAAAACTACGGCACCAAGGAGGAACTCTGAATGGAGAATATACAGACAGGGGGAGCGAGCCCACTGAGGAAGCCAACAAGACCCCCACCAACTGACCAAGGAAGACAAGGACCAGAGCACAAAACCTCCTGCGAGCCCTGTCCAGAAACACTGAGATAGATCAGACCGCACTTACCTGGTCTCACCACAAGAGGCCGACACGGCGGAGTAAGACCGCTAAACCCGACGACCCATGAACCCAGCCAGGAACACGGGCGAGTGTCTGACAGAACACACAGCTTCTAGAAAGAAAGTGGCACGGGACCTCTGGCTACAACCCAGCTCCAAGGACAGCAAACGGAATAATCAGTGAGCTGCTGCAAACGAACTCCCCAAGCCACAATCCTCGCGCCTACAAACCGAAGCCCACAATTCAGAACGGGATCCCCGGCTGAGGCAAATACCGGTTATCCCGTCCGACACAGGGCCAGGGCAGACTAGACAGGGGGCACCAAGATTCGAGGAGAGCAGAGGCAGCGGGACCGAGAGGGAAAGGAGAGCGGTCTTAGCAGCTGCACTAAAGCCGAGCCGCGCTGAGGGAGAGAGCAAAGGAAGCGCCCGGCCAGAGACACCGACCAACAGCCCGTCAGGCACAGTGTCGGAATGCGAAGGAGACCAGGACCGGGAGAGCGATCCGAAGGGACCCAGAGGAGGACCAGGGTGACCGACACGAGAGAGGTAAGGCAGAAGGGAAGTCGAAGGCAGACCGAGGTCAGTTCGGAGAGTCAGGAGCAAAGCGGGGCAGGCAAAAAATCGAAGTCCTAAAGCAAGCCGAGTTCAAAAACCAGAGAAGGACAAAATAATAACGTGGCAGAGAGTCTACAAAACAAGCTCGAATAATCGGGCAAAGAGAAAGAATCCTCCCAGCAATTTAAATCTACACTAGCCAATAGGAGCAGGGAACTGAGGGAAAAAAAAATTCCTACCTAAGCAAGCCAGGACCAAACTACTTAGGAAAGCAAAGCATGACATCCTGTAACAAGAAGTCCCTCGTGTTTCCACCTAATCCCACTCTGGACCAGGTTATCTTGGATGAGTGGGAAAACTCCTGATATGCGCCTTTCTCTTTCTGAGAGAATTTCTAAGCTGTATCACTTTTCTGAGGCAGCTTTGGTGCAGTGGGCTACACATCCTCAAGTTGATCCCCCTATTTCCAGACTTTCTAACTCTACTGCTCTACCCCTGGCTGATGCCACGGCACTCAAAGATTTGACTGATAGAAGGCTGGAGGCTATTCTGAAGTCTATCTTTGCTGCCATAGGTGCTGCCTTGAGATTTACCTTGGCTTCTATAAATACAAGAAGGGGAGAAAGAGCAGGAGGCGCCCCTTGTGTTGAGTCAACAAAGTATAATGGACCTTCACCAAACACCCAGTGAGTTATACTCACAAAATTAGATGCTGTTAAAACACTTATGTGAGTAACAGCTGTAACGCTTGAGGGGATTATTAACACTGCCCCACAAACTGCAAATCTGTTGTCCTTTGAAGTGAATTGGTCTGCTCCTTTCGAAAACACTCTCCCCAAAGTGATCAACCATATAAAAGCAAACAAAAAATTGGAAGGGCGCCCAATAATGTATTATCGTTTGTCAAATTATTTGTTATAATAACAATGAGAATGGGTACTCACAATCGTGGTGGTCAGTTCATCTGTCATCTCCATCCTCAACTGTCATCTTCTTTTCTTCATCTTTACACTTCTTCAGTTTTCCTGTGCAAATGTAGTGTTGTCCTGTAAAAAAAAAATATTTTAATCAAAATTGTCATGTAGGTTACTCTGCTTCTGCTGCCATCCCTCCATGTACCTTCTGGGCTGTTGTCCAATCCCATCTGAGGGGAAATTTGAATAGGGACTGGCTTTCATATGGCCAGTCCCTGTTCAAAATGGTTCTCACGAGCCTATTGGCTGATATGTGAGGTTATGTAGGGCACAGAACACCTCCCAGCCAATCGGCTTCTAGCTGGAGAGTTGACTCAACGTGCTAGAAGCTGAATGGCTGGGAGGTGTGGTTACTGCAGGGCAGTTTTAAGTGACCTTGTGATCAGGAGGTAGCACGGTACATTCTAGGATGGCTGTATAAAATTTTAGGTGATCCCAAATTTTGTGTGAAGGTGGACCTGAGTGCTTTCTTTTTTATTATTATTATTTTTTATACAGCAGGGTATAGGACAAGGTGGCAATAATACAGTTTGGAGGTATTATACTTTCAGGAGATGTAGCTACTAGAGAGTCTGTATAGGGTATCAACTTTTGTTTTTTTTGTTTCTGGTGTGTAGATAATTACATAACCGAATTGAGGAAAAAAGAATGGCCATCTAACATGTAGAGGACTGAGTTGCTTATCAGACTTCAGGTTTAGAAAATGTTTATGGTCTGTAAAAAATCATCACAAGAGTTGACACTACCTCATGGAGATGATGCCACTCTTCTAAGAACATTTTCACTGTCAGAAGCTCTCATTTATGCACATAGTAATTGCATTCAGCTTCTATGAGCTGTTGGGAGAAGAATAAAAGGAAAATACAAGTGCTTAGGCTATTATCTCTTTGTAATAGGAGTACTCTGGCCCCTTCTTCAGATGCATTCACTTTGATGACAAAAAAGAGCAGAGTTGTGGTGCTTGAGACTCCAGAATCAATGCAAGCTGGTTCCTAAAATGAAGCCGACACTGGCTAAAGAACCCACTGCACCATGAGGTTTACCAGTGTACCTTTCAAAGAATGGCATTTCAGGAGTTCTGACAAGATCTCCATGATATTCTGAACCAAAAGCCTCTGCAGGTATTACTGGATGGTGAGCAGCTGGAGAAGGCATTGCAGGTTGCTGGGCATGAGCAGGCAATACTTGATCCTGATGATCTTGCCAGGAGACCATTCAAGCATCCTATGGGATACATAATAAATGGCCTAATATTCTGGTTATATTCAAGGAGAGGGAACACAATGAGGAGGTGAGGTGGCAGAATATATGCAGATATCTTCACTTCAGTACCACTCTTCCCCTGGGGCTGAGCTCCCAAGTTCATATAGCCATGGGAACTTTAGCTGAGTCTGCCAAGTCACAAGGTAAAATGGGAGAAAGCACAGACCTAGGCAAGCAGAAGTCAAGAAGGCTCAGATGTTATAGGTAGTAAAGAAGTTATAGGTAGGGGAAGGCAAAACAAGATGATGAACAAAGGGCATGCCAAGTCAGTATACATGAAATCAATAATAACGCAGGAGAAGTAAACCCACAGAAGCCAGTGCAACCTCTTTGCATGGGCAATGGCTAGTAGGTTCTATGGGTTTTAATAGACCTTTGTGTGATTCTCCAACATGAATCCATATTGCATGCAAAAAACAGGCATGTGAAGAATGAGCACAAAATCATGGGGATTGTATTATTTCAAAGTAGTAGATTACACTGTATGTTCTCAAACGTCAGCGTGCATTTTGCGAATGTACCTTTACCATACCTACAGGCAAGCTGGGGAACCATCTAGAGCAGATAAGTGTGACAGGTCCTAGGGGCCACATTATTATATTTTATGTATTTAGTTATCATTCTCCACCATACTGGACATGTGGTGGAGAGCAGCAATGGGGTTGCAAGACCCTCCCAGTTTGGGGTCCCTTCTTGGACCCCCAGCATTAATTTTATTTTATTTTTGAACATCCCGTCTGATTGCAAGGATCTCCAATAGTTGAAGTGTTAATCCTTTATTATGGCCCATACAGGCTGTGAGGAAGCATCGCTTTCAGACAAATTGGTCTCAGTTCAAAAGATATAAGACTTTGAATAACCAGATTTAACATCAGTTTTGCATTCTGCCTATAACACCATCATAATACTATCAATTTTCCACAGAAATAGTTAAAAATAAGAAACTGCTAAGGTAAAGTGATCTAGCACCAGTATGGGATTGTTAAAACTGAGTCAATCTGAAAGCAATTGCCCTGGATGGACTCCAAAATAGTATGCCCTCCTCCCTCCCTAATGCATAGCTGGCCTCTTCCATAAATCAAAGTGCTTAATACGTACCCTTATCAAGTCACAAGTATCTTATTCTGCATTCCCCTCCCTCCTGTTTGATATGTGTCAGTGCCTTGAAATGAAACCAGCTTCCCCACTGTTATCTTTTCCATCCCCCTCCCTCATCACCTAAGCTGGGAATTATCTTCAGCTATTCCCATGAGGACTTAACCACTAAACAAGGCATCACTGTAACCCCATACTCCACCACTTCTATATGAAATGGCTTTCCCAGGTCAGCTCCTTTATTTAACTCTTGCATCCTACCCACAAGACCCCCCTCTAGATTGCAGAGTTGAAGGCTGGTCTGTATGAGGTCACAAATGCACTGGCCTATATAAGCTAAGATCTGAACAATTCCATCCTGTGCTAGTATCTCTGAGCCAGATCTTTCTCCTGTTCTCACTGTCCATAAAACATGCCTCCCAAGAAGGATGTACCTGTTAAGAAACCAGTGGCCAAACCTGTGGTGAAGCCTGTGGTAAAGCCCAAAGCAACTGAGCCAGTTCCAGTGGTCAAAGCCAAAGAAACAGAACCAGCCCCAGTTCCTGTAGCAGAGAAACCCAAAGAGCCTCCTATTGACCTGTCCAAAGTAGTGGTAAGTACAGCAGGCTTCATCTCCTGCAGACTACTTGTTTCTTGGGGGTGGTAAAAATGTTTTTGGGAGGCAACGTACAGTATAAGTTTCCAATAGAACAGCCAAGAAAGTCTAAAGCAGAGGTAAGCAAACTGTACAAGTGGGCCATATGCATAAAGACAAAAGTGGAACTATTCTGGGACAAACTAACTAGGGAACACATAAAATATTTGTTCTTCTGAGTCTACCACAGGACAGTCGGACAAGGCTGGTGTGGCAGACAAAGTAAGTGTCGCTCTCTGACTGCCAGTGAACAGTGGAACAAGGCTTGGGTGTCACTGTATGCGCAGTTCTGTGACTGCCAGTGAACAGTGGAACAAGGCTTGGGTGTCACTGTATGCGCAGTTCTGTGACTGCCAGTGAACAGTGGAACAAGGCTGGAGTGTCACTGTATGCGCAGTTCTGTGACTGCCAGTGAACAGTGCAACAAGGCTGGAGTGTCACTGTATGTGCAGTTCTGTGACTGCCAGTGAACAGTGCAACAAGGCTTCTGTGGCAGACTGTGCATATGTGGTTCTGTGACTACTAGAAGACAGTGGAACAAGGCTTCTGTGGCAGACTGTGTATTTGTGGTACTGTGACTACTAGAAGACAGTGGAACAAGGCTTCTGTGGCAGACTGTGTATTTGTGGTACTGTGACTACTAGAAGACAGTGGAACAAGGCTTCAGTGGCAGACTGTGTATTTGTGATTTTGTGACTACTAGAAGGCAGTGGAACAAGGCTTCAGTGGTATACTTTGTATATGTGGTTCTGTAACTACTAGAAAACAGGGGAACAAGGCTTCAGTGGTAGACTGTTCATATGTAGTTCTGTGACTACTAGAGAACAGTGGAACAAGCATTCAGTGGCAGACTGTGTATATGTGGTTCTGTGATTACTAGACGACAGTGGAACAAGTATTCAGTGGCAAACTGTGTGCATGTTTGTATTTCTGTGACTGCCAGTGTAAGTGTGAAATTGTTCTTATAGTGCAATCTAGTTTTCTGCTTCATTTCTCTTGTATTAGGTGATATAATAACCTAAGAAAAAATTCATATAAAATTTCCTGGAAACTGTTGCCTGTTAAAGTTTAACCTTACATTTTAGACATCTATTATCGGTTCCGACTAACATACATATATATGATGTTAATGTGAAGAAATGCATTGGAGACTTCTCCAGCATCCGGTGAGTTACAGAATATGATTTTATGGCTCCAGTGGGATTTGATTTCTCATACAATTGTTACACAGCAGTAAAACGTGTGAAAACCACTAGTATAAATGGGTAAGGAAACATCACTTTTGAAGTGATATATATTGAAGTGAACAGTGTCTGGCAAGGGAGAGTATCACTTGCTATCAGGGGTGATTTTCTTAAAAGAAAGGTACCAGGTCATTTAATGCTGTAATTATGTATTTCTCTCCTAATATCATGTTATGGTGTAGTGTTCTGGTTGTCTCATGTAATATCAGATTTAAAAAGGTTCCATGCCATTAACCTGGCATGACCTTACTGAAAATCATCTCTGCATACCATAAAGTTTACACTAATGACTGAAGAACTCTTCCATACATGGGAACCTTCCTGACCCTGGGGAAACACATAGGACTGGGGATGGGAGTGTCTAAGCAAGATAGGTTGCAGATCAGTATAGTCAGAGCTGCAAAATATGATGTTCGCTAGTACTAGTCAGAAGATGAAAAGTAACTTTCCTCCCAATGTTAAACATACAGAAGAGCATCATTTCTCATCTAATCTGCTGGGTTTTTGTTTTTGAGTATAGGACAGGGAGTGCAGGCTATCTAAATCCACATTACCTGTTAACCCTTTGAGTACCAGAGGGGTGCACAATGCAGTGCTGTACCTTTGCTGGCCTTTTGGCTAACATCACATAAAAATAGGCCATTTTAAAGCAATATTAAATAGGCTAGCTTGAATTAAGGTGAAAGTTCCACAACGTCTGTGATTCTGATTGTTCGTCCATATTTGGTTCTCACAGACCCTCCTAATAATAGTTTTATAGATAATCTCCCAGCTGCCTGCTCCTAATACCCTGTCTGAGTGCTAGATTAATGTGACCCTCAGTTCAGTAAGGTGTGGAAAGGTAACATCTGCACAGTTCAGCTTTCCACTCTCCCTTCGCTTCACCAGGTCATTTCTTGTACTAAAACAGTTGCTATTAGTTTACAACTCCCATCTGCATACAAAGATTAATGGAGGATGATGAGCTTTGTAGTCCAAGAGCAGCTGTAAAGTCTCACATTGTTCTTCTTATACTCTTCTGAGTGCAGGATTGTGGCAAAGTCAGGAAAAAACAATATCACCATATAAATAGAGGCTAATGTACACAATTACAGGGCATACAAAAATAAACTGCACCATATATCTTAACCCGTTGAATGCCAGATGGTCTTTTATGCTAAGAAAAAGCTTCTTAAAGGTGCAGCATAGGGTCAATAAAATACCCCTTTAACCGCCTGACTGTGCCCTCAGTGCTATGAGAACAACCAGGGACGTGCACAGACATTTTGGGGGGTAGGGGCTCAAATGAAAAAAAGGGCACTTCTCATAATTGTTTATTTATTTATTTATTTATTTATTTATTTTTAAAAGGGCACGAGGGAACTTTGGACAAAAAGGGCAGGTGCTCAAGCCCCCCTTGGTGTCTATGTGTGCACGTGCCTGGGAACAACGTTCCTATAGCTCATAACTCACCAGTTCTCTCCCTGTTTGCAGAGTAGATCATAGATCTGCACAGCTGTGAGTCGAGAGCTCCTTACTTGGAGTTCATAGGAACCTCTCCATAGAAGCAACAAATCTGCCATCAAAGAGCTTCTATGGGGCTTCTATGGCTACGGGAGAAGTTCCCATGAGTACCAAGTGAGGTAGCAACATCACCCAGCTGTAAGATTCTCCATTATCTACACCGCAAACTAGGAGAGAATTGGTGAGTTATGAGCTATAGACCACAGCCCAGTGTTTTAAGGGGTCTTTAATAAATACAGCAATGGGGAGATTTTCACTGACACTGGCTACAAACCTTAAAAATGTACGGTTCATTTTTTCATATTTTCACCATTATATGATTTTCTTTGGGGGCCTCTAAATTCAGTGGGCCTCATCTTCTTTCAGCCACTTTCTTCCTTTAACCATTTAAGGACTAGATTTGTGCACAATATATGTATTTACCATCAATCTAGTCCTTAAATGGTTGCATTTTGCAAAGTAGTAGATTGTCCTGGGCAAATGCTAATTTTCCTCTCCAAGCGTTCTTATACAGAGTGATAAATGATGCTAAATGTACAGTTCAGTTACATATAATAGATATACCAAGCATGTTATGTTACTTGGATACAGTCTGCTTGTTAATAGTTCCATACAGAATACATCTCCCTTTTTCTTCTTATTTTCACTTTACGTTACTGCCACTTCTTACACACATGTAAACATAAAGGTGCATTCAGCTCTAGATGTAGAGGTATCAGTCCACTTTTCCACCAACAAGCACCTCTGTATTATCAGATTTTAGAGGCACAACCAGCCTCTAGGTAAAAATAAATCTCCTGGATTGCCTCAGCGCAAGTTCCTCCCAGTTTTCTCCACCAGCTCCATGTTCTTCTGTTCCAAATCTCCTCCTTACCACAGTGCTATCCCTAACTCAGCTTGGACATTCCTCTCCAATAAGAATATACTACTGGCAAGAGGAACTAGATGGATTTTACTAGAGAACTAAATATATATGTCCTAGGCTGCCAATGCTTCCATGCAGTTTTAGCCCTTTGAGTGCCCGAGGGGTACGCAAAGCATTGCTTTGCAATATGAGGCATACCCCTCTGGCACTGAAAGGGTTAAGCACTGCTGTCCTCCTGGTAAACCACCTATTACGAATTTCAGTACACTGGAACAATTGGAAGAGGACACGCACACGTAATTTTCTTGCATTTAAAATTATTTTATTTTTGCTGTGGCAGCTACACTATGCCTTCAGCCATGCTCTGGAGATTGTGCAGATCCCACAGCAAAAATGAAAGCAATTTAAATGCAAGAAAACTGTTCTCTGTAAATTGTTTCATTTTTTATTTTTTCCCACTGATGATCAAAGGCAACCCCACTGAAGGAAATTAAGCAGCTGGAGCTGAGAAGACTGGGTGGAATTTTAGCAGCTGACATCACCAGAGTAAAAAAAACTGAGAGTAAAAACTCTCACCATTGCCATAGAAAACTGTAAGTTCTACAGATCATGTATGGGGATAAAGAAGAGCAGCTTAGTGGTGAATTCACAGATCTGTTGACCTAGTGGCAATGAAGCTGGATGTTAACTACATCTAGTACTTGAAAAATTAATGTAGAAACAGAATTTGACAGCAAATAATAACCATTCAACCCATCTAGTCTGGCCATTTTTCCTACATTTAAAACCTCAAACCTTATTTGGTCCTTTGGTCTTGTCTTATGTTCAGGACAGTCTTATGCCTATCTCCTGTCTGCTTAAATTCCCTTACTGTATTAACTTCTACCACTTCTGCTGGTAGGCAATTACACTTATCAAATAAACTCTCAGTGAAGTACAACTTTCTAACATTACAGCTTAGACTCTGACCCTCTGGTTTTAGACTATGGCCTCTTGTCCTAACATTTTTACTTCATTGAAATGTACTTCCCTCCTGTATTGGAGAAGTAATAAACTGATGAAGTCATCTCCACTTTATCTCCTCTTTATCACTGCTTAGTGAATCGCCTCCCTAATTTCCTTCTCTTGGATGTAGGCATGGAAATCATTTGTCTACACTTCTGTTTAGAATGTCTGTTAGTACATACTGGCAAACACAAACAGCCATCTTTAAGAATATGGAGCAATTTAATGCTGATTTCCTCTGCGCATTGTTAGGAAATGGTGTTAAAAAAGTTTAGAAGAACAGGAATCCCCTGAGACACCCGTGCACTCTTACACTGCTTTCCCCTTGACACAAACAATGTTATAGAAGCAGTAAGATTTTTTTATAAAAATAAAAATATTTATTGTAGGGCTATTTCTGTTGAGTAAAACAAGGGTTCTCCCACTGCTGAGTGAGATGCGTATTTCCAGTGTTATTACTGTTTAAATTGTTAGCTTTTTAAATTAACATTGCCCTCTAGTGGTTAGATTTCAATTAGTTACTCTGTTGCCCTAATATGGGAGAGGTGTGTCACTGGCAAACAGTTCTCCATAGAATGTGATAGAAACTGCTCAGTCATGCTGTCAGTTTGAATTTCAGGAAGTGATCATGCTGTGTAAGGATGTAAGCTTACTGAAGCCTATCTCTGGGTGGGAGGAGCCACCCAGAGATTAGCAGGAAGCTATATACTCTAAGAACAGCGAATAAGGAACCCAGAATGCAGGGAATCAGTAGATAGGCCAAGGGTAGCTTTATTAAGATAATGCAAGTCCAGTGAAACAAGCCAGAGGTCAGGGTAGGCTGAGATGATGCAAGTCCAGTGTAACAAGCCAGAGGTCAGGGCAGGCTGAGATGATGCAAGTCCAGTGTAACAAGCCAGAGGTCAGGGCAGGCTGAGATGATGCAAGTCCAGAGTAACAAGCCAGAGGTCAGTACCTGAGATTATACAAGTCCAGCGTAGCAAGCCAGAGGTCAGTACAGGTTGAGATATAGCAAGTCCAGCGTAGCAAGCCAGAGGTCAGTACAGGTTGAGATATAGCAAGTCCAGTGTAGCAAGCCAGAGGTCAGTACAGGTTGAGATATAGCAAGTCCAGCGTAGCAAGCCAGAGGTCAGTACAGGTTGAGATATAGCAAGTCCAGTGTAGCAAGCCAGAGGTCAGTACCTGAGATTATACAAGTCCAGCGTAGCAAGCCAGAGGTCAGTACAGGTTGAGATATAGCAAGTCCAGTGTAGCAAGCCAGAGGTCAGTACCTGAGATTATGCAAGTCCAGTGTAACAAGCCAGAGGAGGTTGGTTGGAAGACCCCAGGAGAAAGGCTGGCTGGAAGAAAGCTGGCTGGCCTGGAGGACTGCAGGAAAAGACTGAACTGAAGACCCCAGGAAGAAGCTGGCTGGCCTGGAGGACTGCAGGAAAAGGCTGTGCTGGCTGGCCTGGAGGGTGCAAGTCCAGTGTAACAAGCCAGAGGAGGTTGGTTGGAAGACCCCAGGAGAAAGGCTGGCTGGAAGAAAGCTGGCTGGCCTGGAGGACTGCAGGAAAAGACTGAACTGAAGACCCCAGGAAGAAGCTGGCTGGCCTGGAGGACTGCAGGAAAAGGCTGTGCTGGCTGGCCTGGAGGACTGCAGGAAAAGGCTGTGCTGGCTGGCCTGGAGGACTGCAGGAAAAGGCTGTGCTGAAGGATGCAGAGCCTGCAAGCAGGAAGAGCTGGAGCACGAAACTGCGGCAGGTATACCGCCCGGGACTCAAGCGACAACTGAACCCCGAGTCCCGGTTGCCGCCAGTTTAAATGAAGAACGCCGGGCGCCCAAGGAGTGACGTCGGTGCGACGACCGACGTCAGGCCTTGCTACTGCGCATGCGCGAGGACGCGCGCATGCGCCCAGCCGTCCTGAAGCCAGTAGAGCTACTGGCAAGGACGGCGAGGGATCTGACAGTTCCCCCCCTTTACGACCAACCTCCGGGTGGTCAGGTCAGCAGGTCGGTCTGGATGACTCCGATGAAAGTTACGAATACAAGCCATGGTGTTGAAGTTGCCTGCGGGTTCCCAGGAGCGGTCTTCTGGGCCATACCCCTTCCAATGTACTAGGTATTCCAAACGGCCTCGACGAAAACGAGAGTCTAGAATCTCCTGAACCTCGAACTCATCAGGATCTGTAATGGAAACAGGAGGGGGTCTAGAAGGTTCTCGACCAGGAAACGTGCTGGGAATCCATTTCTTCAATTGAGAGATGTGGAACGTTGGGTGAATCCGGTATGAGGTAGGTAGTGCCAGACGATATGCTACTGGATTAATGACCTGAGTGATAGAAAAAGGTCCCAAGAAGCGAGGTCCCAATTTTTTGGTGGGACATGAAAGGCGAACATGTGAAGAGGACAGCCATACTTTATCCCCCATCTGTAGTTCAGGTCCTTTCTGTCGGTGTTTATCAGCATAACGTTTGTAGTCTTGCTGTGCAGATCTCAGAATTTGACTGAACACATGATGAGACTGCTGTAATTGTTGTATTCGTTGATTAGCCTCTGGGACTGGAGTGATGGGGGTGAGTCCTGGTAGAGCTGCCGGGTGGTATCCATAGTTGGCCAAGAAAGGAGAGTTTTTTAAGGTACTGTGATAATGATTATTATAAGCAAATTCTGCCATGGGGAGTAAGTGGTACCAATTATCTTGTAAGTGAGAAGAGAAGCACCGTAAGTACTGTTCCAAAGTCTGATTGGTCCTTTCTGTCTGCCCATTTGTTTGTGGGTGGTATCCTGAAGATAGGTTACTGGAAATTTGAAGACCGGCACAAAATGCTCTCCAGAATTTTGATGTGAATTGGGAACCTCTGTCTGAAGTAATGGATTGTGGTACTCCATGAAGACGGAAGATTTCCTGTAGATACAAAGAAGCAGTTCGACTGGCTGAAGGTAGACCTTTGCTTGGGATAAAATGAGCCATTTTAGTAAATCGGTCTACTACGACCATAATGGTATTATGTTGGTTTGAACCTGGTAAATCCACAATGAAATCAATTGTTACATCTCTCCAAGGACCAGAAGGTATGGGTAAAGGATGGAGCAAACCGGATGGTTTGGTGTGTTGACTTTTGGCTCTGGCACAAGTGTCACAAGAAGATACGTAGTGATTGACGTCCTGCTTTAAGTTTGGCCACCAGAAATACCGCTGAATGGCTTCTACGGTCTTTTGGACTCCCCCGTGGCCTGCAACAGGAAGATCGTGGAACTGGTGAAGAGTCTCTTGACGGACAGATTCAGGGACAAAAACTGTATTTTGCTTATACAATAGGCCATCAGTGAAGGTTAAGGCGTGTAGTTGTATCAAACGAGGAGACGGAGTGGTGGCTCGTTTGATATGTTCCAGTAAGTTGGTGGTGACAAGGAGGAATTGACGTGGTTGCAAAATTGTATCAGGAAGTGTAGTAGTATTGGAAGGTACCGTATACATCCTGGACAATGCATCTGCTTTCAAATTTTTTGAGCCCGGCCTGTAGGTGATGTGTAGTTGGAACCGTGCAAAGAACATTGCCCATCGGGCTTGACGAGGGCGTAGTCTGCGGGCTGATTGGAGATATTCTAGATTTCTGTGATCTGTATATATTGTAATAGGATACTCTGAACCCTCTAATAAGTGTCTCCATTCCTCCAAGGCGCATTTAATAGCGAGCAATTCCTTGTCTCCCACATCATAATTTTGTTCGGCAGGTGTGAGACGCCTGGAGTAGAAGGCTACTGGATGTAAACGATCTTTAATGCCCATATGTTGCGACAGTACTGCCCCCGTAGCGATATTGGAAGCATCAACTTCTAAAAAGAAAGGTTTATTGACATCAGGTTGT
The DNA here is from genome assembly GCA_037306005.1 of Rhinophrynus dorsalis. NCBI lineage: Eukaryota > Metazoa > Chordata > Amphibia > Anura > Rhinophrynidae > Rhinophrynus > Rhinophrynus dorsalis. The sequence continues at coordinate 474,854,177 of CM074719.1, read as the reverse complement.
TGTAGAATAGGTGCTTGCGTAAAATGAAGTTTTAAACGGTCAAAAGCTTGTTGAGCTTCAGGAGTCCACTGAAAACTGGCATCTTTCTTGGTTAAACATGTGAGTGGTGAAATACATTTTGAGAAATCCCGGATAAAGCGTCGGTAGAAGTTGGCAAAACCAATGAACCTCTGAATTGCCTTCTTGTCAGATGGTATGGGCCACTTCAGTATAGCTGTTATCTTACGAGGATCCATCTCTAATTGCCCTGGGGAAACAAGGAAACCTAGGAATTCGATCTTAGACACTTCAAAAGAACATTTCTCCAATTTAGCGTACAAACCATGTGTACGAAGCCTAGTTAACACTCTCCTGACATGACTGCGATGTTCTTGTAGTGAATGTGAGAAGACAAGAATGTCATCTAAGTAAATGACAACAAACTGATCCAGAAGATCCCGAAAAACATCATTTACGAAATGCTGAAATGTTGCAGGAGCGTTACATAACCCGAAGGGCATCACGGTGTATTCAAAGTGTCCATATCTGGTTCGGAAGGCGGTCTTCCATTCATCTCCCTTGCGGATGCGAACCAGGTTATATGCTCCTCGTAGATCGATTTTTGAGAAGATCTTTGCAGTTGACATGCGTTCAAACAATTCTGGGATCAGTGGTAACGGATAGCGATTTTTGATAGTAATGGCATTGAGTTCCCGATAGTCCACGCAGGGGCGTAGACCACCGTCTTTCTTGGGTACAAAGAAAATCCCAGCTCCAGCTGGAGAAGTGGAAGGTCGAATAAATCCTTTCTCCAGATTTTCAGAGATGTACTCTCTAAGGTGTTGCAGTTCTGGTCCGGATAGAGGATAGATATGTCCATAGGGGATAGTAGATCCAGAGAGAAGTTCGATAGGACAATCATATGGTCTATGAGGTGGAAGAAGGTCAGCCCCTTTTTTATCAAACACATCTGAGAAGTCCTGATAGACCATGGGTATGGTTGACGTTGTAACACAGGTCAATAGTTTAGGCTCTGTTTTGATAAGACATTTTTCTCTACAGTGGGTGGAAAGAAAGGTTACAGTCTTGGAAGACCACTTAATATGGGGGTCGTGAATTTGTAGCCATGGAAGACCCAAAATAAGAGGAAACAAAAGAGATGGAACAACTTCAAATTTAATTTCTTCTCTATGATTTACAGCAGTGAGAAGATACAGAGGTAAAGTTTCATAAAGAATGGGACCTGACTGTAGGTAGCTTGCATCCGCCATCTGAAGCGTGAACGGTTGGGTTTTGCGTTTGATGGGTATACCCAAGGATAACGCTGTCTCCTGGCTCAGGAAACAACTACTGGCTCCGGAATCTATGATGGCCGACACCTCACTCTACTGTGTGTTCCACTGTAGAATAACAGAGAGGGATATGTAAGAAGAAGTGGGCAACAGAATAGAAGCGGATGATGTTGCAGGTAAAAAATGCCTACCTTGGGAAGGCCTTGGTCTGGTATCACAAGTCCTGAGATGGTGACCCCCTTTTCCACAATAGAGGCAAAGATTTAGAAGGCGTCTACGGTCTCGTTCAGCTTTAGACAGAGGTCCCCGTAGAACACCCAGCTGCATAGGCTCCTCTGTGGTGGTGACGGTAGCAGGTGGTTGAGATGAAGCTGGAGTACGATGGGGAGGAGAAGAAGTAGCAGAGCGTTCACGCCGCCGTTCTCTCAAGCGGCGGTCAATTTGTATGGAGAGATGAGTGATCTCGTCTAGTGTAACTGGTATAGGTACTCTAACCAGTTCGTCCTTCAGGCTTTCAGATAGACCCAGACGAAATTGATCCATGAGCGCAGCTTCATTCCACTTTGAATCAATTGACAGACGACGGAAGTCAGCAATGTAGTCCTCAACTGGGCGTCTCCCTTGGGTTAGGGACCTTAATGCTACTTGAGCTGAGGCCGTTTTAAAAGGGTCATCATATAATGAATCCATAGCCTGCCGGAAAGCCTGCCATGTAGTTAATACAGGACTGTTGGTCTGTAAGAGGTGATGGGACCAGCCCTGTGGTTCTCCTCCTAACAATGTGATGGTAGTAGGTACTTTGGTGAAGTCAGAGGCATAGGTACGTGGGTTGATTGAGAACAGTAACTCACAAGCCGTGATGAAGGACCTGTACCGGGCTCTATCCCCATAAAATCTTTCAGGCAGGAGAACACGAGGTTCCGGAGCAGAGTTCATCTCAAGGCTAGGAAGAGGTGGTGTAGAACCACCTGCTGCTTGGGTTAAACTTGGTTGGAGGTCCTGTAGTTGCTGTTGGAGATGTGTTTGGTTGGCCTGTAACTCCTGTACAGAAGCAGTGAGAGCAGCTATCCGACTACCCAGGGTATTTAAAGCTTCGAGCAACCCCGCGGGTTCCATAACAATTTTGGGGCTCAGTTGTTACTGTAAGGATGTAAGCTTACTGAAGCCTATCTCTGGGTGGGAGGAGCCACCCAGAGATTAGCAGGAAGCTATATACTCTAAGAACAGCGAATAAGGAACCCAGAATGCAGGGAATCAGTAGATAGGCCAAGGGTAGCTTTATTAAGATAATGCAAGTCCAGTGAAACAAGCCAGAGGTCAGGGTAGGCTGAGATGATGCAAGTCCAGTGTAACAAGCCAGAGGTCAGGGCAGGCTGAGATGATGCAAGTCCAGTGTAACAAGCCAGAGGTCAGGGCAGGCTGAGATGATGCAAGTCCAGAGTAACAAGCCAGAGGTCAGTACCTGAGATTATACAAGTCCAGCGTAGCAAGCCAGAGGTCAGTACAGGTTGAGATATAGCAAGTCCAGCGTAGCAAGCCAGAGGTCAGTACAGGTTGAGATATAGCAAGTCCAGTGTAGCAAGCCAGAGGTCAGTACAGGTTGAGATATAGCAAGTCCAGCGTAGCAAGCCAGAGGTCAGTACAGGTTGAGATATAGCAAGTCCAGTGTAGCAAGCCAGAGGTCAGTACCTGAGATTATACAAGTCCAGCGTAGCAAGCCAGAGGTCAGTACAGGTTGAGATATAGCAAGTCCAGTGTAGCAAGCCAGAGGTCAGTACCTGAGATTATGCAAGTCCAGTGTAACAAGCCAGAGGAGGTTGGTTGGAAGACCCCAGGAGAAAGGCTGGCTGGAAGAAAGCTGGCTGGCCTGGAGGACTGCAGGAAAAGACTGAACTGAAGACCCCAGGAAGAAGCTGGCTGGCCTGGAGGACTGCAGGAAAAGGCTGTGCTGGCTGGCCTGGAGGGTGCAAGTCCAGTGTAACAAGCCAGAGGAGGTTGGTTGGAAGACCCCAGGAGAAAGGCTGGCTGGAAGAAAGCTGGCTGGCCTGGAGGACTGCAGGAAAAGACTGAACTGAAGACCCCAGGAAGAAGCTGGCTGGCCTGGAGGACTGCAGGAAAAGGCTGTGCTGGCTGGCCTGGAGGACTGCAGGAAAAGGCTGTGCTGGCTGGCCTGGAGGACTGCAGGAAAAGGCTGTGCTGAAGGATGCAGAGCCTGCAAGCAGGAAGAGCTGGAGCACGAAACTGCGGCAGGTATACCGCCCGGGACTCAAGCGACAACTGAGCCCCGATTCCCGGTTGCCGCCAGTTTAAATGAAGAACGCCGGGCGCCCAAGGAGTGACGTCGGTGCGACGACCGACGTCAGGCCTTGCTACTGCGCATGCGCGAGGACGCGCGCATGCGCCCAGCCGTCCTGAAGCCAGTAGAGCTACTGGCAAGGACGGCGAGGGATCTGACATGCTGTCACTCTCTTCTTCACTATTTGAACTGTTATATATTTGAATAAAACAATTGACATCAGTAGGAGTTACTTTGTTTTATTTAGCAGGAGAAGCACCATAACAAAGGTTTTCATTAAAATATTACTTCTCGTTTAAAGGGGATATTTACGCTAGTAATAAGTGGTTCTTTATTTGTTTAACAGATTAATTCACCTAAGTGTGCTTCATTCAAATGTCTGACATCTATCAATTTTTGCATTATATCGGCAATTTCATGTATACAGGAACTCTCAAACCAGCCTCTAGGTCACACCTCCTCGAATCTAATAATGCACTGCAATAGACCTGAATGGATCACATGGTAAAACCAAATGTTATCAAATTATAAATAAACACATTTCAATGGACTACAAGACAGACCAAAGACAATTAAAATAATATACAGATATAACTGGCTGCTGTTTGCAGGATATGTACCTAAGTAAGTCATCCTTTTAAACAAACTAAGAGTCACTTATTCAAAGGTTATATGTCTCTTTTCATGAGAACATTTTCTGCATATATATATATATATATATACTGATACATAGGTGATTGGTGGTGAAGCACCATTAACCCTTTGAGTGGCACTCAAAGGGTTAAATCAATTCCTGTACATATTTTAGAGCAGAGTTGTATTAGTAGATCCCCCTAATGAGACTGATACTGTGTTGTGTTTGTGTATGAGATACAGACACAGAGAGAAACAGAGAGATACAAATAACATTTCAAATAAAAGATGGTGAAAGACACAGAGAGAGAGAAAGACCTTGTGACTGATGTGGAAGGTGTCTGTTTCTTTTGCTAGGAATCCCTTGAATGTCAGAGGGCATTGGTTATCCTTCTGGCACTCAAATGGTTAAGTGTGTGAAGAAAAATGTTTCTCTGGTTTAGTCCTGGGGACACACCAACACGTGCGCTATTCTGGGTAAGTGGCTAAATAACTGTGACTGCGCTATCTTTGCTTAAAGGGGAAGTAACACCTCCTAATAATACATTGTGACTTACCTTATTGTGGCATTAAAATCATCATGGCCTCTATGAATTTTGCCCTTGTGCCTTGGTTCAAGTGATAACATCTTAAGGTATAGTAATGGTTGATTTTAACCTGGTTTAATATTGTAGATATTAAAAAAACAAATCAGTTGTTATAAGTCCGGTTGCTCATGCTCTAGTCTGAGAGATAAACCTGTTTCCCCCTCCTGACCCTTTCACAGATGTCAGTCTCTAGCTGACAGCAGAAGATTCTTGTCCCAGGACAGGCACAACGGTTCTTCAGCAGAGCTGAAACTGTGCTATCTAAAAAGAACTACTTCATTGTAACGGTCTACAAATTGTGCTTGCAAACCAGGCACACTTTGTAGACCATTCTAACTAAGTCATTCTTTTTAGATAGTGCTATTTCCGCTGTGCTGGAGAGCCACCGTTGGGTCACATGACTCGAATCTCCTGCTATCAGCTAGAGGCTGATGTCTGTGAAAGGGGCGGGAGGGGGAACAGGTTATATCTCTCAAACTATAAAGGTTTGAGAGACCGGACTTAAATTAATTGATTTCTTTTTTAATATCTACAATATTAAACCAGGTTAAACTCAATCATTTCTATCCCTTTAAGTCAATACTTGATGTTTTGTCTATGGAGATGGATATGACACTTGCTGGCAGTTTTTAAAAATTAAGCTGGCATAGTGCCTAACCCTTTAAAGGAGAAGTAACACTAACACCTCCTAATAATAACCCCCCCGCTAACATTACTATGGCAAGAAAAACCTAATAACCCCTACTTTCCTTGATTCACGAGTTAAATGTTAATCAGTCCTGGATGTCATGTCTATGAAGGAGGACATGTCAGATGCTAGCATGCCCACAATGCACAAACTCTGTCCACCGCACACAGTAATCCTAACCTTTTAGAAGACCAAAGGAGTACGTACCCTACTGGTCTTTAAAAGATTAAGAAGGCTTGTGGACTCTGTCAGCTTCAGTCTGAAACAACTGTCAACGGTCATGTCTGCCTCTGGGACTGATTCAAGAGCTTGTCTATTTGAACAAACTAAGGCTCAAGGACAAAATTCATATGGGAGCATTAGGATTTCCCAGCATAGTAATGCCAGTGGAGAGTTGTTAGGAGGTGTTCTTTCCCCTTTAAGGACCAAAGTGGTGCCCAATGCGTTGCTTCACAATGCTTTGACATTTTGCTTCTCAAAGTGCCTCTGGCATTCAAAAGCAGAGGTGTAACTATAAGCCACCGGGCCCTGGAGCAGAAACTGCCATGCCCCCCCGACCACATTTCCCCCCATTACCCGCAATCTCCACATTGCCCCCATCTTCACATTGCCCCCAGTCTCCACATTGACTCCGCATTGCCCCCCAATCTCCACCTTGCCCCTACTAACCCCCCCCCATATCCATCTCCTACCACCCTGGTGGTCTAGTGGCGTGGCATGAGATCTGTGCCTCCTTCGGCACAGACCTCTGTAGAGCTGGAGCTCCCTCGCAGTTCTCAGTAATTCAGAGAGCTGGGAGATGATTTTATCTCTGCATTACTAGAGCACCGGAGAGGGAGATCAACTGTTAGAGGACTGTGCCGAAGAAGCACAGACCTACCTCCTGGGGGTGCCGGGCGTGGAGGTTGCAGGGGGCGGCCCCTGCAACCCTAATTGTTACGCCAGTGTTCAGAGGGTTAAGATTACCACGTACAGGAGGTGGAGTTTGTAGGGTTATCATGGAAACCTGACCTGTTTGGTATGCGCCAAGGACAGGCTCTAGGAAACACTGGTGCAGAGCATGTAAGCTGTGATCCTGTCTGTGTATGCTTCTTGTACGTATTAGTATGGACTGAATGGCATTGTACTAAAAAGAACTGCAGCAATTCTGTTATATATCGGGATTTAACTCCTTCAATGCTTTGCAGTGAGTTGGAGACCTCTCTATCAGTCATGATGTTAAAAGCAGCATTTAAAGGGACAAAACCACCTAAAAACAGTGGTGGTGAGTTTAAAAGAGCTGTCACCTCTGTATTATATACATTTTTATTTTGAAAGCTAGTTCTGAGTTATTTAGATTTCTAGATTATGCTAATTAAGGCATACTGTGCACTGTAGTACCTGATTTAGTCCTACATTACCTTTTCCACTCACTGACACTACGCAGCAATGCATTGCCCACATCCCCTTGCACTGAAAGGGTTAAGGGTCAGGGAATGGGTGAGGTAAGATATGAAGTGCCTGCCCCACATGTACTAATTAGCATAATCTAGAAATCTAATCTAATTCCAAACAAAAGGATGACCTGCACAACAAAATCACCCAAGTAGCTTTTATAGGATAGTCTCCTTTTAAATCAATGGGAATTTTTATTTGTTCCGTAGAGTGCAGCTAGCATGCTTCAGAATTTCCCAAGTTCATTATAATACATGAAAGTCAATTGGTCTGGCTCTGACACAGACTTATTTCCTAGACTTGTGCCAGCATAGCTTCCAACTGTCACAATGTTACATTTATACACTCTTAGGAAGCTGTGTTTGAATTAGTAGACAGGAGCCAAGACAGCTGAAAACTGAAGACATATATGTTACTTTTTAGGTTAATAGCAAAAGAAGCACAGTGTTGGCCATGTAACAAGAGCCAGAGGGAAGCAAGACAGATTCCATTGTATCACTGGTAGCCACAGACCAACACATACACCATCTGACACCAAATGCTTTTTCTACTGTCCCAATGTTAGCCATAGAATCATACATACTCTTTCTGCTTCCCCAGCCTTTTCCCACTGGTAGCCAAAGAATCACACACACTTTCTGACACCCCAGTCTTGTTCCAATGTCCACTGGTAATCGCACACTGACGCATACACAGCACCCCAGCTGTTTGACACTACAGCATTGTTCCACTGTCCACTGGTAGTCACATAATCACACATATACACTGTCTGACAACCTAGCCTTGTTCTACTGTCCCATTGGTAGACACAGAATCACACATACACTGTCTACTTACCAAGTTTTGTTCCAATGATAGCTAAAGAATCACACACACTTTCTGACACCAAAGTTTTGTTCCACTGCCCACTTGTAGTCATATATCCTAACACACACTTTCTGAAATCACAGTCTTGTTCCACTGTCCAGAACTGCACATTCACAGCTTGTTCCACTGGAAGACACAGCACAATACATAAAATTTCTGACACCTCACCCTTGTCCCACTGTCCTCCGATAGTCATATACCATAACACACACACACTGTCTGACACCCAGCCTTGTTCTGCTATGTACTGGTAGTCACAGACCCACACATACATTATGTGACACACCAGCCTTGTTATACTGTTGACTGTTTAGGATTCAAATTGTTAAAAGCCCCATTCAAATCAATGGGAATTTGGGGAATTTTTATTTGTTCCCCCACAGTTCAGTTCATTTGTCCAAAAATGCTCCCTTTTTTGTGAACAGGGAATGCACCATTTTCTTGAGTACCACCCTTAGGTACTTTTGATGAATAAGTTATTAGAACTAAACTGTTACTGATTTGTGCATGTTGTTTTTGGAATTGGTGAACTTTTGTACATTTCTATTAAATATATGTCAAGAATTCAACATCAAGGCATTATTAAGTGTTTTGGGCAATCACAAAAAATGCAAAAATATATGGCTTTCAAAAAAATATTGAATGTTTTCTTGCTTGCTACCCCTAGTGCCATAGTCAGCGATCTAAACAGCTGCAATTCTGGGACGAACCAACAGCACAATAGGTTTGGACCAGAACTGCACCACATTACCATACTGAACGTGACTCTTAGTGACTTGTGTGACCATCTCACTGGTAACTTAAACTGGACCTGTCAAGTCAAGTGTAGTTAATTTTAACCCTTTGAGTGCCAGAGTGGTACGGAATGCATTGCAAAGCAATGCATTCTGTACCACTCTGGCACTCAAAGGGTTAAAGAGAATGTAAACACATTCTGTATATTGTACTATCCTCTTGTTTATAATAGAAATACTTTTTTTTTAGAATTCAACTTTAACTGCTGTGGCACTTTTTGATAATATGTTTCTGCACTGGGCCAATATTACCATACACTGTGTTGTGGAATTATTGCTATTGCCAAATTATTCCGCTGCTCTGTACAATATAGAATAAATATACAAAGACATAAACAGTACAGACAAAACAAAGGAAATGCAAGGGTCTGAGGACCCTGCCCATGAAAGCTTACATTCTGGAGGAAGGTAGTGTGGGACAAAGAAGGTGAAAGTTCTATGGGCTGTAAGTGCCTACTGCCACATGAACTGCTGGTTGGTCGGTGGGAAATAGAACTGCTTTTCAGTGCAGTGGTCCAGTCATGTAGCATGTCTATTCAGGAGAAAAAAGCTCAGTGTAAGCATTGAGGTCCTGATGAGGGATGTGGGTGGGAGAGTGATAGAAAGAGTATGAGATTGTGTAGAGGTTGTACAAGCTGTTCATCTGGCCTTCTTCATAACAGTTTTGGGGGCAGTTGATTGGCTTCTCTGAAAAGATGAGTGTCTGAAGGTCAGAATGCTGGGTGCTTGGATTAAAATGTTGGCAGTCTCTTTTTGACAAAATGTCAAATTGGCATAGAGGGAGGTGCCATGAGTTGGAGATTGACCGAATGTGGAGAATAAAAGATAGGGAGGAAGCAAAGGTGACTCCCCAGCAGAGTGATCTGGAGATTGGCATGATTGTACTGTTGTTCACATTGAGGGGAATATTAGGGGAAAGGCTGGTTGAAGAGGGAGGGGATATTGTTAGTTCCATTTTAGTCAGGTTGAGTATTTGGCTGTGGGAGAACATCCAGGAAGACACAACAAAGGAACAATTGGGTACATGGGACAGGAGGTAAGAGGAGAAATCTGCAAAGGAAAGATGGGTTTGGGTGTCATCAGCATAGAGATGATGGTGACACACAAATTCGATTATTAGATTCCCAAGGGAAAATGAGTATATTTAAAAGAGAAAAGGAGCCAAGTATAGACCCTTGTGCTATGCCAGCAGACAATGGTATGAGTGAAGAAATGGAGCCAGAGTAGGAAACAAAACAGCAGAAGATACAAGATGATACCCAAGAGGGCAGTGACACCGAGGCCAAGAGAATGGAGGACTTGGAGGAGAAGCAGATGATCCACTGTATCAAAAGCAACTGAGGGATCCAGGTAGTAGCCTTTTGACTTAGCACAGAAAAAGTAAATCGCCACTTTAGCGAAAGTAATCGCAATGGCATGATAAGGGAAGAATCCATCTAGGCCAAGCCTACACACTGGGATCATTATTAATAGTACAGCAAGTGATATCTTTGGCCTTGAAAAGATACCTAGCATACTGTACAGGCAATTAGCATCAAGGACCAAACAGTGCCACCAAACATAAGGGTTATTTTCTCCAAAACTATTTATTTTTAATTATCAGTAAAATAAACTTGTCTTAAAGGGATAGTAATACTTAAAATGTAAAAAAATATATGTTGTAGGGGTTATCCCCCTGAGTAAAACAAGGGTACTCCCACTGCTGAGAGATATTTTATTAAAATATTATAACAGCTCAAACTTGAATTTTTTAGGTGCAATATCACAGTGGCCTGAAATTGTACAGTGGCACTGTTCCTACACCATCCTATGGAATGCTCTGGTCCATAGACCATAAATCTCCATAGGATGGTGTATCAACAGCGCCACTGTAAATTTTCAGGCCACTGTGATATTGCACCTTAAAATTTCAAGTTTGAGCTGTTATAATTTTTTAATAAAATATCTCTCAGCAGTGGGAGTACCCTTGTTTTATTCAGGGACATAAACCCTACAACATATATTTTTATACATTTTAAGTATTACTATCCCTTTAAGTTGACACGTCAGTTTAACTATAATTCTGTAAATGCAGGCAGCCTGTAGTGCATAGCATCGATGCTACTGGTTTATAGGTAAATTCTGTGTGTATATCCTGAAGTGTATATGGAGAAGATACATACATTTTTGAGTTTTTAAATAACAGTCCAGGTTGTGCTGAGTTGTCAAGGGGAGGTGTGTGAATAATGGGGGGCAGGTGGCGTCACTGGTAGAAAGTGTTCTTCCCTATAACAGCTGCATGCAGTAAGTGGATTAGCACCTTCTTGTCCCTCTTTTCTTAGGCTACTAAGGATGATCATCATGTAGCAGGAGATTAAAAGAGGGACGGCCAGGCGTGTGGGCATAGCGCAAGGAAGCACATCGAATGATATAAAAAGCTATAAAGGAAAAAAAGGGAGGGGTGGGCTTGTTATCCCTGAAAGTGTTTTCTGTTATACGATCACTGAGAAAGTCACAATGTACAGTTCAAGATGAACTCAAAATGGCCAACCACCTTGAAGCTAATGATATAAATAGCCAGGTAACTTGATAACATGTAACACTCATGGTATATGGGAGACAAAAGGTGCAATTATAAACTTTCTAAAAAAAATACAGTCTTGCCGTGATTATATGCCGGAAAGAAAAGTCCCCACTGTAATGCACTTACAGTATCATACTATCATACTGCATATGGCATATACATCAAGCTGCAGCACTCAAACAGTTAATGGGGAACTATATCACCCCTATACAAGTTTGGTTCATAATGATCTTCATAAAACAATAAGCTGTAATAATAGGTGCTTTATTTTCTTACACAATACGTGTTATGGTGAAATTTAATGTTTTAAAAAGGAGTCGGGGCCTTACTTCCACACACACTGCGGTTACAGCTCTGAACCGCAACCTGACAATCCTCGTCTGTCCCTTCCCCAAGTATTGTCACGTTCCAACTTCCTCCAATGAAGGAGGATTTCTCCATGTAAGCTGGAGCGCTCTCTAGCCAATGAGAGCACTCCAGCTTACATGGAGAGATCCTCCGTCATAGGAGGAGGTTGGAACGAACCGCTTCCTGGGGAGGGGAGCAGACGAAGATTGACAGGCCACTGGCAGCGTTCTACCCGCAGTCTGTCCGGAAGTAAGGCCCGGCTCATTTTTAAAACTTTAAATTTCGCCAAAGCACACATTGTATAAGAATTTAAAATAACTATTACTGTTTATCGCTTTATGAAGATCATTATGAGGCAAATTTGTATAGGGGTTATAGTTCCCATTTAAAGGGAAAGTAATGCTTAATATTAAAAGATATATTACAGAGTTTATCCCGCCAAGAAAAACAAAGATATGCTCAATGCTGAGACATATTTATTCCAAAGTTATTTCAGCTGTAACTTACATTTTTGGGTACAGTGCTTCCATGGCCTGAATATTGATGGTGGTTGTTTTACTACAGAAGTCTATGGACGGCTCTGGTCAGCTGACCATAAACCTCCACAGGATGCTGTAGCAACAGAATCACTGTAAAATGCTGTGACATAGAGGTAGCACACCCAAAAAGTGCAAGTATTGCTTAAGATATTTTCCATAGTATACAATATGATCCCTTTAAAGTTAGTTACCCTTTGGATGCTAGATACCTCTCTAGTGAATTGCTTCTCAATGTGTTGGAGGCATCTCTACCATCCAAAGGGTCTAAAATATTGTATAAATATTTTGAAATCCTAATGTGCTACTATATTTTGGAATGAGGGAGTGAGCATCAAGTACAACCCCCCTTCACACACACACACACACACGTGTAGTCAGTATATATTTTTGCAGTGTTGTATCAAAAGCTGCCATCTTGATGGATTTCATGCCATGGAAGTAATGCACCCCAAAAATGTAAATCTGAGCTGCAATAATGTTTGAACACAGCATTGGTCAACAGTGGGAATACCTTTACTTTGCACATCAGAATATATCCTGCAATGTGTAGTTTTCAATATTAAATGTACCATCCCTTTAAACAGGTAAGATTACCCCTCCAGCAGTGTGGATCTATAGTGACTTGTGTAAAGTTTGAACATGTAGACTCTCCATGCTTATCTTCGAACAAACAAATATAAAGAATATAGCCTCAGAAATAAATGTGACGTGTACCTCTCTGGCATTTAATGTGTTAAACAGATTTATGCATCCACAAATCCTGGATTTGAGCTACAGTGGCATACACTGGGTAGAGTTTGCTGTCCTTCTTGTCACTGTGGTTTAAGGCCAGATTCTTGGATGAATACAGTTATTGTGGCTAGTGCCTCCTTTGCTTTTTTCTTCTGTCGTCACTGAGGAATCTGATAACAGTGAAGTTGATGTACTGGTGCCATTCTGGGGCAAATAAACTGCTCCACAGCAAACTAATACAAATTCCCTTATTACAAAGAATTGCATTGGAGAACTTGCTAGCAGGGGAGTCTGCAGACATTTTCCGGCTCCAGATGCCCATGTTTGCTAGCATTTAAGACTCCTTTAAATATATGAGCATTTTGGGAATCTCCCATGATGCAGTTGGTTACTCCAGATTTGTACCAATTTTTTTACTACATTGGCCTCAGTGCTGCCACCACTTCTTTCCCCAAATAGCACACGTACTTTCAGACAGTTGCCAACTGCTGGGTTATAGCAACATATCACCCTCTCTGTGCTCCACCTGGGAGCAGCAGAGATGTTCAGCTTTCCACTGTAATGAGTTATACACTAAGCTGCAATTACTTGTGTCTTGTAAAATTAACTATGTTTATTGTTATTGGCTGCTGTTAAAAGGAAAGTGTCAGCTGAAAATATGTTTTTCTAGACAGTTTCCATGTGTTACAATGCCTTTAAACCCCAGTTTGGTGTACCGTAGTAGGAGCCTTTCCCAGATAGCTAGGGTACCAACTGAGCTCACTGTACTAGCAGCAAGAGCCATGTGCATAACTAACAATTCCTGGGCAAGTACTAAACATACCCCTGATGAGTACACTGGAATAGTGTCACGGTTTCCCAAGAATAATTCAGGAGTCAGACCGGTATAGTAACAATGACAATCTTTATTAAACAGTACAAACAGAATATAACAATAAGTAGGAGTAATCACAGGCACTAGACACAAGCAACAGTAGAGGTCCCACTAGAGGTCAGCAACTCTATCAGGAATAGGAGTCTGCCTAAATGAGGGAACCTCTAACAGAGACAGTCATGCGCCCCTGTAGTCTCTGTATCCGGGAAGGTACTCAGGAAGCGCTGCTAGAGACAACCTGACTCACGACTTCAGTCAGAGGGAAGGCAGAGGGGTCTTCCAAAGGGCAGAGATAGGAAGATACACTGACGTACCCCTGCCGTCAGTTCCAAGGAGTAGTCAGACGCACATCTGCCGTCAGTTCCAAAGAAAATGAAATTGAACGTTAGTCTTAACCAGAGCCACAGGTGTGCACCAGATTGGGTGTCTACTATGAGCAAGGAGTAGGCAGGAGAATAGTCAGACAGAGCCACAGGTCAGCACCAGGATGGATGGTCAGACAAGCTGGGTCATACACAGAGTAGTTAGTCAGCCAGAGCCACAGGTCTTCACCAGATTGGGTGTCCTCTATACACAATGGGTAGGCAGGAGAATAATCAGACAGAGCCACAGGTCAGTACCAGGATGGATGGTCAGACAAGTCAGGTTATACACAGAGCCCAAGGAAACCCAACTGTGTAGAACAACAACGCAAGGGCAGCTGAGAACTGGCTCAGTTCCCTCTTAAAGCCCAGCCCAGGAAGTGGATGGGAGGAAATTACAGCCAAGCAGTACAAAACAGGGGTCTGCGTCATTCTGCCGCTTCTCGCCCGTAAATGACGCATCCCGCCACGATACGTCAAACCAGAGGCCCGCACCTGCGTCAAAATGAGCGCCAAATCCAGCTGGGAAGAAGACATGGGCGGCCAATGATGCCGCCAGGTTCTCTCAAGCACAGCATAGTCAGCGACATCAGGGAGGAAGCGACCGCGACATATTGAAGCCTCCTGCATCCTCGTCGGCATTGTCGATGGAACTAGGTAACTGTCACAAATAGCTGTATGGTATCATAACATGAAATGAGCCAATACAAAAATATACATAAATCATAGTGGCTGTTGGCCACCTGAGGATGATGGGAGCTGTAGTGCAGAAATAACTGTAGAGCAATAGTCTACAAATCCATGCATTGGTCAAACAGGAGCATGATGACCTGTGTTTTAGGGCAGTGGTTTTCAAACTTTTTGTTGTGGCAGGAATCTTCTGTTTCAAACAAAATATCAGTATTATCATTCTATAATATAAAAGGCCAGATGTATGTTTGTCCAATGCAGTCATGCGCAGTAGAGACTGCCCAAATGTCCGATGCAGTCATGCACAGTAAAGACAGCCCGAACGTCTGATGCAGTCATGCACAGTAGGGACTTCCCGAACGCCTGATGCAGTCATCAGGAAGAGACTGCCAGAATGCAGGGACGCAGGTGCTGGGAGGTCCATGTACACGGGATTTTACACTAGTTATTTATAAAACACCAACAGACTCTGCAGCACTGTAGAACAGTTATCAAGACAACAGAACAATGCACAATGGAGTAAAATATATAACAATATACTCAACATTAACAGGCATTGGAAACAGAAATGAAGCAGGGTCCCTGCTCACTATAGCTTACAATCTGTAGTAAGTGAGGGGGGTTGATAAAAAAGGTCTAAGTGATTGGATTTTCCTAGAGGTCCAGACACAATAGGCTGAGGAAATTGGCAAGTGCTATAAGGAACTGTAGGGTGCAACAGTCAGCTGACTGTATCATGGAGGAATTCCCAGGAGTGAAAGTGGGAGTGTGTGACTGGGTTGTAGTAGGGTTGAGTACAATAGCTTGTTTCAAAGTATGAAAGAAGTAAGGGTGCAGTGAAGTCCTGCCACAAAGCAGTACAGAATGAGTAAGATTATTACAGTGAAGTGATGCATAGCTGTGTTAGATTTTAGCTGTGGAGGAGGTTATGAGAGTGATAGGCTTACCTGAACAGGTGGGTTTTGAGGGACCTTTTAAAAGTCTGGCAGCTAGGAGAGAGTGTGATAAAGAAAGGAAGACAGTTTCATAGGGTGGAAGCAGCCCTAAGACTGGAGTGAGAGGTGGAGTTAAAGAGAAAAGGCACAGGTCAAAACCAGAGAGGAGGGAAAAGTTGGGGAAACAAAAGCAGAAATAGATATGTAGAGAGAGAGGTAATGTTGAGTGATTTGTAGGATACAACTAGTATTTTAAATTTGATTCTAGATAGAATGGGGAGGGATTGACAGGGGAGTTAGAAGAATGATGAGTGAGGAATATTAACATTTCGAAAGCATTCAGAATGTATTGGAGAAGGGACAGACAACAAAGAGGAAGGCCAATTAAGATAGGGTTGCACTAATTATGATAGCAGAAGATGAGGGCATGAGTTAGAATTTTGGTTGTCTCTTTAGTGAGAATGAGATGGATGCTTCAGATATTTCTGGAATTAAGGCTGCAAGGTTTGGTGAGGGATTGAATGTGGAGAATGAAGGCGAGGGCAGAGTCAAAGATAACTCCAAGGTAGCGATATTGGAAGGATGGAGTTATAGATGAGTCATTCATAGTGATGATAATGTTTCAGGGGCATAGATGGAGAAATAGGTGTTCTGTTTTGGATAGACTGAATTTTATGAAACAGGAGGACATCTAAGTAGAGTCTGCAGAGATTCAGTTCTAACCCAATCTTTAAGACAGAGAGTGATGTCAGGGAAGAAGAGGTAGAGTGAACCAAATGAAGAGATTACATTGCCTAGAGAGGAAGTGAACACTAAAAAACCGAAGGGGAGATCACAATAGATCCTGGCAAGAGAGTGCAGATAGGAAGGAGTGATCAGAGAGATAAGATAAGAACCAGGAGAAATCTGTGTCACAGAGTCCAGTGGAGTAGAGGGTTTCAAGATAGTCAACAATGTAAAGCTTCAGAGAGATCCAAGGGTATTAATAATGAGTAGTGGCCATTTATTATGGCCACAAGCAAATCATTGGCTACTTTAATGAGAGTACTCTATGTCAAGTGATGAGAGTAGAATCCACATTGTAGAGGATCCAGAATGGAGTGAGAAGTGAGAAAATAAGTCAGTCTAGTGTACACAAATTTCTCAAGCAGCTTTGAAGCAAAGGAGAGAGGAGAGACAGGATGTTAAAGACAGAGGATTTTTTTGAGACTTGAGAAATCAGAGGAAAAAATAAAGAAAAAACAGAAGAGAGAGAGAGAGAAGGGATAAATGAAAAGGGCAGGTGGTGGGGTTTGAAGAGGAAACCAGAGCATCCTACAGTACAAGGGTGATTATGCTTAGGGTGCTAGTAGAATTGAGCATGGAAAAAGGTTGGGTATAAGGGGCAAAATGTGTAGAGATATTGTTCCTAATATTGTGAATCTTATCTTTAATATACATGTCAAGTAAGGCAAGAGATACCGCGTAGCATACAGTCGAAATGGGACTATACTAGTGATACTAAAGAGCTTACAATTTAAGTAAAGCTACACTAGTGACACTACAGAGCTTACAAGGGAAATGGCTTAGGCTACTAGCATAGATCTATTTGGACTGTAGCTCTGTGGTATCATTTGTGTAGCTCTATTTCAGTTGTAATCTCTGTGGTATCACTAGTGCAGCTCCATTAACAGCAGCAAATGAGAGACTAAGTGAGGCAGTGACCCAGACAAATGACCGGCCCAGGGGGCAATCGCCCCCCCCTGCCCCGGGTGCTAGAGAGGTCTCCATTGCATTGCTTTGCAAGTTGCTGGATACCTTTCTAGCATCCAAGGAGTTACCAGTATGCAGCCTTGTTCCACTCGCTGTGATTACTTACATTTGTTGTATGGAACACCTTATACTTCTTAAGGAAACCCTAGGGCTCCACTGGGCACAATTTGAGCACCAGTGAGTACAAACAGGAAACAAATAGACACTATTCACGGCCTCACCACTACTACAGGCCATAACAGATTTGTTAGTTTCGCAGATAACATGATTTTCTCCATTTACCGACCTCGGATGTCTTTACCTCAGGTAGGCGAAGTTGAGACTGTGAATTCCGAAAGCAGAGGCTGTAATCGAAGTTTAGTGAATGTGTCAAAGTGCCACATTAACATATCAACACACCCCTTGCATACAAAACTGTCTCATCATCCTGCTGTTCCATATGGAAATGAGTCATTATGCTTGATTTCCATATGGAAATAGACCATTGTTGATGTGATGAGTGAAAATTCATAAAGTTATCAGATGGATGTCGATGTGGGCAGATTTTTGTCAGACTGATGGTGACGTGATGTTGAAGACACTATTACAAAGTATCTTCCTCTATACACCTTACCTTCAGCCACCTCCAAAACCACTGGCGCTCTACATCTTTATTTAGTGCATTTGTCTTTTCTCATATTCTCAGTGCAAACGTTCTGCATTCCAAAGAGCTGGAAGTATTGTGCTTTCCAAAAATGGTAACCTTGTAAACACAGAAACCATGATGCTCTGTTATAAGACTATCTGTTCAAACTATCCTCATCTTCTCTGATCGGTATACCTATGTTGCAAGATGGTAGGACAGTGCACCTGCTCAACAAAGGCTGAGATTCTGGAAGAAAGAGGCTTTTAAAACTAAAAGCCCCAATTATAACCCAAGTGTACAGCACTAGTCCACCTTCCACTAACCCTACAGGTGCCTCAGTCTACCTGGGCAGTCTGCTAGCTAGATTGTCAAGATCAGATGATCAACAACATCACCGCTATCCAGAGGGAACATATAGAGATATAAATATTGTCCTCTGGCCCTTTTAAATTAAGTTAACAGGAAGTGGGTACTTTAATGTGGGTAAGCAAGGTACATACAATATTATTTCCAGCACTCTTCGGTTGGTCCTACTCTAATCATTATGCAGTGCTGTATATTTACAATTTCAACAGATTTTTCATGCGTATCCAATTTAAACCCTACCCTCTTGTCACGGTGTGCAGGCAAAAGAAGGACAGACACAAAGATAAAATATAACCACCTTTATTTATAATGTACAGCAATAATGGAAGAGCCCCCACAGAACCCCAGACATATACAAACAGGACCCAAGGTCCCTCCGGAGCTGCACACTGTACTGTGTACTGCACTACTCCAGGTCTCAAGACTACAGGTCAGGCAAGCAGGTATTGTAAGGTGCGAGTAGGCAGCCAGAGTCACAGGTCAGACAAGCCGGGGACTACACTGAGCGAGAGTAACCAGGCCACTGGTCAGGCAACCTGAGACTATGCTGAGCGAGTAGGAGCTAGGGCCCCTGGTCAGGCAAGTTGAGGACTACAAGGAGCGAAAGTAACCAGGACCACAGGGAAGGCAACCGGAGGCTACACTGAACGGGTAGTAGCCAGGGCCACTGGTCAGGAAAACTGAGGACTACAAGGAGTGAAAGTAACCAGGCCCACAGGGAAGGAAACCAGAAGCTACACTGAGCGAGTAGTAGCCAGGGCCACTGGTCAGGCAAGACGGGATCATACACAGAGCTAGTAGTCAGCCAAAGTCACAGGTCAGAACTGATGTGGGTAGTCAGACAAACCAGGGTCATACACAGTGCGAATAGTCAGCCAGAGCCACAAGTCAGAACCGATATGGATAGTCAGACAAGCAGGGGTCATACACAGAGCAAAGACTCAGATAGGCATGGATCACAACGGAGCAAGCAGAAGCTATCAGGAACATCACATAAGGGCAATGACTCCTAGGCCCAGGGAGGTTTAAAAAGGAGCAGAAGGAGGCAGGCCCCAATTAGGCCACCCAGAATAGGCCCATAAACAGGTATCCGTGCAAGTGCCTGTTACCTGATATAGCAAAGAGGAAGGCCGGAGGCACTATTTATGGCCAGCTCTGCCCACGGTAACAGGTTCGCCCAATTGTCATGATGGTCCGAGATAAAACAACGGAGGAACTGTTCCAAAGCCTGATTAGACCTTTTTGCAGCACCGTTCGACTATGGATGGTAAGACGAGGAGAGCGAGAGCTGGATGCCCATCTGACCGCAGAATGCTCTCCAGAAATGTGAAACAAACTGGCTCCCACGATCTGAGACTACCACCTTGGGTATACCGTGGAGACGAACCACCTCCTTAGCAAAGATCTCTGGCAACTCCTTGGAGGAAGGTAGACCTTTAAGTGGTACAAAATGGGCCATCTTGGAAAATCTATCCACAATCATGAGGATGACTGTGTACCCCTCTGAGACCGGCAACTCCCCCATAAAGTCAATGGATAGGTGCGACCATGGACATTCCCCATTAGCAATTGGTTGCAGGAGACAACCGGAAGATGTCTAGGAGTCTAATTCCATGCACAAGTGGAACATGTGGCAACAAATGTGGAGCAATCTGCCCTTAGGCTGGGCCACCAAAAGAGTCTAGTCATGGACCATATCAGTTGGTCTCTACCAACGTGCCCTGCGGTCTTCGAAGGAATGGTACATCTCCAGCAGTCTGGTACAAAGCGATTCAGGCACAAAACACTTCCCATTAGGCTTCTCCGCTGGAGCTGAAGCTTGAGCAGCCGAAATCTCTGCTCCCAATGGAGATGTAATACTGGTACATATAGTAGCCAAGATGCGGTTAGGAGGAATAATGGGTACCGGAGGCGACTCATCCTGGAACAAAAAATCTGTTCTAATGTTTTTAGTACCAGGGAGGTAGGAGACCACAAAATTGAACCTTGAGAGGAATAGGGCCCATCTGGCCTGACGTGGAGGCAACCTCTTGGCCTCTGACAGATATGTTAGGTTCTTGTGATCTGTCAGTATCAGGATAGGGACTGTAGTACCCTCCAACAGATATCGCAATTCTTTCAAAGCAATGATGATGGCGAGTAACTCCCGGTCGCCTACATCGTATAAACTCTCAGTCTTCGATAGTTTCTTAGAGAAGAAACCGCATGGAAGCAATGGTTTCCCAGGGCCCGCACGCTGGGACAACAAAGCACCTACTCCAGATTCTGAGGCTCTAACCTCCAGGGTGGAAGGTAAGGTGGGATTCGGGTGGGACAATATCGGAGCTTTAGCAAAAGCCGGCTTCAGATCCTCAAATGCCTGCAAGGCCTCGGGTGACCAGTCTGAAGGATTAGCTCCCTTTTGAGTCATGTCCGTGAGAGGTTTGACTACAGTGGAGAAGTTTCATATGAACTTTCTGTAGTAATTGGTGAAGCCCAGGGACCTCTGTATGGACATTAACCCCACTGGAAGTGGCCACTGTAATACGACAGACAGTTTTTGTGGGTCCATGGCTAGGCGAGAGGATGAAATAACATATCCTAGGAATGTCACCTGGGATTTGTGAAATTCACATTTTTCTAGCTTGCAGAACAATTTGTTCTCCCTGAGCAGTTGTAGGACCCGGTAGGAGAATGGATGAGTATATCGTCCAAATATACAACACAGCTCTGTAGAAGGTCTCTCAAAACATTCTTAATGAATTCCTGGAAGACAGTGGGAGCGTTGCACAATCCGACTGGCATCACCAAATATTCATAGTGCCTGTTCCGGGTGTTAAAAGCTGTCTTCCACTCATGACCTTCTTTTATTGGTACCAAACTGTACGCGGCCCTCAGGTCAAGTTTTGTGAAAATAGTCAAGCCCTTTATACGATCAAATAGTTCCATGATCAACGGAATAGGATAGGCGTTCTTTACCATCAATTTGTTCAGACCCCTGAAATCAGTGCATGGTCTGAGTTCCCCATCTTTTCTCTTAATGAAAAAGAAACCGGCACCCGCAGGTGAGGAGGACTTCCAGATAATGCACCTAGATAAAGCGTCTGAGTACCTGGCGGCAGCTGTGCGAGCTGTCCACAGCTTCCCCCAGTGGCGGCTGCTCGAGCCGACCGCGGCTTCCCCCAGTGGCTCTAGCCGCATTGTTGCTCGGCGGCTTCAGCCACACTTCTTTCTGGAGGCTCCAGCCTCATGAGGTTCTGGCAGTTCGTCCGCTTCCTGGGCGCTGGGTTCCGGCACGGTCTGTGACAGCTAATGGATGCATGTCCAAGGACATGGCCGTGCGCTCCATTTAAAGGGGCAGTGGCACTGATACTGACTCCTCCTCTTCCTGGACCCTAGGCTCAAATACTGCCTGGACACTAGGCTCAGTCTCCCTTTCATGATGTCCAGTGCAGTTGGTTGAGTTAATGCAATAACTGGTTTGTCTGACTACCCATTCTGGTGCCAACCTCCACTTTGTGTGTGACCCTGGCTTAGTCTGACATCTCTCCTGGTGTGGACCTGCGGCTCTGGTAGACTACCTCCACTGTGTATGACCTCTAGCCTGGCTGACTATCCGTTCTGGCGCTGACCTGTGGCTCTGTCCGACTACCTGCTCCGTGTATGACCCTGACTATTCCGATAACCAATCTGGTGCAGACCTGCGGCTCTGGTTGACGATTTGCTCCGTGTATGTTCCGGCTTGTCTGATTACCCACCTTGGTGTTACCTAGGCTCTGTCCACTGCGCACCCAGCATACCAATGCTTCAGTGGATAACCTGTCTGGTGCTCTCAGTGGCTCTGGCAGACTTCTCCTTGCTTCAGTCCGTTTACTGGTGCATTCAGGTGCGGACCTGTAGCACAGTTAGTCTTACTTGGGAACGTGGTTATACAGGTGCGGACCTGTTTTAGCCCGTACTGACTGAAAAATGCATTTTCTGTGTTGATTTAATAATCAATATTATCAAAAGTGTCTAAAACTGGTTTAAAAGGTAAAAGTAAAAGTTAAGATATGAAGTCAGCAAAATGGTCTTCCATTAACCATTTGCATGCCAGAAAGTTGTGCAAGACATTACAGAGGGATGCGGTCCACACCTCTGTGGCATGCCATCGGTTAATATTTTAATCACTTTTGATCATATTAGTTATGAAATTAAGTTATATACATAAACCAGTTATGCATGCTGTTTTCCAAGTGCACTGTTTCTCCTCTGGAACTCTAAACATGTAAAACTGCTGTCCGTTCCCTACACCTCTACTAAAATCACTGATAAGAACAAGTTCTTTGACTTAGGCTGTGTCTGTACTGTAAATTGTGTGTCGGTTCTATAGACTGCAATCACTGAGGGTCAATTTCACTATTAATTACAAGCTCTGATATTCATCCTGTATATTTATTTAATATTCTATTGGTCAGTCTGATAAACTTTCATCTGAGAGGCTTCATCTTCCCCACTACTTACAAGCTGTGCAATGCAGCCTGCGTCTTTACTGCATGTCTTACTGGTCTCTTGTATAGATTTCCAAGCAGAAGGGGAGAAGCTGAGAGCAGAGGCAGATGGAGGTAGGAGTGCAGGGAACACTGGGGTGGCAGTAGGATGGGGTTATGTTATTTCTTCCCTGCTGCCCTCTGCATTACTCAGCCTCTTTTTTCAACCATGTCTGAATACAGATATGGCTGAGGGACCAAAGCCCTGTACGCAAATCAATGAAGAACCCTCAATCCTTAACACACAATGTCTCACACTGCACAAGATCTTAGTCCCAATATGCATTACATCAACATCCATTCACAGCAGTGAATTAGTGTAGTTTCCTTTCGAGTACCAGATGGGTGTGCAATAAATTGCTCAACATCTCATTTGTATTCACTGTGGTTTAATAAGCTGTCCCCAGTATTGTAGAAGTTTGCACTATGCTTGGTTTTACATGTTCTCAGTGTATACACAAAGGTTTCCCTGTTACCTGAATGCAAGAAAAGCAGCATAATGCAGCCTGCTAAAGTTTATTTGGGGGGCTCCTTGCCTCAGATCAAGCTCCCTGTGGGATCCCTGAACTCACAGTTTTCCTGGGCACGAGACTGCAAGAAAGGACAAAGATGTATGCAGGAGAGAAGAGAGATGTGTGCAGGAGAGGAGAGAGAAGCATGCAGTATAGAAGAGAGAGTGAGAGAAGTACACAGGAGAGGAGAAAAATGTGTGCAGGAAAGGAAAGTGAGATAAGTGTTCAGAACGGGGAATGCGAAATGTGCAGAAAAGGAGAGAAAAGTGTGCAGGAGAGGAGAGAGAAGTGTGCAGGAGATGAGAGAGGAATAAAAGTGTGCAGGACAGGAGAGAGAGGAATAAAAGTGTGCAGGACAGGAGAGAGAAACGTGCAGGAGAGGAGAGAGATGTTCAGGAAGTGTGCTGGAGAGGGGGGAGAGGTGTGCAAGACCAGAGTGAAACAGAAATAGAACTGTGCAAGGTAGGAGAGTGAAGTGTGCAGGAGAGGAGACAGCTTTTGGGAAAGGAGAGAGAAATGTACAAGAGAGAAGTGAGAGATGTGCTGAAAAGAAGAGAGATAAATATGCAGGAAAGGAGGTAGCGATGTGCAGGAGAGGAGAGACAGAGGTGTGCAGATGTGTTCAAAATCTCCAGATTCTCTCTTATTGTACTCTAATCTATCCTCTATCCTTCTCTCTTCCTTAACCTCTTGCACTGTCTCTGCATCTCCAACATGTCATATACAGTTCTCTATACTGCCTCTCTTTCATCCACCCACCCACTGTTTATGTTACCAGCCAATTACTACTAGAGAGTGAAAAAAAAAAATTAATTATTTTTGAAGTAAATATTTAAATATTTTCTATAGAATCCATTGACAGAGATTTATGGTCCCAGGACCAGAGCTGTCCATAGGATCGTGTAGCAACATCGCCACTGTACAATTTCAGGCTACTGTGATATTGCACCTAAAAAATTCAACTTTGAAAATTAATAACTTTTGAATGAAACACCTTTCAGAAGTGAGAGTAGTCTTGTTTTACTCAGGGGGGATAAACCTTACAACATATTTTTTTTTACATTTTAAGTATTACTATCCCTTTAAAGACCCTGCAGATAAATACAGGATTCAGTTTTGAAACTTTTATTTTCTGAAACCGGATCTATCATCTACATGGCATTTGTTTTGGCATGATCTAGCCAAGTTATAGAAACGTGACAGATGTACCTTCTTAGAGCCAGCTAGGAAGATGCCCATAAAAAGAATCTTATCTCCTAAATGGGAAACTGACAGGATGCCATGGTCTACAATGGGGAAGCAGCCCTGGAAATTGCCTGAATAGCAGCCAAATGTTCTTGTGTCTGCAATCACTGTATAAAAGGGACATCTATTTTGATATGTCAGTCTTTCCAGTGTACTGCCAATTTCTAAGATTTGCCTTCCAGAATCTTCATTTTCAGTTTGTGGTCCTTCCTTTCAGCCTAGCTACAGGTACGAGTGTTTTAGTGAAAATACCGGCCCCTATGGTACCATTTCTCCAGAGAACAGACCCACATAGTTAGTAGTTACATCATCTTCAGGTCTTGTCCATAGAGGTTCCAATCCCCCCTGCCAGCAAATATTGAAGCATGAAAGGATGACTCAGTTATTCAGATTATGCTGAAAGCTCTCAAGCCTGTTGTGATTAACATCATCTTTTTCTCAGCTCCATTCTGAGTTTCAGTCCATTCCACAAGTTCATTGAGTACTTCATGGGCTCTGAAACATTGATTTTCTGTGGATCAACACTACAAGGCAGCTACCTGGTCATCTGTTCATACCTTTATGAAATTCTACAAAATAAATGTTCTTGCATCCCAAGGTGCAAAGTTTGATTGAAAAGATGTGCAGATCACCATTATCTGGTTTCCTCTGTCTCCCTGTGTTGTTAGGACTACTTTTGAACATCTACATTGGTCACCACATCCCTCAACTGAGATTAATGAAAATGAGATTTTTATTCTTACTGATGAATACATTTCTCTTAGTAGAATTGAGAGATGCAGGGCATTCCACCCCAAGAAAACTCTTCTCCATATTTTGGGTTGAGGTGCTCTCTGTTTTCTTGGCTCCTCTGTCACAATGTCCTTACCTCTTCTCTGCATACTATGCTAAATGTAAACTGAACTAGCTGGATATGGAGAGGGGTATAGAGGGCAGAATGTGGAAAGAGTTTCAATTTCAAGTGCCCTGCTTCCTGGGGGAGGTCTCAATGCGCAATTGGTCCCTGCATCCCTCAGTTTGACTAACAGTATAGAATTTATCGATGTAAAAAAAATCCACTTTTACCTGTGGTTTTCTTTTTAATTTATTCTGAGTGCTCTGTGTTCTCTTACTGAACTAAAGCAGTTATTCTTTTCTAATTTCATTGAAGTGAGCACCCTCTGCAACTCATCTGTATCTGTATAGATATATAAGACCTTTGCCTGAGTAGACTAGATCCAATTGTACTTGATAGGCTTAGCGTTGAATTTATCTCTGGACGCCCCCAAACACACTGCAACACGAAATTGTGAGATAAAATCCATTCCCTGTAACTAAACCCAGCCCTCTGTATTCCTAATTAAGTTGAACTGTTGGCAAAAGAGAATAAAACAGTTCTGGGTGAGTGTTTGAGAGGTCTTCAATTGTATTGAGAAGCAATATATTGTAAACCTATGTAGCATCCAAGGGTTAACCTAATTTATTTAGCTACTTTGTGTTATGTTTAACTATAATGTTTAGGGCTGGATTTCACAACATGCAGAGTAGGCAACTAGAGCTCCAAATTTTGAGGGGGTCCTCTTCTGTGTTGACCATACCCAAATTCTAAATTGGGGATGTGGACAGAGCAATATGTACTAGTTTTATACCTCTTTACAGGCTTTAATTTAACCTCTTGAATGCAAAAGAGATCTCCCACTCATTGCTCTGCAAGGAGATCTCTCTGCCAACCAAGGGATTAAGTCTTTTGTCTTTGTTGCTTATCAGAGGCAAAGGGTATTTTCTGTGCCAGGAAACAGTAGTTGGGATTGGGGGCAGGGTCATGTGGTTTACTTTTAAAAGGTTGCACACATATGAGCGTGCAACCAAATGAGCTAGTTACCGCTTTGCCTGCATAAAAATGTCGACATGAGAATCTCGCACTACATGACAATGAGAGATTCTCATTTCGAGTAATATAAGGTTGCACATCCCGTGATGCTGGCAGGGTGGTTGGTTTCCTGTGCGTGCGCAAAGTGTACGTGAGTGGTGATGAAGTGGTTTATTCGTCTGAGCCCTAGAGAGGAGACAAAATGCATCCAAACAGTATGAGAGATCTCCCTAGCTTACTTTGGCCTGTGTATATGTATGGTGGATGCATGCATGTATTGAGTTCTTGCATATATGCTTTTAAAGCACCAATAATTTCCTCTGCATGTGCTTTTTATGCTTGTTGCTGCACCTGTGTGTGCACTTTTGACAACAATCCAGTATGAGGTTAAATAGCTCCAGTCTATTGTGTGAAATATGACATAAATTGATGAAAAAGAGAAAATCATCATAAGGGACAAATTAAAAGTTCTAATAGATTCAAATGGGACTTTTAACCCTGGAATAATTGATTGAAACACCTCTATCGTTCAAGGGGTTAAAAAGCTCCATTTCAATAATTAGATATTTGTGCATGTCGCATTTGTTCCCTGTGGTGCGACTGGTTTGCCTGAGAATTGTTCAAGTTCCCCTCCGTGTTCTGCAACATTTGATAACTTCATTTCCAGTAGTTTGGGGCTTTTTACTAAGTCTTCTTTCATAGAATCACTATGTAAACATGATGATTGCCCTTTAAATCCTTTCATACTCAATTAGAATGACTGAGACTCCAACTGAAATCTTTAACAGCACGGATCTGGAGATGTTCAACATCTTGACTATACCTTTTTGGAGAGCTGAAGGCAAAACTAACATATGTAGTAGCAGCTGGAGCACCTCCGTGTGCTGCAGATAATACTTTTCATTTCATCTTGCTCTTTTTCATGATGAATTGGATCCCCTCAATATGCGGTTAATTGATAAAGTTGTGACCCGAGGACACATGAGTTACATGAGGACACAGGTTGCTACTTTGTCAATTAACTTCGGATTGAGGGGATCCCATTCATCATGACAAGGAGCACCATTAAAGTAAAAGTATTATCTGCAGCACCCGGAGGCGCACCAGCTGCTACTACATTTGTTAGTAAGAGACACTTTTAGGTGGAGCACTTCCGTGTGATGATGAGACCATTAAGTAGGTGACATGACAATCTCGCACTGTCATGCAGTGCATGATTGTCATGTTTCCATTTTGATTATGGCGACGTGGTGAATTAGTTAAAGGGTTGCACTGATAATGTGGGGAACTTTGGTGGACTTGAGCGACATATCCTACCTTGGGGAGTGAATCTGGCTGCCTGTCATTATAATAGAAAGTGACACACACACGCAGAGGGAGGCTGATGTAAATAGAACTAGAGTAATTCTGGTGCAAACTGATTATGCTACAGGTGACACTAGAATTGATAGATAAAGTAAGGTGCTCATGAATTCTCTAGCATCCACTGGGTTAAAAGCTCCATTTAATTAATGAAAATTATGGGTACTCTAATTTGTTACCTACAGAGTAATTGATTTCCTTCAAATTACTCCAAGGGTAGATGCACTAAATGTCTGTCTTATGGTGAAGTGTGTCTGGCAATGTGAGATCTCTCCGCCATGGAGAATAAGACACACATTGCCATATACACTAACAATTAGGGATGCAAGGGGAGGGGGAGAGTCTGATCACTAGCATGTTATTCACTAAACGTGCCAATGTTTGGGGAGTACGGCAAAGAAAAGAAGTGTCAATTAGATGGAATTCTTGAATAATTCTTTTTTTTGTTAATCCTATGTTGCCAAAACTTAATGTTTAAAGACTGCACTTCCAGATAGACTGCAGATACAGCTCTATACCTGCAGTCTGTAACTCTACCTCCCCTCTAGTCAGCTTCCTCTGATGACGGAAGCTTCTGTCTGTAGGCTGAAGCAATATAATTGGCTGAATATCGATCTCGGATTTAAAAAAAAAAAAAAAAAAAAAAATGATTTAAGAATTCCACCTAATCGCTAGATAATCTAACGTTTAACACACATTTGTACTGTACTGGGGTGATAGATCCACTTTAATTTGAGATCAAGTCACAAATTTACTCCAGCAGTAAATAAATTGATAAAAATCAATTATGCATATTCATGCAAAACATAATTTTATTGGGATATAAAATGTAATATAAATTAGTAATCAGTGCAGTCAGAGTATAAGTGAATGCCAAGTGACTCAGTAATATATCTCATATATATGACCAAGTCTTATACTAAGATATATTTATAAAATTGAAATACAGTAAAATATATCGGATGATATAACAAGGTAACATACCCAGCATATATATAGGATTAAACCTTACATATGTGTATCCAGAGGCATAAACTAGCAATATTTGAACACAGCAGCATAGCAAGGGTTAATAGTTCCTAACACTTAACAACAATACAGTTGGCTGCAGTGTATGTAAATAACTGCCCCCAAAACCTGTATAAGGCTACAACAATTTATGTGGAAGGCATTTTTGTCACGTGAGATGGGCTCAATATGGCCACACGTTGAATGTCAAACATTTGAAACCACGTGCAAAATATTGCAAGAATTAGAAACTTATCTGGAAGACAAAATGCCCAAGTTCAAATAAATAGAGTTTAAAGGAACAGTAAACTTTTTTTTTTGAAAACACATATTTAATACAGCTTTTCCTGCTGAATAAAACAAGGTCACTCCCAGTCCCACTGCTGTCAGATGTTTTATTCAAAAATTATAGCAGCTTAAATAATCAGGAAGTGAATTTACTGTGTTTACTTCCTGATAGTTCTAACTGACAGGAAGTGACTGGCAGTTTCTATCACATCCTATGGAGAACTGTATGTCTCTGACTTTTTTGACTTTCCTTTCAATTAGAATCTAACAGGAACTCTAGTTAGAATTTGACCACTAGAAGGTACTGCTAAAACATGGGTTTAAACTGTAATAACTCTGGAAATATAAATCTCTCCGCAGTGGGAGTACCCTTATTTTACTCAATAGGAAAATCCCTACAATATATATTTTTTCATAAAAAAAGTTTACTGCTCCTTTAAAGTGGAGCTTTAACTTAGTATAAAAGCGGCCTGCAATAATTAAACATAGGGCGACTAGTTTCATAATACTTCCATTACCTATCAGAAGTGCCAGATTCTAAAGTAATCCTTAATCGTTAGAGACAGGAAGCCAGACATCAGCACAGACATCTTGTCTTAGAGACGTCTGCTCGCCTGCGCCGTCAGTCCCGGTCTCCTCTGAGACGCATTGCACTGTGCAGGAAGGGACTGACGGTGCAGGCACGCAGATGGCACTAACCTGGCCGCCAGTCTACGAAGATTAAGGATCACTTTAGAATCTGGCACTTGTGAGAGGTAATAGAAGTATTATGAAGCTAGTCGCCATAAGCTTAATTATTGGAGGCGACTTTATGCCAAGTAAAAGTTCCTCTTTAACTATTTATCTGCTGTTTTCAACATTCATAACTTTTGGATGAAACAAAATCTGTGAATACATTTCTCAGTCAAATTACATTCCCCACATAATAAGCATATGCATAGAACAATAAATGTTTATTGAAAAGCAAAGACTATGAAGTTGTATGTATCTTTATTTATATATCTTCATACATGTGCACAGAGCTTTACAGAAACTGAAATAGTACAGTACAAAATACAGAACTGGGTTAAGAGCATTAGACTAAAGTGCGATCATTCCATGATTAGGGTTGCCACCTTTTCCTCAAAAAAATACCGGCCATAGTTGTCGGTCGGTGAGGGCGGAGCCATAAAAGGGAGGAGCCACAAAAGGGGCAGAACCACTCTCAGACTAAGCACTCTCTCTCAGACTAATCACACTCACTCTCTCTCTCTCAGACTAAGCACACTCTCTCAGACTAAGCACACTAACTCTCTCTCAGACTAAGCACACGCTCTCTCTCTCTCTGACTAAGGACTCTCTCTTTAAACACTCTCTCTCGCTCTCAGACTAAGCACACACTTTCTCCCTCTCTGACTCAGCACTCTCTCTCTGCACTCACTCTCTCTCTCTCTCTCTCTCTCTCTGACTACGCTCTCTCTCTCTCTCTCTCTCAGACTAAGCTCTCACAGGCCAGGACCAGTTTGGTATCTGCCCCCCTCACCTCCATCACACATGCCGACTCTCCTATCACAATCTTCTCCTTATCCATGGGAGTTTTCATGGTAACCCGGATCTGTCCAGCCTGAGGACAGCACAGTGGCTCTGATCTGCCATATTGCAACACACTTATTTACTGTACTAGGACATTCTTCCTCTCTTACTGTGATTGGCTGGGCCTGAAGTCAATCCCCTTGTTGATAGGATACCTCAAACCTACTGGGTCTTCCTTTCTACAACCCCCCCAACCCCTGGTAGGATATGAGGTAGAGTTCTGCCAACCTGACTGGCATGGTTATAGCATGGCATTTCTATACATATAGATAGATCCTTAAAGGGTTAACACTTTGACTGCCAGAGATGTATCCATACCTTTCTGGCTTTCAAAGGGGTAAAGGTTCAGACAATCCAGGTGTACACAAGTGATTTTACAGAGAGAAACAATGTGACAGGGGCCGCTGCCCTATAGCTTACAATCTAAAGCAAATAAGGCAGGTATACTGAGGGTTAAGAATTCTATGTAGGGGTTCAGGTCGGGTTAGGGTAAAACATAAACTATAAATACCATGGCTGTAGTTTATACACACAAATTATATATTTATATACACTCTTTGACTAGCCCAGACCTAGCAAGTACAGGAGAGGGTTAGCTGCAGTACCAGAAGCAGCCCAGTGATCGCCAGTCTGTTTTTTTAGGAGTTTCTGCAGCAGCTGACGTTGCTCAGTGCTATAAGGGGCCCTGGGCATGCGGATTGATATCAGTGTCCGGTGCCAGTTTGGAAGAATGAACCCCTTCAGTGTCAAATGGGTGACCAATGCATTATTTTGGAATCACTGGCGCTGATGGGTTATTTTGCAACCCAGACCAGAAGCTGCCAGTCTGCCCACGATGTACATGGCACAGTCCAAACCACTAAAGTGTTTATTATCCAGGCCACATGGTTCTACCCCACTAGTGCCCCCTGGTGCCCCAGATCTCATTCACCTGGCACAGAAAACTCAGCACTTTGCCACCGTCATGAAGTTTCTTTCCCTGTCTGATCCCACCCACGGGCACTGGACACGTGGGCTTGTGCCAGCCTGGAGAAGAGCTGGGGCTGGAGAGGTAGTGAGGAGGGGGCTCGGGGAGGACAGAGAGTTGGGGGGGGGAGAGATGGGGGGGAGCTAAAGAGCAATAAATTGTTTCCACTGCAAACAAAAAGCCACACATGACCAGAGGGGAGAAATGTGGGTAGGGCGTCATCCAGGAGAGGGGGCAGACATGGGCTGGGGGTGCGACACCCAAGTGGAGGAGGGGGAACACATAGACTGGGGGAGAGTCACCCATGGTGAGGAGAGGGGTACGCATAGACTTGGGGGAGACAAACCCATGGGGAGGAAGGGGTACTCATAGCCTGGGGGGCAGAGACCCAGTGGGAGTAAGGGGTACACATAGACTGGGGGAGAGACACCCATGATGAGGAGAGGGGTACACATACACTGGGGGGGGAGACACCCATGGGGAGGAGGGGATACACATAGACTGGGGGGCAGAGACCCAATGGGAGTAAGGGATACACATAGACTGGGGGAGAGACACCCATGATGAGGAGAGGGGTACACATACACTGGGGGGGAGACACCCATGGGGAGGAGGGGATACACATAGACTGGTGATAATAAGGGTTGGCATTATGTGGGCAGACACATATGGGGGAGTAAGGGAAGGACTATAAGACATTTAATCCCATGGGTACAAGAGAGCAGAGAGGATCCTGACCCCATTATTAACCATTTAACTGCCAAATGTGGCAGCCCGCGGTCCCCCATTAGAGAAGGCAGCTGTGTGTTAGGGGCAGAACTGAGTTTTTTGCCCTCTGTGAAACATTTTCAGCACATACACATGAATAATATTCCTACATAATGATTCTTTGGATACTCCTGTGCCAGGTTGTCAACAGTGCCAGCTTGCTCCGAATTCAACCCAGACTTCAGAGTCCCAGCCAGTGGCAGAATATCAACAGATTCCTGGGTGCCAACCAAAACCAGCCCAGCCAATCACCAGTGGAATCAGAGTCCCCCCTGATTCTGTGGTCCCCAGTAAATACCAGGAGAGGTGGAACCAGGGGGTGCTACAGAGCTCACAGAACCCTGATACAGCAATGATATTAATAACCCTCTGAGTGCCAGATTAGTGCCCAAAGCATTGAATTGCACATTCTTCTAGCACTCAGAGTTAACTCTTGCACTGCCATTTCAGTCAACAGCCTCCAAGCAAAGAATACTCACTGTGAAATGATCCCAAACATCCTGCTGGTGACTTGTTAAGTCCTCCCATTGACCACTCCACACAATACACTCGAGGAATAGCAACAGGAGGGAAAGGGAAAGAGGTCTCTTCTTGCTGCCCCTGCGTTTCCATATCTCCTAACCACTTCTTACTGCAGCGCCCTGCCCCCTACAGGTCGGGAGGAGATAGAGCACACTGCTACATCATCTATTCTTCCTCTCCCCGCTCAGTCACCTCTTTCCCCTCAGCAGACACACAAAAATACCGGCTTTTAAATTGCCGGTATACTAGTTATACCGGCACCGGCTCCAGTGAGCTAATTACCGGCTATGCCGGTAAAATACCGGCCGGGTGGCAACCCTATCCATGATTTGTGGGGGAAAGTGCAGCAAGGGAAACATACACTGGGAAAGGGACCCTGCCCACGGAGCTTACAGTCTAATTAGATCTCATGACAACATACAGAGCCAGTAGGAGGATAAATATGTCATATAAACTATAATGATTAAAAGGGTAGCATCATGTTTGCTACACACTACCAGCACAACAAGGGTTAACCAAAACAGCAGACGTTATTTATTCTGCCAGAATTTTTACCACTTGTGTGTGGGTGTGTGTGTGGGGGGGGGGGGGTAACTATCCCGGCAGATAATTTATGAACGTCCCAACACAACCACACACGCAATGAGATTAGCGCATATGAATTAGGAATCTCTTGAAGGAACCACACACCAACTGAGAAGCAAAGGAAAAACTTCCCATATAGCAATAACAGAGGGTTAATGATGAAATCACCAGATTATAGAAGCAACAATGACCAATCAGAAACAATAATATAGCGTATATTTATACACACAATAAACATGTGGCTCTGCAGGTGTCAGTAATTACAGCACAAAATTGATTATGTGTCTGGATAGTATCTAGATATCTCTAGCAACCCCTATATGATGTAAAATTGCTATCACTCTTATCTTCCACAGTATCAATATCTATATCTATGAAAATGTCATGAAATATTCTAAAAATGCTTTGTAATACTCCACCCACCAGCCACACCCACAGCCACATCCCTAAAACTAAAGTGTTCCTCTCTGGCCATTTGCAGTGTTGGGCGGTATGGAACAGGTAAGTTACATTGATATGTAATAGCTGTATAGTTTCCGAATTTGGCTAATACTACAGCCTAAATGGGTACTAGGTGGCGGTCCCCATTAGATTGGCCAGATCCAGGGGGCATAGTTACGTATCTATCCCAGAATAGATTGGGTGAAAATAATTCTAGAATCCTTACAGATTTTTATACAAGACAGTATATAGTTACCAATTCCAGACAAGATATAATCTGTGGTGATGTAGGTTATCAGCTCACTGGTTCATGTTCAGATAAGACCAGAATCCTGCAACAGCCAAGAAGAAAGTAGGAAAAACTCAGCCAAAAACCCTTTTTCCCTCATCTCGCTTGCTTTTATTGCAAACAACTTTTTACCCAAAAGGCACTGCCAACCCTTATTTGATAGGCTAACCATTGTATAAATTGTATGGTCGTGTTACGTTTCCAGAAAGCTTTTTGATTGTTCAACAAAATAATTAACCAAAGCTCACTAGAAACAATCTCTTAAACCAGGAGATGACACTAAAAGACTTAAAAATGCATGCTTGGTCAAAACAATAGACAATAGGCCTTTGTTGCCTATTGACATCATTGCCTCCCCTGTCTCTAATAAGAGATATAATTTATGAAATGTTGCAAGACTAACAGTCTAATCTTATGTGTGGCCTTGAAGTTTTCTAACTCCCTCTCAGTGTCATTATGAGATGAAATAACCTAACAGCAAGCAAAAATGGCTGCAACAGACCTTCAACTATTTGCTATTTATATTGATCAGATTCTCTGAAAAAGGATGCAGAAAGACTCCAGAACCAAGAACAGCCACAGCCCTCACTCAACCCCATTTGAGTGCCAAAATGGAGCAAGGAAGACATTTCAGAGCACTGTATTGCTTACCCCTCTGGCACTCAAAGGGTTAAAGGGATAGTAATACTTAAAATGTAAAAAAAAATGCGTTGTAGGGTTTATCCATATGAGTAAGTCATGGGTACTCCCACCGCTGAAAGGTGGCGTATTCAAAAGTTATTGCAGCTCGAACCTGCATTTTTTAGGTGCAGTATCACAGTGGCCTGAAATTGTACAGTGGCACTGTTGCTACACCATCCTATGGACAGATCTGGTCAGTTGACCATAAACTTCCATAGGATGGTGTAGCAACAGCGACACTGTACAATTTCAGGCTACTGTGATACTGCACCTAAAATTTTCAAGTTTGAGCTGCAATAACTTTTGAATAAAGCACCTCTCAGCAATGGGAGTACCCTTGTTTTACTCAGGGGAATAAACACTACTATAAATATATATATATATATATATATATATATATATATATATGTATATATATATATATATATATATATTTACATATGAAGTATTACTATCCCTTTAACACCAACAATGAAAATTATTCTCAACTGACATTGTCTATTCTCGACATATCCGGAGCTGTGGGAGTGTAGATCACAATGGAGGAGAAGTGGAAGGAACAGGGTGGGAAGGAGGAGAAACACCACTTCTCACCACTGCTGGAGAACCAGCCTCTGTCCCCAGAGACCCATAATTGACTCTCAAAACTGGGGACTCTGGGACAGATCCTGAGTGTTCCCATGCATGCTTACTGCATATGTAGAGATGCCATTGAAGCAAATGCACCATCCTGGCTCCTTATCAAACCTTAGTTATGTTTCTTTGCAAGAACAGTGGGTCTCAGACTCTTTTTTTAAGACTGTGGATAGAATGTGATCATGTCACTGAAAATGGAAGGAAGAGAAGAACTGAAAGTTACAATACATACACAGAACTTATGATAAATAAAGGTCACAGGTACATTAAAAGGATAGTAGTACCTATAATAAAGTGCAGCTCTGAGTCTTCTTTATTCTATTTTAGCATGCATCGCTATATTTAATACTAACAGGCTTGTAGTTCAACAGCAGTTGAATCTGAAAGGATCCCCCTCCCGCCCCTTCTGGCTGCCTCTCATCAGTTGTGGAATCCGGTCTTGGGACCGGACAGGATCTCAACAAGGGACAGTCTTTACTCATTAAGTATAGTGAGAACCCTCCCCCCTTGATGAAGGAGGGCAGATTTTTCCCTATGCTTACTGCAGCATGAGAAGTAGAGTGATGATGTCAAGGTTGTGCTGAGCTTCTCCCATTCTGCCTATTGATTCTGCTGTCTGAGCTAATCTAGTGTTCTGCTATCCACTGCTGCTGTCTTCTTAGTTTCTGGCTTAGGCTGAATCAGCTGACCGCTCTGATTGCTCACCTGACTTTTATCAGCCAACCCTCTCAGGGTATTTATAGCAGCTTGACTCACTTCCACATTGTCCTTGTGTTTGTTTGCTGACCTGTTGCTGCTGTGGATTTTCTGGCGTGCCTGTTTGTTGTGTTCCAGACCCCTTGGCTTGTTCCAGACATCGTGGACTTCTGTGCTTCTGAACCTTGGCTTGTTTTTGACTCTGCAGACTTCTGGTTTCCTGACTCCGGCTTGGCTTACTACCTGTTTTGGTTCGTGGCTCTGGCATGTTTTTTGGTTTTATGCTCTTGGATCATGCTTCTGTTTTTGTTGCACTAATAAAGGTGTATTGCATTTTACCTTTTTGTGTCCTGTCTGGTTCCTGGTCCCTAACAGATGCAGGGGAAAGTGGCGGGGGGTGGATACTTTCTGATCCTATTGCTGTTGAACTACAAGTCCGTTAGTATTGAAACATAGCACTACATGCTAAAAATAGAATAAAGAAGACTTGGTGCTGCACTTCATTATAGGTATTACTATCCCATTAAGTTACTGTATTTGCTCCAATACAAGGCATGCTTTTTTCGTGCAATTTAGCATGAAAATACGACCTTGCCCTATATTCTAGGTCACCCTATATTCTGGAAGCCCATTGAATGGGGGAAGATCCAATCCATGGGGAAGCCCGGTACATCTGTTTCCCTCCTTCCATTCCTCTACCTTATTGTATATGGTTCCAAGAGGCAACCTTTAACTACATTTAAATTCACTACCGCCTCCTTGCTGATATTCCACATCATTTTCAGGACCTTCTACGAATGCATAGATTCAAACTGGATGTGGTGCAGAAGTGACACATCACATTTGATTTGAGTCTGTGTTTTCAGAGAAGTTCCTAAAAGAACTTGAAAATTAGGTGGGATATCACCCACTGCACTACAATTCAGCTACTGCTGTGAGGAACCATATATGTTAAGGTAAAGTGATGGAGGGAGACAGATGACATGACATGAGATAATATGACGTAAAGGTAGATGAGGGGAGGGTGAGGGACAGACACACACAGAAGGTCACCTTATATTCAGCATTTTTCAAGAACCTAACAGTAAATGTTGGGGAGGGGGAGGTGTCTTATATTCTGGGTCACTTTATATTCAAGCAAATACAGTAATATTTGTAACTATAATAAAAGTGAAAATTAAACAACCTTTTTTTTATACATATTGCCCATTACATAGTGATCTTGTAAAACAAAGTCATGCTTGATATGGGGATATTTGGCCATATGTTTGGAGTGGAGCAATGCATTGGTAGCATTCAAGGAGTTGATTTAAATTAAATTGAACTTTTAGTTATTCTCAGTGGTGCATTAGGCTTGCCCTAAAATTGTTCCACCAGCTGTAGACCAATCACATAGAAGCAAATGTAAGAAGACAAATGTGGAGTAATTCTGGGATAACCAAGTGCACCCTATGGGGAAAATGGGGTTTTTAACCTCTTGAATGCAGAAAGATTTTTGACACTGTGCATTGGAGACCTAGCATTCAAAGGATTAACATTTTCATTCAAAGTGGACCTATCACCTTGATTTATATTACATATTTTAAAGCTTTCATTCAAAACTGTCAGTGTCATGTTAACCAAAATTCTAAAAGATGTATTGTTTAGGAAATGTTCACACATTTATTTCTGGGAAAAGTGAAAGTCTCCTGGTACTGCACAGAGGTTCCTGGGCATATTAATCATCACTGAAACCTTCATTAGCATATGACACATCATTGAAAAGGCTTCATTAGCTTGTGAAATGTCAATATAAAGCTTAATTAGCATATTAAACATTACTGGTACAGCACGGGTACCACAATTATCATTAGGGTGACCACGGGTCCCGGAACGTCCGGGACTGTCCCTTATTTCAGGGACATGTCCCGCGTCCCGGGTCCCCTTCAACCGGGACAATGAAGTGTCCCGGAATGAAGCCAAGCCGCCCTGAATGTCAGCCTGCAAGCGGTGTGTCACATCATGGACGCCGCTTGCAGGCTGACATCCAGGGCGGCAATGCAACTTACCTGATCTGGAGGCAAGCGCTCTAGTAATACAGAGCGCTGGGAGATGACATCATCTCCCAGCGCTCTGCATTACTGAGCACAGCGCGTGGGAGCTTCAGCTCTGTGCCGGAGGAGGCACAGAGCACTTTGCACTCCGCTAGACCACCAGGGACTCAAGGTAAGGCAATAGGGTGACCACGTCCCGGAATGGCAGAAGGGAAATGTGGTCACCCTAATTATCATACATTAGCATACTGTATCGAGTATGAATATCTTCTTAACTGTATAATGACAGATTTTTTTTGCTGTTGTGACACAGTTTTTAACCCTTTGAGTCCCAGAGGGGTACATAATGCATTGCAAAGCAATGTGTTGCGTACCCCTCTGGAATTCAAAGGGTTAATGCAGTTTCAAATGCAAACTTGAATTAAGGTGAAAGGTTGAATTTAACCAATGTGAATTTTTATTTGTCCTCTATAGTCCACTTGGTCTGATCTAAAATGGCTCCACTCTTGTTTTTATACAAATGGCCATTTGTTCCCACTGTTTAAATCTGTTTCTGAGAACTGAAAGGAAATAAAAATACATATTGGCTCATGCTAGATTAATAATGGCCTTTCCCTGCCTGACCTCCTGTAACTCAATCCAGTCCAACAGCCTTGATTAATTCTCTGTTGGGGATTAGGACTCTCCTGCTACAGATGGCTGTTAGCATTGTTGAAATTATCAGTTTTTACTTGGCCATGCTAAGAGACGGCAGCACCTGTTGCACTGGATAAATGAAATGATAGCACTGCATGCAGGTTTAGTTTCCATTGTGTGGAAGACAGAAGCTCTGATGGACAATACAGCACAGCAGACAGGAACATTGCCAGACAGTGGATGATTGATTATCCATTTAAATGCTAGGAGTATCTGAGATGTGTGGGTAGGTGTGCGCAAGCTATCAGTTTGAGTTTAACTAATTATGGGCCAGGAATACCAATATACTAAAATAATTAAAACACTGGTTATATGCCCATGACTACCATTAACATGTTCCGGTAACAACGGTTAATACTTTCCAAGCTGCACTCGTGATCCATTTCTGTTTCCCTAAGATTAAGATGTAAGAGACTTTTAGAAGATACTGGCGTTCCTTTAAAGGGAAATTACTCAAAATTGAAATGATGCATTTTAATGATGGCATTTTTCGGAATGTCTTTTAACTTTTTTGTTAAATTGTCTACTTTATTTTTGGATTGCTTGGAGGACCTTATATAACAGCAAAAAATACACCTGAAAATTATAAAATGACCTTCCTTGTAATATATCAGCAATAACATTTATGAACAATGTAGAAAAATGGAGGGGTGCTCTTAGCACTAAGATACTTATATATGCAAAGAAACTGTTAGCCTTAAACAGACCAACAATCCCCACACATTGAGGCACACACCATCATTTACTATGAAAACAAAGAAATCATTTTATTAATTGCAGACAAAATATCCCCAAAGGTTAACCTTTTGAGTGTCAAACGGGTGTGCAATCCATTGCTTTGAAATGGGTTGCACACCCCTCTGACATTCAAAGGGTTAAAACCACTTCAACAAGACAGTTTATAAACAAGACAACAATATTCTTCCCTCAGATATGACATCTAATTCAGAGCAGCAAGTATTGTAACATCCTAGAGGAGTTCAAAGGAGACCACCTGGCTAGGGAGACCCTGATCTCCAAAACACAATAT
The DNA here is from genome assembly GCA_037306005.1 of Rhinophrynus dorsalis. Taxonomy (NCBI): domain Eukaryota; kingdom Metazoa; phylum Chordata; class Amphibia; order Anura; family Rhinophrynidae; genus Rhinophrynus; species Rhinophrynus dorsalis. The sequence goes on along the minus strand of CM074719.1, from coordinate 474,814,133 downwards.
ACTAACAATCAATATAGGGTTGTGCAAAATACAAATTCAGTTTGTATTAATACTAAGTATCACCATGGAACATTACATAAAAAGAATAAGGTTCATAGTTCACAAAGGCTTCACATGATTACCTGATTTACAAATATATTCAAGGTCAGTAAAAATAACTCTCTGGGGAACTTGGGCATCCTTTAAGACTAGTGGAAAGGTACATTTCACTAAAAGATAGGCAGGATTTTTTGCAGTAGAGACAGTAAGGATATGGAATGCTTTGCCACTGAAGGCTGTGTTGGTAGATATTGTTGATTCTTTCAAAAAAATACTGCATAATGTTTCCATCTGAGCAATACAGAGAAATATGACAGTTGGTTTGAATTCAGAAAGGATGTTTATCCAAGGAAATACCTGACTGCATTTTGGAGTCCAGAAGGATTTTTTACCTATTTGTCATAAACTGAAATGGCTTCAATTTTTTTTTTGTTTTCCTCTGAATCAACAAAAACAAGAGTTATACAACAGAGGTTGAAATTAATGGAATCATGAATGTTTTAAACTGCTATTGTATTACAATGTAATAGAATTCAATACAAATGTGAAATGTACATTGGGTTGCCAGCTAACACTTGTACCACTACTTGAGCACACTTTAATTCAGGAATGAGAATACTGAGGCCGGTGCCTGATAATTTCACACTTTCCAGGATGATAGTTCTGCCTAAACCCAACAGAACTCCCCAGCTGGTTTCCATATGCTGCCCAATCTCATTACTAAACATTGACATCAAGTTCTTTAACAATATTTTAGCCAACAGACTTTGACACATTATCCTTACAATAATTTAACAGAACCAAACGTTTTTTTGTTTGATAGCCATTCAGTGACTAATGTGTGTGAGGCTATAGTTGCATTCATTAAGTCCCGGACAGCCCTGACAAATCCAGAATGTTGCTTAAACTTAATGCTGAAAAAGCTTTTGACACTATCCTATAAAAGCTTATGTTCTAACTTTTGCACCACCAAAATTTCAGAGCCAACTTAACAAATTTTATAAAATTGATAAATAATACCCCCACAGCTATGGGGGTATTCATATTTTTTTGCTTTGTAAAGAGGCATCATATCTACTTTGCATTGTAAATATTGTTCTATTTTTCTGTCCCTCATACACAATCCTGATTTCCAAAATGGTACCCCAGATTCTTGCTTCCTCCTTTGGGAGGTGCAGGGAATAGAGATATTCTCAAGCCAACCACTCAGTCCATATTTCCCTTTGCCACCATTCAGAAACAATATAAGCTATGACATAACCATTTGTCTGCCTCTTTCAAGCTAAACATTATTTTAACGTGATACTGTATCACTGCTGATGAAGACAGGGCTGTGTTGCGAGCTCAGACAGACAATGGAGGTGCAAAACAAGTTCTGAAAAGAAACTCCAGTGTACGTCTCTTGGTTTTGTGAGAGGAGACTAAACTAGATGAGTGTAGTCTTGCATATCAGTTTCATGCAATGAAGGTTCTCATAGACTATTTGTATCAGGCTTGAAAGCTCAACACAGGGGGTCTATAGGGACTGGTCACAAACTTCAGGGTTAAGTTCCAGGCAAGGGGGTCTGTTTTCTGGTGCTCATTTATATGCTGACCTGACCAAACTTTTAATGTGGGTTCTGTTTTGAGAAAATATTTGAAAAGTTTTGCAGCACAGTGAAGTAACTGGACTGGTGTTAGGGACCAGGAACCAGACAGGACACAAAAAGGTGCAAAAAAAATGCAATACACAGAAGTCAGAAAAGTCTGGAACAAGCCGAGGGTCTGGAACACAGCAAACAGGAGAGCCGGAAAATCTCCAGCAGCAACATGCCAGCAAACAAATACAAGGACAATGGGGAAGTGAGCAAATCTGCTATAAAAACCCTGAGAGGGTTGGCTGATAACAGTCAGGTGAGTAATCAGAGAGGTCAGCTGATTCAGCCTGAGCCAGAAACTCAGAAGACAGCAGCAGTGGATAGCAGAGCACTAGATTAGCTCAGACAGCAGAATCAATAGGCAGAATGGTAAGCTCAGCAAAACCTTGACAGTACCCCCACTCAACGACCCCCCCCCATACACACAGGGCAGGGCCAGGTTTATGGGGAAAGCGTGCATGGAAAGCATGGAGGAGGGCGGGGGCATGCACGTCTGCAGCTGGAACTCATGAGTGCTCTTCTGGACCGTAACCCTTCCAATGAACCAAATATCGAAGACTCCCTCTGAACTTACGAGAGTCAACTATGGAATGGACCTCGTACTCCTCATGGCCATCAACGGGCACCAAATTAGGTCGAGGAGTGTCCGTTGTGAAACTATTACATACCATAGGTTTCAGCAGCGAGACATGGAACACATTGTGTATCCGCATATTGGTAGGAAGGTCTAAGGCATAAGCCACAGGGTTCACACGTCGAAGGATACGGAAAGGCCCCACAAAACGTGGAGCCAGTTTCTGAGAGGGCACTCGGAGGTGAAGATTCTGGAAGACAACCAGACCCTCTCCCCGACCTGGTAGGAGGGTGCGGGTAGGTGTTTATGATTAGCCTGGAGCTTCTGGGATTGTTGTGAGCATTGCAACGACTCTTGGACCTGCATTCATGTGGAACGGATTCGCTGGAGATGATCCTCCAATGCCGGGATCCCTTGGGGAGTGAATGAATCTGGAATCATGGAGGGTTGATACCCATAATTCACCATGAAAGGGGAGAGCCGAGAAGAACCCGAGAGAGAGTACTGTTATGAGCAAACTCCTCCCAAGGCAGCAGGTCCAACCAATTGTTCTGATGGTCTGAGATGTAATACCGCAGGAATTGCTCCAAGGCCTGACTAGCCCTTTCCGCTGCCCCATTCGATTGCGGGTGATAGGCCGAGGAAAGTTGGATACCTAGTTGCGTACAGAAGGCCCTCCAGAATCTCGAGACAAACTGGACACCCCCGGTCGGAAACTATGGCTTTGGGAACCCAGTGTAGCCGATAGACCTCTTTGATGAAGACCGTAGCCAACTCTTTAGCAGATGGAAGTTTTTTGAATGGTATGCAATGAATCATCTTAGGAAATCGATCAATGACCATGAGGATGACAGTGTGACCATTAGACAAAGGGAGGTCAACTATGAAGTCCATGGCAAAGTGTGTCCATGGCTTCTCCCCATTGGGTATGGGTTGGAGAAGACCCACTGGAAGGTGACGGAGTGAATTGGTCTGCGCACACACTGGACAGGCAGCTACAAAGGCAGCAACATCTTCTGGCCACCAGAAGAGATGGGGAACTGACCAGAGGAGCTGGTTCTTTCTGGGATGACCTGCTGATTTAGTATTATGGTAGGTTGCAAGTACCTTGGTACGGAGGTCAGTAGGTACAAAACAGCGCCCAGAGGGAGTCTCAGCAGGTGCATCTACTTGGGTGGCCTGTATTTTCTCCCCAAGGGGAGATGTTATGCTGGTACTTATGGTGGCCAGTACTTTGTCCTGAGGAATAATAGGACAAGGAGGATTCTCCTCTTTATCACCCGAGAACTGTCTTGATAGGGCATCAGCCCGGACATTTTTAGTACCTGGCAGGTAAGAGACCACATAATTAAAATGAGACAGAAATAAGGCCCACTATCACGGTGCCCGTGATTTCAGTGACTGAGCGACATTGTTACTTCTGGGTTTACCCTGGCCTCATTCTTATTGGCTCTGTATTGGTGACTCCTCCCAGGGTTTGCCTTTATATACTCCCTCCTGTCATTCTACCGGTGCCCTTTCGTGGTGTACCCGTAACTAGTGTTTATGACTACTTGTTCCTGTTTCCGTGTATGACCCAGCTCTCCTGACTACGTTATATTCCTGACGCTCCTGTGATCTGATTCCGTTGCTGACTAAGGACTGGCTGACTAATTCCATGTATACCGACCTGGCTGAGCATCTGGTTCCATTGCCAATGGGACTAGCCAACTATCTTTGTGTGTACTGATTAGGGCAACGCTGGCTACTGATCGGTAATGTTACGCACACTGCTCACTCCCACTCACTATACTGCACTGCTCCTGTTAGGCCTACCCGCCGCAGTAGTCTACTGGGGCTTGTGGGAGCCCGGTCACTCGCCAGTGTCTGTGTTGCCTCCGGTAACCCTAGTGTACTAGGGTCCAGTCTGAGCCAGACTCCTGCCCGTGTTGCCTACGTTAACCCTAGTGTTCTAGTGTCAGATTACTGCCAGTGTCTGATCTATGTTGCCTCCGGTAACCCTAGTGTACTAGGGTCCAGTCTGAGCCAAACTCCTGCCCGTGTTGCCTACGTTAACCCTAGTGTTCTAGTGTCAGATTACTGCCAGTGTCTGGTCTATGTTGCCTCCGGTAACCCTAGTGTACTAGGGTCCAGTCTGAGCCAGACTCCTGCCCGTGTTGCCTACGTTAACCCTAGCGTTCTAGTGTCAGATTACTGCCAGTGTCTGGTCTATGTTGCCTCCGGTAACCCTAGTGTACTAGGGCCCAGTCTGAGCCAGACTCCTGCCTATGTTGCCTACGTTAACCCTAGCGTTCTAGGGTCAGTCCACTGCCAGAGTCCTGTCCATGTTGCCTCCGTTAACCCTAGCTTGCTAGGGCCTAGTCATTGCCATAATCCTGTCCGTGTTGCCTCCGTTAACCCTAGCGTTCTAGGGTCAGACCACTGCCAGTGTCCTGTCTGTATTGCCTCCGTTAACCCTAGTGTACTAGGGTCAGATCTCTGTCAGTGAACAGTCTGTGTTGCCTCCGTTAACCCTAGACTTCTAGGGTCAGTCCGCTGCCAGAGTCTTGCCTGTGTTGCGTCCATTATCCCTAGAATTCTAGGGTCAGGTATCTACCTGAACACTGTCTGTGTTGCCTCCACTATCCCTAGTTTGTTAGGGAATTGCCCTGCAGTTACCCATCGCTTTTTGTCACCTATTGGCGGTGTGGGGCTGTTGAGGTTATTCTTGTTCCTGAACCCGTCCACGGATCAAGCCTACGAAGTCCTAAATATATATATATATATATATATATATATATATATATATATATATATATATATATATTATTGCTATTGTACTATTCCTCATCCTGACCCGAGTCAGATCTGGGAAGTACTTGGTACGGGCCTCATCTGGACCTGAGTGGGGTGATTGTTCTTTATTTTCAATAAAGCTTTTTAACCTTACCTAACTGTCTGAGTGTTCTTACGAAACCATGACACCCATCTGGCCTGTCTTGGAGACAAGCACTTAGCTTCAGACAAGTAGCTAAGGTTTTTATGATCCATGAGGATTAGGACTGGCATGGAAGTTCCCTTGAGCAAATGCCTCCATTCTTTGAGAGCCAGTATTATCGCCAGAAGCTCTCGATCTCCAATCTCATAATTGCACTCCACAGGACTTAGCTTCTTTGAGAAATACCCACACAGGTGCAAGTGGCTCTCAGGAGAAGGACGTTGAGACAGGAGGGCGACTACTCCTGTCTCAGATGCATCAACCTGAATTATGAATGGAAGCTCGGGTTTCGGGTGTGCCAAAATAGATACTGCAGCAAAAGCAGCTTTTAGTGACTCAAATGCCCTGATGGCTTCCGGGAACCAATGAGTGGAGTTACTGTCTTTTTTTTGTTCATGTCAGTAAGGGGTTTTACAATAGAGGAAAAATTGCAGATAAATTTCCTATAGTAGTTCGCAAACCTGAGGAAACGTTGAAGGGAGCGGAGGCCTTCAGGTTACGGCCACTCAAGAACAGCTGAGAGTTTTTCAGGCTCCATAGCAAAACCGACCTCTGAAATTACATACTCCAAAATGGTGACCTGTTTGCGGTAGAACTCACACTTCTCTAATTTGCAAAATAGGTTATTTTCTCTTAATCTATGCAGGACTCAGTTTACATCAGCTTGGTGGCTTTCCATGGAGAAGGAATGGCTCAGAATGTCATCTAAGTATACAACCACACACTGATGGAGCATGTCCCGGAGGACATCATTCAAGAATTCTTGGAAAACCGCGGGAGCATTGCAGAGACCAAAGGGCATTACGAGGTATTCGTAATGCCTGCTCCTGGTGTTAAATGCTGTTTTCCATTCCCTCACAGGTCGAGCTTGGACAATACCTTAGACCCTTTCAATCGATCGAATAGCTCAGTAACCAGTGGAATAGGGTAGGCGTTTTTAACTGTGATACGATTGAGCCCCCTGTAATCAATACAGGGTCTCAGTTCACCACTCTTTTTCTTCACGAAGAAGAATCCGGCCCCAGCAAGAGAGGAGGACTTACGGATGAACCCCTGGGACAGCGCATCCGCAACATACTCCTGCATGGCCTTATTCTCCGCGAGAGAAAGAGGGTAGACTCAACCTCGGGGAGGTATGGCACCCGGTTGTATTTCAATGGTACAATCGTATGGGTGGTGAGGCGGGAGCTCACCAGTCCAGCCCTTATCAAATACATCACAAAACTCTTGGTACTCGTCAGGCAGCAAAGAGACCGAGGATGTGGTTAGCACACTCCCCACTTTTACTAGGCATGTCTTGGAACAGTTGGGTGACCATGTCATGACTTACCCAATCGACTGTGGGATTGTGTTTGTGCAACCACGGATAACCCAGCATCACAAGATAGTGAGGAGAGTGGATCACCTGGAACTGTAAGGTTTTGTGATGGAGAGCCCCTGCAGCCATAGACAAAGGAGCAGTTTAGTGGGTAACCTGCAGTAGCTGTATGGGTCTACCATCAATCGCCTCGAGGGCAAGTGGAGTGGTGCAGAGTTGCAATGGAATGGAGTGATTCTGGGCAAAGTCACTATCAATAAAGAGGCCCGCTGCACCGGAGTCAATAAGTGCCTCTGAAGTAATGGAACTATTGCCCCAAGAGAGCCCAATGGAGACTAGTGGTTTATCCGGATGGATATCCGGGGACGCTGAGACACCACCTAAGGTCTGTTCCCTACAGGACCCTAGGTGCGGCCATTTCCCGGACGTGTAGGGCAAGTTCGCAGTAAATGCCTTGCCTTACCGCAGTAAAGGCACAGGCGCTCCCTCCTCCTCAAGGCCCTTTCCGCAACTGAAAGGCGAGTGAACCCAATCTGCATGGGCTCCACATCGCCTGAGGTTTCGAGACTAGGAGGTGTGGGAGGAGAGGGAGGTACGAGTGGGGATGAAAGGCTCGGAGTTAAACAGATGGGATGCCTCCGCAGGCGCTCTCTAAAGGAAGGTCTCTCATGAATTTTATACTAAATCCCTTAACATAATTGAAGGTCTCAGTTTTATTACCCCTCTACATTCTATCCTTCAAGCTTTAAATATTAAGGTCCCGGAGTCTTTTCTGATTTATTTTTTTTCACTCATGCACCAATTTAGTGGCTTTTCTTTAAATAATCTCTAATGCATTGATCTCCTTCTGCATTAATGGGATAATAATGTTTCACAATAAAAGCAGCTCCAATTAATCTTCATAGTATTTAGGCCATGTAGAGTGTTATTTCAATACTGTCAGAGTTGTAGTTCAGGAGTAATTGAATGATAAAGTATCTCCTCCTGCCCCTTTTACTGATGTAACACTTCTCACCTCAGATCAGCAAGACTGTCCGGATGGATCGAAGAGAGGGACAATCTTCAGTGAGCATAAGGGGGGCAGGATTTTTCTTACGCTCACAGTAAGAAGATTGTCCCTTGCCGAGATCTGTCTGATCAAGGAACCAGATTCCACATCTGAGGGAAGGTAGCTTACACTAAGTAAAAGGGGTGGGAGGGGAATACTTTATCATTCATGGCCCAAATACTATGAAGATTAATTGGAGATGCTGTTTTTGTGGAACATTACTATCCCTTTAAGCTGACAATGACCTCAGCTTTAACCACTTTGCTGCTAAGAACATGGCCGTTCATATTCTCAGCAAATATCCTAAATCTCGACATTACAGAAGTGAAGGTGTTTACTAGAGGCTACTGAGGCTTACCTTGTGTGAAGTATTTTGTCCCCAGTGTGCTCCTCTTCATCATGTACAAGTATATAATTTATGACCCATTATGGATTTATTTATTTATTTTTTTTACACAGAAGAGAAGGGGAGGTTCTTTAAGAGAATAGATCTCAGGTGCAAAGAATCTCCTCTTTTAAACGGGTATACACATGTCTATTATAATGTTGGGTTATGTTGTAATCACCCAACATCATAATACACTATGGGGGTGGATGAAGGTGCTTTTAAAGAACTCAGATCTCAGGCTCCTTGTACCTACACATTTCAGACTACCCTTGTATGAAAATGTGGACTCCCCTCTTTCAAAGGATAGTCTTCAACATATATATATGCTGGTTGATCACAGAGCATCCTACTAAAAGAGGGTCTGCCTTTTACTGGATAGCAAATGGTTAACATGCTATGTAGAAACCATTTTGTCTGTACATATTAAGCATGCAAGTTTAAGAAAATGGAGTTTAGTTTCTATAGAAATACTTAGATATGAGTCTTGAAACTTATATAGAGTGAGAGCGTGTTTCTTTCCCTGATAGGGCCTCTTTTCCTATATTCTCATCATGAGTGGGGGAGCAAGACACCTGTGTTTCTGTGTAGGGAGATGCTGATTTCGCATTGCATGAGAGGCCACTTTATCTATATTCTCTAATTATTTCTTGAACTTATATCCATTAAAAATGGATTTATTGGAGAGTATTCTCTAATATTGAAGGGGGGGAGAGACATGATGGAGAAGAGGGAGACAGACATATGATGGGTAAGGGGAGAGAGAGAGAGAGAGAGAGAGACACACACATACACACATGTTAAACAAGGGGGTGAGAGACACACATGATTGAGAAGGTGGAGAGACAGACATGCTTAATAAGGGGGAGAGGATAGACATGATGGAGAAGGAGAGGGAGAGACATGATGTATAAATGTGACATACACGGTCTGGAGAACAATTGGAGGCAGGTTCTTATGAAGGCTTGAGAACAGAAATTAACCCTTTGAGTGTCAGAGAGGTAGGCATCGCAAAGCAATGAGTAGCCCTGGCAGTGAAATAGTTAAATGGTAGATAAGAACTGTGTAGCTTGTAAGTAAGGATGCCATCCATTTTGCAGCCACGTTAAATATGGCATGAACACTTACAAGGTACCTGGTTATTATCTACCATATAACCCTTTGAGTGCCAGGGGGGATGCAGCACATCGGAATGCTTTGCATACCCCCTGGCCCACAAAGGGTTAAAATGCACATCCAAGGTGGCATGCAATGGAGGCATACCTAATGTAGGGAGCGCGCTTGCTCCTAAGGAGAGCTGGAGAGGGAGGAGAAACTATGAAAATGGACCGTCCTTGCCCTGACCACATGAGCTCCATCTCCCAGGATCCTTCCTGTCACCGCCGAACTTACAGCAACCACCTTGCTGAAACTTCGGAAATGACAGGAAAGAGCATGTGAGATGGAGTTCATGTAGTCAGGCTAGGAGCACAGTGAGGGAAGGGAGGGGGATCCCATCATGGAGAACCGCCAGGGCCGGTGCTACCTATAGGCGAAGTAGGCGCCGGCCTAGGGTGCACGTTTACTGGGGGCGCAGGCGCAGAGCAGAGCTGTACGCACCTTGGTGGCTTTGCCGCTGCTGTCTGTAGACTGAGGAGAGAGGCGCCCACGCCGTGTGGCTGGACCTAAGTGACATCGGACGGTGTCACTGTCAGTCGGAGTAAGTAAAGTTACATTATCAAGTTCAAACTAAAATAAAGAGGACATCCAAGCACCCTTTCAATAATGTATAGATAAATATTAGATTTCAATAAATCTTCCTAATAGTGGGTCCTATGTTTTAGACATCAAAGGAAAGATTGCAAAACGCTTTATCTCCTTTAAATCTAGAGAGACCCTCAGTCTATGACTAAGCCAAGACTATAGGTCAGGTGGGATAAAGTTGGAGGTCCTTGTTTGAATACACAGCGAGTATTTGATTCACTTTTACAGTGGAAAAATTCTGGACACTTGAATTGATGGTTAACAGTATAAGTCAAACAGTATATTGTATTATATTGTTTGGAGGTATATTTATTTTTCTGCTAACGGACAGGAATTGGCACTTGGAGGTGCAGCCTTCCCTTTCTGTTGACCATAATTTTTTTTTTTGTATTTGACATTTAATGTTCCTCTAGATGAATGAGTCTCAATCTTTTTTTCACTCAAGGCACCCTTAACAAGCAAACTGGAATTTTAATGTAAATTATAAAGGGCATAATGAAAGGTATAATACATAAATATGCAGTTATTCTTAAGTGGGTGTGGTATAAAGGGGTGAGACACAAAGGGTGGATCCAAGGGGGCGGCAAAATTAGGTTTTGCCTAGGGTGGCAAAAATCCTTGCACCAGCCCTGAGAACCGGAGAGGAGGAAGCGGTACCTGGCAGGAGAACGAGGCCGCTCCTCCTAGCTAGGCCTCTGCCCATACCACTTCCTGGTTACCAACTGCCATTGTCAGGGATGGAGGAGAAGGAAATAGAGGGGTCCCGTCTTCCTCATTTTCTCCCCCAGCCAGAGCTGAGGCTGCCGCATTGCCTCATTAAAATAAAAATGCCTCGGCCTACATTTATGTCCATGTGTCGGGGCTCGAGTAGGGAGGGAGCGGACAGGTTGCGGCACTGCAGCCAGGGGAGAGGCACATGACAGGGTTAAGGCTGGGGTGGCCAGTATGCTTTGTACATCCCTGGTAGATTACATTCCCCTCCCAAATAATCAGGTTGCTGCTCCTGCCAGGAACATGTTACCTGGTCATCACTTCTCGGGCTAGGCCGCAGCCTCGGCTTAGATTTATGTCCATGTGTCGGGGCTCGAGCAGGGAGTGAACGGACAGGTTGCGGGCCATATTCTCCGGCTCAGGCTATGCAGTAGGGCCAGGGGCCAGACAGGAGGAGACGGGAGGGCCAGCGGGAGAGTTGATGACAGGGAGAAACAAATGGGTTATGCAAGGAGGTCCCTCTCATGCACTGCCGCTGGGACACATGAGAAGGGAGGTGGGGAGAACAGGCAGTTGCAGACTGGAAGAGCCAGAGTGCTGTTCAACACAAAGAAAGGGCAGCACCAAGAAGAGAGTGGGCTGGACACAGCACGTTGTGTTCAGCTGTAGGATGAGTGCACTCTCCAGGTCCCCCTCTTCACCTGGGAGGTGGCGGCCAGAGCAGTCCCGTGAGATCGGACTGGAGGTTTGGGGGGGGGTGTGTATATGTGTGTGTTTTTTGTTGTTGGTGTGTGAGTGTGTGTGTAGGAGCGAATGGCGGCCATTTCTTATTTATTTATTTATTTATTTATTTATTTTTAACCTAAGGTGGATAATGGGGCCGGGCTGGATGCTGGGGGCAGGCCAACTCCCTGCAGTGATTTGCATGCCCCTTGTATATGCCCAGGGATGTGTGTGGCCGGAGAGGGAGAATTGGGAACTGTGCCAGTCTTCTCCTTTTAGTAATACAGATATGGCAACTTCTTTTCTTTGAGCCCCCAGAGAAGGCTCATGTGCTGCTGGACAGGGGATGTCAGTTATGTTGTCTGTGTCATAAAAGGGTCGGCACCTGCCCATTTGAGTGCCATAAAGTGTGCGGGAAGAAGGCAGAACAGGGTGGGAAGGACGAGATGTGGGAGGGAAGTGGGAGGAACAGGGTAGGAAGAAGGAGAAACTCACCACTGCTGGAGAATCAGCCTCTGTTCACGGAAACCCGGTAATACAGTCTGAAAATGAGTCTCCGGGGCAGTTCTGGAGAGTTTCCAGGTATGGAAATATCACAAGCGAGGGCTATAGGCCCTGCTGAGACAGTGGGGAGAGTGTGGGAGTAAAAGGGTTAACAATACCAGACCCCTGGTTCCCTGATACTATTTCTAGCAACCACCAAATTAACCCCTGAAATCCCTCCTGCACTATCACCCCAGCACTACAATTTGCTGCCGCCACCAAGACTTTTTTTTTTCGTGAAAGTATTTTACCAGGAAGAATACATTGAGATTGTCTCTCGTTTTCAAGTATGTCCTGGACTCATTTTATCTACCTGAGCTGACCTTGCCGGGACTAGAACCTGCAACCTCACGGTCTGAGCAGATTCTACAGCTGGTGCCTTAACCAACTGAGCCTTTATATCTGGGCTTCTTAGATTACCCTGAAAACAACAGAATTACAGTATAAAATCACCTTAATAATCAGACATAGAATTAAACCTTTAGTAATGTGTGCTACCTGAGCTTCCTTCAGAGTGGTGAGTTCATATTAGAGAACAGAAACGATAGCTGATTAATTGAACATTTAATCAGAAAAAAAGGCTTCACAGTGCTGGTTACAAAAATACAGAAATAAAGGACATACACCAATAAAGATTACACATAAGCAAAACAGTCCATAAAGTAAAATGGGAGAAACACAAGAAATCGTTGAATACAATTACCGATATTTTAAGAGTCCTTGCGGGAACTTCAGATGGTAGTTCCCCCTTCAGTTGTTACAAAGAAATTTTCCTTATTTTCTCCGAAAACCCATATTAAATACTTTCCACTGTTCCTTCTAAGAGGCCAAACCCCCTGGGTGTTACCTGGGGGCAGGTTTGGCCTGACAGTTTAAACATTATCTCTGGATAACCCCCCATCAAAGCAGAGGGCCCAAGACCTTTTTTATGGCAGTTACATTCTGTTCTGGTGTTGATTGCTATCTGCTCATTTAGTTTCATGGCCTAGGACTGGTGCACTTTGAATAACATACAAATACAAAATAAACAAACGAATTATACAAACCAGAGGCCCTGCAAAGGCTAAATCATGCCTTGGCATGAAAGGAAATATGCATGTTTCAGGGCAGCACTGAAATCAAAGCAGCCCAGCAATATGTATTTGTGTCCCCAGATGAAGGGGAAATGTGTTCATCCTTACAGTGGCATAACAGGGTGCCCGCCACTCCAGGGGCACAGCCGCCCCCTGTGTCCCCCCCGCCCGGCACCCACAGCTGAGGTCTGTTCTTTCTTCCGCTCAGACCTCTAGCAAATGAGCGCTCCCTCTTCAGCACAATAGTAGTAATGCAAAGCGCTGTGAGATGACATCATCTCCCAGTGCTCTGCATTACTGAAAAACAGACCGCATGGGAGCTCCAGCTAGAGAGGTCTGCACAGAAGGAGGCACAGACCTCTCCTGCCACGCTGCTGGACCACCAGGGAGTTAGGAGATGGGCACTGGGGGGGTGTCAATAGGGGCAATGTGGTGATTGGGGGCAATGTGGAGGCAATTGTGGTGACTGGGGGCAATGTGGAGGCAGTTGTGGTGACTGGGGGAAATGTGGAGATTGGGGGCAATCTGGAGGAAATTGGGAGCAATGGACTTATTTAATTTACCTGAAATTTGTACTTGTTCCCTATGGGTCCGGGGTTTGCCACAGAATTTGCACCACTTTCTTCTAGTACACTGGTTGTCAACAAGGGTGCTGTGGCACTTTAGGGTGCCATGGACATCAGCTTAGGCATCCCCTTCTTTTCTATAAATAGTTAAAAAAAAAGGTGAATGCTGAGTTTTAGTTGCATATTTATGATAATTTGATACATAATATGTTTTTGTTATTCTGGTTTGGGGACCTAACAATAACTATATAATTATTTGTACCCTTCATTACTGCTTTACATTTGATCTGTAACACGTTAGGGGTATCCTGAAAATCCCAGACTGTGTGTTAGGGTTGCCACCCGGCCGGTATTTTACCGGCATAGCCGGTAATTAGCTCACTGGAGCCGGTGCCGGTATAACTAGTATACCGGCAATTTAAAAGCCGGTATTTTTGTGTGTCTGCTGAGGGGAAAGAGGTGACTGAGCGGGGAGAGGAAGAATAGATGATGTAGCAGTGTGCTCTATCTCCTCCCGACCTGTAGGGGGCAGGGCGCTGCAGTAAGAAGTGGTTAGGAGATATGGAAACGCAGGGGCAGCAAGAAGAGACCTCTTTCCCTTTCCCTCCTGTTGCTATTCCTCGAGTGTATTGTGTGGAGTGGTCAATGGGAGGACTTAACAAGTCACCAGCAGGATGTTTGGGATCATTTCACAGTGAGTATTCTTTGCTTGGAGGCTGTTGACTGAAATGGCAGTGCAAGAGTTAACTCTGAGTTCTAGAAGAATGTGCAATTCAATGCTTTGGGCACTAATCTGGCACTCAGAGGGTTATTAATATCATTGCTGTATCAGGGTTCTGTGAGCTCTGTAGCACCCCCTGGTTCCACCTCTCCTGGTATTTACTGGGGACCACAGAATCAGGGGGGACTCTGATTCCACTGGTGATTGGCTGGGCTGGTTTTGGTTGGCACCCAGGAATCTGTTGATATTCTGCCACTGGCTGGGACTCTGAAGTCTGGGTTGAATTCGGAGCAAGCTGGCACTGTTGACAACCTGGCACAGGAGTATCCAAAGAATCATTATGTAGGAATATTATTCATGTGTATGTGCTAAAAATGTTTCACAGAGGGCAAAAAACTCAGTTCTGCCCCTAACACACAGCTGCCTTCTCTAATGGGGGACCGCGGGCTGCCACATTTGGCAGTTAAATGGTTAATAATGGGGTCAGGATCCTCTCTGCTCTCTTGTACCCATGGGATTAAATGTCTTATAGTCCTTCCCTTACTCCCCCATATGTGTCTGCCCACATAATGCCAACCCTTATTATCACCAGTCTATGTGTATCCCCTCCTCCCCATGGGTGTCTCCCCCCCAGTGTATGTGTACCCCTCTCCTCATCATGGGTGTCTCTCCCCCAGTCTATGTGTATCCCTTACTCCCATTGGGTCTCTGCCCCCCAGTCTATGTGTATCCCCTCCTCCCCATGGGTGTCTCCCCCCCCAGTGTATGTGTACCCCTCTCCTCATCATGGGTGTCTCTCCCCCAGTCTATGTGTACCCCTTACTCCCACTGGGTCTCTGCCCCCCAGGCTATGAGTACCCCTTCCTCCCCATGGGTTTGTCTCCCCCAAGTCTATGCGTACCCCTCTCCTCACCATGGGTGACTCTCCCCCAGTCTATGTGTTCCCCCTCCTCCACTTGGGTGTCGCACCCCCAGCCCATGTCTGCCCCCTCTCCTGGATGACGCCCTACCCACATTTCTCCCCTCTGGTCATGTGTGGCTTTTTGTTTGCAGTGGAAACAATTTATTGCTCTTTAGCTCCCCCCCATCTCTCCCCCCCCAACTCTCTGTCCTCCCCGAGCCCCCTCCTCACTACCTCTCCAGCCCCAGCTCTTCTCCAGGCTGGCACAAGCCCACGTGTCCAGTGCCCGTGGGTGGGATCAGACAGGGAAAGAAACTTCATGACGGTGGCAAAGTGCTGAGTTTTCTGTGCCAGGTGAATGAGATCTGGGGCACCAGGGGGCACTAGTGGGGTAGAACCATGTGGCCTGGATAATAAACACTTTAGTGGTTTGGACTGTGCCATGTACATCGTGGGCAGACTGGCAGCTTCTGGTCTGGGTTGCAAAATAACCCATCAGCGCCAGTGATTCCAAAATAATGCATTGGTCACCCATTTGACACTGAAGGGGTTCATTCTTCCAAACTGGCACCGGACACTGATATCAATCCGCATGCCCAGGGCCCCTTATAGCACTGAGCAACGTCAGCTGCTGCAGAAACTCCTAAAAAAACAGACTGGCGATCACTGGGCTGCTTCTGGTACTGCAGCTAACCCTCTCCTGTACTTGCTAGGTCTGGGCTAGTCAAAGAGTGTATATAAATATATAATTTGTGTGTATAAACTACAGCCATGGTACTTATAGTTTATGTTTTACCCTAACCCGACCTGAACCCCTACATAGAATTCTTAACCCTCAGTATACCTGCCTTATTTGCTTTAGATTGTAAGCTATAGGGCAGCGGCCCCTGTCACATTGTTTCTCTCTGTAAAAGCACTTGTGTACACCTGGATTGTCTGAACCTTTACCCCTTTGAAAGCCAGAAAGGTATGGATACATCTCTGGCAGTCAAAGTGTTAACCCTTTAAGGATCTATCTATATGTATAGAAATGCCATGCTATAACCATGCCAGTCAGGTTGGCAGAACTCTACCTCATATCCTACCAGGGGTTGGGGGGTTGTAGAAAGGAAGACCCAGTAGGTTTGAGGTATCCTATCAACAAGGGGATTGACTTCAGGCCCAGCCAATCACAGTAAGAGAGGAAGAATGTCCTAGTACAGTAAATAAGTGTGTTGCAATATGGCAGATCAGAGCCACTGTGCTGTCCTCAGGCTGGACAGATCCGGGTTACCATGAAAACTCCCATGGATAAGGAGAAGATTGTGATAGGAGAGTCGGCATGTGTGATGGAGGTGAGGGGGGCAGATACCAAACTGGTCCTGGCCTGTGAGAGCTTAGTCTGAGAGAGAGAGAGAGAGAGAGCGTAGTCAGAGAGAGAGAGAGAGAGAGAGAGAGTGAGTGCAGAGAGAGAGTGCTGAGTCAGAGAGGGAGAAAGTGTGTGCTTAGTCTGAGAGCGAGAGAGAGTGTTTAAAGAGAGAGTCCTTAGTCAGAGAGAGAGAGAGCGTGTGCTTAGTCTGAGAGAGAGTTAGTGTGCTTAGTCTGAGAGTGTGCTTAGTCTGAGAGAGAGAGAGTGAGTGTGATTAGTCTGAGAGAGAGTGCTTAGTCTGAGAGTGGTTCTGCCCCTTTTGTGGCTCCTCCCTTTTATGGCTCCGCCCTCACCGACCGACAACTATGGCCGGTATTTTTTTGAGGAAAAGGTGGCAACCCTATGTGTTACGGATGCCTTACGCAAGAAAAGACTGACAGCCACTGGTCTAGTACATCAGCTTCAGCAGCAGCAGTTAGCAAACCAGGCCTTTCAATCACCACCAGAGGGCGCAAATACTGACAAATCGCCCAGCATATACTTTAAAGTATGTCTGCAGTGACATCATGGTCTTGCTGGTGTTGATTGGTCGGTGGGATGGAGCAAAGTCTAGGCTCTGACGTACACAGGGATAGAAAGAGGCAAGGCGGTGGTTAGAGGTTCGCATTCCGGAAGAGACAAGAAGCGGCGACATGGTGAGGAGGGGCAGGAAGATGGGTTAATGCATTAGGGACTTGGTAGTACATTGATAGATTGTCCCCGGGGTTATAACGAGCATCATACAGTAATCTGTAACCTAAGGCACTGGGTTACCGTTCTTGTACTCAGTGGTGTCCAGTAGATCATGCCTTTAGAACTTTGCTGTTTGTACACGGGCCAGAGTGCGGCGATGCACAGTCATCTGGCGCTTAACGTGTTAAATGACGGAGCCTCTGATTAACTCCCCTGTGCACAGCAAGCAGAGGGATCCGTCCAAAAGACATGGCATTAGGCACCCTTGAGGATGGGTTTGGAAATAGGCTACCCGAACACGTCACTCTTATGACACTCTTGTTATATACAGTGTGCGTTATATTATTGGGAATTTGTGCAGTATATATTCATTCAGCTTTGCATTCAGGCTTCACAATCTTCCCATGTTACAGTGACTCAAATTCTCTATTCAATCTGGCTCCATTCCCCTTCAGCCCTGGTTCATATATTAACCCTTTGAATACCAGTGGTTATGTTACATGCCCCCTGGCGCTCAAAAGAGTTATATTTCTGTTTATTTGGGGGTGGGAGTACGTCCCCTAAACTCCCTGTCTGATGTCTTGTGCTTCTCTCGCATTAAACAGAGCGACCTCTCAGAAGATCAGATCGCCGGTAAGTGGACGGTCAACAATTATTTTTGTTAATGTGTCTGCCATTTGATAGATGCTCTGTCTCACGAGTAGGTTTGTAATCAGGTTGTATCCCGGTTGATCTATTACCTTCCTTTCTTGCTGTCTCAGCCTGCTTTTTCGTTCTTCTGCCTCTCAAAAGCATTTTCACCTCCCAAATCTACTTTCCACTTCTCCTTTCCTCATCTGCCTCTCTTCCCTTCCTTGTGACTTCAGATTGAATTTAGCCCAGAACAGCTGGATGGTAAGTGGATATATAGTGTGCTCTGAAATCCCCTCTCTCTCTGTTTTTGCACTCTCCTCTAACACTCCATCCTTATCTCATTCTGCATCTCATATACTTTTATTTTCCCTGTCTACTGATATGCTCGTTTAACCCTTTGAGTGCCAGAGGGATGTCCATCATATTCTGAAACAATGCATTGGACATCCCTTTGTGACTCAAAGTGGAAACCAAGGTGTGGTTACTAATGTTACTATTTTGTGTGACTGACCTCTCTAATACTGTGACTATGTTTGTGCCCTTTGAGTAGCCATGGTGTCTTGATGCCTCTCAAAGGGTTAACTCTTTTGGATGGCAGTAGTGCTAATGGGTTAATTTACTTTAAGAGAAATTGAATGTTTCTTTATTTTGGGCTCCTCTTGTTGGTACTGGTGTTCCACACTTCCTCCCACTACAAGGTTAAGCCCTATTTATCAGTCTAAAAAGGTGCAGTTTTGGAGCAAACAGCAAACTATGATTACATTTAATTCCACAAATTCCTGTTTAAATGGTGCCTTTAACCCTTTGAGTGCCAGATGGGTACACAACACAATCAAAGGGTTAACTATTTAAATGCTAGAAGTCTCAAATTCAGTGCATTTAAGACCTGTAGGATTCAATGAGTTAAAATCCCTAATTTAAATAAATAGGAGTGGTCATCCCTCCACTGTGCAGTTGGCTTGCTCCAGAATTGCATCTGTTTGGCTTGATGAATAAGGCTGATTATATGTACAGAAAGTATAATTATCTGTAAGAATAGCTGCCCTGGATCTTTCCTGCTGTCATTGTGGGACAATATTGCTTCTATAAGACTGTTTTCACTGTCAGAAGTTGTCATGGGTCTTGTGCTGATAAAGAGTTGTGGCATTTTAAGGAACTTACAGATGTGGTTTTGTTTTTTCATTTAAACTACACTAGCTATCCCCTTGGCTAAGGAGTGATCTGCTAGACTTGTAATATGCTTTGTGTTTGAGTGCAGAGGTGTCTCTGTGGGATGTTATTTATTTTTCATGCATGCATCGTTCCTTTGACACAACCCCCTCCTTCCTTCCCTTGGTGTAAAATGTCTGCCTGTCTGCTCTATGGAAACCTTATATGGTAAGAAAGCCTCATTCTGAGCTGCTTGGTACAGAAATGTCAGGAGAGGAGGAGTCATCAAAGGGGGAGGAGGAGGTCCCTGCATTCCTTCCTGGCTAATGCCTGCGGGGGGAACACTCCTCAGGGATATGGCCTTCCTAGACCCTTTAGACTGTACAATTCAGAATAATATTTACCTCCTAAATTTGCTGGGAATGTATATTTTAAGAAAAAGCCACCTATACTTAAGGAGTCTGCCAGGGATTTGATATGTGGGCCGTATTCATCTCCTCTCTGGAATTCAGCAGGAGGGGTTGGGTTCAGGGAGTGCCACAGGAAGGAAGCTTGCTGGCTGAAACTGCATTGTGCTTAGTTTGAATCACTAGTTGCCGGCAGTTACTGTAATGAATTGGCTTACACCTGTATTTAACCCCTTGAGTGCTAGAGCGTTGGATACCTCTCTGGCAATAAAGTGGTTAATGAAAGGTGTGTAAGTGTAGCAATTCTGGGGCAAATCCAAGGAGACAAATATACATTCCTACTGACTAAAATAAGCCTTAACCCCTTGAGTGCTAGAGAAGCAATGTGTTGGAGACCTAGCATTCAAGAGGTCAAAAAGACCCTTTTAAATCAATGGTGATTTTAGAATATTTATTGCCTATGTTGCATTTGGTTTTCCTCAGAAGTGCTCTGCTTTGATCTCTTCTGTATCTGCCCCAGTAACTTCATGAACTAAAACCACCTATGCTCTCCTCCAGTGATTTGTACTGATTATATACAGTAGACCTGAGAGCCTATTCATTTGGCGAATACAGCCCTTGCAGCTCCCTAAACATCATTATACTTGATCAGTGAGCTAGTAGGCAGTTTGATAATTGTTCTGAGGGGTATGCAACGCATTGCTTTGCATAGCCCAGTGGCACTCAAAGGGTTAATGGGAAGAGCTCATTGTTATACATATGATTATCCTGCAACATCACATCTCGACTAGAAAACAAACCCTAGTGTTGTCCTGTGATATAAATGGAAGTATTTGTTACTTTGACCTAATAAATGTTGTGCAGATCCCATTCTGTCCTTCGTGCTCAGAGGTACTTGTCTCTCAGTGCTGACAGTCCATCTGTAATGCAGGGCACCTCCGAATAAAGTTTAGAGGTCAACTAACCTATAGAGCAGGCATTAACCCTTTGAGTGCCAGAGGGGTATGTAATGCATTGCTTTGCAGTGCGTTGCGTAGCCCTCTGGCACTCAAAGGGTTAAAACTCAGTCCTTTAGTAGTTTATCTTAACAACCCCCTCCTCTGGGAGAAGCAGCATTGTAAACTTGTAACCTTAATTGTACAGGTCCTCTCCAAGCTTCTTGTCCCATCTCCTAAAACAGTTGAAGCTGCCAGTGGCGGCAACATTCCTTTTGGCTGTGTAGGAGGGTATAATTTTGCAGACGCCAATAGAAATAGTCTTCCAGTGATAATGGCACCATCACTGGTGTGTGGGGTGGGTGGCTGTAGTTCCGTAACTTATAACATTGCTGCTAGAGGTGGGATCAGCACATATCTTATGCTTAAAGGGACAGTAATGTCCCAAAAAAAATATATCCAGTTTTGTAGCCTTTAAAAAATAAATAAATAAATAAATAAAAAATCAATCTGCTCCAAACCCGATCTCTCTCAAACTGCTATGGTTTGAGAGATATAGGGATTCAAAGTTCGCCCCTTTCTCCTGTCGTCAGTGTCTAGCTGACAGCAGGAGATCCCGGTCAGGGGACCAGCAG
This sequence comes from Rhinophrynus dorsalis, assembly GCA_037306005.1. NCBI lineage: Eukaryota > Metazoa > Chordata > Amphibia > Anura > Rhinophrynidae > Rhinophrynus > Rhinophrynus dorsalis. The sequence continues at coordinate 474,793,335 of CM074719.1, read as the reverse complement.
GCGACTCTGCAGCAGAGCCGATATCGTGTTATCTATAAAGAATTCATTCATTGGAAATGTTTACAAAGTGTGCTTGAAAACCTGGCATACTTTGTAGATCTTTCCAATTAAGTAATTATTTATAGATAATGCAATCTCTGCTCTGCTGCAGAGCCTCCTCGAGTCGTACAACTCGATTCTTCTGCTGGCAGCTTTACAGCTGACATCAGGAGAAAGGGAGGGAAGGAGGAACTTTGAATCCCTATATCTCTCAAACCATAGAGGTTTGGAGCAGATTGTGTTTTTTTTTTTTTTTTTTTTTTTTTTTTTTTTTTTTTTCTTCTTTCTTTGGGGGGACATTGCTGTCACTTTAAACATGTTTATTACTTTTTGTAAGTTGTCCTTATTAAAAATATAGAAATATGTAGAGAAATTATTAAATTATTTTAATTTTTTTTTTTTTCTTCATTTACCAATGTTTTTATTTCACGCTGCAGAGTTCAAGGAGGCTTTCCTCCTCTTTGACCGCACCGGTGATGGCAAAATCATGTACAACCAATGCGGGGATGTCATGCGGGCACTGGGGCAAAACCCTACTAATGCCGAGGTGCTGAAGGTGTTAGGAAACCCAAAGTGTGAGGGTGAGCAAAAAGCTATACAGTTTTAAGCCTTTCATAATAACTGACGGGGGGGCTTAATGAATGTTTTGTGTGTGAAGATTAAATACTCTTTTTCAGTAATATATTTAACTGTCAATAGTCTGTTTTATAGATTCTTTCTAAATATCCATAGTGCTTCAGAACATGTGATATGTGTGTCCCACCTGATTGTAGAACAGGGGTGGGCAAACTGGCCCACCAGCTGATAATGAACTATAACTACTAACATCAGCTGGAACCCACATATTGCCCACACCTGTTCAGGTTGCAGTTCACAGGTGTATAGAGAACATTTATCATCCTAAAGGGGGGGGTGTAAAAAACAAAGGTACTCCTACTGCTGGGAGATGTTTGGTTCCACAGTTATTACAGCTCAGACTTTATTATTCTGTTGTACTCTTGCACCAATCTTCTATAAAATGATTGTAACATCTCCATCAATTTAAATGATCATTTTTGATTAAAGCAATTGCGAGCAGTGGGAGTACAGTTGCTGGAAGGCCCCAGAGCGTGTAGTGTTTAAAACTAAATATAAAAACTGATTCTTTTAAAACACCCTCTGTGGGTCTGTCCTACACAAAGAACTTAATGTTTGTTAAAGGGATAGTAATACTTAAAATGTAAAAAAAAATATGTTGTAGGGTTTATCCCCCTGAGTAAAACAAGAGTACTCCCACTGCTGAGAGGTGTTTTATTCAAAAGTTATTAATTTTCAAAGTTGAATTTTTTAGGTGCAATATCACAGTGGCCTGAAATTGTACAGTGGCGCTGTTGCTACACGATCCTATGGACAACTCTGGTCAGTTGACCATAAATCTCCATAGGATGGTGTAGCAACAGCGCCACTGTACAATTTCAGGCCACTGTGATATTGCACCTAAAAAATTCAACTTTGAAAATTAATAACTTTTGAATGAAAGACCTCTCAGCAGTGGGAGTACTCTTGTTTTACTCAGGGGGATAAATCCTACAACATATTGTTTTTTACATTTTAAGTATTACTATCCCTTTAATGTTGTGGATAACTGAGCCAACCACTCTGTGAATATACATAATCATCTTAACTTCTCTCCTACCCCTTTCTGTTCACACGCAGAGCTAAATTCCAAGCTTCTTGGCTTTGACCAGTTCCTCCCCATGCTGCAGACCATTGCCAAGAACAAGGACCAGGGCACTTTTGAGGACTTTGTGGAGGGGCTGAGAGTGTTTGATAAGGAAGGAAATGGCACAGTGATGGGTGCAGAGCTGCGTCATGTTCTTGTTACACTTGGTAATTTAACAATTTTATATGAGGAAAATCATCGTGTGTGTGGGTGTGTGTGGGTGTGTGTGTGTGTGTGTGTGGTGATCTTTAATTTACTTAATATGGTGCGCAACAAAACATAATCTGGCTTAAAAATTAGTCCCGATATAGTGTTTGGGTCAGTAGCATTAAAATGTATGCTTGTTGTCAGGCTGGATGTGGGAACTGATTGTATTTAATGAGAAGTATAGTCTTCTAGCCACGACTGTAGACTGTAGAGCAGACATAGCCAACCACGGTCCTCCAAGAGCTACCAACAGTGCATATTTTTGAGATATTTCTGACTGAGCACAGGTGAATCAATCAATGGCTCAGTTACTTTAATGAATCCATCTGCACTAATTCAGGGTTATCCTAAAAACATACACTGTTGGTAGCTCTTGAGGACGAGGGTTGGCTACCTCTGGTCTAGAGTGACTCTTTTTAGGAGCGATGGGATAGGGAAAAAATAGGTAGGCTTTTTGTGTAAAACACACAAGCTTTACCATGTAGTGCAAGGGACAATTTTAATGAAGGGACTGGTGAGAACATAGAGAACCCATGGGTTGTAAAACAAAGTGTGTGCTAACATAATAAAGACACTGAAATGTTTGCTATAAGCCACCTAATACTGGGTGGTTTGAAGTCGTACAACTGCTACTGCAAATGGAGAAGTCTTCTGAGTTAGGAAATGAAATGGTGGGAGACTTTTACTACCCTGAATTTGACCACCGAATGAATTTCAGCACAACCATGGAAAATAATTTTGAGGTCTGCTAAACCCTTTGTGTAGCATCGGGGTAAGCAATGCATTGTGTACCCCTCTGTCACTCAGAGTTAATGACAGCTTAATATAGCAACTTGTTGGACCTAGTGATCTGACTGTTCTAAAATGGCATATAATCTACAGTTAAGGGAGCATTTGGGTATCAGTTACCATAATATGGTATTCTTTAAATTTTTTACAAGGAATCTGTTAATAGGAGTACAACTAAAATGTTCAACATCTGATTCTACAGAGATAAAAGCAGTATATCTTATTAATAAAAAAATGTGTGTATGGTGCAGTTGGCTTACTCCAGTTTTTTCATCATCATCATTTATTTTTTCTCATTACCTTTTTGTGTGTGTCTTAGGAGAGAAGATGGGAGAGGATGAGGTTGAGACTCTTCTGGCTGGTCATGAAGATGCAAATGGCTGCATTAATTATGAAGGTAAAATGCATAGTATAGTATGTGGGTATCAGCCTGCTTGAATCATGGGGGAACTGCTGTATCACTATAAACGCCCTGTGTAAAACCGTTATTCATTGCACCTGACAGTCCATCTGAGAGGTGTGAAGCCTGGTGTTTTTTGCTGGGGTTTGGAGCCATGGGTGGGGACCTACATGTGCATGTTATGTGGTATTTGGAGTTTTCTGACAAATCTTCCTTCCCACAGACTTTGTCAGGCACATCATGTCTGCGTGACCACACCCCATGGGTAATCTGGTTCATCCTCCTGGTTTCAGTTTGTTATTCTTTTGAATTTTATACTTCCTTGTACTTCTCTCCTGGATGCAGTGGCATGTCTGCATGTTCTATGCTGCGTCAGAGCTGCAAAATAATAGTTAGCTCCTCTAATGAAATGCAGGTCATTGTGATGGCGACTTACCATCTTGGCTAACAAGCTTCTGCTTCTGGTAGCCAGCTCCTGGCTCTGAGCTGACAGCGAGTGTGTGTGGAACTGTTGAAGAGTGTCTGGTTAACTTTGCAGTGCATTTTGAGTGATGAGTTGGGTCCCAGACTAATCAAAATGGTTTAGCGCATTGGAATACTGGTAAATCTAGGCCAAAGACCTACATAAGTCTCCCTTATTAGTTGATCAAGTCAGAGGATTGTCATTTGTGTTCTGGCCAAAAGAATGCGTTTTCCATAGTTTTATAAAGCATTTCATGTAGAAGGTTGCCATATCATCCCCTTTTAAAAAGGGAAACACATGAAAAATGCTTACTGTGGTGGTTCCTGTGTAGCAATGCAGAATGCATTTTTCCTATGTGTCACTTTTCAGAGGAGTGATCTGGGAACCCTGTTCGTTCATTCATTAATCATTTAAGGACCAGAGCAGTGAAGCAATGCGTTGCATACCCTTTTTAAAGGGCAAATTCATTGTTAAGAACAACTATTCACATTTGTTCTAAGACTCTGGCAGAGCAGATGCCTACATATCAACCAGAATCAATGTAGCAGTACTAAGGTACAAGTGTAGCAGTAGAATATTACAAAAGGTACAGTGGTCTGTGTGATTTCATCTATTCTTCCTCCTTCAATACAACAGCCTATTGCTTCTCTGCTACTAGAGAGCTGCAGATAACAGCATATGCCATGTTTAGATATTAGGACCCCCCCATGCTTTAGCCCTTCTCTTGCAGTCTGCTCGACTTGCTGTAGATAATCCTCCCAGTTTACTGATCCCATAGAGGAGCTTGGTAGAAGCTGGAGGATCCAGTTCTATTCAACCTACCTATGGGGACTGGAGCCCCCCTATGGCTAAGGAGTTGGGGGTGTATGTTATCCATTGTCTTTATTAAAAAAAAAAAAAAAAAAAAAAAAGGTGAAGCAATGGACTGGACTTGACAAACCTAGGGCTAGATTCTATTGCAGGTGCTAAATGTTAACACCCGTTTTATCAAATATTTTCCTATTGAAGTCTATGGGGAAAACGAGATAAAAGCAGTGATAAAAATAGCACCTGTAATAGAATCTAGCCCCTAATGTCTTAAAGACCCCCAGCCTATTAGCATGGGAGCTTCTTTCCCTTCTTCAGTGGGTGGTGCACCTCAGACTTGCCAATTCACAGAACTCAGGTGATTTCTAATGGCTATATAGGTAAGACATGCAGTTCTTATGTAAACAGACTTCACCATAGGGAACAAATAAATAGTCCTAACTATTTGAATGGTGGGTTTCCAACACATCGTGAATAAGCATTCAAGTGTTGAAAGCCCCATTTAATTCCGTGATGATTATTTCTTCACTTTGGGTACAACTGATTTGCCCAGTTCTGCTACACTCTTGCCTTTATACAAATCTGACCCATGGCAGGACATGCAACATTAGGCTCTCCAGCTTTTGGCCACCACAGCTCTCATTGTCCCCCAAACAGCTGTTGGAGACTATTCCATTATGTCCGTTAAAGAGCCATATGCCCTATATACTTGGTTCTATATCTGTAAACCAAGGTTTGATTTGGATGTAAAAGGACCAAGGTCCAACACATGTAGTTTAATCTCTTCTGAGAGATTCCTGAAATAAAATTTGATTTTATCGCTAATTTTGATAAAAACCTTGAAAATAACACTAAATCTGTTCAATATTTGAGTGTAATTGGTGTTTGTCACTTTGACATGCAGCTCTTCTGATATTAGTAAAAACTAAATAGGGTTGTTATGGCAGTCCTAGTCTGTGGGTGGAGCTGTTGTGTAGCTGTCCTCCTGCGAAAAGGGGAGGCGAGTAAAACTCTAAAATGCAGCTCTTCTGAAGTCATTTAAATAGGATGACTGACATCAGATACTCCTTTAAAAAAAAATTTTTTGGCTTAAACATTTATTCTTTTACCATATTTATTTATTTGTATTTATTCTTAATACCCTGTTTTTTGAGAGCAGAAATCACCTAAGCTCTTGTGTGACAAACAACTGGGTGCATCTCCCATTTGTAGCTTTGTTAGGCAAGTATGTGACTTTTCTCTCTCTCTCCAGAACTTGTCCGGATGGTAATGAGCGCCTGAAACGTACAACGCAGTACCACCCGTAAGGGTGCAACACTGTTTATATCCATTTTATCTATCTTCCTGGAGGGGATATCAGGCTGTCTAGTGAGTGCCTCTGCTACTTCCAGTTTCTCAGGAGTGGTGGCGATCACTGCTGATCTGTGATACTAAGGAAGTTCAACTACTAGTGCGCCGGGACCTGCAACATCAAAGACCTCCAAATGAACCTTGGCAAAAGTCATCATGTGTTGTCTTCACTATGTACTCCTCTGTAACGCTACAGAATGCAGAAAATAAATTATTTCTATTTTTCCCTCCATCAATAAATAAAGCGAGTGACCTTTTCCAAAACATAATGTGACTTTTCCCTTTTTTTGTTAGAGCAGTATCAAAAAAAAGTGTAAAATTATTTCTTTAGTGTTGCACCTTTTTAAAGGCGTAGCTACCTGTTTTGGTGGTTTTCTTCCTGAGTAAACAAAGGGTATATCCACTGTTGGGAGAGTTAGTTCCAAAGTTGCTACAGTTCAGTCTTTAACGGGTGAAAGGGTTAAAATGGACATTTATAAGTAGGCAGTTGCTCTAATACACTAACAAGAGCGATAGGGGTTAAATTATACTTTTAACTAGCAGCTTGTTCTACACCAGAAGGTTACTTAGTGCCCTTCCCAGAGGCCTTGATGTAGACAAGAGATAAGTATAATTTTTACTGTTGCATATAATTGTAGAATATCCTTAATTCCATTAGAACCAAGAGATGCATGTTAACCATTAACTATATGTGCTCCATGCCCCCTCACTACCTAATTTCCTCTTTACCATATTTGTATGACCTTTAGAGACTATACTAGGTGAAGCTTGTAATTTTCCACTCTGCAGACCCTCCCAGTTCTCCCAGTATAAAAGTTTGGTGGATGTTGAATAAAGTTAGCAATATTTTGTGCATTGATACTTGTGTGGTGTCAATTCATTTGAATGCTGCTCCAAGCGCTTGAGACCTGTATTCTGGGGTGAAGATCTGGAGGTGTAGGAGAAAACTCTCCCCGGGGAGTGGTTAAAGCCTTTCTGCAGAAGAGGTGTCCCAGTCACCCCAAAAGAAGGGAAGAAGTTTACAGTGGTTCCCCTTTTAATTTGGCGCTGTGAACAGGATTCTCACAGGTCAGTGGACCTTTTTGTTATTAAATATAATAAATATATGTGTCCACTCACCCCTGAGAATCTACCTGACAAGGGTGACTGAAGGGTGCCGGTTAGAGTCCGGTACCAGGCCTTGTGGGTTATAGTCCCACATGTTGGGGTTTGGGTTGGAGTCCCAGACAGAAATAGAAAATTACTTGGGAATATGTCCTAAGTGGGTTACACCCCATGATCTTCACTTTAAGAAGCAGGTCACCCCCCTTTGTTGTTTGTCACAATTGCATGCTGCTCGATTACTGTTTGTTTGTCTAGCAATAAGTGCACTTATTTGTCATTGTGTTTTCTATGTTTGTATAATCTGACTTTGGTAAGTGGTCTCATTACCTAATTTGTAAGAATTTGTAATGTCTAAGTTTGCTTGTAACTGTATTCACTGTCTGTCTGGTGTTGTTTGTATTGTTCTGTTGTTATTTGTATAAATATATATATCTTTGACAATAGGGAAATGGGTCAGATAAACTAAGGTTAAAATCAAGGGTAAAACTGGTAAAAAACATCAATGAGTTAAATACTGTGTGCAACATGAAGTACCACCTCCCCCACATCAGTAAAATACATCCAGCATTTTAGTGGCAAGACAGTTTAAGTGAGGTAGAAATAAGTTTACTTTTAGCAGAAGCTAGAAGAGAAATTGTTAAATTGGAGGCAGGGAGAAAAAGGCTGACAAAATGACGTGAAAATAGAAATGCCATTGATGACTGTGGGAGAACAGGTTGTTAATAAACCCCCAGATGAATTAATAATGAATGTACGGGCTAAATATTGTCCTAACCCCATTAAATACCCTAGTACTGATAAAGTTTATCTAAAAAAAAAAAAAAATTGTATGTAGAATGTGACAGCAGTTGACTACTTCTGATTACAGGTTTTTGTTAGAAGTGGGTACAAAAGACATGGGTATCAGATGTTAATTGTGATACTTGTGAGAAATATGACTTCCCTACTGACATTGGGACTAATGTATACATATAGTAAAGATGTGGGGACAAATGACAAGAGTTTTGACTGACGTAGGAGGTGATATATAGGACATTTAAGAGGTTAAATAACATTTAAGAAGAAGGCAGAAGAAAGTGTGAGAGTTTTGGTGATTGTTGGAAAAATGCATATGGACTTGTAAGACAGAAGATTTGGGACCACTTCATTCTGAAGTGGCTCAAGTAGTCAGAATGGGTATTAATAATTGGCATAGCTTAGAAAGTGAAGTCTTGGAAATGGCAATAAGAGTAATGGATGTGACAGGTTGCTTTAAGAAAGATACAGAGAAGGTGGAAATATACTCTAAGTCTGAGGCAGAGGGTAACACAGAAGTAGATGGAACTAGGGCACTAGAGAATCAGGAAGATGTTTCCATTGATATTAATATAATGTATTTGCATGGTGATGGCAAAAAGAGGTTAAAACCACCATACCTGTAAAATTGTAGTTCTATGAGAAAGATAGCTTTTCTGTCCCCACAGCTGTTACTCCTCCCCTTTTATCTAAACTCCCCCATATCCTCCTCTTTCTTTACTTCCATGTTTTACTTTCTGCATAACACTGCAATTCAAGGTCACAGTTATGGCTATCTTTGCTATACTAAAGGGTTTCTTGTTAAGACATTTTTGGCTAGCAATAATTGGGTGAAGGTTGAATGGACTTGATTGAGGGAGATATAGATAAGCATACATGCAAAGGGGTATGAATATAATATTGTTCTTTTGCTTTTGGACTACAAATTGTAACATGCTTGTAGTTTTAGACCATAATACAGAATGTACTTAGGAATGCCTTTCTAATTACTCCTACTTGCCCAGTTAACCTGCTGCTTATTCACACATGACTACCTCAATGACTAACCCTGTAATACCTGCATGTTCTTTATAATTAACCCTGGGTATTAGCATATTCTTGAAGGGAATATTCTCTTGTGTATGTGCTCCCACCGTTAGGGTTAGTGGTTGGTTTTAGACCCCAGTGTGCATGCAGGATGACATTGATGTGTGAAAGAATGATCTAACTCAAGAAATATGGGTGACCCCTGCTAAGGTTTCATTGTTCTAAATGGTGGAGTGTTTCTATGGGTGTGTGGGGAAAATCTGATTCAGGCATCAGTGTTCATGTCATTACACCCAATTTACACTATGGTATCTATAACGCATATTACCTGACACATTGCACACACTTCCCATCTCTTTGTTGGCTGAAAGTTCCACATACCCAGGTTTAGACCAGGTGAATCCCCATGCATATTAAGCATAATCCCTTGTTGTAAGACAAGTGGAAAGGGCAGTGAATACATTTATTCAGCCACTGGCACTTATAGTGCCTGATGTAAACTCTATTTTGTCTGCAGTACCATCATCTGCCAATTACTTTCTTTGTGTAGAACATTCTTTAGCATTCCGGGGTGCCCTGACATGCAACCACTGTTTGCTTTCACGTATAAAGGGAATCAATATGTGTGAAATAGATTGTGTGTTGATTCCCCCACTGCCTATTTGCTGTAGTCAGGAAACCCTAGAGTCTTGGTCACCTGATTGTGGCTCCACGTTGCTTCAGTATGTGGATGATTTGTGGTTGATGTGTATCCCAGATGAAGAGTCCGGTATGAAAAATGCATCTTCCTTGTTGCAGATTCTACCAAAAATTGGTCATCAGGTATCACCTGCTAAGCTACAGTATTGTCAAGAGACTGTGAAATACCTAGGATTTGTGTTGTCATATGGACAGAGGTTGCTGGCTGCTGCATGAGTAAAAGTCATTATCCTGCTCCCAAAGCCAAAGATTAAACCTGCACTGTTATCTATCCTAGGCATAGTGACATACTGTAGGCAAAGGATTTCAGACTGTTCTCACCACGATCACATATTGAGACAGGGTACCTTGAGAGATGCTCCTGGTGTAATACAATGGATTATGGACATGGACACGAAATATAAAGGAAAAAAAAAAAAAAAGAAAAAAAAACAGCCTTATGTTTTGTTCCTGTTCTGGGACTGCCCAACTACTCTCTCCAGTTTCATCTGTCTTGTAAGGAGGGAGGTCCCACTCTTTCAGGTGTCCTTGCAAAGGGAATATGGCTCAGCTGTGGATAAGTGGTTTGTTGTTTTAATGTACTAACATCAGTGGTTCAGGGCTTGCCTGCATGCTTAGGGGAGTAGAAGCCTGTGTTATGATGGTAGGGACGGTTCAGACACATGACTGCACAGAGAGAATTTGATTATGAGACTATTTACACATTCAATATTACCTTTCATACTCAGTACTCTCTGTGACCTTACATACATTAATTTTACATTCTCCCTCTGACATATCAGAGGTTGAGGCACACGATTACATACAGACCATTCACATGGCTACCTCAGCAAGACCTGACCTGTAGTCTGTTCCCCTTGAATGCAGTGAGACAGTATATGTGGATGAGTTATGCTCAAATCCAGCTAATGGGGTATACCTGATAGGATTTTCTGTAGTCCAAATACTAGATATGGTATTAATAACTAACTCCTTCCCTTTTGTATTTGCCCAGGCTGCTGAACTAATAGCTCTAACACACATGCTCCCTATTTGTAAACAGTGATGTGACTATTGTGACTAACTCCAGGTATGCTTTTGGTGTGGTACTTGATTTTGGAATTATAGGTAGAAATGGAGGATTTGTGACAGCTGACAGAAAAGGAATATCATTTGCCCAATTGGTTGATGATCTGTTTGTTTCTATATCCTTGCCATACACCATAGCAGTAGTTAAATGCTAGGACCATAGTACAGCTGATTATGATGCCTCGCTTCCATGCTCAATTCAATATTCGTTGCAAGTATTAGCCTCAAAAGATGACCTACAGTTTTGATAAAAGGAGGGTCTGACACTAGACCATACTGGTCTATGGTCAGACAAGGAGGGTAGAATAGGGATACCATAAAACAGCTGCTCCAATTCTTTTCATTAGTAATTTTGCAGGGATTTAGTCACATTGGTAAGAAATAGACTTATAACTCCATACAGACCAGGTTTGCAATTTTGAATTCGACAGAACTAGTGGAGAATCAGATATATAGATATCTCATATATGTAAGAACAGGAAATAATGCATGATGCTCATGACCAGTTGCCATCCCCTGAGGGACCAATGCAACAGTTACAAATAGATTTTACACACATACATGAATCAGGAAGCATCCAATACCTGTTGGTTATTTGTGATTAGTTTTCCAAATGGTTTGAAGCTTTTTCCTATGGCCAAGGAAAATGCCAAAACTGTTGAAAATATACTATGTACAGGAGTAATTCCCAGATTTGGATGCCCTCTGATGATAAACAATGACAAAGGTATACCATTTATAGCAACAATTACACACCACAAGTAGAAGGAATCAATAGGACAATTGATAAATAAAGATAAATTGAGGAAAGGCACTGGGCCAAGCCACATGGCGCCCCAAGTCCCTAGGTGACTTGGAATATACTAAATAAAAAATATGTATCATAATTGATTGATAAATTGAATGGCATCTATGGTGATGTTTCTCTCTCTTCCCCTCTTCCCACAAGAAATCCTACACATCCATATCAACCAGGTGACAAGGTGCTGGTGAAACCATTGTTCAAAAATAAGACACTAGATCCTCCCTTTGGACCTCCCACAATGGTGGTTGCAGTGACCCGCACAGCCATATTGACAGAAGACTCACCAGCATGGATCCACTCCAGTCGGGTGAAGAAATCCCCCATCTGAGGACATGGCTCCCACTGTGGGCCCTTGGAAAATCTCCCAGAGAAAAACTAGACTGCACCATTACCAAAATGATGGTCATATGCATTGCTTTAATCATGTTTGGTATATTAATGTGTATATATGTATATCCCAGAACTTGGGGTATGGGGCACACCACCACACAACCCTTGGATATTTTCACACACACACTAAATACCGATAGGACATGTCAGAAGCTAGCAATAACACTGAGGAGGCAGACATCCCAAATGTCTGGATAGCATTGGTCAAAGATGTCATGAATGTTACTGACTTCAGCCCCTTCTTGGATCAGGGTGGGAGCTCTGTTGCCTGATGCCATCTGGCTCTCCCACACGCCATGAACGTATGCTGTTGTTCATGTACGCTGTGCACTGTATGGCCAGGTTTTGATATCCAGGTGTTGTTCTTTCAGAACAAAAGGAGGGACTGAAAGGGTTAAAATGGACATTTATAAGTAGGCAGTTGCTCTAATACACTAACAAGAGCGATAGGGGTTAAATTATACTTTTAACTAGCAGCTTGTTCTACACCAGAAGGTTACTTAGTGCCCTTCCCAGAGGCCTTGATGTAGACAAGAGATAAGTATAATTTTTACTGTTGCATATAATTGTAGAATATCCTTAATTCCATTAGAACCAAGAGATGCATGTTAACCATTAACTATATGTGCTCCATGCCCCCTCACTACCTAATTTCCTCTTTACCATATTTGTATGACCTTTAGAGACTATACTAGGTGAAGCTTGTAATTTTCCACTCTGCAGACCCTCCCAGTTCTCCCAGTATAAAAGTTTGGTGGATGTTGAATAAAGTTAGCAATATTTTGTGCATTGATACTTGTGTGGTGTCAATTCATTTGAATGCTGCTCCAAGCGCTTGAGACCTGTATTCTGGGGTGAAGATCTGGAGGTGTAGGAGAAAACTCTCCCCGGGGAGTGGTTAAAGCCTTTCTGCAGAAGAGGTGTCCCAGTCACCCCAAAAGAAGGGAAGAAGTTTACAGTGGTTCCCCTTTTAACGGGGTAGTAATACTTTGTCTTTATTTTATTTTGTAGGCATTAAAAAAAAAAACATGAAGAACGATATGTCTTATCTCTCAAACCTTTATGGTTTGAGAGATATTCACAAGCAAAGTTTCCCCTCCCGCCCCTTTTACCTAGTGTAAGCCATCTCTTCTCAGATGTGGAATCCAGTACATAGACCAAACAGATAACAGCAGGGGACAATCTTCTTCCTATGAGAACAATGAAAACCCTGCCCCCCTTGACAAGTTTTTCAGGTTTTTCCCTTATCTTAATTGAAGATTGTCCCACTGTGCAATCTACCTGGGCACCTCCCTTCTGCTCTGGCTGAACAGTGTTACATCAGTAAAAGGGGCGGGAGGGGGATACTTTGTTATTGAATTACTTTTGAACTACAACTCTGACAGAATTAAAAATAACACTCTCCAAGGTCCAAATACTATGATGATTAATTAGAGCTGCTTTTATTATGAAACATTACTATCCCTTTAATGTACCTGATGTCCAAACCGTTATACTGTTGTATACTGAGGTGAGGGGAGCCACTGACTACTGTTCTCAGTAGAATGTGATGGTAACAGCTCAGCTGGTTTGTGACTGAACTGTATTTAAACTTGAATAGAACTGCCAACAGTGGGTGTACTTATGATTTTTACTGCACAGGAAAAGCACTACAGTACATGATTAACCCTTTGAGTGCCAGTGGGGTATGCAATGCGTTACATACCCTTCTGGCACTCAAAGGGGTAATGCCAGAGGATTGCGCAATGCCTCTTTCACCTGTTCAAATCACGATTTATTCTAAACTTTATTTTTAATTCTCATAATCCTTTTGAGTGCCAAAGTGATACGCTAGGCACTGCAAAGCAGTGGTTGCGTACCAGTCTGGCACTCAGAGGGTTAAAAGGGCTGGTAAAGATGAAAATGATATCTTGTGGTCCTCTTCCTACTGGGTAGTACAAGGACATGCTCACTGCTGAGAAGACCCTTCATTCAAAAGTTATATGTGGTAAAGGTTATTGACTCTAGCTGCAATAGCTCCCATAAAAGGGAACGGCCATAAAAAGGGTGAACTCCAAGGGCCTGTGTTCAAAAGGAACATGTCAATGATATTGTATTGTATTGTATTTTTAATTGAGTAACTGCCAGAGGGGTACCCAAGGCAATGCAAAGGGATAAATAAATGTTATATGGGTGTGGCCAAAATGATCTAAACAAATGTTAAAACTGATAGTTTTTATCAAATTAGTGCAGACAAATATGGACATCTAGTGAGATTTTCACATACACCTTCAGCCACAGTTCATGCATGTCCCTTTCTTACACTAATAAAGGCTATAGAGGAAAACCAACAGCACTGCACCATAGGGAGCAAATATTTCCACTGATTTAAATGTGGCTTCTAACTCCTTGATGCTAAAGGAATGTTCAGCACGTTGCATAGCAATGCTCTGGAGATCCTTTTTTAGTATTCAGTGGTTGAAAGCCTCATTTAAATCTCAGACCATGTCTTATTCCTTATAGTGCACTTGATTTGATACAGAATTGCTCTAGCTTTTACCCTCTAACTGGGTGTGTTACACATTGCAAAGCAATGTTTCACACCCTTATGGGGCTAACTTTAAAGGGATAGTAATGTTTCATAATAAAAGCAGCTCTAATTAATCATCATAGTATTTAGACCATGGAGAGTGTCATTTAAATTCTGTCAGAGTTGTAGTTCAAGAGTAATTCAATGACAAATTGTCCCCCTCATGCCCCTTTTACTGATGTAACACTGTTCAGCCAGATCAGAAGGGAGGTTCCCCGGTAGACTGCAGAGAGGGACAATCTTCAATTAAGATAAGGGGAAAACCTGAAAAACTTGTCAAGGGGGGCAGGGCTTTCATTGTAAGAAGATTGTCCCCTGCTGTTATCTGTCTGGTCTTACAACCAGATCCACATCTGAGAAGAGATGGCTTACACTAGGTAAAAGGGGTGGGAGGGGAAAGTTTGCTTGTGAATATCTCTCAAACCATAAAGGTTTGAGAGATAAGACATCTCGTTCTTCATGTTCTTTTAATGCCTACAAAATAAAGATAAAACAAAGAATTGCTATCCCTTTAAGCATATGCCTCAACGTTGTGTCTCTGTTCCCTATATCTTTCGGCAGTTAGCTGTGAAAGGGACACTGCAAAATAAGATTAAAGCAGTGGTTCTCAACATTTTTTGAAAGCACCCCTAACACACAGTATGGAGGTGTTGGCACACACAACATTTTATAGGTCATTTATTTAGAATGTAATAGAGAATACAAATGCATAACTATAGTGCTTTATGTCTCATCTGATTAACAATTCTATTGTGCTTAAACATTTCAGAATATACATTTTGAAACTCTATTCACATTTTGTCAAAGGTTTTGTAGAACTGATGGGGCACTCTGGCTGAGAATTGCTATATTAAAGGGATAGTAATGTTTCACAAAAACTGAAGCTCCAATTAACCCCTTAACGACCCATGACGGTCCAGGATGATCATGGGTTGTTTTGCGTTAAGGATCCATGACAGTCCAGGACCGTCATGGAATTCCGGGCTCCCCGTGTGGCTGCACGCCGTTTGGGGAGACCGGAATCAAATGCAAAAAAAACCTCCCGTGGTCCTTAAAGGGATAGTAATGTTTCATAATAAAAGCAGCTCTAATTAATCATCATAGTATTTGGACCTTGGAGAGTGTTATTTCAATTCTGTCAGAGTTGTAGTTCAAGAGTAATGCAATGAGAGTATCCCCCTGCCACCCCTTTTACTGATCAGAACGCAGGTGCCCAGGTAGACTGCAGAGAGGGACAATCTTCAATTTAAGATGAGGGAAAAACCTGGAAAACTTGACAAGGGGAGCAGGGCTTTCACTGTTCTCATAGGAAGAAAAGGGCCCCCTGCTGTTATCTGTCAGTCTTACAACCAGATTCCACATCTGAGAAGAGATTGCTTACACTAGGTAAAAGGGGTGGGAAGGGAAACTTTATCCTTCAATTACTCTTGAACCACAACTTTGACAGTATTGATATAACACTCTCCATGGCCTAAATACTAGGAAGATTAATTGGAGCTGCTGTTTTTGTGAAACATTACTATCCCTTTAAGTGACTTTTTCCTAATGTGTTTCTGGGGCTAGGAAAACTAGCTTGCCAAGACCTGTCTAATGGTAAATAAAAGTGGTCTACAAACACCTTACATAGGTGATGACCATCAGTTAGTTCGATAAGTTAGTTCGATATAAAGCTTCATATAAACAGGATTCCATGAGACAATAAAATGGTCAAAAATACATACATTATCAGCCCTAGAAAGTGCTTTTCATTTCCAGCTCAAAAAGGGGATCTTAATGATCTCTTGACTGACAATTCATTCCTCATTACTAAAAAAAACAAATGTCAAAATGACCTAAAAAAGGGCTATTGTGCCCTCAAACTTGTTTCAACAGAGAAATAATTGGTTACAAGCTTTCTTTTTATACAGATTCAGCCTCCCTATGTTTAATAATCAGTTGGGGAGGGGGGGGAGCTACGGCTTATTTTTCATGCCAAAGACTGAGGTGCTTAGCTGTTGCCGACAGCCTGTACCGTATAATGTATTGAAAATTGGTACTTTTTATGTGTACCTCATGCTTTTAACTCCAAATTGTCTTATATACAGATAAATTACACCTAGAGGGTATGTCTGTAAACTGGAGACATGACATAAATTATTTGGGGGATGTTCCATCAGCTGTAACAATGGTATAAAAATAGGGTTGATACAAATGGGAACACTAAGGGCTCGATGCCATCACAAAAAAGTGCCAACAGTAATTTTGAAGGCACAGTGTGGTATTCTACTACCTGTGCTGTAACAAACTACAGATGTGTAACCATGCACAACAGGTGAAAAATTTGCAACCATTGGACACATTGAAAAAAGTTGATTAACTTCGTATTCAGTTACATGTGGTGGCTTTAATACATGTTAACGGACTCTCTATTTTTGCATAAAAAAGAATATTTTACCATATGAGTGCCAGTGGAGCACCTGCAGGGTTATTTCCCCTAAAGCTACCACCATTCCATAAAAAATAAACACTTACAAGTAAGTTTGATGTCCACTGTAATCCTACATCTGTTATCTTCTTTCATCTTCTTCCTCCTCTTTCTTCTTTGTGTCATATCTTCATCTGTGCATCCATCAAAATGTCTGTATAAAAAAAAAAAATTATATGCTGCAATTAATATGTTCCTCAGAGATGTGCCATCCCATAATACGCCACTGGCGGTGGCGGCAGTAAAGCAGAGCAACATCCCCCTTAGTTACCTCTCTGGGTGTTGCTTGAGTCATACTTTTATATGGCCAGTCTCTGTTCAAAATGGTTCTCTAGCTTCCATTGGCTGGGATGTGGGGTTACGCACTTCCCAGCCAATCAGCTTCTGGAGGGATGGATGACGAAACCAGTGGATTATCATGGGACAGGACATCTTTGCGGGACGTATTAATTGCAGCATATACATGTTTGTTTATAGCGACAAATTGTGACGGATGTACAGATGAAGAAAAGAAGACACAAGATAACACATGACGAATTACAGTGGATGACAGGTAAGTGTTACGGCTATTGGGTAGGTGTAATATGATAGTGTTAGGGCTAGAATTGTTGCACTTTATTGAGATTGTTAGCAAGAGTGTAGGTTAATGTTTGGGAGGTGGGGGAGGATGACTGTGTTTAGCTCACTTGGTTAATTTTCTTTGATGTTCCCACTATTCACGCTATTTAGTGTGCATTGTGGGGCTGCTACGAGCATTTGGCTACAATGTGGGTTTTGGCCACCAAAGCTTGTTGCAGTAGATGCTGGTCAAATAATAGAATAATAGAATTCCAACGGTACAACTGTGTGTGTGCCGCCTGATCTCTCTTGGCCCCTAATGATGCTTTTAGTGCCGTAAATAGTATTGAGCAAAACACATAACAGATGAATAATTACAGTGGATGACAGGTAAGTGTTAAAGCTATGGGGGTAGGTGTAATAGGGAAGTGTTAGGGCTAGTATTGTTTCACTTTATTGATAAAGGTAGTGTAGGGTTAGTGTTTGGGAGGTGGGGGAAGGGTGTGTTTTTAGCTCTGGTGGTGCAACTGTGTGTGCGTGTACTGCCCAGAGCTCTCTTGGCCCCTAACTACTCTTTTAGCACCATTAATAGGATCAAGCCCTAAATCTGTGAAACCACACTTAAACTGCGCAGCTTCCCACGTTGCCCGGTGAGGACCAGTTATTTGAAGCTAAGATCTCAAGGTCCTCACAGCACCCTTTCATTTATACAATGCACAGAGGTCTATGCACTGGATCTACAGTATTGCAATGCGGGGACCTTCAGGTGCTCAAAGGGCAGTACCATTAGCTTTAATTAACAGGTCAGCACAAGGCAATGCGGGAAGCAGGTGGCAAATGCCACCATGCCATCTGCTGTGCAGATATCCCAGATGCCTCCGAAGGGGGTGAGTGAAAAGAGGGGAAGCTGGGAGAGCACTGAGGTGTGTGGAGGGATAAGGAGAGCCAGAATAAGTATATATCATTTTTATCTCATGTATAATATGCACCCCTCATTGTGTGTATTATATCTGAGATTTTAAAGGTATCTCTACTTTAACATCTAGCATCTCCCCCTAGGTCTCTTCTTCAGGCATTATAAGAATGAAGGCTGAATGCACAATACATGACAGGTTAAACACACTGGCAGTGAATATTCTTATCAGTAGTGTCTATATAAATCATTCCCTAGGATCCAGTAGAGTCTCTGTAGCTGGCTAAGTGATACAGACAAGATTTATTACCATTTTGATGCTCCGGTGAATTTTAGTCTTTAGAGATGGATCAGTCTAGTGAATGTATGGATTAACCCTCTGAGTGCCAGAGCAGTGAAGGTGAGAGGTTATGCAGGTGAAGGAGGTAGGCATGGGGGAATGAGAGATACACGGGAGAGAGATGAAGGAGAGAGAGACATGGGGGGGTCAATCCTAGCAGTAAGAGGGTTAATATGGTCCTTTAGAGCTCACTCTTGATTTGTATTAGCTGCTAGCTCTAGTTACTGACAGCCCCTGAGCACAAACAGACTGTTTCCTCAGCAACAAGACCTCTTATGGATTTAAAGGACTAAAGTGTGTATTTCAGGTTATTCTCATTCTCTCTCTCTCTCTCTCTCTCTCTATATATATATATATATATGTATATACTAGTGTAACAGCCCGTGTACATGGGCCAGGGTCTGGGAAATGTTAAGTGGCCACTACCTCACTGCTCCACGTGATGTAGTCTTGCGTCACTTCACGCACGCGATGCAATCGTGCATTACAGACTGGCCAAACGCAAGCAGTCTCTACTGTGCATGACTGCATCGTGACAAACACCCTAGCGAATTATTATATAGGATATATATATATATATATATATATATATGTGTGTGTGTGTGTGTGTGTGTGTGTGTGAAAAGGGTACTGTATTTATATTGTTCTGCATCATACTCATACAGTTTTCCTTTTGATATATGGTTTGCCCAGAAATATTCACATACAGACACACCTGATACGCAGACAACAGTCCTTTAAACACATAGGACGACTTGTTGCTAAGGATCCATCCCATATCTTTGTGTTAAGCAGCTGCCAGCACAGTAAAGTCGGTAAGCTCACCCTCTGCAAAAGGCACCTTCATGTATTGTTATCTGGGCTATCACAAACCATTTCTTTTCAGGGCGGTACTTATATGTCCAGGAGGAAATGCAGGCAAGTGAATCATGACAGACCCCGGTATTGCCTACCCCCTTGTTATTATGCTCCATTCAGCACATTTGAGAAACTGTCTGATTTTATCATTTTTCTTAAAGTAGAAAGTATGATCCAGCTCACAGGAAGCATGCAGGAGATCTGTTCATCAGGTCTTCTCATCCACAGTACTTCCCATTGTAAGTGCAATCTGTCTCTGTTTCCATCACTAGGGTCTAGTGGTTCCTGGTTCTCTGTACGTGGTTATAGTCTGTCCCACATATACCAAGCTGCAAGGGCATATAATGAGATATATGATGTGCTGATGTACAAGTCAGGAGTTGTTTAATGTAATTTTTATTTGTATGCAGGTGCTTGAAAAATGTACCACCTATTATATATTTGCAAGTTACACAGTTTACACACCTCGCATATCCTGAGGCTTCAGTTTTAAGCCAAGTTTTTTGTTTGTTTGTTGAGTAACTGCGTGGGATTTGTTTTAAGTAATAGATCTCTTAGGTCCTCGTTTGTGTGAGAATAAAGGATCCTGTCTGAATATTAAAGGCAATGTCTTGTCAGAAGTTAGAATTGGCTAGTTAGTTTTTTGTTTACTTTTAGATTGTCTTGATAAAGGCACAAGTGTAGTGTCAGAATGTTGACTGACGTAGAAATATCTGTACCACAGAGGATAAAGTATAATTAATTGTTTTTTTTCCCAAAATATATATATTAAAACCAGAGCTGAATTGTTGGGGTAAGGTGGAATAAGAAGGGGGTCTCCTCCTCCACAAAGCCTTTTGAGGCAAGTGACCTGACCTAAAAGGAGTAAGTAAGCAGACTAAAGTGGCTGCCACTTTAGTCTTCTTACTGAAGGCTTTCTTGTGTCCACATTTTTGAGGAGTACTAGCAGGGTCATCACCAGTGGCATGGGAGTGGGACTTTTTTTGCATACACGTCAGCATGCTTATACTGAAAGATGCTGAGGAATCCTCCTCACTATCAAAGTTGCTTGGTGACAAGGGTGGAGCACCTGGTGTCATAAGCATTGTGGGTGCAGGTGGCTAGGGCTCCACTGCAGTGGGGCTGCTGGTGGTACACTGCTGCTAGCAATTGGTGCCTCTCCTTCAGTCTTGGCAATAGATAGAGCAACTAAATTTAAGTGTGGCCTACATCCCCCACCAAGAGACTTATTCTCCAATTCCTCCCAGTCCCCTCAATATCTTTCCTGTAGTCGTTCAGCATGTCTCTTATTATAACATTTAAAAAAAAAAAAAAAAAAAGTCATACTTACACACTTTATTGACCCTTACTACCCTAACACTAACTCACAAAATGTTAATGACCCTCCCTACCCTACACATTTGAATGATCCTCTCACTGCCCTAACACTAACTCACAAGGTGAATGACCCTCCCCATCTGCCCTAACACTAACTTACACAATTTTAATGTCCCTCACTGCCCTACCACTAAATCTCACTTGCATGACACTCACTTCAGAAATCACAAATATTCTTATTAACAGCTCTCTCTCCTCTCCTAAAACAACACTACTCCTCTCTCTCTACTAACAAAATCCAGATTGAAGTGCAGGAAATTCCAAGGTTTTATAGTAGAAGCCGGTGGGAAGTCAAGGAGTGTTTTTCTATGTGGTACAAAAATCAATAGTATAGGTTGGAGGTAAATTCTATGTTTGAGAAATCCCCCCTGGAAATAACCAATGAGGCAGAAAATTGGGAATTTTCTGAGGGGAAAGGCAGAAAATTTTATATGTATTTTTTTTTTTTTTTGAAAAAAAAAAAAAAAAAAAAAAAAAAAGGAACTTTTCGCCTGTCCCTGTTAGGAAGCCATAGGCAAAGTCCTTAACCGTTTTGAAGGATCTGCTGATCCTCAAAATCTCCATATCAGCCAAGTGGTTAATCAGGGACCAATATGAAAGTGGTGTCCTAGTGAACTTAGTGAATTTGTGTTACAGGCAGTAATATATACAATATACATTTAAGCAAAATAGCTCAGATTTGTCTTCTTTTTGCTCTGTTTTTAATGTAAGAATCTGCTGAAAGTTGCCTTATTCTTTGTTCTCTTTATACACTGCACTTCGGTACTGTCTTTTTTTGCACATGTCCATTAAGGTGTCTTAACACTGTGAGGGGTTGTTCTTTTTTTATTTTCCCTGACTTGCAGAAATATATGCCAAAGCAAAAGTTGTATAATAAAATACAGTACATGCAAATTAATGAGTACAAAGGGCTATATTTAGTATAATGAAAAGGGGAACAATCAGAGTTTGGTGAAAAACAAAAGGGGGGTGTCATGTCAAAAAGTTTAACATAACACCTCTATAAAATGAGATACAAGTAATGTATTGTGTCACCCTGCAATCTAAAATAGCTGTGGGTTGTTCTATAGTGTTTGCCCCCAAACAACCCAGCAACCTAGTGGTTAATGAAAGCTATGGAGCTTCTGGGTAGGCTGAACACTATTGAGAAAGCTCTTGTGTAAAGATTACCTTTTATTTTGAACGGAACTCACAACTGCTGTTTTTTATTGGAGGCCATTTTAACCCTTTGAGTGCCAGATTGGTATGCAACGCATTCAGAGGATTAAAGGTCTTTATTCATAATTCTGGGGGATACCTACTGCACAGGGTGCAAATAAACATTATACAACTTCACAATGATTTAAAAGTAGTCAGTTTTAACTGGGGACACCTCTAGCTTTCAAAGGGTTAACCTGTTCATTGTCAATGAGGTAGCCAACGCATCTTTGGCACTCAAAGGCTTAAAAGCCTGATAAATCAACAGATGTATAGCTGGTTTGCCTCAGAATGAGCAGATTCTTTTTGAATAGGGGACTCATAGACTTCATCCGCTATCCTTGGAAATGGGAAAGGAGACATCCATAGCCTTTAGTTACATTACCCAGTTATTGCATCTGGCAAACACAGAGCTCTCACATATAGTAAACATTCCTTAATCTGCAGAGCAGGCTCCTAATAAGGACAGACTAGGCCGGGATCCATTCTCCTCCCCTTATCCACAGCTACACCATGAGAGGATGTTCATTTTGTTACAGAGAATCCCACTACACCATGCCAATGACAAGGTATTCACTATATTTAGAACTTTCCTTTTACAATTAAATACTCTTTCATTGTCCTCTCTTGAAAACCAACCCAGTAGGCCTATATTTCCACCCCCACTATAAACTGGAAGCTCTTTTCCTTCTTAGAGCTTGCACTTCTGATATACTTAAAGATTTTTGTTGATGTAATATTTGATCCAAAAGGTTTTCTGTACATTTTTGAGGCTTTTTAGCCATATAAAGTATTTAAAGTGGACCTGTCACCTTAACCTCTTGAGTGCCAGAGAGCTATTCAATGCATTCAATACCTCTTTGGCTCTCAAAGGGTTAAACATATTTTGTTGATTTTAAAGTGAATTAAAATCTGTCTATATGTTGCACTGACCATTTTTCTGTAAGAAAATTGTTTTTGAAAACTATTTTTGGTGGTAGAGTCTAGCACCTTATGGTACTTGCCTGCATCATATGCTATGCTTGAGGCCAAGCTTATCATTTACAGTTATTAGAAATGCCCCAACTTGTAGACAGATTCATTCAAAGCATAGGTTTGCACACCTGGAACAACCATCCCAGGGTGCATACCTCTGTGGCAGATGTGAGCACGTGGTCTCTCTGGAAGCTCGTATTAGAGATCTGAAGGGGCAAGTTGCAACATTGAGAGAGATGGCCAAACTTGAGAGGGGTCTACTGGAAGTGGTGGTAGGTAGCTCTGGGGGTGGAGACTGCACAAAGAAAGAGCAGGTAGCCAGATGGGTTACAGTTAGACATAGCAAGGGGGGTGGGCAGAGGAATAGGGAGGACACTTCTGTGTTCACTAACCCTAACAGATTTGCTATATTGGGGATGTTGACACAGGAATGCCTTTGCTGGAGAGGACTGTTCTCTCTAACAGCTGGGAGAACAGCCCCTCTAGCACGGATGGGATCCGGGACTCAGGCAGACCTAGACAGATGTTGGTGGTAGGGAATTCTATTATTAGGAAGACAGACAGGGTAATGTTGGTACTAATGACAAAGTCAGTGGAAAATGGAGGACCGTTAAGAAGGATTTCAGGGACTTAGGATATAAGTTTAAGCAGAGCACCTCCAAGGTAGTATTTTCTGAAATACTACCTGTGCCACACTCTACACTAGAAAGACAACGGGAGATTAGGGAGTTAAATGCATGGCTAAAGACTTGGTGTAAGTAGGAGGGGGTTTATGTTCCTAGAGCACTGGGCAGCCTTTTCCCTTGGGGGCAATCTTTATAGTAGTGATGGATTGCACCTTAGCAGTACGGGGGCCACGGTGCTGGGCGATAGGACGGTTAGAGGGCTGGAGGAGACTTTAAACTAGAAAGTGAGGGGAGGGAGCTTCAACACAGCCTGGGGAAGATAGTATAATTGAGGAACTGGGATTAGAAAAGGGGCATGGGGGTGGAAAGGGGGAATGGGCTAGTTCATCTAATAGGGACTTGCCATTGTTACAGCCTGATAAAAGACAAATACATTTGACAAAGAATGAAATCTTTAGGAATGGCAAAATGATAAAATGTATGCATGCAAATGCTCGCAGTCTGGCTGGTAAGATGGGGGAACTAAAAATTATTGCAACAAATGAGCAGTATGATCTGATTGGAGTGTCTGAAACCTGGTTAGATGATACCTATGACTCAGCAGTCAATCTAGAGGGTTATTCACTTTTTAAGAGGGACAGGGTTAATAAAAGGGGAGGAGTGGTATGCCTATATGTAAAGTGGGCCTTAAAACCTAGTTTAAGGGAAGATATAAATTAAGGGTCCAATGAAAAGGTAGAGGCCTTGTGGGTTGAAATACACACTGGGGGCACACATAATAAAAAGATATAAGTGGGGATTTGCTACAAGCCACCTAATGTTGGGGAGTTGGAGGAAGCCCGACTTTTACTGCAAATGGAAAAGGTTTCTAGGTCAGCAACGATAATTATAATAGGACAATTCAACTATCCTGAAACTGACTGGAGCAATATGACTTCAGGCACAACAAAGGGAAATATTTTTCTAAGTATGATAAATGATCATTTTATGTCCCAACTAGTATGTATATATGTATCTTTATTTATATAGCACCATACATGTACACAGCGCTTAACAGAATTTGAAATAATACAATACAAAAATACAGAACAATGTTAACCCTTTGAGTGCCAGAGTGGTACGGAAAGCATTGCTTTGCAATGTGTTCCATACCCCTCTGGCACTAAAAGGGTTAAGAGCATTAAGCTAAAGTGCGATCATTGCATTATTTTTGGGGGAAAGTGCAGCAAGGGAAACATACACTGGGAAAGGGACCCTGCCCCTAGGAGCTTACAATATAATTAGAGTTCATGATGACATACAGAGACAGTAGGAGGAGGATTATAAGTGCAAGTACAAGGTGTGGTGAAGGAAGTGCAGAAAGATTCTAATGTCACTATTATTGTGCAAGGATGAGGCTATTGCTATTGAGATGCCTCCTTGAGCAGGTGGGTTTTGAGGAGATGCTTGAAAGTGATGATTGGCGAATGTGATAGGGAGGGCATTCCAAATTCGAGAGGCAGCCATTGAAAAAGCTTGTAGCCGAGAGATGGCTCCAGTTGTGTAGGGAGAGGACAGTAAGAACCCTTGGGAAGATTGTAGGGTACGGGAAGGGGTGTAGCGGGAGATAAGAGCAGAAATGTAAGAGGGTGCTGAAAAGCACAGAGACATACAGGAGAGGAGGAGAATTTTGTAATAAATATGATACTTTATAGGTAGCGAATTGAGGGATTTCAGGAGGAGATGAGAGGGCAGGTATCTGGGAGCAAATGTGGTGATTCTTGCAGCTGAATTGATAACAGATTGAAGTGGAGAAAGATGAGAAGCAGGAAGACCAGAGAGTAGAATGTTACAGTAGTCAAGTCTGGATAGAACGAGTGCCTGAGATAGAGTTTTTGCAGTTGACATGCATTTTTATTTTGGTAGCAGGTACTGAATACAGCAGGAAATGTTATGGTTTTCAAAGATTTTTCTATCTTTGAAGTGGTGGAAATGTAAAAAAACATGTATTTATTCAATTAGCACCATCTTTTGGAAATATTTGTGCACTTCAGCCCAGGGATAGAAAGGCAAGTGACCCCTCACTTGATGCTGGAGAATGTCTACTTTCCAAAATGGTATACCTTTTATACCTTTCCTTCATGTCTCTAACAGTTATGAACATTTTAGTACAAGCAGCCATTTTCAAGGGAGCAAACAAATAGGTGTAGTTATGTGCTTCTGGCACCCCCTAAGGTAGGTTGACTCATTTCAATGGGGTGTCATTTGTCTCCTAAGAGCACTAGCTAATGAGTACAGTTGGAAAGTCCATGGTTTTCTCAGATTTCAGTACATTTGAAGGGGCAGAAATGTAAGAAAATGCCTTTTTCTTCCTATAGTGCCACTTTCTGGAGGAATTTGTGCACACCAGGCTTGGGGTAAGGAGGCAAGTCACCCACTCATTAGATATGGCAGGTTGTCTTCTTTCCCCTGCAACTTCTTTGCTGTCGCCTCCCCATGGTACCTGTAAGCTATATTGGACAACTGAGAAAGCAGTTTCTGAATTTCACATCAACCAAGAAATAGTTCTTCCTTCCATTTGTTCGGCTTCATCTATCAGATGGGATCATTAGTTTAACTGTTTAGATGTAGTTAGGTGCTTGAAGAACTAATGGAATCTCACAATACCCTTTCTCAAAATCTGACTAATTTTTTGAGGGAGGGCAATTGTGCAGGCCAGACTGTGTCTTTAGTGATGGTGTCTTCTTCAGGACCTACTTGAAAACGAGAAAAATCTCAATGTATTCTTCCTGATAAAACATTTTCTAAATAAAAATAAAATAGATCAAAGTGACTATGTTCCTAGGGAAAAGCCAGTACCCTTTAGGGTCACTGGTCAATTCACTAGAGTGTGGATGAAGTGCCTGTGTAGGTCCCCTTTTTGTCTTTACTTCACGCAACCTTCTTACTAGTTTTTGTAGATGTCCGTTGACACCTGAGGTTCACATATGTTCCTGGATTGTATCTGTTGAGACTGGTTTGTGTTATGTGGGTTTTTTTCTTGGGGTGACAGCTTGGACATATCCACGTGATTCTTGTATTCAACAGTGGATGAAAGAGAAAAGGGGATTTTTGTGTACTTAAAAGATAAAACCTTTTCTCTTAGTCCATGTGGAACACAGGGATTCCCTCCCAGAGAAAAACATGTTGTTTGAGTGCTGGGCAGGAGTGCCCTTTGGGTTCTCTTGTGATAGTGTCCTCCTTATTGTACTACGTTTATTTTTGCAAAAAGCTGAAACTTAGCATGTGTAGTGGAAGAAAACTGGGAAGGAGGGAATCTCCACATTCAGAGAGCACTTTTTTTATGTAAATTCTCTGCCCTCCTGTGGGAAGATACTTTACCTCATCTCCTTGTGTTCCACATGGACTAAGAGAAAAGGATTTTTTGCCAAGTACAAAAACATTTCTGTATATTGTAGCGCTATTCTACGGATTAAAACAAGGGTAATACCACAGCTGAGAAGTATTTTATTCAAAAGTGATTGTAGCTCGAACATGTATTATTTGTAGTACTTCCATGGCCTGAAATGTTATGGTGGCTCTGTTGCTACAGGTGTCTGGGCAGCTGACCATAAACCTCCATTGCAAGTTGCAGCAATGATGCCACTGCAATTTTTTCTGACTTTAATCTTACCATGTCACCTTTACTTTCTCTCTTTTCACAAACGTACCTGTAGAAAGTTGTTATTTTTTTTTCTCCAGACTTTTTATACTTTTTTTCTGCTTGCCAACCTTTTCTTTAACCCTTTCAGTGCCAGAGGGTTATGCAACGCATTGCAAAGCAATGGAGCTACTTTTAATCAATGAAACATTTGCTACTCTAATACATATATTAAAAATATATTAAATTATAGCTGTTCATATTAAAACATGTCCAAAATGGCTACTATTTGTTCCTTCACATACCTTCCAATAACAAAGTGCTGCAGAAAAAAACAAGTGACCTTCTTAACAGTTCAAGGTGAATAAAAATTCCTTTAAAGTAAGTATAACCCCATTATACTCTCAGGGTCCTTTTAACTGCTAGAGAAGGAGCTCTTACACTCATCAAGTACCATTAACAGGCCAGGATTTAAGTGTTTCTCTGCTTCAGCAGAAGCGTTAACCAAAATGGAGTAGCGTGTAATTAACTTACCTGTATTCAAGCAGGAAATATGTAAATCCTGTCCTATTGGTCATCTGTGAGGACAGGCTTGAGAGCCCAGGTTTTAGAATATTACAGTAAGTAGTCATTGCAAATTTTATAGGCCAAAAGGTAATAATGACTGACTAACAATCAGTTATAAAATGTACTATTCCAAATGCCAAGAATGCAGCCAACATCCTTTAACCCTTTGAGTGCCAGAGGGGTACATTGCAAAGCAATGCGTTCCTTACCCCTTTGGCACTCAAAGGGTTAAATACTCCACAGATGGATACAGTTTCCTTTTAAGGCCCTTGAAAAATAAGTACTCTATTAACAATGCTAGCTGTAGTGTGAGTTCAGGTGTAAACAATTAGTAACAATGTTAAACAAACTGACACTTATGTAAACTTATACAGTCAGTAGGATGAACAATACATTGCAGAGTTGTATAAAGGTCTGCAACATTTTGTGACAGGCAGTCAGCAGTGTCATGCTCTTACTTTACCTGGAAGACTGAACCTCACTACAAGTCAGTGGCCTTCTCTGCACTGTCTTTATAATCACTACACTATTGATTATAAAGTGCACCATCAGCTCCACATTGACCTCACATTGCCCCATCAGCTCCACATCGCTTGCCCTCCATTATCCCCATATTGACCTCGCATTGCTCCCATTATCTCCAAATTAACCCTTTGAGTGTCAGAGTGGTACACAACGCATTGCTTTGCAATGTGTTGCGTACCACTCTGGCACTCAAAGGGTTAAGCCTCATTCTCTCCCCCACATCCATTTCCTACCTCCCTGGTGGTCCAGTGGCTGAAGAGATCTGTACTTGTGCACAGACATGGAGCTGCTGGAGCTCCCGCGCTGCCTTCTCTTTAGTAATGCAGAGAGCTGTTTTGTATCACTCTTAATATTAGATAGGGGTTGTAGAGCAGCTCAAAATTTTCACATACGTTTGGAGTATTAGTTTCATTTTACTTTATTTGATTAGCTCGCTCCTACACTATTTTATTATACTATCTAAAAAGAAATACTTCATTGGAATGGTCTACAAAGTGAGCCTGGTTTGCAAGCACACTTTGTAGCCCATTCCAATGAAGTATTTATTTTTATACAGCGCTATATCAGCTCTGCCGAAGATCTGCCGACCGGTCCAGGGACCAGGATCTCTCCTGCTGTCAGCTAGAGGCTGACGTCAGTGAAAGGGGAGGGAGGGGACAACTTTAGCAGCATATATCTCTCAAACTATAGATGTTTGAAAGACAATGCATACATCATTGAATTTCTATTTTTAATGTCTACAATACTAAAGTTTCTTAACAGCAGGCATTACTATCCTTTTAAGATTTTGAATCAAATTAGCCCTGGAAAACTGTCACCTAACAAAATGTTTCAGTGTTTATGTAAAAGTGAGAATTTTCAAGTTCTTGGTTAGTGGCTTAATGGCATTATGTAATGAGACTTAATTTAGATAATCTTCAAGAACACAGATTTTGAACATGTTGATAAACAACTTGATATTATATGATGTAAATATATAGTTTGAATTATTGTAGCCATCCTAAATTCCATGACATGTATATTTTCTTGTGTAACTTCAATACTGTAATAAAAACCTTAATAAAAATATATCTATTACAAAAATAAATACAAGCATTTGCTTGTATTTAAGGACAGAGTTTAACTAAGTGAGAGTGTGTTATTATTTCCATCTTTCAGTCCTGAAAATATAAAAAAAATATATAAAAAAAAATTAGATACATTAATCCACTTTTATGCAGATTTAAACAAAATAAATTAATATAAGTTCATACACCTCATTTTAATTAAATTGCAGAACAGAAACATGAAGAAAAATATGGGGGCAAACCCCTGTATATTAATTCACAAATGCTCAAGGAAGGTGTCTGGGTCCTAGACATCTCAGGCCTTGTCCCACTGGTAGCCGTAGAAAATCACATATATTGCCCCCCTTACTCTTTTTCCTGCTATTAGCCAAAGAACCCCAAAAAGACTACACTGCCCTTCAGTCTTGTTATGCTGTCTTTCCCACTGGTAGAAACAGAATCCCACAAATAGGTCTCCCTTTCCCCAGTGTGCTACTAGCAGGACAGTAAAAAAAGACTGGGGGGCAGTGTACGTGAGGTTTTATTCCTACCAGTGGACAGTGGAAAAACAAATGGGCAGGGACTTTAATCTTCTGAATACTAAAGAGAAAATTCATCAAGGGGTCAAAAGGCCCTTTTAAAAGAGTAGTTAACTTGTGTCATAAAAAATAATCTACATTGTAAGACTTCCTGCTGACTAAAACTGGGAACTTTGTCAGTGAATTATACATATATATATATATATATATATATATATATATATATATATATATATATATATATATATATATATATATATATATATATATATATATTTATCATCAGCTCATTAGCAACAAGGCCAAATTGTATTCAAAGCACTTTTTTTTAATAATGAACTATGTGGGCTTGTGTTATAGACCAGGTTCAGTCCTCAAGGGTCACCAACTGGCCAGGATTTAAGTGCCGATGAGTCAGTCAAAATGAACGGGCCACTAATTAACTCTCCTGTGCTTAATCGGGGAAATCCTTACATCCTGGCCTGTTGCTGGCCCTTGAGGACTGAACTTGGACAGCCCTGTTACAGACTATGGCTCTGCATAGCAAGTGAAAGGAACACCACCCAGTGATCGGAAAGGAAAAGTGCAGTTAAATAATAATAACCAGCCCCCCTCATAAATAAATAAATCTGAACTGTAATAACATTAAAATGAAACATATCACAGCGGTGGGAGCAATGTTGTTTTGCTCTGCAGGAAAATCCCTACATTTTCTTAAATAAATATTTACTGGATCACCAAGTCAATACAGACTTGAGGAAATTTGTGTGTTCCCAATGGTGCAATTTATTTGCCTCTGATTTGCACTGTTTTGTGCAAATGTCCTTTAATTCCCACCGTGCACATACAGGTTAAAGAGTGAGGAAACCAAAAGATATATTTTAAGATTTTAATGTCCCCTATCCGGGGAATTGTAAGATGCACAGACAAAGGAATAGGTACAGGTAACATGAACAGACAGAGGAGTCAGCACAGCCAGGCGGTACTCAGTCCCAATTAGGTTGGAAATTACTCACTTCAAGAGGGAAAGAACCTCCCAATTGAATATTCCAGCATCATATAACCAATCCCATAAAATATAAACCCAAGAAGTCAGATAGACGCCACTATAACCTCCCTACTAGCGCCAATCTTAACTCGCAGTGAAGAAATGCACCCAGCCTTGTTTGTTTAAAGTGCACTCTGAAGCTCTGACTCCTTTCCCTGACCACAAAATATTTAAAATACAATTGAAAATAAAATAAAAAAAGCTTATATAGATAAAAGCTAAAATATTTTACTAATGGGTCAAATAGTGCACTATAAATTTAAACACATAGATTCCTCATTGACTTCCTTCTGCAAGTATAGGGATCTCTCACCCTTTGTTTTCAGAGATATAAAACCGCTTACTCTTTCTGCCCAGAGAAAAAAGTGGGCAATTCTAGAGAAAACCAACTGTAGAACTGGACAAAAATACAATTGCCCTTTTAAGTCCTTGAATGATAGAAAGGTCTCCATTGAATTGTGAAGTAATGAATTAGCTGTCCTCTCTCTAGCATTTATGGGGTTAAAATGTGGCACTAGGTATCTATTCATTATATTTCTTATAGATTATAATAGTAAACTTTTTTAGTTACTTCTGTTTCTGGGACTATACCAAAGGATAGAAATAGGGAAGCCAGCGACATAACTTAAAATTAATGTTTGTCTATTAAAAAAAGGAAAAAAAAAAAGAATAATTATAAAAAAACTCAACAACATAGGTAACACATTTCAAGGCTCACATAGTCTTTTCATTATGAGTTGCTGTTTGTTTGAAGCCTTAACCCCTTAAGGACTGAGAAAATCTGGGGTGGTTTTCAATTAAGGACCAGAGCAATTTTAACCTTTTTGACTGTCTTTTTTCAACAGTGTTTTCCCTTGAAGTATTTTATATACAGTTTTTTTCAAGCACAAGCAGGGCTTTCTTTTGATACCATATATATATATATATAAAATCCACCATTTATCCATTTATTTTATTAAAATTAAAGAAGACCATGAGGAAAAAAAACAAACAAAAAAAAACACCCCACCATTTTTATTGGTTCTCTTGTGATCATAATGGGTTAATTTTCTTACGGAGACTGCATGAAAGATATGACCAGTTATTCATACAGATTTAGTGGGCACTGTTCCTCTGCAGTGAAAATACCCATGTCCCTCTTTTGCCACTTTTTTACAAAAATAATTGTATGGCATGTGTAAGTGTATTATTTTGCTCCACAACAGTAAAACTCCCATTAATGTTTGTTTAAACTATGGTAGATGTGTTTTATACATTGGTCTTTATAAATAAAATAATTTAGCTTGATCATATTTATTAAAAGAAAAAAAAAAAGTTTCTGTTAGCAGGTCATAGATGGATCTGCATTCATTCTGCCCACAGCTCCAGCACTGAAGGGGTTAATACCCCCAACTTTGGCCTCTATCTTCTTCCCAACGTATCTGTTCTCTGCTAATCTCGTCCTTACTCTCAAAGTAATGAAGAGATAGGCAGAGAACAGTCACACAGGCATGTGTCTTACACAATGCCTTTGTGAATGAAAAAGCCGGTACATATGTGCGATGTAGGAGCGATCACATGTACTGGCAGAACAGAGAAGGACTGAAACTGAGCGTTCCAGTCCTGAAGCATTCAGTTTCAGCCTGTGAAGCATGATAGCAGTGTGCACTGCAATCATTTAACCCATGACGTGCCAGGACAGTCATGGGTCCTTATGGGAAGTTTACCCATGATGGTCCTGGCATGTCATGGGTGCTTAAGGCTATGTAAGCCTTGAAATTGAATATCTTTGCTTTCTGTTCTTTTTATTTTTAGTAAAAAAAAAAAAAAAAAGATGTAAGGCTGGCTTTCCTATTTCCAGTGTTTGATGTAGTTTCAGTTTTTATGGATATAATTACCCTATAATGCACCCTGTCGCTTTTATGCCATTTAAATCTATGGGCATTTTTTAGTGTGGTGTGGTTGGTTTTCTCTAGAATTTCTCAGCTTCAGCTTTCTAAGTACAGCCCATAATCTCAACCTCTCTTTATACAGTGGCACATATTCAGCACTCTGTAATATACAAACAAACATAACAAAAAAATACAAAAAAAACACAGGGATACCAACCCTTGATAGTGTCCCACAGACATAAAATAATAGCATACCTTAAAACCAATGGAAATGTAACAAGCATTATAACCTTTCCATATTGGATAGCAATGTGTTTGTGAGCAGAAATGCCACCACATTTAAAACCATAGTGTAGACACACCTGGACACAGCAACGCTCATTCCACACACTCACACACACACACACAAACATTTGTTAATACCTGGGGGATACCTAAAAACAACATTTGTAGATAACTGGGGTGTCACACAAACCACCATTTGTCACTACCAGGGTTCCCATACAAAAGTTTGTAAATACCTGGGGTGCCACACAAACCATTTGTAAAAGCACTTGGTGCAATACAAACCAACATTTGTAAGTATCCAGGGTGCCACACAAGCCAACATTTGCCACTAACAAGGCTCCCATTAAAACATTTGTAAATCCCTGCAGTACCACATAAACCAGTATTTGTAAATACCCAGGGTTCTCCACAAACCAACATTTTTCAATACCAGGCTTGCCATACAAACCAACATTTGTAAATGCCCACTGGTGGCATACAGACCAGCATTTCTCAATACCCGGGTTACCACACAAACAAACATTTGTCCATACTCAGAGGGTACACCTTACTGCAGGGGTAGCCAACTGCTGAACCTCCATTTGTTGGGGACTACAATTCCTATAATTGACAACCAGTCAGTGGCTAGTTGGGGATGATGGGAATTGTAGTCCCTAACAGCTGCAGGTCCAACCAACACTTGGCTACTCTTGCCTTACTGTCTACCCAAGAAACAAAAGAAGGGACATTAACATCCTTTTCTCCCTCATGCCAAGTGCGTTTTCCTGTCTCCAGTCATAGTCAGTGGGGCAGGAAGTGAATAAACACTGTATTGTGTGATGTGGTTCTTCCCATGACAGATGAGCTGAGGATCTCTTCACAGGCTACTCTAGTAGTTTTGCTGCTTGATTAAGAATAGAGAGCCATGCAAAACTGTTCAGTTGCCATTCCTGTAATATCCCCAATTCCAGTCTGTAGTTTCTCTCATGTTATATCCTTCCATCCATATAAGTTATTGTGCATACACACACAATGTCCACCTTTGCTCTACAGAATATACTACTGGACCACTTGAGTAGAGAAAGGTGTAATAAAGCAGTTTTGCTTTGTTCTAATCTTTAGAACAGACTTCTCACTTTATCCCCTCATTGGCTTCACGTTTCTGTAGTTTACACCTGAGATGAAAAGCTTCATGGTGTAGGTCAGTGAAAAATCACCCAAATGAAAGGAGGTCATGACATAAACGGGGCAACTCGTTTCCTGGGGGATTATGGGTGTGTGGTTCTTGGCTTCTGGATAGTGCTGGGGTCAGACACTGGGGAATAAAGGACAGGCAGAAGTGGAAGAATATAAGAACTCCCTGTTCCCTATTGCCACTTTTCCCCAGGTTCGAAACATTCTGCTTTTTACGGCTGGGCTGGGGTGACTGTGTTTCCCATTGATTCCGGAGGCAGCGAAGTCCCAGGATCTGAAATGAGAAACAAAGGAAGATATAACTAAAATGAGCTCTGCTCATCGATGGTGAAATGTTAAGGACATCCTGTTCTATCCCATCTCCACAAGTCTGCTAAGACATACAAAAAGGACAACACAAATACCAGGCTGCATTGCCTACATTTATAACATGGGAGATGAGTTAAGAAAGAGGCAAAGGACCATATACACAAATTAATCTCTTGAGGATCAGTGTGGTGTGCAAAGCAATACAAAATGCCACTTTCTTTAAAAATGGGGATTATAATCTCTTGAATGATAGAAGGGTCACCAACACATTGCGAGTCAATGAAATGGAGACTTCTGTGGCATTCAAGGTGTAAATGTCACATTTAAATCACTAGGAATTTTCTCTGTCCCAGAACTGCTTTTTCCTCTCCAACAGAAAACAGGTTTGGTAAGGGAAAGGTAAAAACTACATGAGGTGAAAAAATAAAACAGCACAGAGGAGTATCCTTTTAGAAATTCAGCAAGCAAAATACAATGTAAAAAATAGAGGTATATTAATGTTTCCAACGGTATATGGAGAGGTATGGGAGTCTGAAGTCTTGCCTCTATTTTTTTTTTTTTTTTTAGTATTACATCACTAGTTCAAAGGGCTAAAAAAACTGGCAGGGGATCACATTTGAAAGGAAAACTATGAGAAACAGAAATGATTGCGAAAGCAAGGGGAGGGGCTGCCTACAGATGGAACAGCATTTTCATCTGGTGCCTTAAAATCCATTCAGCCAGAAACCAACCAAACACGGTAATAAAATAAGAGACAGGAGAAGTCTCTAAAAAGGCAGGCAAAGGGACTTGGGAAGGGGAGGGATATATGTGAAGGAGGGACAGATCCAGGAGGGATGAAGCCTCATGGTTACAGCTCCACCCTGTGGCCATTTACAAAACTGCTCTCACAAACTTGGGAAAGCTCATCCATAACTATTATTGTCTACTACAGGACTCTGAGAAATGCACTCATGTCAAGTCTGTGTAATAAATCTTCACTCATAAATATAAAAATATACATTCACACCATTTGTAATATGAGAACATAAAGATGCATTCAAAACAAAGATTCTGAAGAACCCTGTGATTCACTGTATTACTTGTTGATTGTTATAATACAAAAAAAGCTTTATACTGGCCAAGATGGAACAGTTTAGTAAGCACCCAAAACCAATGACATGTGCAGTGGTTTAGTGACATACGGATACATTCCCATTATTTTGAACTTTAATCTGTTGAGTGCCAGAGGAGTTTGCAGCAATGCAACGCACATCCCATTGGCACACAAATATGCTATAGCATCAATGTAAAATAAGGGCAGAGTATTTTTATGTCATACTCTCCATCTGTTTACAATATAAATAGTTTGAGAAATTTACATTCCTTTTTTGGGGGCACGGTGTGGTACTATTTGCCAATTCATTTCTGTGATGGACTGAAATTACCCTACACCATTCTATGGATGAATCTGTGCAGAACACTGGGCATTTCTAACTGCACAGCGAGCAATAAGTTTGGTCTCGAACATACATAGCATAGTGAGCTGAGAAATAGTACAAAATGCCACACTGTATAAATTGCCTACACTGTACCACCAAGGTATGCATGTTAATTTATCAAAAACAATCTATTTTAAAGAAAAATGGCTAGGACTGAATAATTTAACTCTCTGTACAAAATCTATACTTTCGTTAAGGGTCACAAGTCCACTTTAAGGGCTATATATAAAAAAAGTCGAAAGAGGAGCAATTCGGGGTAAACCGACTGTACCATAAGGTACACATAGATTTCCTCTGATTTAAATGGCACTTTTAACCCACTGAATCCTAGAGAGGTCTCCTGTGCATTTCTTCACAATGTGATAAAGACAACTCTGGCAGTTTAAAGTTCCACTTAACCCTTTGAATTCCAGAAAGGTAATGCATTGGATACTTCTCTGGAGCTCAAATGGTTCAATTACATTTTCTCTTGCAGTATTTCTCTCTCTTGCCAGTATCATTTTCTGTGGGCCATATGCACAAGTTAACCCTTTGAGTGCCAGGAGGTATCCAACACCACACAAAGGGTTAACAGATGAGTAATTCTGCACCAGAGAGGACAAATAAAAACCATCCAAATCCTCACAGATGTAAATGCAGCTTTTAACCCTTTTTATGCTAGAGAGGTCTCCGACGCATTGCAAAGCAATGCGTTAGAGACTTCACTTAGCATTGCAGGGGTTAAAAGCTCCCATTTAAATCAATGGCTTTTTTATCATCCATTCCCTCTAGTGAAAATGTTTTGCCTCAAAATTGCTCCACCTTTATTTATGCATATGGCCCAGAATCCCTAATGACAATGAGAAAGGTTAGATTATTTAGATGTTATCAGTGATGTGGCAAGGTTCTGAAAATCTTACACAAACTTTAACTGTTTGAGTGTCACAGGGGTATGCAATGCACTAGAGGGAATGCATTGTGTACCCCTCTGGCACTCAAAGGGTTAATAAAATGTATGAAAATTTCTCAACAAAACTGGTAGAGTAGTTACCCCATCACCCATCCAAAATACCTTCTCTGTTGAGCTCACCTGGCACCGGACTGGTTGTGTTGGCAGCCCCTCCCTGCATTGCGGCTACGATGGCGGGGCTGTGAGAGGCAGCTGAACCCAGGGAGGACGGCAAGTTAGGAGGCGCTGAGGATACGGTAATGGCAGGGTTATGTGGGGGTGGGGGTGCCCCACCGACCCGACATGCTGCAGAGGGGAAGGTGCCATGCATGGGATGATGACCACTATATGGGTTAGTTTGTGGGTTATGATGAACAGAGTCAACTAAGTCACTAGCCAGGTTAAAAGGAACAGGCAGAGGCATGCTGGGATGCTGATTACCAGGCACCGGTGGCTGGGAAGGAACTGGTACGGCAGATGGAACCAAAAGGTTAGGAGTCGGCTGACCTGTGTAGGCACCAGAACCTGCAGTAGGAGACAGGACAGGGCAGCCAACATCAAAACTGTGGAACAGGAGGAAAACAAGTGTCTTGTTACAGACACTTAAGCAACAGATTAAATAATCACAAAAACAGCTTTTTAGGAATTCAGTGAAATGAAACTGTGTTTAGTAGATAGCAACATATGGCAGGGGTAGGTAACCAGTGGTTCTCCAGATCTCTAAAGATTGTAAGCATTCGTGCAGGGACCTCACTTCCAGTGTTTCACTTTGCAAATCACCTGTAACCCTGAATTGTCTAGAAACTCTTAAATTGTAAAGCGCTGCGTACACTTGTGGCGCTATATAAATACACATATTCATTCATTTCTGACTAGAGCTCATATCATCCTCATTGATAGGCACTACAGTACAATAAAAGATGAAGTATAGGCATTCCCTCCTTGACTCAGTTTGTTAACCCTTTGAGGTTAAATGGAATATATAACCTTGGAATAAGTGGCTCTTAATCTGGCTCCTTATCTGTTTTAACAGAATGGCTTATGAAAATTTGTGACATTCATAAGGCAGAACTTTGTATGCATTTCCTGTTTTCTGTATTTTTCCTCTGCTTTAGTCTGTATCGTTACAGTAGCATCTTATTTCACTGAGGCTGATTCTACAGGACCATGGGTGAGGCTCTCTCTATGGTTGATCCAATCTAGACTGATACAGTGCACTGTTATTAAGAAGAGATGAAAGACAACTGCCGACCTGGAAAGGAGATCAGCAAATACAGAGCTGATTTTCAGACGGAAATAATAATTCTTAAAATTCACATCAATTTAAATTTTACCCCCTTGAGCGCTTCAGAAGTTTTTAATGTACAGCAAACGTGCTGAAGATCTCTCTAGCAATGAGAAGTTTTATTCCTCCCCTATGGTGCTGTTGGTTTGCCTTGAGTTATCCCAGTTTGCATTAATACAGAAGGCTCATAGTGGTGGATCGTTAACCCTCTGAGTGCCAGAGGGGTATCCAAAACATTGCAAAGCAATGAGTAGGATACCTCTCTGGCATTCAAAGGGTTAATGGCATAGATATGATGAAGCCAAATCTGTGAACAAGGGTGGACAATCTGATGTTGTTGGGCTGCAACTCCCATCATCCTCAACCAAGCTGTTCACTGGCTGAAGATGATGGCAGCTGAAGTCAAACATCCAGAGAGCCACATGTTGCCCAACACTGAATTTAGAGTTCAGAAAATTGTAAAGGATTATTTTCGGACATATTTAGCTACAGTTGATTTTCCTTTTTCTTACATTATTGGTACCATTAGCTGGTTATATAGCAAGGAAATAAATTACAGATAAATTAAGTCAAATACATGGAAATGAGCTGTAAAACAACAAAACAATAAAGCTTCCAAAAATGTTACTAAGTGGTAAAAGAAGACTACACAGGTACTAGAGAACCCAGCAGTAACATCTCTAATTAGGAAATATTTTATACACAATCAGGGGCGGATTGTACTATCGGGCATGCCCCGGTGGGCCGGCTGCTTCGTCACAGGGAAGGGCCGCTCCGCAAAATTACAGTGTAGACTCTGCATATACTCTGGCACTGAAAGGGTTAAAAACAGTATTTTCCGGTTGGATTTATGCATATTCTTAGACCTGCTGTGCAAATCATATTAATTTGTGAAGTGCCAGAGGGGTATCCAAAGCATTGCAAAGCAAAACACTGGTCACCTTTCTGGCAATCAAATGGAAAAAACACCACAACTGTTTAGAAAACAATAAATTCAGCACAGTGCTGGTACCAGCCACTAACTTAACCCAGTGCTAGAGAGGCTTTTAACACATTGTAAAGCGATATAAAAAGACCTCTCTAGCACTCCAGATGTTAATTTGCTCCTGTACCTGCATTTCTGTTGCTGACCTGCTTCTCTCCATTGGACTCAGCCTCCCGTCCCCGGATCTTATATAGTATGTAAATCATTCACATTTCTTTCAGTCGTCTTCTTTTCTCCTGTTTTGATTTTTTTGAGTCATGATCTCATAATTGAAAAACAAGAACCCTTTGAATGCCAGGGGGATACCCAGTGTGCAAAGCGTTTGATACTCCTCTGGCACCCATCAAGATAAAGAGGATAAGTGTTGAGGAAAACTACTGAAACAGAGAAACTAAAATTCTGCATATTCCCATTGATTTAAATGGGGTTTTTGATCCTTTCCATTCGAGGAGGTCAAAAGCCCCATTTAAATCAGTGGGAATATGCAGAATTTTAGTTTCTCTGTTTGAGTAGTTTTCCTCAAAACTGATCCTCTTTAGCTTGATAAGCAATGCTCAGGGACACATTTCCTCTTACTTTGAAAGTCTCTGATTTTAACCCTTTGAGTGTCAGAGGAGTATCAAAAGCTTTGCACATGGGTATCCCTCTGGCATTCAAAGGGTTCTTAAGGTTCTCCCATTATGAGATCATGACACACACACACACACACACACACACACACACACACACACACACACACACACACACACACACACACACACACCTGCATGCACGTACACACAATGTAGCCCCCCTTCTACCACCCAAATGCCTCCATGTGTCCATACATAGAAACTCAGTAACACCACATATCCTCCTAAACAGCACACTGGGAAAACTAGTAGCCTCCCAAATGTGTTTCCATCTACTCAATGGCTGCCTCCATATGCCAACCTTTGCACCCAAGCACCTCCCTGTGGCCATGTTTAACCATATTGGCCACCATATGCCCCACCCCAAATATCACCCTGTGCTACCTACTAGTCCCCATGGCCATCATATGTCCCCCAAAACACACATACATACATATATGCATGTATCATGGTATACCAACTAATGGGCCAGTTTTTTCAAAAATGGCCCAGGCCAGTATCTGCCCACAATCCGCCGATGTACACAATATAATCATAGTGGGCCTTATGCACAGAGAAACGGAGATACAATTCTGGGGAAAACAACCTACACCTCGAGGGTACAAATTAAAATTCTTATTGAACTAAACCCACTGAATGATAGAGAGGTGTCCGACACAGTCAGATATTTCCCTGAAATCAACATCCTATCTGCCCTGAAGCCAACGCTCATAATTCTCAATTTTGTTATAGCTAGATAGGTATCCATTACTTTTTTTAAAGCAGTTGCAGTATCTGCAAGCACAAAATTCTGAGGCATCCCCTACTATAAGTGTGAGGGCCACATTATTTTTTGTTGCTGATAAAAAGGGTGATTTTCAGACTGTCAGCTATTCATAATTATGGATTTATTTATTTATTTATTGATTAAGTCAATGACAATACAGATATTTAACAGACATCTATTCTTGTACTGTATGCTACAGGCAGGGGTTTAGGTCTTGCCTATCAACTAGTTCATGTGTGCTAGTTGTTAATAATAATAACAACAATAAAAAAGAAAATCTCAAGAGGACCACATTTGACACACAGGCTGCACACGTTGGACGCCCATGCACTGTGCTATGCTTTGGAAGAAACTAGCTTTTGAACATGTAGCATAATAGCAATAGAGTCAGAAAAAACGTTCTTTATGACCTGGAGTCAAAAGGTCCGGATGCAGAGGGAGCTGAAACAGCTCTGCCACAGAGAGATTGAGAAGATGTAAAAACCAGGCAGGAGGATGCTAGAATAGGGGTGATCAAAGTGACACGCGTCATCCTGATTTTCCTCAGCACCCTGAGTATCAGGGGAATGAAAGGAAACACAAATGCCAGGGGAAAATGCCATGGAATGACCATCTTGTCTACCGCAAGAGATAGAGGATCATCCCAGGACCTGGCATGGACCTTGAGGAACCTTGCTGTTCACAGGCTATTAGGTTCTTCATCAGGGAACTCCATAGTCGAACTATTGAGTAGAGTATGTTGTGAATGAGCTCCCAATTTCCAGGATCCAGGAACTGGTGACAGAGAAAGTCTGCCACAAGGTTATCTATGCCTGAAACGTGACAGGAGGAGGCAGTTGGCAAGTGGGCCTCCACACATGAGAATTAACCACATTAGCCCATGTGGCTACACTTCTGGTGCCGCCACGGTTGATGATGTAAGATACTGCCGCTGCATTGTCTGACTGGATCCACACCGGAGATCACTGGAAGAAATTAGATTAATCCCACAGAGCTAGGTAAATGAGCAGAAGCTCTAGAATGCTTATGGACAGAGTGCTCTCTGCCCTGGTCCAAAGACCTTTAGTAATCTGAAGATCCAGATTGGAGACCCAGCCTTTTAGGCTGGAGTCCGTTTTAAATATGACCCAATTTGTGATAACCAGTGGCCATCCCAGTGACAGATGGCGCCTATAAAGCCACCAAAATAGGTCCACCTTTGTCCGGTTGGACAAGGACACAACCCAGGAGAGATGATAATGCAGTCTGGTTCAATTCGTGAGAATTTACAACTACAGCTCCGGTGTATGGAACTGAGCAAATGGGACTGCCTCCAGAGCAGAAACTAGATAGCCAGAACCTTCATGTGCTCCTGCACCATCACATGAAGTACTGCCTGAGACACTTGCCGAGACAACAACAGAATCTTGTCTTGTGGCAGAAACATGTTTCCCAGAAGAGGGCTGAATCTCATATCAAGAAAGTGAAGGAACCAGACAACCAAAAGTGCTGCCCCAGTATGGACACAGAAGCCTGAATTCAAAAGCGCAAAGCCTCATTTGAAGGGTCCTTCAATAAAAGGTCATCCAAGTAGGGAGTCAGAGAGCTCCCTCGAAAGTGCATGTGAGCCACCAGAGCTGTCATAATCTTTGTAAACACCCACAGAGAGGAGGCTAGCCCAAAGGGAAGGGTGGTGAATTGAAAATGATGGTCTTGGAAAGCAAGCCACAGGAAACACAAATGATCTGTGTTGATGGGAATATGCTGATAAGAGTCCTTTAAGATTAGGGAAGCCAAAAATTACACTGGACACAGGTCAGTGATGATGGAGCATAAGGACTCCATTGTGAATCGAGGAGCAAGAACAAAATGGTTGAGAATCTTCAAGCGCAGAATAGGACGTCATCCACTGAAGTATATGAGGTACACTTCTAGAAGTAGCCGCAAAACCCACTGGTCCACCACAGATATGGCTTACATGCCGTGGAAAAAAATGTAGACAACCTCCTAGAGTTCACAGTAGTATGTAGAGTCACTCAGCTGCTGCAAGAGCAAATAGAGTACTATCCTGCAAAAAAAGAGGTATATATGCAAGTGATGCTAAATCCTTGGTAAAGCCTCATCTTGAATATATAGTTTTGGGCACCAATTCTTAAAAAACACATTATTGAAATGTAAAAAATTGCAGAGATGTGCAACAAATTTGATAATGGGATTGGAAGATCATAGAAGATAAAGAGAGACTAGCCAAACTGAGATTGTTTGCATTAGGGAAGTGACATCTAAGGGTTGACATTATTACCATTTACAAATATATTCAAGGTCAATACAAAGAGCTTTCCAATTAATTATTTACTCAAAGAGCTGAGCTAAGAAGGAGAGGTCATCCATTAAGACTAGAGGAAAGGTGCTTTAGACTAAAACAAAGGCAGGGATATTTACAGTAAGAGCAGTAATGCTATCGAATTCT
The DNA here is from genome assembly GCA_037306005.1 of Rhinophrynus dorsalis. Taxonomy (NCBI): domain Eukaryota; kingdom Metazoa; phylum Chordata; class Amphibia; order Anura; family Rhinophrynidae; genus Rhinophrynus; species Rhinophrynus dorsalis. The sequence goes on along the minus strand of CM074719.1, from coordinate 474,750,303 downwards.
TAGCTTCGGAATACTGTGCTTGCAGATACTGTAACTGCTTTTAAAAAGTAATGGATACCTATCTAATACAGAACAATAATGATAATTATGACAGTTGGCTTCAAAGCAGATAGTTTGTTGATCCAGGGACCTATGTGACTGCCATCTGGAGTCAGGAAGGAATTATTTTAATTGGAAATGGATCAATCCTCTGGATCAACTATGTGATCTGGCATGGGCTGGACTTGATGGACACATGTTTTTTCAGCCTCATAAACTATGTAACTATGTAAAGAGAGTAGAACAGAACAGTCTTTCTTGGTGAAAAACACTGCTTTTAAACACTTTCAGACAAGATAAGAATTCAGATTAGGGCTTGTAACAGAGTTGTCACAGTTGATGAATTAGGGAAATACTGGGGGGCCAATCAGGGACTGTTATTTAGTATCCACTCAGAAATCCTATTTACAAGCCATGCTGATGATACCAGCTAGGCAAGTCTTTGAAAAAGAAGCATTGCAGGAGGAAATATTCCTTTCAGCAAATGATGGAAGGGATTATCAAAGTATGTCACAAACACAGAGCACACTAATACAAAGTACACATGACATAGGGTACATTGTAAGAGGGACATGGCAGCATGGATCAAAGTGTTTGGCTTAACTTTTATTTACTGGGCACTCTGGCTCCCTACTTCCAACACAGTATATACAACTTACACTGCAATACCACACACATTATCATATTAATAACATATATGTGTGGTTTAGAAACAATGCACTTGCCAGAGTTGAGGGAGTGGAACTGGACTACACAACATGTTTAACATTTTATAAACCCTGGGAAAATGTCACCACAGGAGGCATCACCCTCCATAACATGAATTAAGAGGCTTGGGGGGCCGCAAGATGTCCCATGGACAGAGAATCTAAAATACTTTGAATAAATGAGAGGATTGAACTGAAGAAATTATGGCCTTAACCCATGCAGGTGAGGGCCCAAAAGGTTGAGAAGGAGCCTTGGAGCAAGAGACACAGAGTACCAGAAAATTCCCTAGGGTGCCCAATTAAGCATGATGCCCTAGAAGTCTTGAACTTGCACATGTCTTCTTTAGGTTCTGACATAATCAGGAGACCACTTAAAAACATTATCTGACAGCAAGGGCTTAATGTGTCAAGCAGAAAATCCAAGAAGGAAGAGGGTCAGTTAAGGACCATTTATTGGCTTGACAAAAAGCCAGTAAGAACAAGCTGTTAGGAACTGTAGTTTCCCATATCTAAAAATAGAGCGATGAATCTCCTGCCAATGTTAAATGCCCCCCCCCCCCCGATATTGTGGTGGTGGGGCCTCCAGTTATCATTGTGCAACGTTACAATCACTTCTGGCCCCTTTCAGTGAAAAAGTATGTAAGCATCACTATCAATAGTAGACTTAACAAAGCAAAAGAAAAGTTCCAGAGAGCGAAAAACCAGGTGCTAAAAACCCACAAGTGCAAAGAACAGGAAAATAGACGTTTTAATTATTCATAGAGGTGCTGCACAAGGAAGACCATCAATATAATGCAATTCATGCTAACAAATCAGAGAGAAAAATGGCTGCCAGATACAGGAATAGGTACATATTCACAGGACCTGTGCACTCAGTGGAGAGAATCTGCTCTTCAGGTTCCTATACAAACAGGGAAGCTTAAGAGAAACTATGAGGAAACAGGCTGAAAAGAAAGCCATGCTCCACAAACCCCTCATTATCTACAGCATGAAATAAAAAAGGAAGGCTAACAAGGAGAGAAGCTTTGTCTGTACACCAGCTGTAAGGTCACTTTTAAAACGTAGTATACCCATGCGGGGAAAGTGGATATGAGAGAGTCTCTGTCTCAGAGTCCTTTTTATTTAAGTGCCATGCCCTCCTGGAGGAGGGAACTTCACCCCATGGTTCCTGTGTTTCATATAAGAGAAAGGATACATATATCATTACCCTACTGATTATTTTAGGTTGCCTTGTTTACTAGCCATCAAAGTAGTTTCCCTGGCGTGTTCTCTTGCTAATGAGAGAGAACTAGGTCACACACTGGATTCCTTCGTCAGAGGAGGATGTGGCAACGGGGAACTACTGAGGAGGGGAAGAAGCGAAGATTTAGAGGCTGCACATTCCAAAGCTTACATCTCTGTTAATACAGCTTTTAAAAAAAAAAAAAAGAAAAAAAAAAAAGAAAACCAGTTTGAACATTTTTTGGCCAGCAAGATTCAAATAAGAAGGACTTTCAGGAGGTGATTTTTCCCCTTTAACCTTTGAAAGCAAGAACGGCCTCCGATACACTGTAAAGCAATCCATTAGATACATCTCTGGCAATCATGGTGTGAAAAACCCCATTTAAGTCTTTTGGAATATGAGGAATGTCTATTTGTTCTCTGAGCTGTATATGGCTTTTAGAATATCATATGTTCAAAAACAGTTCTGGGACAAACCAGCTGCACTATAGGAGAGAACTATTCTCACTGATTTCAAAGACTCTTTAACCCCTTAAGGACCGGACATTATGGGACATTTCCGTCCCATAACGTCCGCATAGGGGCACGTTGACGGGCCGGTACACGTGACCTGTCACGTGTATCGGCGCGTCATTATGGGGCTTGAAATAGATCGCTCCGATCTTGGAGCGGTCTATTTCATGCCCCATTTTTACTTACAGCGCTCCCGGAAGAGCGCTGTAAGTAAAATGTACGTGACGTACCAGGACCGTCAAGGGTCTTTCAAGAAAGTTTACCCTTGACGGTCCTGGTACGTCAAGGGTCCCTAAGGGGTTAAAAGCCTTGAAAGCTAGCGAGGTCTCCGAAGATTTGCACAGCAATGCTTTGGAGACCTCTAAATCAATCAATGGGTTAAAATCCCATTTCAATCAAAGGGAATGTCATTTGTTCCCTATGTAGTTGGTTTAGCCCAGAAATGTTCCTTTTGAGTTGTGTAGATGGACCACTGCATTTTGAGACATTGCATTTTTGGATATATTCAATCAATCAATTCAACCTCACATAAGAACACCAGAGACCCTCAGCTCACCAATTACTCACCATGTGCTGGGCTAGGCTGTGTCCCACCTTGCTGCTGACTGTTCACTGGCGGCTGCGCTGATGGTGCTGTGGGTTGACCTAGTCCCTCCGCACTGCTGGCTGAGCTTACAGGGCCTGGAGTCAACGATGGCTGTGGTACTGAGATGGAATGGGCAGTGGGTGGCACAGGCTGGCTGCCAGGAGGGGTCTGGTGCTGCTGCTGGTGTTGGTTTTGAATGTGCTGGAAGTGCTGCTGGCGTGCTCTTATCTCTGCATATTTCAGTTGCTCCATGTGAAATGCCTGCCTGTCTGCCAGAAGCTGCTGCCGCTGATACTCCAGCTGGAAAGTGGAAATCAGCATAAATTTTCTCTTTTATGTTACACTATACTTATTTGTCTCTTGCTGTTGTAATTCTATGGTTGCTAGAGACTTCTCCAACACAATGCTTCACACTGAGTTGGAGTTGTCTCTATCAAGTATTCAATTATGTCTCTGCATACTTGAAGATTTCCACCCCACTCACCGCCTCCCTTTCTCTGTCCATGATGGTCTCCAACTCCTCAAAGTGCCTCAGTTTGATTTCCAGCTTCTTCATTTGAGTCTCCACCAGCAGTGCCACTAGGGACTTTATCTTCCGCTCCTCAACAGCAGCCAAGTGCTAAAAAGGGACATGAAAATATCATAATGAGGCTTTGGATCGGTAACTGCATGAAAGGGGCAGTATTTATATTATATGACAAATGAACAGTACAAGGAAACCCCAATACCAGCTTGTTAGGAACAACATCTTGTTAACTCCTGAACTGATGTTGACAACCTGTAGCACTCTAACTACACCCAATCATCCATAGCCTACTCTTGGTCAGCTGAAGATTTTTGAACTGGTACTCTAACACATGTTGGAAAGTTACATGTTGCCCTCATTGTCTCTACACAATATTACTGCAAGAGTGGAAAAATACAGGTAGTGCCCAACCCTCTAAAGCTGCTCCATGCATTGTTTCTTCTGCAGCAGGATATTGCTACAAGGTAAGGTCTTGAAGCACACCAACCGCAAAAATTTTAAGAATTCTTTTGGTTCAAAAACTGGGAAGAGGGCAAAGCATGGACAGCAGAGAAGGTGGACATGGTGGAATGGAAAGGGGAAAATGAATAATGGGAGGCAGTGCGAAGAGGGCAGATAGCGATTGTAAAGACAGACACAGGAAAAAGCAATGTGAATTCCAGTGAGTCCAAAAAAGGGAAAAGGATAATGGGAGGGAAGGTGGACAGATGAAAATGTGATAAGGGGAGATAGGAGAGAAGGTGGTGAAGAGAGAAATCTGTGACTAGTAGGGACATTATTTATGGAAGTTGAACACTGGAAGGTGAATGTGAGTTGAACAGGGGAAGGTGAGGAGGTGTTTATTGTGTTGGAGGCTGAAATAGTGTAGATGGAAAATGGGAGGGAGGGTGTAAAGGGAGGTGGTTTGCACTGTAGTGGAGGGTGAAGTCCTTGCAGAGAATTTTTATGCCCCATACTGTACCAATGGGACAGGCAGTATACAGGAGTTTTGCATAACTCCTCTTTTCTGCCACTCCTGGGAGCTTTTGTCTCCTCAGGGAGACATAAATTAAGTCACATGATGCATCCGCTTTATATATACATAAATATACACATGCAAACATAATGGGATGTTTTACTTACCGATAAATCCTTCTCTCTTAGTCAATTAAGGGATGCAAGGATCATGGTGTTAAGCGGCGTGCCGATAGGAGGGAGGACACTCAAAAATATTAAAAAAAAAAAAAAAAAAATCTCTTCCCAGCTGCTAACCCCAACCCCTGCCCAACTGCCTTCAGTTTTCGTATTAGCAGAGTCAGGAATAGAATAGCAGTAACACAGATCCACCAGAAAAGGCAGTACCTGCTCACCCAACAAATCTGGTGTCGATAGGAAGCCCTGCATCCTACAATGGACTAAGAGAAAAGGATTTATCGGTAAATCCCATTTTCTCTAGCGTCACTGAGGGATGCAGAGACCATGGGGATGTACTAAAGCCATCACAGATTAGCGGGATGGAAGAAAAGTAATACTAATGGCCTAAAAAACTAGATGCAAAAAAACTTTACTTTGTATAAAAAAAAAAAAAAAAAAAAAAAAAAAAAAAAATGTTACTCTGATAGATGCTGAAACAGACTCTAGTCTGTAAGCTTATCTGCTAAGAGGATTTTAGCCTTTCCTGATTAATCCTTTTCTCTTAGTCCACATGACATACAGGTACCATGGGGAGGCAACAGCTCCTCCCTGTAGGCTGGAACAAATCTAGAAGACGTTGTGGGTGGAGCCTCCCCTTCCTCCTTATCAGGCTATCTCACTAGCCCTACCCCAGATAGGCTTGAAACAAGCCTACTAAGTAGGACAGCAAGAAGTCCCATGGACTATCCAGGACACGGAACAGCCCAAATAAAACTAAGTTCAACGGACACTGAATAACAATATCACAGCACACAAGATCAAAAGCCAACTAGGCTCAAATAGTTAAAGAGCGGTAAGGCACATGAAAGGAAAGGTCCTAAACAGGCAGTACTGCCTCCAGGACCTTCCTGCAAAAGTTGGCTTCAGTCGAAGCCAGAACGTCAACATGATAGGGCTTAGCAAAAGTGTGCATAGAAGACCAAGTGGCCGCCTTGAACAGCTGTTCAGCAGAGGCATGATTCTTGTAGGCCCAGGAGGTCCCAACAGACCTGGTGGACTGCAATGTAATGAGGAAAGGAACTGGTTTCTTTCTGAGCTTGTAAACCTTGAGAATGGTAGACAATTCGAGACTCGATAGTGACCTTGGACGCAGTCATACCTGCCCTAGGACCCTCAGGGATGACAAGCAATACATCAGTCTTACGGAAATACTTAGTACGGTGCACACAGAACATAAGGCAGAGTACCACATCTAACAAGTGGACATCCCTCTCCTTGTCAGATTTGGGGTCAGGACAAAAGGAACACACAATAATCTCCTGATTGATGTGGAACAGAGACCACCTTCGGAAGGAATTCCTGGGAGGTACGGAGAACAGCCTCATCCTTGTGAAACACCAGTAAAGGCGGTTTGCAGGACAAGGCCTGCAATTCAGAACACTTTGCTGACAGAGACTACAGCCAGAAGAAAGGCCATTTTCCATGTCAGAAGACGCAGAGGAATGGCAGCCAAGGACTCAAAGGGAGACTGCTGCAAGACTCCCAAAACCACTGGGAAGTGGGAGCCTTATAGGCAGGGAAGGCACGAGCGATGCCCTGAAAGAAAACCTTGCTATCTGGCAAGATGGCGATGTGTCTCTGGAAAAACACAGAGAGAGCTGAAATCTGAACCTTCAAGGAACTAAGACTGAGCCCTTTGTTCACACCGCCCTGTAAAAAAAAGACAGGATCACTGGGAGATCAAACTCTTATGATGACAGGTCCCTGTCAACATACCAATACTAAAAAATGGACCAAACCCTGTGGTAGGCTTTGGAAGCAACCTATTTCCTGGCCTGGATCATAGTGGAGACCACCTCAGAGGAGAACCTGAGCCATGGCAAGGAACCTCTTCCTTGGTGGATATCATCTTCCCCACCAGGGAGGAGAACTTCCTGGCTGGAGCTGACATCCAAGACAGGACAGAAGACACCTTGGAGGTGAGCTGTTGAATGGAGTCCTCCGGCAGGTAGACCATACACTGCTGAGTATCGAAGCGGAGACCGAGGAACACCAGGTTCTCTGAGGGCACTGGAGCAGACTTGTCCATATTCAGAATCCAACCATGTTGGAGGAGGATCTGGGCACAGTCCTGAACTTGGAGGTCCCTGGAAAGTGCCTTGAGAAGAAGGTTGTCCAAGTAAGGCATTACCTGAATCCCCTCGGTGTGCAGGAAGGCAATCAATGCACCCAGAACTTGAATGAACATTTGAGGAGCTGTTGTGAGCCTGAAGTGAAGAGCAATGAATTGGAAGTGATCCAGTTCGCAGGCAGACCTGAGGTACTATGTAGAAAGAAAGGTCAGAGATGCTCAAACTAGGCTCATGAGCTAGCATATACATGCAAGAAGCTCACTAGGACTGTGTCCAGCACCCAGGGTGCAATCTCTTTTAGCTCACCACTGCCATACACAGAGAGGAAATCTTCTGAAGCACATCATATTGTTCCTGCCAAATGACAATCCAGCCACTAAATGCCAGAAAATTCCTCTCTGAACAAGGGAAACAGCTAACCCCAGAAGTAGGTTTCAGCCTTTTTGGTCCTCTCTGTGTGGCGTTTGTGAGCTAAGAGAGATTGCACCCTGGGCGCAAGGACACAGTTCCAGTAAGCGTTTGCATACCCTTGCAAGCTCATGAGTTTGTCATTTCGTGGCTGGACTAATTTTGGCAGGACCTGTATGATATGTTTCAGAATATTTCTTCTCTGTGAGTGGCATTTGCGAGCTAAAAGAGATTGCACCCTGGGCGCGAGGACAGAGTCCCAAGTAAGCTTTTGCATACCCTCGCAAGCTCATGAGTCTAGTTGAGCATCTTTGACTTCTTTTTCTATGCAAATTGCTCTTAGGGTTAGTCACCCTAAGGGTAATGGGGGAATACAGACATGGCCCCCTTGCTCATAAGTGCCTAGAGGGATCAGATGCAATTCACCGATGAGCCAAACAAAGCCGAAACGTATGTCTGGGGTTAGCTGCTTCCTTGTTCAGAGAAGAATTGTCTGGCATTTCGTGGCTGAACTGTCATTTTGGCAGGACCTGTATGATATGTTTCAGAATATTTCTTCTCTGTGTATGGCATTTGTGAGCTAAAAGAGATTGCACCCTGGGAGCGAGGACACAGTCGCAGTGATCTTTTGCATACCCTTGCAAGCTCATAAGCCTAGCTGAGCATCTCTGACTTCTTCTATTTCTAAACCTGAGGTATTCTTGACTTTCCAGATGCTCAGGGATGTGCAGATAGGCATCCTGAAGATCCAAGGATGCCAGAAATTCCCCAGACACATTGCCACGATGACTGAGCGCAAGGACTCCATATTGTAGTGGGTCTTGACCACAAATGTTAAGAACAACCTTCTTGGGAGAGACAAAGCGGTTGGAATAAAAGCCTGAACCTCTCTCCTGTTGGGGAACCGGTGCCAGAATGCCCTTGTCCAAGACAGACTGGACCACCCCATTGAAAAGTCTGAGCTTTACTTGTCCCCGAGTGTAGAGAGAAGGGAATAACCTGAAGGAGGCAGGGATTTGAAGGGAATCCTGTAACCTCCTGAAACCACCTGAAATACCTTATGATCCTCAACAGAGCCTGTCCAAACACTCATAAAGTGATGCAGTCGACCCCCCTACTGGTCAAGGACCAGGGTTCGGCAAGTCATGTCAAAGAAGGTTTGGTTGGTTTGGGTTTGGTGGAGGTATTTTTAGACCTCCACTGCTGCCTGGGCTTGGGGGTGAAGCCCAGGGCCTGAGGCACCACCTGGTTCGCCCTAAACAATTTGCTTTGTTTGGGCCAAAAAAGACAAAAAATGCCTCTTCCTCTGGGGGGTGCATTTAGGAGCTTGAGGCAGTAATGTGTTCTTACCCGCTGTGGCCTCACTGATGAGAGTCTTCAGTCCAGGGCCAAAAAGAGAAGAACCCTGTAAGGGAAGAGAAATCAGTGATTCCTTAGAGATCAAGTCAGTAGACCATGGCCAGATCTTCGGCCACAGCATGTGCCTAGCAGTCACAAAAAAAAGCAGATGCTTTGGCTTCAAACTGAATTGCATCCAAGAGAGCATCAATAATGTAGTGATAGATGAGAGTTGGTACCGTGTTAGCCGTAGAAATACAGGATGCAAAATTTTTTTGTAAAGTTGATACCTTTATTGGCTAACTAAACAGATTTAAAATGCAAGCTTTCAAGACTTCTTAGGTCTCTTCCTCAGGCATGTTATACAGATGAATATGAAAACTTCTCTCTTAAATACAAGTACACATTACATTGTTTATAATGGAAATCAGATAACAACGTTAGTCCAGATACCAATTCCTTGATCAGTCAATGGTAGAGGATGTGATTTAAATAGCATTCTTCCTCTGGGTCCAGGTATTTATTATTCCAGAGGGACTGTCGTAAAAGTTAATTCACCATTAAGTACTGTGTCAGGAATTCCCTGTCCCTGTTCATTCCATAGGTCAAAGAGTCAAATTGTAACATTAATTTTACCTCCCATAATTTTCTGTCCCTCTGATTGCGAAATTGTCCCATTAGTACAGTCAATTTAATATCCCTGATACTGTGCCCACTTTGGCAAAAATGTTCTCCCACTGGTGTCTCTGTCTTTTTGTTGTTAATACTGGATCTGTGGGAATTAAACCTCTTATGTAATTTCTGTCCCGTTTCCCCCACATAAAGAGCTGTTGGGCATTTTGCACACATGATAAAGTATATTACATTGGATGATTTGCAGGTGAAATTACCATTGATCTTATGGTGTAACTGGGTGTTTGGGATGGGTATCTTGTCTGTGGTATAAATGTGTGCACAGGTTTTACACCTACTTTGTAGGCAGGGTAATGTACCATTTTTTGTATTTTTGTTCAGGGCACTCCTTACCGTCAGTTGCTTTAAATTGGGAGGCTGTCTGAAGGAGAGTAAGGGAGGCTGTGGAAATATGTTCTTAAGTCTTTCATCTGTGTGTAAGGTTGCTTGAAGTTCTCTTGATATTTTGCGCAGAGCTTCAACCTGGGGGTGGTAAGTGACAACAAGTGGCACACGGTTTCCCTTATGCTGTTCTTTGTAGCTCAACAGATCTTTTCTTGGTATGTGAGTAGCTTTCTGTATCTGACTGTCAATAATCCTTGCACTGTAACCCTGTCTTACAAAGTCTCTTCTGAGTTTCTGGAGGTGCTTGTCACGGTCCGCCATGTCAGAACAGATGCGATTATATCTGATGGCCTGGCTGTATATGATGGAGTTCTTTGTGTGTTTTGGGTGAAAGCTATCATTCCTCAGGTAGGTTGGTCTGTCTGTTGGTTTACGGTACAAGGATGTGTGGATGGAGTTGTTCTGAATACTGATAGTCGTGTCTAGGAAGTTAATGTTTGTGCGTGAGTGACTGAGTGTTAGATTGATACTGGGGTGGAATGCATTGTAATTTTTGTGGAATTTGAGAAGTTCCTCTTCACTGGCTGTCCAGATGATAAGAACATCATCTATGTAGCGGAGATAGACCAGGGGTTTTGTCTGGCAGGTGGACAGGAAGTCCTCTTCTAACTTTGCCATGAACAAGTTGGCATATTGTGGTGCCATTCGGGTACCAATTGCAGTCCCCATTTTCTGGAGGTAGAGGTCCTGTCCAAATTTGAAGTAGTTGTGGGTGAGTATAAAGTGTATGAGTTTTGTTATTGGTTCCGTGGCTGTGTTATTTCTTTCTAGATATTCTTGGCATGCTGCTATGCCATCTGTGTGTGGAATGTTGGTATAAAGGGATTCTACATCCATAGTGGCAAGGATGGTGCTCTCTGGAATGGGGCCCAAGTCTGCTAGTTTGTTCAAGAGATCCGTGGTGTCTTGAAGGAAGCTGGGTGTTCGTTTTACCAGGGGTTTCAGGGTATTTTCTACCCAGCCAGAGATATTTTCTGTGAGTGTGCCAATTCCTGAAATGATGGGTCTTCCCGGGTTTCCTTCTTGACCTATGGCATGAACAGGGACAGGGAATTCCTGACACAGTACTTAATGGTGAATTAACTTTTACGACAGTCCCTCTGGAATAATAAATACCTGGACCCAGAGGAAGAATGCTATTTAAATCACATCCTCTACCATTGACTGATCAAGGAATTGGTATCTGGACTACCGTTGTTATCTGCTTTCCATTATAAACAATGTAATGTGTACTTGTATTTAAGAGAGAAGTTTTCATATTCATCTGTATAACATGCCTGAGGAAGAGACCTAAGAAGTCTTGAAAGCTTGCATTTTAAATCTGTTTAGTTAGCCAATAAAGGTATCAACTTTACAAAAAAATTTTGCATTCAATAATGTAGTGCTGAGCCTCAGAAATATTAGCCAAAATGGATAAAAGGTCAGCTTTAGGAGCACGTTTATGTACAGCAGTAGTCAGCTGTTCAGCCCAGACTGCAATAGCCCAATTTACCCATACAGAAGCCACCTATGGCCATGAAGTTGGCTTTCAAAATAGCGTCTAGCTATCTGTCAGTCACATCTTGTAGAGATGATGCGTCTGCCACAGCCAAGACTGTGGACTTAGAAAGCCTAGAAATGGGGAATCAACCTGAGGAGGAGTAGCCCATTGAGTCAAGGCAGCTTCAGAAAAGGGACAGAGTTTAGGGAACCTTTTTGACAGAGAAAGGCGCTTATCAGGAGTCTTCCACTCATCCAGGATAATCTGATCCAGAGTGGAATTAAGCGGAAAAACAGTGCATGACTTTTTAGGCTTTTGAAAGAATCAGAAGTAGCCTGTAGCTCTACAGGAGTAGAGGAAATATTTAAAGTGGTCAATACCCCCTTAATGAGACCCTCAGAGGGTTCAGGGTCAGTCTCAAAGGGGTCACTGTAAAAGTGGGAAGAAGCCCCTTCAGAACACACACCATCTTCAAAGTCTCCATCTGAATCCTCAAAGGAAGAATCAGATAAATCAGGAATACCAGGAGCCTTAGAGGCCACAAACCTGAAGGAGGTGTGGGGGGGGGGGTCTCCATGACTGAAGAACCCCCTGAATAGAGAGAGGAAAACTGTGCCATAGAGGATTTTAAGTCCTTGATCCAAGGTGGCTTTTGGTCATGGCTGGAAGGCCCTGGTGAAGATGCAGGGGCTGCAGAACATGAGGGGCATAAATGCCCAGAATAACCCATAGGAATCCCTGAGTGGCATGAAGAACAGTACGTGAGGGGGCTCTGAAACGCCCCTGAGTCCGTAGCCTTAGGCCTAGCCCCATGTCCAAGTGGATCCGACATCCTAACAGGAGAAAAAGTGTCAAGACAGTAAAGGAAGGGCCAAGTACTGTTACCCAGATTAAAGATTTCACTCCAGAAAGCCTAAAATGCACTTATCTGGCAAGTGAAGGGTTAACCTGAGGAGGAGAGGTGAGGAAACCAAGCCCTGCTTATGATACTCGTGTAAAGAGGAAAACAAAATGGTGACCGCACAGGGAACCAATCAGAAAACGGCCCATGAAACAGGCGTTTATGGGAAACTTAGTTTCCTCAATACAGAGTACCAAAATCAGAACCAAATCCCCCCAGGGCCCCAAAGACACTGATAATGTCCACCGGATAGTTAGGGCAGTGGAGACAAGAAGAATGAGCCATCTCCCAACTCGGTACTCAGAGCGGTTCCGGAGATGTGTCCCAGAAACGGATGTCCAATACAGATCAATGGCGCATCATGGTAAAGTGCGCCGGAATTCAAATTAAACACACAAAAGGAAAAAGTGTCTGCATAGTGTAAAATACACATAAAACACCAGATACTATGAAGGAAATACATAAAACATAATTAAAGACCCCCCAACTGACCAATACTGGCAGGGAAGGGGTTAAGTACCACATAACAAGCAATGCACCAAAGATCCCCAGATCCGCAGCCATAATAAAGGAATAACACCCAAGATGAGTGCAGGCGTTATAGTGAATTCCAAGGAAACCCTTGTGCAGATGGGAACAGTGGGACAGTGGACCATAGCACTCAAAGGATTGCTCACCTTTCCTGCAGGTCTTCTTTCTTCAGATTACCACTATAAGGAAGAAGCCTCAGGAGAGAGAGAGAGACACACACACACATGGGTAGCATGGTTCTCTCCCAGGACTGAAAGGGTCCACAAGCAGCTCCTGTACACTGGGAAATCCAACAGGGGAAGCCAGTAATGGTAATCCACCTAATGGGGGAATTTGGACACCCCATATCTAAGTAAAAATAAAAAAAAACTAAAACTAATCAGAACTGTTCACAATCTTCCTACCAGAACAAGGAACAAATCTTAACTGGGGAGGGGAGTGGCTAGGTAGCCTGCTAAGGAGGAGAGGGAGGCTTCACCCCTGCAACTTCTTTGAAGAATTGTTCCAACCTACTAGGAGGAGCTGTCGCCTCCCCATGGTACCTGTAAGCTATAATGGACAACAGAGAAAAAAGAGATTTGGCTAAGGACTTAGAGGCTTGGTCATCTGAAACTCCCGGGGCATCTAAGATAGCTTTATTTAAAGAATCCACAGATTCTGAATCTGAGTACTCTAATATGGAACCCTCTCCAATAGATAAGGGGTGACTCAGAACTGCTACTAGCCAATTCACCTTCATCGTCATAAGAATCAGTGGGTGCATAAAGAAAATTGTTTGAGGGTTTTTTGGTTTGTGGTCTTTTCACTGGTTCACAAGGTGTTTCTGTTAACAATCTGTTCAAAACTTCTCCAATTTGGCAAGATAAACTTGTAAAGCCTTGGCACAATCTGGTTCAAGCATAGTGGGTGCATTTGCAGATGTGGAAGCCCTAGTAGCCTCCAAGTCCATACATTTAGAACACAGACATATTGCATGTGGCTTTAGCATTACAATTAAGGACCATTGATGGTCCTGGCACATCATGGATACTGGTGTAGTGGTCCTTAACAGCCACCCTCCTGCGCATCGGCAGTTGTTAAGGGGTTAATTAAATAATTACATGCATTATTGTATAATCCTATTACCTACTAACTTTAAAGCTTCTCTCCCTCCCAGCCAAAGACCGAGCTTGGGCCTCTGTGATTGAAATAGTAATCTATTCCAAAAGAAGGAAGTTAAGAAATCATAGAGTTAAAAAAGAGGGCTCTCATCAGTGAGGGCCCTCAGAAGCTTTAAGGGAGAAAGGTAAAATAATAAAAGATCTAACTAAATATATTATCTCAGGAGAAGTTTAGCCCTGGACCTCCTTGAGGGACACTCATTTAAAACTGAAGACAGGCAGTTGGGCAGGGGAAGGGGTTAGCAGCTGGAAAGAGATTTTTTGTGTAGAGTGCCCTCTCTCATATAGGCACACTGAATAACCCCATGGTCCCTGCATCCCTCAATGATGCTTGAGAAATTATATATAATCATTGATAATTACAGTGTAGTACTAGCTATACAATGCAAATTAGGATGGCTTTCAGCAGTTATACTTTGATAAAGAACAATCATATGTATAATGTAGTTGGATTATTGCAATGATTTGGAGAACTCAGTGGTTAAACAATACATGTAAATCAATTACATTTGAAATTGCATATTTGTCCCAGAATATGGCCTACAGCGATACACTAACTGATTTAACTAACACTGTATGAAACACAGTACAGACTGTGATAACCCATCAAACACATGGAATCAAAGTTGTTCATTTAGAATATTATTATTATAACTGTGGTGAAGGAAAAAAGAAGTACTGTAAATTAACAATTGAAAACAAAGAAGAAAAAAATGTAAGCCTAATAAGATCTATAACACTATGTAATTTCATACTCACCTTAGCCTTTACAGCAGCAGCCGCCAGGGCAGCAGCAGCAGCTGTAGATAGGTTGCCTTCTCCAATATCCCTCTCTACCTTGTTCTTCCCGTCACTCTCTTCCTTATCGGTTTCCTCTGCTGCATCTTTAATATCGGATACCTTCTCTCCATCAGCTACAGTTTGAAACATGAAATGTGAGAACAAATGAAAAACACACACCCAAGTAATATCTGCTACAATATGAACCATTAGTAATAAGAGACTTTTAAAGAGGTAGTAATGTCAAAGATAATTATATTTTGGATTGTAAATTAAAAAAAAAAAAAAAAAGTTATTTTCAGCAAATCCCATCTCTCAAAACTCTATGGTTTGAGAGATATTCGCATTTAAAGTCCCCCGTCCCTCCTCTTCTCCTGATGCCAGCTGTAAAGCGGACAGCAGGAGATTCGAGTTGGCCGGCTCAAGGAGGCTCTCCAGTAGAGCCGAAATCTTGTTATTTAAAAAGAACCACTTCATTAGAAAGGTCTACACAGTGTGCTTGCAAACCAGGAATACTTTGTAGACCGTTCCAATGAAGTAATCTTTTTTAAATAACACGGTTTTGGCTCTGCTGAAGAGCCGACAGCTGGTACCAGGATCTCCTGCTGTTAGTAGAGCACTGACGTCAGTGCAAGGGGTTAGAGGGGGGAACTTTAGCTGCAAATATCTCTCAAACCATAGAGGTTTGAGAGATGGGATTTGCTGCAAATATTTTTTTTTCTTTAATCTACAATACAAAATAATATTATTCTTTGACATCACTATCACTTTAAGTATTTGAATGCTAGAGAAGTCTCAAACACATTGCAAAGCAATGCACTGGAGACATTTTTGGCATTCAACAGGTTACAAAAACATTACATGAAATAAAAAACAAAACAAATACACAAAAACTAAACCAAACTAAGACAAAGCAAAGCAAGCTTAGTGAGATTTACCATGATTGTGCAAGTCAAACAGACACCTATCCATCTGGTACAAAGACCAGATAATAGGATTTTAGTCTTACCTGTTAAATCCTTTTCACTTAGTCCATACAGGTCACTGGTACTCTGGGAGGCGTAAGTCCCCTTTAATAGGCAGGAATAACTATGCAAATGATCTGCAAGGGGCGGAGCCTCCCCTCTTACTTAAGCCACCTTCTGGCCAGAGCCACTTAGATTGATTTGAGACCCTAAAACTGACCTCAGGTAAGCAAAAAGAAAGACTCCTGTGAGCATGCCCGACCGGTCTCCCACTGGATGCCACAGGAGAGCCAAGACTGGTCCCTTGACAGGGTGGGAGACCAGTGACCTGTATGGACTAAGTGAAAAGGATTTAACAGGTAAGACTAAAATCCTATTTTCACTGTCGTCCAATACAGGTCACTGGTACTCTGGGATGTACAAACATTGAGCTGATCCAGAGGCGGGAAGTAAGGCAAGGACCAGGCGCAAGGCCCAAGTCACTAGAACTGCTATGACCAGTTAATAACATAGCCCAAACTGTAAGTGTCAACGGACACCAACCAAGGGAACAATCCCTGAACTAACACAGCACACGGAACCAGAGCCAACCGGGCTCAACAGTAAGGAAGCACTAAGGATCACAGAGCGGAAGACCTACACAGGCAAGACTGCCTCCAGGACCTTCCTTCCAAAACTGGCATCAGCCGAAGCCAGTACATCAACTCGATAGTGCTTAGAAAAAGTGTGCACAGAGGACCAAGTGGCCGCTCTGCACAGTTGATCAGCAGAAGCTTGATTCTTGTAGGCCCAAGAGGCCCCAATAGATCTGGTGGAATGGGCAGTCACCCGGAAGGGAACATGCTTATTCCTCAACTTATAGGCTTCACGGATGGTAGCCTTAATCCAAGAGGCAATGGTAACTTTGGAAGCCGGTCTCCCTGCCCTAGGCCCCTCAGGAATGACGAATAGAGCGTCAGACTTCCTGATAGACTCAGTGCGATGAACATAAAACTTGAGGCAACGCACCACATCCAACAGATGGAGATCTCTTCCCTTGTCAGATGAAGGATTAGGGCAGAAAGAGGGAACCACAATCTCCTGATTGATGTGAAACTCGGACACAACCTTGGGTAAGAATTCCTTGGTAGTGCAAAGCACAGCCTTATCCTTGTGGAACACCAGGTAAGGAGGTTTACAAGACAAGGCCTGTAACTCTGCTACCCGGCGCACTGACACAATAGCCAAAAGGAAGGCCATCTTCCAAGTCACAAGACGTAATGGAATGGAAGCCAAGGATTCAAACGGTGGTCGCTGGAGAACTCCCAGCACCAAATTGAGGTCCCACTGGGGAGCAGGACTCTTGAAGGCAGGTCGAACATGAGTCACACCTTGGAAGAAAACTTTCACATCAGGAAGGATAGCAATCCTTTCCTGGAAAAACACAGACAAGGCAGAAGTCTGAACTTTGAGGGAACTCAGACTGAGCCCCTTATCCACACCGTCCTGCAAGAAGGCCAGGACAGTGGGAAGATGGAATTCAAGGGATAACTTCTTATCAGAACACCATGTCACAAAAGTTGACCATATGCGATGATAGATCTTGGAAGACACAGGCTTACGAGCACTGAGTATAGTCGACACCACAGAAGGAGAAAATCCTTTCTTTGCTAGAATCGAGGATTCAACCGCCATGCCATCAAATGGAGAGAGTGAACATCCTCCTTCCACAGATACCCCTGAAGAAGTAGGTCCGGACGGGCGGGAAGCGGGATCGGATCCGTCACCGACATGGCCATCAACTCCGGATACCAGGACTGGCGAGGCCAATTTGGAGCGATCAGGATGACAGGACAACGTTCTCTCTTCAACTTCTGGATAACTCTGACCAATAGAGGAAGAGGAGGGAAGATGTAAGCCAGGGGGAAGTCCCAAGGGATCGACAAGGCATCCACTGCTAGAGCAAGGGAGTCCCTCAACCGGGAGCAAAACACCGGAACCTTCCTGTGGTGTCTGGTAGCCATCAGATCCACCACAGGCATCCCCCACCGTTGAGTGAGCATGTGAAACACCTCTGGGTGAAGAGCCCATTCTCCGCTGTCGACGGTGTGACGACTGAGGAAGTCTGCCATGACGTTGTCCACGCCTGGAAAATGAACTGCAGAGATGACAGGCACGTGATCTTCTGCCCAAGACAAAATATCCTTGACCTCCCACCAGGCGGAACCGCTTCTTGTGCCGCCTTGCCTGTTGATGTAAGCCACCGCCGTGGCGTTGTCGGACTCCACTCTGATCGGAAGACCAGTCAATTGAGACTCCCAGTGCCTCAGGGCTAGCCGGACAGCTCGAAGTTCCAGAACATTGATGGAGAGCATGGATTCCTCCAGACCCCATTTCCCCTGAACACTGAAGCGACCCCAGACTGCACCCCAGCCCCGAAGGCTGGCATCCGTAGTGACTGTGGTCCAATGAGGAACTAGAAAGGATCTCCCTTTCAGGAGATGAGAGAGATCTAACCACCAGTGCAGACTAGACTCGACATGAGGAGGAAGAGAAACAGACAGATGTTGATGATCTGGATGATTCTTGCACGTCTGGATCACAAATCTCTGAAGATCCCTGGAGTGGGCCATGGCAAATGGTACTGCTTTGATCGTGGAAATGAACTTCCCCACGAAGGACGACAACTTCGATACTGGAATTTCGTCCATGTCCAGAATCCCAGCCACTCTGACGGCTATCTGGTGAGCCACGTCCTCTGGAAGAAACACCATGCATTGGCGAGTGTCGAACAGGAGACCCAGGAACAGAAGCCTCTGAGATGGAACCAAGTCCGACTTGTCCAGATTCAGGATCCAGCCATGACGGTTCAGGGTGTGCATGCACATCTGTAATTGCTGATGGAGAAGCTCCGCTGAGGAGGCCTTCAGTAGGAGATCGTCCATGTAGGGGGTCACTCGGATCCCATCCTGATGGAGCACCGCTATCAAGGAGCCCAACACCCTCTGGAAGACCTGAGGGGCTGAAGTCAGCCCAAAGGGGAGCGCTGCAAACTGAAAGTGTCCCCTGTGGCAGGCAATCCTGAGATACCGCCTGCTCTCTGGATGAATAGGGATGTGAAGATAAGCATCCTGAAGGTCCAGGGAGGCAAGAAACTCCCCTGGAGACATTGCTGCAATCACAGAGCGCAGGGACTCCTGGCGGAAGTGGGAAGTCACCACATAGGCATTGAGATCTTTGAGATCCAAAATGGGACGAGCTCCTCCGTCCTTTTTGGCTACCACAAACAGGTTGAAATAAAATCCTGAACCTGTGTCCCCTTGAGGAACCGCCTCCAGGACCTCTTTGTCCAAGAGATCCTGAATAGCGTCGTCGAACAGACGCCTTTTTGTGGGTTCCTGAGAAGGACGAGTAAAATGGAACCGAAAAGCAGGAAGGGAAGAGAAAGGAATCCTGTATCCCTCTGACACCACCTGAAGAACCCATGGGTCCGCCACTGACTCCTCCCAAGTCCGGCAAAAGATGCGGAGACGACCGCCTACAGCCGGATGCGGACCCGGGTTCAGCGAGTCATGCCGAAGCAGTCTTGGAGGTCTTGGCCTTGGGGGCAACTTTGGGCTTCCAGGACTGTTTGGGCTTGGAGGAGGAGCGCGTAGTGGGAGGACCCGTTTGGGCCGAGGAGCGTGTCTCAGTCTGAAAGGAACGAAAGGACCGATTGCGTTTGGCTGGAAACTTTTTCTTAAAGACTGAGGGTAGAAGAGTACTTTTACCGCCAGTAGCCTCACTGATCATTTCTTTGAGTTCAGACCCAAAAAGCAAATTCCCCTGAAAGGGCAAGGAAAGCAAGGCTTTCTTAGAGGCTGTATCAGCAGACCAAATTTTCAGCCAAAGAGCGCGTCTAGCCACCACAGAAGAAGTGGAGGCCCTCGCCATCATGCGCACAGCATCAAAAGCAGCGTCAGCAACATAGTTCTGAGCTTCAGTGATATTAGCAAGTAGCTGCAACTGTTCAGATACTGGCGCATCCTGGCGAACTGCTTCAGTCAGTCGTTCAGTCCAGGCCGCAATGGCTCTATTAACCCATGCCACAGCAAAGGTTGGGCGCATGGCAGTGCCAATGGAGGCAAAAATAGACTTAAGAGAAAGCTCTAGCTTCTTATCCGTCCAATCCTGCAGGGCAGAGGCATCTGAGACAGCCAAAGCGGTAGATTTGGATAGTCTAGAAACAGGAGCATCCACCTTGGGAGGATGAACCCATTTTGCCAGCTCAGCCTCAGGAAAAGGGTAAAGTTTAGCAAACTTTTTGGAGACAGAGGAAGATCTATCAGGATTCTTCCATGCCTCAGAGACCAGACGGGCAAGAGTAGGGTTAGTTGGAAAACAAACAACTGGCTTAGATGGCTTTTTCTGAAAAACATCAGTAGGATCATAAGTGGATTCCTGAGTCAGAGGAAGGTTGAGCGTATTCAGAACCGCTCTGATCAGACCCTCAGCCGAAACTTCAGGGTCACACTCATAGGGGTCCCCAATGGACCTGTTAGATTCAATAACAGTACGTTCCTCAGCATCAGAATCCTGTAAGAGTTCTTCTTCAGAAGAATCAGTGACATCAGGAGCTCCCTGTGGCTTAGGCAGGGAGGTCCTGATGGTAGAGGGGGTCTGCCAGACCTGGAGAGCCCCCTGAATCTGAGAGGGAAAGAGTTGAAGCGTGGATCTGAGATCCCTAGTGGCAGCTTTAAACTCCCTCACCCAAGATGGCTCAATAGCGTGGCTGGGAAGCCCAGGGTTGCTATTTTGACCAGTACAATTAGGGCATAGATCCCCCACATTATCGCTATCCAGCCCAATGTGGCAAGAGGAGCAAAACGCCATGGGGGTAGCAGACCCCCCATCCTCCTTAGACTTGGGTCTAGCCCCTAGCTCCAGTGAAGTAGACATGCTCACAGCGTCAATATACCCCACTAATAACACTATCACCCAGAAAAAGTGTAAATGATTAAAGTTTCACCCCAGAAATGTCTAAAAACGGACTTATCTGGCCAGCGAAGGGTTAATCTGTTGAGGAGAGAGAAGGCTCGGTCCCTGCGTAGTGTACTCGCCTAGGAAAAGTACCACAAAATGGCGGCCGTCATGACAGCCAATCAGAAACGAGCGCGAACCAAGCGCTCATGGGAAATGTAGTTTTCCCTTACAAGTACCCCAAACAGTGCCCGAAGCCCCCCTGAACACCCCACATAAATAAAACACATTCCGGATGATAGAGCAGGAGCCTAGCATTAAAATGAGCCCTCTCTGAAGTTGCTGTGACAAGCGGTTCCAGAGATACGTCCCACACTGTGAATTCTCATAGAGAGTAAAGGAGCCCTTGCGTCTGAGCGGGAAAAAGCCGCGCTTAAAGGCGCGGAACACCATTTTTAATAAAGTTTAGGAAAACATTAAAAAGTGCTCAAACAAGCATGAAACACATGAGAAACATATATAAATTAATACCCAAAGCTCCAAAACCCAGAGAATACCACAGAAATTGCATAAATACAGTAATAATGCAATAGAAACACCCTATGACTGCTGGAGTGTATTAAAACTCCCAAATACAAGCCCATCAAAGGGACACTGTGGGGACAAGTGGACCTTCAGCACTCAATGGGTGACTCACCTTTCCTGCAGGACTTCTGTCTTCAGGTGACCATGATAAGGAGGGAAAGAACCAGAGGTAAATTCCCCAGTAGGGGAGCTGCTTAACACAAGCTGTCCCCTCTTCAGGGCATAAGGTCCACAGAAAATCCCTGGAAGCTGCACCAGCCACTTTAAAGAGGGCAATTCACAGCCATGGTCACCCTCCTAATGGTGGTATTCCATATTTGAATAAAAAAATAATAAAACACTAAGATGCATAGATGTTCTCTACCTGGTGTGCAAGCACACCAGGAACAAATCAATCTAAGTGGCTCTGGCCAGAAGGTGGCTTAAGTAAGAAGGGCGGCTCCGCCCCTTGCAAATCATTTGCATAGTTGTTCCTGCCTATTAAAGGGGACTTACGCCTCCCAGAGTACCAGTGACCTGTATTGGACGACAGTGAAATAGCCATTACATACAGTTTACAGATATCCTACCTGGCCCAAAACATTGACCTCTGCAAAATCTCAATTCAATCTGTTAATTTTAAATATCGGTAGGTAAAGAGATACTTATTCCTGTGGTATCATTCGGCTTGATACATGGTAAACCTTCCGTCAAACCCCCTCTTCACCTACCCACGTACTATAAACAAACCTTTGTTATCCGCAATACAAAACAATTAGAAATTAACCTGCTAGACTGTCTCATTAAGGAAACACACAAAATGTATGTTAGAATTCTACCAATTTATAATTTGCTTAATCAAGGTGTAAATCAAAACTAAATACAGGTAATGTAAAATTGCCGATAAAATTCTTAAAATATTATCAGGAAGGCTAAAAAGTTCTACTTTCATGATCTACTATGCAGTTTTCTTCATAGATCTTATGTACCCCAGAAGCATATGTGTACCCCAGAAGTGCATCACTCAAATATAATGCAGAACAAGTTAAATTAAAGGAGCAATAACACTTAAAAATGATCTGGGGAAATATAAAGTTAAATACCCTACACTCCATATTAGCATTTGTATAAATTCTCTGTTGGTTTTCTGATGCCTAAAATGTACTCTTACATATTCACTCTGGGGGCTCCCATTCCTGATTTTTCCAGGGCTCCTGTGACAATAGCAATCTTGATAGGGTGCCTAAGAAGTGACTGTTCTGCTTTGTTTTAAAAGGGATAGTAATACTTAAAATGTAAAAAAAAAATGTTGTAGGGTTTATCCCCCTGAGTAAAACAAGAATACTCCCACTGCTGAAAGCTGTTTCATTCAAAAGTTATTAATTTTCAAAGTTGAATTTTTTAGGTGCAATATCACAGTGGCCTGAAATTGTACAGTGGCGCTGTTGCTACACCATCCTATGGACAGCAAATCTCCATAGGATAGTGAAGCAACAGCGCCACTGTACAATTTCAGGCCACTGTGATATTGCACCTAAAAAATTCAACTTTGAAAATTAATAACTTTTGAATGAAACACCTTTCAGCAGTGGGAGTATTCTTGTTTTACTCAGTGGGCTAAACCCTACAACATATTTTTTTTTACATTTTAAGTATTACTATCTCTTTAAATGGACTGTTTCAGGGGTGTCCACGCTTTTTTAACCATGGGCCACATAATCAGAAAGACATAAGTGGGAAGCATTTATTTTTTTTATTGATAATGAGGGTGGTGAATTATAGCCTTCCCACTATTTGAAAACATGGATTTATTTTTGATCAAGTCAATTACAATACTTGTGAACTGTACCATACTGACAAGCAGGGGATTAGATCTTACTAGCCTACTAGTTCATGTGTGCTAGTTGATTAGATATAAAATAAGATTTTTGTGTTCTTACCTGTTAAATCCTCTCTCTTTAGTCCATATGGAACACCGGTACCATGAGGGTTGAGTCCCTCCTCCTAGAGGGCAGGACACACCTCAAAAGACAGATTCTTATGGGTGGACACTTCCTCCTTTCCTCCAGTTCAACCCTCCCTCCGCCTACTAACTCCCAGAATTCATGTGACCGAAGCCCCACAAAATAAGCGTGGAGAAAAGACTCTAAAAAGGACTCCACTGCACAGGAAGGCAAGACCACAACAAAACGGTCCATTTCTCTGGGTGGGAGACCTGTGTTCCATATGGACTAAAGAGAAAGGGATTTTACAGTTAAGAACATTAAAATCCTATTTTCACTTCCGTCCACTATGGAAAACAGACACCATGGGGATATACCAACACCAAAAAAGGACCTCATGCACATCCCCATGATACTGGCGTTCCTTAAGACTACCTAGTATCTGAATAACCCAAGAGGTAAGTGTCAACAGACACTGAAATTACATAGCACACGAGAACAAAAGCCAACAGGGCTCAGAAGCTATACCAACAATATAGCAGAACAAAGTGTGTGGGTCCTAAGACAGGGAGAGCCGCCTGCAGGGCCGTCCTGTCAAAGCTGGCCTCAGCTGAGGTCAGAACATTGACACGGTAGTGTTTGATGAAGGTATGGAAGGAAGACCAATTCGCTGCCTTGCAGAGCTGTTCAGCTGAAGCCTGATTCTTGCAAGCCCAAGAAGCATCCAAAGACCTGGTGGATTGTGCCGTGATCTTAAAGGAAAAAGGCTTCTTCCGGACTTCACATCAGGTACAGCATGAACCTCAGGTGTCAATGGACACCAGTACTACAAACTAGACAAAATGGCCTGCACAAACTTTTGAAAGCTGCCTTCAGCTGAAGTCAGCACATTAACACGCTAGTGTTTAACAAATATATGGAGGGACGACCACATCACCACCTTAAACAACTGTTCATTAGAGGCCTGATTCTTATAGGTGCAAGATGTGCCCACTTATCTCGTGGAATGCTCTGTAACCGGAAAGGGCACAGGCTTCTTCCTGAGAACATATGCCTGGAAAATGGTCACCATAACCAAAAAGCCACTGTTACCTTAGACACAGCCTGGCGTACGCAAGGGCCCTGAGTGGTGACAAAAAAGTAAATCAGATTTTTGAAAAGGTTGTGTGCGATGAACATAGTAATTCAAGCACCTAACCACAACTGAGAGATAAAGCTGGAAAGAGAGAAGGGAGAACAATTTGCCGATTGATGTGAAGCTCAGGAACAAGCTTAGGGAGGAACCCTATGAAAGTCTGCAGGACCACCCTATCAAGGTGAAAGAACAGAAAAGGAGGCTTACAAAATAAAGCCTGAAGTACCAACAAAACAGCCAAGAGAAAGACCGTCTTGAGCATCAAGAAACGCAAGGAAACCAAATACAAGGCTCAGAAGGAGTCTTCCGAAGCAGTCCCACAACAAGAGTCAAAAGAGAGTGCAGGCATGAGCCACCCTTAGACAAAAGTTTGCACACCAGGTAGTAAGCCTCTGGAAAAGGACAGAAAGAGCTGAAATATGAAATTGAACTTTAATACAACTAAGACCAAGTCCTTGTGCAAAACCATCTTGAAAAAAAGCAAAAACCACAGGAAGTAAAAAGGTTGAGCCCATGACTCTGGTGTTTGCACCAGTTATAGAACAGGGAGCATATCCTATTATATGGTTTGGAGGAAACTGGCTTTCGGGCTTGTAGCACATTAGCAATGAGTCAGAAAAAAAACTTTTTTTCTTGAGAGCTAGAGAATTCCAGGTCCTGGCACAGAACCATGGGGAGACTCGATAGTTGGACTATTGAGTTGAATATAATCTGATTGAGCTACCAGCTGCCAGGATCCTGGCCTTGCTACTAAGAAAGTCTGCCATGGCATTGTCTACCCCTGGAATGTGAAAGGAGAGAGCAGGCACATGAGCCCCTGCCAACATGAGAAAACTGAATCTTGGCCCATAAGGCCCCACTTTTGGTCTCTCCCTGGAGGTTGTATTGTCTGACTGGATCCACAATGGGGATCCCTGTAGGGACTGAGACCAATGCCGCAGGGTTAGGCAAATCACCCGTAAGTCCAAAACATTTATGGACAGAGTGCTCTCAACCATGGTCTAAAGACTCTAAAGTAGTCCCAGAGTGGCAACCTAGTCTTTCAGGTTGACATCCGTCATGACTATAACCCAATTTGGAATAACCAGTGGCCATTCCAAGGACAGATGAGGCCTCTGAAGTCACAAACAAAGGTCTTCCTTTATCCTGTCAGATACAGACATGACTTGGGAAAGAAGACAAGGTTGTCTGGGCCAGTCCCTGAGAATTTCCAACTGCAGCTGCTGAGTATGGAATTGATCAAATGGGCCTGCTTCCAGAGAAGAGAATAGGCACCCAAGTACCTTCATGTACTGCTGCACAGTTGCACATGGCTAAGATATCTCCTGAGTCACCTGAAAGGAAGAGAGACCTGTGATGGAACCAGAGATGTTTTCTTGAGACTTACAACCTAAAAGTGTTGTTCCAGAGTAGACACCCAAGACTGAATCTCTGAATTCGCAAGGTCTCCTCTGAGGGAGCCTTTAGTAAAAGGTCATCCATATAGAGAGTCAAAGATTTCCCTTGAGAGCAGATGAGAGCCTCCAGGGCTGACATTACCTTTTAGAGTACCAGAGGAGCAGAACGCCAATCCAATGGGAAAAGGGATGAACTGAAAATAATGATCTTGGAATGCAAACCTCTGAAAACATTGATGATGTGCAGATAAGGGTATTATATGTCTACGGAAGGCAAAAATTCCCCACAGCACATAGTAGCAATGACAGAGCGCAAGGACTCCACCTTGAATCATGGATCGAACACAAAATGGTTGACACATAAGACAGCATTCAACGTCTTTTATGGGAACAACGAAAAGATTAGAACAGAATCTTTTGAATCTTTCTCAAGAAGGAACTGGTGTTAACACTTGAACAACTAGGAAGAAACTGCGTCCAAAAATAGACTGCTTCACTCTGGAAAGCGAGGAAGTCTACACATTAAGAAATTATATGGAGGAAGAGACTAGAAATCTGTACCCTTCTTAAATTACTCACAAATCAAACTGGTTTGCCACGGAAATGGACCATGAGATGTGGAAAAAACAGGGATGACCTTCTATAGCTTGAGGCAGATCATACCTCAGCAAGTCATGTGGAGGAAGTTTTGTCCGTTTTGGGCTTCTGCACAGGCTGCTTGCCTGACCAAGCATTCTTAGGTTTTGGGGTGGAACACACCTGGGCTGCAGAGGGAAGTGGTGCCCTGGACACGTACCCATACTGGAGGGGTAACAAAAACCATACTTATTCTTTGGAAAAAAGGAACACTTAGGAGTAACCTGAGGAAACCAAATACTCTTGTCTTCAGTAGAATGACTGATAACCTTCTCCAGTACTGATCCAAACAGCTTCGCCAGTACTGATCCAAACAGCTGTTTCCCCACAAAAGGGAGACATACCAAATCTTACCAAATCTGACCAAATCTTAAGCCACAAAGTGCAACATCAAGCCAGAGGAGAAAGCTGTGGCCTTACTAGAAAGCTTAACGACAACAAAGGCCACTTCAGTAAGATAAGCATTAGCTTCAAGGACTTTGTAAATAAGAATCACCAGATTCTCCTTGGGTGCATCTGCTTGGATGGCATCCAAAAGCTGATCCCCCTTCAGACAGCTATAGCAATAGTTAACCATGCAAAAGTAGAGAGCAGGGGGCACCAGAAGCCTTCAAAAAAGAAGGAGCACATCTGCCTGACTATTAGAAGCTTTGGAATCTGACAAAGGCAATTCTTTATTCTTGGCAAGATGAAAAACTGGAGGATCTGCCGCAGGGGGAGTGGCTGACTGCGCTAATGCCTCTGCAGAAAACAGGGTATAAATGACCTCCTGTGAGGTGTTTTCTGTCAGTGGGAAGAAAGCCTGAAACCTCCTTCTTGCATCTCTTAAAAATAACAGGGGAAGAGGAGCTAGAATCGGAAGACTCTGATAACTTAAAGTGTCTCCAGGACAGCTCAAATAAGGCACTCCACAGAACTTGGGTCTCTCTTGTAAGAGAACCCAACAGAGAAGGAAAAATCAAGGGTGTTCGCATCAGTTTTCCCTTCCTCATCAGAGAAATCCTCAATAATTGGGGTATCAAATCACATAACAACAGGTGAGGGCCCAAAAGGTTGAGCATGGCCACAGAGTAAGAGGGACATAGAGTACCAGAAAATTCCCTAGGAAGTCCAATCGGGTATGAGAAGCAATGGGTTAAAGAGAGCCCAGAAGCTTTAGCAGCTTTGGATTTGACCATGTCTCCCTTAGGTCCTGACAGACAGAAGTCCATGTAAATAGTAAATACAGTCAAAGTTGTAGGAACGTACTTATAAATTCTTAAAAGTACTTATCTGACTGCAAGGGTTTAATTTAATGTGGGAGGCAGGAGGGAGAGGCCAGCCTCTGCTTAGCAACTAGAATCCAAAAAGATGTTCTAGGTTCCATACAATATTGCTACTGCTTATGCGCTTTATCAAAGGTACCACAATAAAAAAAAATTAAGTTTAAAAAAAACAAAAGTTAGCACCTCTCCAATAAAAGACTGTTAAAAAAAGACTGTTCCCAAATGAAAAGTACCATACAAAAATGAACCAGGCAAGGAATACCCACAAGCAGGCAGTACATGGGTTAAAATAGCCCACTAGTGCAAAGAACATAGAGATTTTAAATCATTCACAGATATGCTGTTCAAGCAAGCCCATCAAGAGAGTGCAATTCTGTCTACCGAACCACAGAGAAATGTGGCTGACAGAGACGTAGGGACATACTAACAGGATCTGTGCACACAGGGGGAAAAATCCTCTCTTCAGTCTTCAGGCTCCTATACAAACAGGGAGAGGCATTTCACGTACTCCTCACATAAAGTCAATTTTAAATCAGAGCATGTCCAGGTGGGGATGAAGTAGTGAAGGCTGAAAGTCACCACCTTAGAGACCTTTTTTTGTTTAAAGGGATAGTAATGTTTCACAAAAACAGCAGCTCCAATTAATCTTCATAATATTTTGGCCATGTGGAGTGTTATTTCAATACTGTAAGAGCTGTAGTTCAAGAGTAATTGAATGATAAAGTATCCCCCTCCCGCCCCTTTTACCTAGAATAAGCCACCTCCCCTCAGATGTGGAATCTGGTCCTGGGAACAGACAGATCACAGCAATAGACAATCTTCTTACTGTGAGCATAAGGAAAACCCTGCCTCCCTTGACAAGTTTTTCCTTATACTCACTGAAGATGGTCCCTCTCTGCTATCCATCCACACAGTCTTGTTGCTCTGAGGTGAGCAGTGTTACATCAGTAAAAGTGGTGGGAGGGGAATAATTTATCGTTTAATTACTCTTGAACTACAACTCTGACAGTATTGAAATAACACTCTCCATGGCCCAAATACTATGAAGATTAATTGGAGCTGCTGTTTTTTTGAAACATCATCATCTCTTTAAGTACCCTGCACTCCTAGAAGAGGGAACTTTATCCCATGGTTCCCGAGATCCACACAGGACAGAAGATCCACGGGATATTAGCTTTACAATATAGAGAATTCAAGGGGTTAACATTCATGAAAATATGAGACACTTTTATAAATACAATTCTGTAATATAAAAAAAAATGTAATAGTAATTTCATAGCTTCAGATACACAAGTTGGATGACTAACAATTAAATTGAAATTGTTAAAGAATCTTTACACTTATTAACCAATCATAGTATGCATACAGGTATTTACATTATCTCATGGCTGTCATAATTATAACCTGGATCCTATTACTGCTATCAATGCAGTGAAGAGTCAGACTTTCTTTGCCTAATGTATCGTGCTGTTTGTCAAAAAGACTTAGCAGACCTACCCATATCCACATCACTCTTGTCAGATTCTTTGTCCGTGTCACCATCTTTGCTTTTCTCATCTTCCTTCTTTGCAGATTCACTCGCTCTCTCCTTCCCCTCTTCCTCTGTGATAGCTTCGCTGGGCGAGTCCTGAGACATAAAGTACCAGTGGGTATTTTAGAGATGCAATACCAATGAATATGAAATAACATTTGACAGGAACAATTCTTTAAAGGGATAGTAACACTTCGTTTTAACTTTATTTTATTTTGTAGGCATTAAAAAAACATGAAGAATGATATAAGTCTTATCTCTCAAACCTTTATGGTTTATGAGATAGTCACAAGCAAAGT
Organism: Rhinophrynus dorsalis; assembly: GCA_037306005.1. Taxonomy (NCBI): domain Eukaryota; kingdom Metazoa; phylum Chordata; class Amphibia; order Anura; family Rhinophrynidae; genus Rhinophrynus; species Rhinophrynus dorsalis. The sequence continues at coordinate 474,721,118 of CM074719.1, read as the reverse complement.
TCCCCTCCCCGCCCCTTTTACCTATTGTAAGCTATCTCTTCTCAGATGTGAGTCTGGTTGTATGACAGTACAGATAACAGAAGGGGACAATTTTCTTTGTATGAAAACAATGAAAGCCCTTCCCCCCTTGACAAGTTTTTCAGCTTTTTCCATTATCTTAATTGAAGATTGTCCCTCTCTGCAGTCTACCTGGACATCTCCCTTCTGATCTGATTGAACAGGGGGGGGGATACTTTGTTTGTGAATATCTCTTAAACCATAAAGGTTTCAGAGATAAGACTTATATCATTCTTCATGTTTTTTTAATGCCTACAAAATAAAATAAAGTTAAAATGAAGTATTACTATCCCTTTAAAGTTAAGTGATCCACTGCACACAACTCTGAAAGCCCAGGATTGCAGGATCATGCTATGGTGGCCTACATACAAGCATTTTTTCCCTTGCACTTCAAAGAAAATCCATCTGAAATAAAAGAAACACTACCAGAGATATGCAATGCAGTTAAATCCAATTTACCATATGTCCCACATTATTCCAATTCTGCTCTTTAATTGTTCTGAGAGTTCATAAATAAAGGGTTGTTTTAACAATAGGGAAAGGTGTTTGGAGCATTTTGATCCCTTGAAATGTTTGCTCGCAATACAGCATTCATTATTTTACTTTTCATCTGTGAGCCAGTATTATTCATACGTATATCTGCTTGGCTGCTCCACCAGTAATCTCAGATCCATGGTGTGTTACTATCCCATGTTCACACACATATTACATATAGATGTTCCATGTAGCAAATTTACTACAAGACAATAAACACTCACAGAAATTGTAATGGGAGAAAATATGCAAAAGTTATTTACTGCGAAAAAATTACATTTTGGAATCAGTGTGAAAAAGACTCTCACTGATGTCAAAATGATGATTTTTATGCTACTTACAGATAAAACCCTTTCACTTAGTCCATGGGGGAACACAGTAATTAATATCCTTCCAGCAGGAGAAAGGCACTTTAACAGTTTGACTACCAGAGGGGTATGCAATGTATTGCAAAGTAATGCACTGCGTACCCCTTGCCACTCAATGGGTTAAGAAAAATGTCTGTGGAGGAGGAGAAGCCCCCCTCTCACCCCTAGTAGTACCTAAACACTAAACAGCATCCAATGACTGAAGATCCTGCTCCATTCTAGTTGTAGACTGAGACCAAAGAAAAGGAATGACAAACTCCTGATCCAGACAGAAATCCAAAATAACTCATGGCAGGAATAAAACATACACAGCAAAAAACAGCCGCAGTGTCAGAATAAAATAAAAGACAAAGAGTTGCCTGACAATCTTCTAGTTCTGACGGGCAGAAAAAGAAACCAACACAAAGTTTGAATTCAAAAGAAAAGCCACTGCAAAGAAGAATTTGAAGCGGTTCCTATAGAAGTCCTCCAAGAACTCAATTCAAGTCCTAGGATAGAGTAGGATGGCATAGAACCACAACCTCCCCCCTCCAAAGAATAAGGAATAATACAATGAACAACAACCAGCCAGAATAACATGATACATAGCTGGAGCAAGACAGATAAAAAATGAAAATGTGCACCTTGAGAGAATTAAAACGTAACCCCCACCTGCAGATTATCTTGGATAAACAAACTCAGCATCCTAGGAAGAGAAAAAAGATCTGACAGAAAACTAACATTTCCCAATTCAAGACAATAAAGTGATAGATTCGTAAGATATAGCTCAGACAAAAACAAACCCTGTTCCATAGTCAAAAAAGCCACAGTGCAGAAAACCTGTATCCCTTTACTCCAGCTGTAAGAGCCATATATTCAATACCAGATTGACCAGATCTGTAAAACACAATGGGCCTAGGAGTGAAAAACTGGAAGACCGATAACTGCAAAGGAAAGTTGACACTTAGATTTAGCAAAGCCATACATCAAGCCCTCCTGGGCCATAGTAAAACTATAAGAATAAGTTTGATCTTCCTGAAAGACCTTGTGGCCAAAAGTGGCCTCAGATCGACATAGTTATGTTTGGAGAATGCATTCAAGGAGGACTACATTGTCGCCTTGCACAGATGTTCAACATGGGCCTGATTCATGTAGTACCAAGAGGCACCCACCAAGCTGGTGGAGTGTGTTGTGACTGGGAAAGGAACAGATTTCTCCTCCATTACATATGCCTGGTGTATGGTCGCCTTGAGCCAAGAAACAACAGTGACTTTGAATGCTGACTGACCCACTCTAAGACCCTCAGGAATGACAAAAAGGGAATCCGCCTTTCTAAAAGACTACGTATGATGCATAAAATATTTCAGATGCAAGTTGGTACCATGTTAGCCATAGAAATACAGGAGGCAAACATAGTTGTTGATACCTTTATTGGCTAACTAAGCAGATTTAGAATGCAAGCTTTAAAGACCTTAGGTCTCTTCCTCAGGCATGTTATACAGATAAATATGAAAATCTCTCTCTTATATACAAGTACACATTGCATTTTTTTAGAATGGAAATCAAATAAGAGAACGCAGTCCAGAACCAGATACTTTGATCAGTCAGCTGTAAATTGCATTCTTCCTCTGAGGCTTTAGAGGTATTTACGATCCCATTAAGATATTCTTATCATCTGGACCGCCAGTCAAGAGGAACGTCTCAGATTCCATGAGAACTACAATACATTCCACCAGACTATTTACCTAACACTCACTCACTCACACACAACATTAACTTCATAGACACAACTATCAGCATTCAGAACAACTCCATCCACACATCCCTGTACCGCAAACCAATGGACAGACCAACCTACCTGAAAAGCAATAGCTTCCACCCAAAACACAAAAAGAACTCCATCATATACAGCTAGGCCATCAGCTACAACCGCATCTGTTCAGACATGACGGACCATGACAAGCACCTCCAGAAACTCAGAAGAGACTTTATAAAACAGGGTTACAGTGCAAGGATTATTGACAGTCAGATACAGAAGGCTACCCAAATACCAAGAAAAAAATCCACTGAGCTACAAAGAACATCATAAGGGAAACCGGGTGCCACTGGTGGTCACTTACCACCCCCAGGTTGAAGTTCTACGCAAAATATCAAGAGAACTTCAAACAACATTACATACGGATGAAACACTTAAGAACATATTCCCAAAGCCTCCCTTACTCTCCTTCAGACAGCCTCCAAATTTAAAACAACTGATGGTAAGGAGTGCCCTGAATAAAAATACAAAAAATGGCACATCTCCCTGCCTACAAAAGAGGTGTGACTCCTGTGCACACATTTACACCACAGACAAGGTACCCATACCAAACACCCAGTTACATAATAAGATCAATGGTACCTTCACCTGCAAATCATCCAATCATCATGTGTGCAAAATGCCCAACAGCTCTTTATGTGGGTGAAAATGGACAACCGCTAAATAAGAGGATTTCAGTCTTACCTGTTAAATCCTTTTCTTAGTCCATACAGGTTACTGGTAACTTTGGGTAGGCGATCCTCCCCTTCAACTAGGCAGAAACAATTCTAGAAGTGAATGCAGGGGGTGGAGCCTACTTTCCCTCCTTGGCTGCAGCTAGCCAGTCAGCTCCAGTGAGATTTGAGACACTAACTATTGACTAGATAGTAGAAGGGAAAGAAGACCCCTGTGAGCATGAACCTGAAGGAACCCCGCGGACCGCCACAGGACAGCCAAGCATGGTGTCCCTTGACAGGGTGGGAGACCAGTAACCTGTATGGACTAAGAGAAAAGGATTTAACAGGTAAGACTAAAATCCTCTTTTCTCTGTCGTTCAATACAGGTTACTGGTAACATTGGCATGTCTAACCGCTGAGTTTCCCAGAGGCAGGAAGTAAGGCAAGGACCAGGCACAAGGCCCCCAAAATCACCAGAGCAGATATGATCAAATCAGAGATAGCCCAGCATAACAAATGAAGTGTCAAAGGACACTGAACAGGGGTAACAACACCCCAGGAACTGTTACACAGCACACTGAACTAGAGCCAACAGGGCTCAAAAGTGAAGGAAGCACCAAAGAACTGAAGATGATCCTAGACCGGCAAGACTGCCTCCAGGATCTTCCTCCCAAAACTGGCATCAGCCGATGCCAGCACATCAACACGGTAGTGCCTTGAAAAGGAGTGCACAGAAGACCAAGTGGCAGCCTTGCACAACTGATCAGCGGAGGCCTGATTCTTGTAAGCCCAAGAAGCCCCAATAGATCTAGTAGAATGATCCGTGACCCGAAAGGGAACAGGCTTCTTCCTTAGCTCATAAGCCTTACGAATAGTGGACTTGATCCAAGACGTAATAGTCACTTTGTATTAAGGTCTCTCTGCCCTGGGACCCTCAGGAATGACGAACAGCGCGTCATACTGTCTAATGGACTCAGTGCGATGTACATACAACTTGAGACAACGCACCACATCTAACAAGTGGAGATCCCTCTCCTTGTCAGAGGTAGGGTCAGGGCAGAAAGAAGGCACCACAATTTCCTGATTAATGTGGAACTCAGAGACCACCTTCAGGAGAAACTCCTGCAAAGTGAGAAGCACCGCCTTGTCTTTGTGGAACACCAAAAAGGGTGGTCTACAAGACAGAGCATATAACTCCGCGACATGGCTACAAAAGAAGTGGCATCTTAGGGAGTTCAGCCTGAAAATTCCTTGGAAGCGTGACACTAAACACTGACACTAATCTGAGCTTGGCTAGGCCTAGGAGGGATGATGCTTCCACAGAAACATTTGTCTTAAAGAGGAAGGAGCTTAACCTCCATGGACCTCATGCCCCTGTGGCCAAAAGAGGAACTGACATTTTGCTATAAATTACTTTTGCTTTTCACCCATTACAACATAAAGAGGAGTTATGCGGTGTAAAAGGGAAAGAAAGACAGCCGAGGGAGACAGACAACCTGCCTGGATGCACAATTCATTTCATACCTTTGCTTCTTTCTTCTCTTCTGTGGTCTGTGTTTCTGTCTGAGGCTCCTCTGAACTGCTCTCTTCTGGAAGAACACATGTAAAGAGTTAACATGAAAATTGTAAGACTAAATGACCTATATATCTACTACCTGCCATATGTCCTAAATACCCCTACATGCAACATGACCTACCTGGGACAACCATGCACTTCCCCGGCATTAAATAAGCACTGTTTTTATTGTTAGAATTACATAAATTAGAGGTTCAAGGGCAAGGGACTTATTTGCCAATTTGGTTTACATCACTTCTTACAACAAAACACCAAAGACAACAGTCAAGATTAAGAGCAATTCTTGAGCAAACCAACTGCACCATAGGCAGAAAAATGAAAACGGCCTGTGATTTAAATTGGGCCTTTAACCAACCCCCCTGAATGCTAAAGAGCTATCTGATGCTTTGTGAAGCAAGGCACTGAATTCCTCTAGCATTTAAGGCGATTGAAAGCCCCTTTTACATCAATTGGAATTAAGGGGCAACTTAATTTGTCCCCTATGGTGTAGAAGGTTTGCTCAATAATTGCTCTAGTTTAGCTTATTGAATATGGCCCTAGGTAATTTGTTAGAAAACCAACTACGTTATAAATGTTATTACATTTTGCATCAGCAAAACAGGCAAAATCAATTTGGAGATGTATTCCAAATGAAATACAACTTATGGTCAAGTTATTATATAAGAGAGTTTACATTATTTGAAGTCTTATGCTTAAAATCTTATCTCTATGAAACTTCCATTCCCGTGCTGAAGGGGTGTAGATATAGGTTTGTCTGATGTCTCCTAACAGATTCCTTTAGTAAAGATGTCGCGAGTGTAATACAGGGAGTAGCTGAATATTCCCTACCATGGATTTCAAGGGTGTTCCTTTTGGGACAATCTGCAGAAAGTATCAATAAATACAAAGGGAAAAAAAGGATTACTCACATTTCTACTGCTGCAAAATATCAAATAGCGAGAGCCTAGAAAAACGCTCCACCAACAAACTCAATGGGCCATATGCATAATCACAAAAGTGGAGCAATTCTGAGCAAAAAAATTAATAAGTTTGTTTATATAGCATCACAAGTGTATGCAGCACTTTACAATTTAGGGGTTTGGACAATACAGGGTGACTACTGCTTAAAGTAAAGTAAAACACAAGAAGTAGGATCTCTGCTCTAAAGCATACAATCTGAACATGCAAAATCTGTAAAAATAAATATTCCCACTGATTCAATTTGGACTTTTAACCCACCGGATGATAGAGAGGCAATGTGGCGGAGATAACTCTAACAATAAGCTTGGCTTTAGCAGTCCCACCATCTTTAACCCTTTGAATGCCAGAGGGATATTACGTTAACTTTTTTTTTTTTTTAATGAACAGTGCATCTGGTGGCCAGATTTCACTTATTTTGTTGCATTCTCTGAGAGGGATGAGTCACTGACAAACAGTTCTCCATAGAATGTGTGCAAAGACTGAAAAAGCATGCTGTCACCCAAACATTATTTTATCTGGTGTTTTTTATCTGAAACAATTTTATGAGATATTCTGCTTCACTTATTTGCAGGTTATGAAAACGACACAATGCTGGCAGGAATGTCAGCCAGATACTAATATTCCACATTGCTCCCAAACCCACCTGCTGCTCCATGCTGGCTAATACTAGTCTATATGCAAAGGCTGACTAAAGTAAAGATGGACGTTCCCCACTGAGGTGAGAATGTGGACAGGTGACGTTTCCTCTATAAGTGCATACAATTAATCAAATTTATATTTTTTTTTCCTCAATTCACAGAACAGACATATCCTGCATTAACTGGTTATATGTATTACACAAATAGCTCAACTGTTGCATATGCATAACATCAACCCTTTGGATGTCTATATCTCCAACCCATTTCTTTGTAATGCACTGGAAACATCTCTAACATTCAAGGGGTTTGTTAAGAAAAAGAAGAAATACATATATCAAAACAAGCGTAACACTATGCATGCAAACTGCTCTTTCTGTTTTGAAAGAACAACATGAACTGATCATACACACACTAGACAATTCCTTATTGTTAGGGCAGGTTCACACCAAACAAACACATTGAGAGGGCATATGAATAAAGACAGGACAGGAGCAATTGTAGTGCATAATATGGAACTTTTACCCCCTTTGGAAGCTTAAGGAGTCACCATTGCATAGCATATCAATGCTTTGGAGACTATCCTCTATCCAAAGAGATAGTTGTATACATTCTGTACCACAAAACATGCAGAATTTTTGCCTTTAACCAGAGGGAAGCGGGAGTGTAACACATTGTGAAGCAATGTGTTACATCCCCTCCAGGTCCTTAAAGGGTTAAACATATGCATTAATATCTTCTAAGAGACAGTAATTTACAATACATTGTACATTTGCTCTTGGCCTGCACTCCCACACCACATCCTAACTCACCTATCCGCTCATTCTCCTCACACGTGGTTCCGGCAATGCCACTGCTCTCCAAACCATAACTTGGATCAGGTTTTCCAGTAATTTTGGCAGCATCTTCAACTTTGCGGACGTGAGCTTCTACTAGTGCAGTGGGAACCTCTTCCTTCATCTTGGAGAACTCATCTAAAGAGAGGAAATGAAAGATTCCTTGAGGCTGATGAACCCTAGCCTCACTCTAGATCTACTATATTATATATTTAAATGTATTAACCATCTCTTTATTAATTAGAAAAGCACACAAAATAACATACCCAAAGCTGATTTGGCTGCAGCTGATGCCACCCTTGGATCCACCACAGATGCCAAGAAGGCTACAGTGCTCATTACAGGGTTGCCTGATTGGCTGAAAGGTATGGGTTGATAGGCCAGTGGTCCTAATGAAGCCTCAGAATCTTCCAAGTAGGGATCTTCAATGGGAAGTCGCAGGAAATGTAGAATGCACTCGTCCTGAGTGCGGCTCCCCACGTGCTCAGACACCTTATTCCAGTCATCCTTGTACATTTCCAGGGCCTATGGGAGGTGTGGGAAAACATCATTTCTCCAGGACCTCTTCACACAGTAGAAATACTTGTACTGCTCAAGTCTACTTTGTGTATTTATATTTTCCCATACAGCTCACCTCAAGTAGCAGCAGTGTCTCTTGCTCTGTCCATTCCCGTGTAGCACTAGCAGCAGATTTACTCTGTCAGAGGGGGAAGTAAAAGTAAAAATGTACACATTTATAATGGACACTGTGTGGCTTTTGATAAATTACACCATGGCAGTCAACAGCTGTTGGGAGATGCGAAGGATTGTATTTCAGCAACAGGAAGGCCTCCTGTTGGCCAGCCCTAGACTAGAGATAACATGAGATGACAGAATATGATTTGGCTTCCTGTGAGAGAGGGTTACAGGCACACTGAACTGTAAAGGCAGTACGGACCATATTTAGGAGCCTGAATAGGAGAATTTTTGGGGCAAACCAACTACACCATTAGGGACAAATACGAATTCACCAAACAACCACTGATCTAAATAGGGAAATTATCCCCTTAAATTAAATGGAATGGAGACTTCTCTAGCATTCAAGGGGTTCAAAGACCCTTTAAATCACTGGAGATTTTTATTTGACCCCTATAGAACAACTAGTTTGCTGCAGAATTGCTCCTCGAGCTTACTGAATAAGACCCCATGTGTACATTACCCTCATTGTACATTAGTGATCATATGCACAAAATAAGTGGTGTCATTGTGGGTCAAAACAAATGCATTAGGGGCATATAAAATTCCTATTATTTTAAATGGGGCTCTAAACTTGATTGCTGCAGAGGTATCCAACTCAGTGTGATGCAATGAGTTGATGACTTCCCTAGCATTCAGTGGGTTAAAATCCACAATTAGTGGGGATTGTTTTTGTCCCCTATGCTTCAGTTTGTTTGCCCCAGGATTAATCCACTTTTGCCTCTGTTCATATGGCATTTAGATTACATGAGCAAATCACACAATTAAAATGTGCCAATGAAAGTAGCAGAGAGTGGAAGGAAAGGTGAAGTGTACAACAGGGGAAGAACTAGACACATCAGATGTAGTCATTTGTTTTATCTCCAGTTATTGTGAATTACAACTTCCATCATCCCCAACCATACATTTGCTGGTTAGGGATGATGGGAGATGTAGTCCATATCAACTGCAGGTCCAAAAATGGACCATTTAGATATACAGACAATACAAAACATACCATTAGATGTTTTGTTAACAGATATAACAAATACTTTTCCCTGGGTGCTTCATGCAAGAGGACTATGACATGGAACAATAGCAGTATAATCCTTTGGACACTAACAACATCTTGTACTGCTCTGCATTGCGTTGGTCATGTCTCTAGCATTCAAGAGGTTAATAATGTTGGGAATAGGATGTGTGGTTTTATTATATATTTATATATATACACATACACACACACACACACACACAAAATCCTTCCTTAAAGCATAACTATCATGATAATAAAAGTGCCCCCCCCCCAGTACATTACTAACCTAGAGATATTACAGAAAAAATAACTTCTTCGGCAGGAACCAGCGGACAACAGTGCAGACATCTTGGGGGAAATGTACTTCTGTGCTGTCTGTTCCATTCGCTGCCCGGAATGGTGAGTGACATTTTTGATTACCTTAAGATAACAGAAGTTCCTGACGGCGCAGGCACTCAGAGCTTATCTTGTAAGTTATTTGCAGTGGATGCCACCTGAAGTTTTTTTTCTGCAATAACGTGGATTTATCCAGCTTAACGATAGTATGGCTTTGTATATCGTTAGGTTAGTAATGTATTGGGGGGCAATGCTATTATCAAGATAGTTCAGCTTTAAAGTCTCACCTTGGATGTAGTGTTCTTTTTACTGTACATATCCGTTCGCAAGCCAAAGTTCTGTAAGTCGCTTGGTTTCTCTTTACTTTTGTCAGGGAAGTTGAGCATTTGTTGTGAGGCAGAGGTCTGTTGGCAGGAAAAAGTGAAGATATCTCATTTTTATAAATTAAGAGAAGAAAAAAAAAGGGAGGCTGACGGAAAGGCAGAAGAGAGAGAGAGATAAAACAGGCAGATGAAGAAATAAAAGAAAGAAGACGAATTAAGAGATGCTAGCAAAAAGCAGGCATCGACTACAAAGGGAGAATAATAAAAAGTAAAGAGTGGAAGAGCATGTGAAGTGTGACAATTTAATATAAGGAACAAAAAACAACAACATGGGGGGCGGAATGTGAAGTGTGTGTGTCTGTAATACATTCCTGAGAATAATACACAGGTGTAAGGTATACCCAAGATTTTAGTGAAAAAATAGTATTTTAGTGTCACCTGTTAAATCATTTCTCTTTAGTCCATATGGAACACAGGATACATGGTGTTGAGCTCCTCCTCCAAGAGCACAGGACGCATCACAAAAGACAGGGTCTTTGGGGTGGAAACTCCCTCCTCTTCCTCCATCTTAACTCAGTACCTATTTCCAGGTTTGTGTGCAGCAAGCAGCACAGAAAAAAACCATAGCAGGAAGAAAGAAAAATAAGCCCCTAAGACTAAAACCCTAAGAGGACTCCTCTGGGGAAGGAAACTCAGTTTTATTTATCCTCAGGGTGGGAGAACTGTTTTCCTGTGTTCCATATGGACTAAAGAGAAAATTATTTAACAGGCAATTGACATTAAAATTCTATTGCCCTTTATGTCCAATATGAACACACGAATCATGGGGATATACCAAAGCATTCCAAAGATTCTGGGGAGGGAAAAAAGGAGAAAAACCTCACTAATACCCCATGATATCAGTGTTCCCTAGGATTAAACTGGATCTGCATAACTGTAGGTGTCCTCGGACACCAAACTAGCACAGGACACCAAACAAGGGCCAATGGGGCTCAAACTACTGAACAGCAAACTAATGAAACTAAATTAAAAGGGAAAAAAGACTGTTCAGCCAGGCAAAACCACCTGAAGGACCTTCCGACCAAAGCTGGCCTCAGCTAAGGACAAGACATTGACATGGTAGTTTTTGGTGAATGTGTGAAAAGAGAACCATGTTGCAGCTTTGAACAGCTGTTCTGCTGAGGCCTGGATCTTGTAGGCCCAGGAAGCACCCACCAATCTGATGGAATGTGTTGTCATCCTGAAAGGAACAGGCTTCTTCCTGATCACATACGCCTGGCTTATGGTAGCCTTAATCAAAGAGGCAATGGGATGACAAAGGTGCACGAAGAAACAAAAAGAAAAAGTCCTCTCTGACTATTCTAGCCCAAACAATTGCCGAGATATGCATAGCGTTTTGTCCCATTCAAGTCAATGGAGTAAAGATGGCCACAGACCTGCTTCAGTTCTTAAAGGAGTCACACTATTAAAATCAGAATAAAAGTTATAAAACAATTAAAAAGTCCCAAAAACCCCTAGGTTCATGGGCGGGGGTGAAGAATATTAAAGTTGTAGGAGAGCAAAAATAAGCCTCCTCAAAGAACTATAAATTACACAACACACCAAATACATTGCAGAACAGCAGAAAAAGTGTTACTCTTCAACTTTACACTGCGGTGATCTGTACCCCAGACCAATGTAGGGAAAGCAAGAACCATACATGAGTGCACAATACAGAAAGCACAAAGTTAGAAAGCTCAGCATGGGTTACTCAACAATCTTCTTCAGAATCCCATCTGAGAAAGAGCAGAAACTCTAGGACACTCAGCCACGAGGAACAAACTTGTCATAAAGTCAACCTCCACATGGCAAAAGGTCCACAAGGAACCTGGGAACTGGAGAAACCAACTCCATGGAAACCAGTGATGGGAGCCTGCCAAATAGAAGACTATATAGCCCCATATCTAAAAATGAAATTATTAAAAAGAAAACCTAAAAAAACCCAAAACCGTAAGAGGATGGCCATGCATTGCTTTCAGCTTCACAGTGCACATGAATCTGGTAGATGGGGGTTGAGCTGGAGGAAGAGGAGGGAGTCTTAGGTCAAGGTCTTGTGGTGAAGATTTCGTCCTCATCCTCCTCCAGCGCTCCCCCCTCATCTTAAGCCAGATTCCTGTATGATGAGAACCACAGAAAAAGAAACAAAGTAGGCAAGGAGAAAAGGCCCCAAGAGGACCCCTCTGCTAGAGGAAAGGAACATTGGTAAGTTTTTCTCCGGGTTGGAGCCCTGTGTTCAATATTGATTAAAGAGAAAAGGATTTAACTGTAGTTCACTAAAATCCTATTTTCTCTTACATTCAATATGGGACACAGGAACCATGGGGCTATAGCAAACCATCCCAAAGATTTCAAGGAGGAAGAGGAGAAATAAACTGCCCCATAGGATACCAGTATTCCACAGGACTAAACTGGATCTATGTAACCTCAGGTTTCACAGGAAACCAACTAAACAAGAGCCAACTAAACTACTACTGCTAAATCAAACGTGGCAGTAGGAGTAAAAAAAAGCAAAACAAAACACAAAACTCCTCAGACTGACAAAATTGCCTGAAGGACCTTCCGGCCAAAGCTGGCCTCAGCTGAGACCAATACATTGACATAGTATTGCTTGGTATACATGTGCAAAGAGGACCACGTAGCAGCCTTACACAGCTGTTCAGCAAAAGCCTGGTTTTTGTAGACTCTGGAAGCACCCACAAGATCTGGTGGAGTGCACCTTGACCGCAAAAGGAACAGATTTCTTCCTGATCACATATACCTGGTGTATGGTAGCCTTTATCCAAGAAGCAATGGTGACTTTGGAAGCTGCGTGACCTGCCCTCAGGAATTACAAAGAGGGAATCAGCCTTGCAGAAAAGCTGAGTTCGATACACATAATGTTTAAGATATCGCACCTTGTGCAACAGGTGAAGATCCTTCCCCTCTGGAGGTGGGGACAGGGCAGAAGGGAGGCAAGATGATGATCTGATGATGTGAAAATCCAAAACAACCTTGGATATAATCTCCAATTAGATACAAAGTACTGCCTTGGTCTTGATGAAAAATCAGCAACCCTCCATACAGAGGCAATGATTAGTAGGAGAGGCATTTTTTTAAAGAAATGCAAGGAGACCAAGGACAGGAGTTCAAGTGGGCCACTCTGAAAGATGCTCAGAATCAAGTTCAGGTCCCATAGAGGCATGGGTTCACTGCAGGAAGGGAACTGGTAACCCTCCCCTTGAACAAAGGTTTTAACATTCGGAAGGATCACAAGGCACCTCAGAAAGAGGATAGAATGAGCTGAGATCTGTACCTTAACAGAACTCAGACTAAGACCCTTGTTCACACCATGTTGTAGAAAGGCCAGGACTACAGGGATATCAAAGGACTGGACAGACTTGTCAGAGCACTACTAGTGGAAGATAAACCAAATTCTATGGTATGCCTTAGAAGAGACAGGCTTACTAGTCTGAACCATAGTAGTACCTAAATCATCTGAGAAACCTTTCCGTTTCAGTATGGTGGTTTCAAAAGTCATGCCATCAAAACTAGCCTTTCCACGTTCAGGTTCCAGATGAGACCCTGGAGAAGGAAATCCAGTCTTGGAGGAACAAGGAGTGGCTGCTGGATGGATAGGTTGAGACCCACAGACCACAGAAGAAATATGAAAGTTCCATGGAATGGACAAGGCACCCCTCGCAAAGGCCAAGGATATTTTGTCTTTGTGCGAAGCAGAGGAACCTTCCTGTTGTCATGAAAGGCCATTAGATCTACTGCTGGAAAGCTCCAATACTGAAAGCGGAACTATCATGCTTACATAATTTATGACCAATTAATTATTAGTAGCTTGTTAACAATGGAAATAGATTAATAAAGTGCTGGCATGAGTTGGAATCATAACATCGTATGAAACTTACATCAGTGGGAGAGCGCATACATCTTGGAGAAGAGTGATCCATGCACATGCCCTGTCGGTCCCTTCATGTACCATATGGTACAGTGTAACTCTCCCTATAACCTATCACTGATGAGACAGAGATGGAAAAAGCAGGCGCACAGATCACTCTTCGCCAAGATGTCTGCGCTGTCCCACTGATGTAAGTTGCATACGATGTTACGATTCCAACTCACTCTTGAGTCGCAACCACATTTTCTACCCTAGTATGTGGACTGTTGAGATGGCTGGAATGTGAGTTTCTGCTCCCATACTTCCTTCCAGTCCACCTTGCTTCAAGTTACCCTCTGACGGTTGATGAAAGCCACTGTTGTCCGACTGTTCCCAGACTGGAGCCCCTATTAGGAGTTGAGACCAGTGAAGAAGTGACAGACAAATGGCACGGATCTCCAGCATGATTGACAGGAGGCTCTCTTCCCAGTCCACCATCTCTCGGCTCCCAGGTGACCCAGGGTAGCACCAAGCCCCTCAGGCTGGCATCTGTTGTGACAGGTTCCATTCTGGAATCACAAAGGAATTTACCCGAGTTAGGTGATGATGATGCAGCCACCAAAGTAGATCTTCCCTCACTTGAGAAAAGCAGGTCATGGACTGAGACAACTGGGAATGCTGCTGCCTGGACCAGTTTCCGAGGATGCCCAGCTGTAGCACCCTCATGTGGAATTGAGCATAACGGACTGCTTCCAGGGCAGACACCAGATGTCCCAGAATTCTAATGTAATTCCTTATCATCTCAGAAGGCCAAGCCAGGATATTTTGACTAATAGTCATTTTATTTCACCACAGTAGAGGGTGAGGAGATTAGTTCCTGTCAAGGTATCTTATGCTTGTATATCATGCACAGTCTGCCATTATATGAAAACTACTTTAATCTTCAAAGATAGTTCTGATACAAGTGAATTTAAAATAAAAATATTTTTTAAAGGAAAACTTCTAGAGTAATTTACTGTTTAAGATATATTTGTGCCATAATATATGACAACCAGACACTTAAGGTGCAGAATTTTGGAACAAATCAACAATATATTAAATATGGATAGGGCAACGATTAGTAGGCTCACAATGCTGCAAAGCACTTTCAATGCTGTCATAATAAAGACCACAGAGATTTAAGTGCATGGGCAATAGATTCTCACACACTGGGGATTTGTGGTGGGAATCTGATGCCTGAATTATTATAATAATAATTAGTATTTATATACTGCCTTTCTCCCAGTGGGACTCAAAGCGCTTTCAGAGCATGCTCTCTGAATTAACCAAATCAGCAGCTGAAAAGAATATATGTTATTATTACCCAATCAATTGTACTTATTTATCGACCTCAGAAGGATGAAGGGCTGAGTTGACCCTGCTGGGATTCAAACCTGCAACCTGGCGGTTTGAACAGGCTCCACAGTCAGGGAATTTACCACTGAGCTATCTCGCCAGAGAGCTTATATGGATCTTTACAATACATAGTGAATTGCCCATGGGACTAAATGTAGAATTAAAGTTTACTGTGTTCATTAATAATGGGTAGTACTGCTAATGTTGAATGTTGAATTACATTTTCAAATAGGATTACCTATATTTGTTTTTACTTTTCACATCTGGATGTCACTATGTTGTAATATCTATATTTTATATAGTAACTAATTGTGACATGATGTACTAATGCCTTTTTTTATTTCTGCAGTATAGTCAAACCTGAAATATGACACGAGATACCGTGATTATGCTATTTTATTGGATTGTGATGATAACACCTTGGGATGATAACACCTTTCTTGTGTTAACTATTGAAGTAATTCCCAGATATGATCTATGTATATCCAATGATATAATGATCAAGGATCATTTTATTAATTGGCTCTACTAGGACTGACATTGTTATTACATCCCTATGCCATGAATGGCAGAAATCCCTATTGGGTTGAGGAAGATAAGCCATCAACTATGGGAAGCTGATGGATAATACCACAAATTGGCAGGAACTGGCTATTTTAATTTAGAGTATCCTTGGTACGATAAGTAAAAAAAAAAAATCTATGACATCATATCTATTTGGCTACAAAAAAACAGTCTCATTCAGTACCTCTGTTAAAGAGTCCAGAGGAGGATGCAAAAATTGTGTCAGGTGTTTTGTTTACCATGGACCGATCTTCCCACATATATTATTAGAAGGATTGTTATCCAGATATTGGTTTGATAGTTATATTTGGATTCCTTTTGTTTATGTGTCATTTTTTTTTATTGGTTACACATTGTTTACTTGTATTTGTGCAACTATTTGTCTCAATAGGGACATGGGTTCTCCCCATTTGGATGGTGTACTTCAGACAACCTTTGGGGTTATTTTATACCTTTAAACTTCTGGGAGTTTGCATTATCTATTATTTTAATATTGTCTTGTGTTATTTGTGTTCATAACATGCTCTTTCTATCATGGTGGTAAATAAATTTATTTTATACTCTGTCGAGTATGGTTTTGTGCATCTAAGAGTGGGTTTTCCCTCTTTTTGTCCCTTCATTATTAGCATGTATGTATGTATGTATGTATATATGTATGTATGTATGAATGAGGTTTGTATGTGTGTAGGAGGTGCAGGTGTGTATGTATTTATGAAGGAGGTGTGTGTATGTGTCTGTATGAGACGAATGTATTTTTGCATCTATTTATGTATGAATGTAATTAAGTATGAGGCAGTGTGTATGTAAGTATGTATGAAAAAGGTAGGTGTATGTATGTGTGTAAGGATGGTTTGAGTTATGAGGTGTGCATTTGTGTGGTATATGTATTTATGAATGAGGTGTGTGTGCATGTGTGTATGGGTTAAGTATGTATATATGCATGAGGTGTGTGTGTAAATATGTATTATGTATAAGGCAGGTGTGTGTATAATGTGTGTGTAGGTGTTTGTGTGTATATTATATGAGAGATATGTGCATTAATGTATGAGATGTTTTTGTGTGAGGTTTGTGTTTATGTATTCATTAAATGTGTATTTGTATGTAAGCGGTATGCATGTGCACGTGTATAAAGAAGTGTAGAAATATACAAGGTGAAAGTAATGACAAAGAAAAAAAGGTGAGGTGGTAAAAGCATAGAAATTAAATTGAAACGCCCAGTCATACCAACCTGTGGTGTTTTTGGCTGAAGAGGAACCAGTCCTGATGGGGTATCTGCTAAGACATGGAAGTGTGATGTAGGAGGAGGTCCCATAGGGGTTGGGCGACTCTCAGCATCCACCTGGTAGTTGATGAGTCCCCACTGTTCTAGGAAGGCGTGAACCCTGCAACAAGTATTAAATAACAGAGCTAGGACAACCATACCCTCCTCTTAACACATGTACACACTGAGGCTGATGTACAAAGAACTGGCGTAAGTTTTGAGTAAAAATACTTTACCATAGTGGACAAACAAAAATCACATTGATTACATTTGACGCTTTTAACACCTTGAAATCTAAAGAAGTCTCCAATGTATCGCTTCACATTACATTGGATACCTCTCAAGTATTCATGGTTTTAAATGTCCCATTGATATCAACGTAACTGTTCGGAATATAAAATTTTTCCCTACGGGGCAACATTTTTGCCCCAGACTTGCACCAGTTCTTCTTAGTACATTAGCCCCCCTTTATAGCATCTCTGCCCTATCCTACTTTTTCATTGTCTTTTAATGTTTTGAGCAGAGCTTGTCATATAATCCACACCTCATAATAGCGCAGACATCCCCTGCCAAGTTACGACGACACGCTGTGGAGGTGAGATATTCCTGAGGGTTTAGTCGGTAGGTATCAATCATGAAGTTTCTATAAGCCAGGTAGCTACAAAACAAATAACAGGAAACAATTTTTGATTCAGAATAAACTGTGTGCAATTAAAGTGAAATGACAAATATGTTGGGTCTTATGTATAAAGGCAAAGTGAAGCAAATTCCAGAGCAACCAACTGCACCATAGGGGACATATAAAAATTCCCCAGATTTCCATTGTTTAAAATGTGGCTTTTAACAACTAGAATGCTAGACAGGTCTCCAATGCATCGAGAAGCAATGTGTTGGAGTCATCTCTAGCATTCCAGGGTCTCATTTAAATAAATGGAAATTTTTATTTGGTCTCGGGTTCAGGAGGAGACCTCTCCAGAATTCGAGCAGTTAACCCTTTGTTCCCCTCTGGCAATCAAAGGGTTATAGCCCCATACCTCAGTGGCTCTTGATTTACTGAATAGGTTAACTCAATAGTGGTCCAAATATTATATATTGCATTATATCGGTAGGTTCCTATAAAGTATAATAGGATTTTAGTCTTACCTGTTAAATCCTTTTCACTTAGTCCATACAGGTCACTGGTACCATGGGATGTGTAGTCCCCTTTAATAGGCAGGAACAATTATGCAAATAATCTGCAAGGGGCGGAGCCTCCCCTCTTACTTAAGCCACCTTCTGGCCAGAGCCACTCATATTGATTTGAGACCCCAAGAACTGACCTCAGGTAAGCAAAAAGAAAGACTCCTGTGAGCATGCCCGAACGGTCTCCCACTGAATGCCACAGGAGAGCCAAGACTGGTCCCTTGACAGGGTGGGAGACCAGTGACCTGTATGGACTAAGTGAAAAGGATTTAACAGGTAAGACTAAAATCCTATTTTCACTGTCGTCCAATACAGGTCACTGGTACCATGGGATGTACAAACATTGAGCTGATCCAGAGGCGGGAAGTAAGGCAAGGACCAGGCGCGAGGCCCAAGTCACTAGAACTGATAACCAGTTGAAACCCAGCCCAAACTGTAAGTGTCAACGGACACCAACCAAGGAAACAAACCTTGAACTAGCACAGCACACGGAACTAGAGCCAACAGGGCTCAACAGTAAAGAAGCACTAAGGATCACAGAGCGGAAGACCTACACAGGCAAGACTGCCTCCAGGACCTTCCTTCCAAAACTGGCATCAGCCGAAGCCAGTACATCAACTCGATAGTGCTTAGAAAATGTGTGCACAGAGGACCAAGTGGCCGCTCTGCACAGTTGATCAGCAGAAGCTTGATTCTTGTAGGCCCAAGAGGCCCCAATAGATCTGGTGGAATGGGCAGTTACCCGGAAGGGAACATGCTTATTCCTCAACTTATAGGCTTCACGGATGGTAGCCTTAATCCAAGAGGCAATGGTAACTTTGGAGGCCGGTCTCCCTGCCCTAGGCCCCTCAGGAATGACGAATAGAGCGTCAGACTTCCTGAGAGACTCGGTGCGATGAACATAAAACTTGAGGCAACGCACCACATCCAACAAATGGAGATCCCGTTCCTTGTCAGATGAAGGATTAGGGCAGAAAGAGGGAACCACAATCTCTTGATTGATGTGAAATTCGGACACAACCTTTGGTAAGAATTCCTTGGTAGTGCGAAGCACAGCCTTATCCTTGTGGAACACCAGGTAAGGAGGTTTACAAGACAGAGCTTGTAACTCTGCTACCCGGCGAACTGAAACAATAGCCAAAAGGAAGGCCATCTTCCAAGTCAAGAGACGTAATGGAATGGAAGCCAAGGATTCAAACGGTGGTCGCTGGAGAACTCCCAGCACCAAGTTGAGGTCCCACTGGGGAGCAGGACTCTTGAAGGCAGGTCGAACATGAGTCACACCTTGGAAGAAAACTTTCACATCAGGAAGGATAGCAATCCTTTCCTGGAAAAACACAGACAAGGCAGAAGTCTGAACTTTGAGGGAACTCAGACTGAGCCCCTTATCCACACCGTCCTGCAAGAATGCCAGGACAGTGGGAAGATGGAAGTCAAGAGGCAACTTCTTGTCAGAGCACCATGTCACGAAAGTTGACCATATGCGATGATAGATCTTGGAAGACACAGGCTTACGAGCACTGAGCATCGTCGATACCACAGAAGGAGAAAAGCCTTTCTTAGCTAGAATCGAGGATTCAACCGCCATGCCATCAAACGGAGAGAGTGAACATCCTCTTTCCACAGATACTCCTGGAGAAGCAGGTCCGGACGGGCAGGAAGTGGGATTGGATCCTTCACAGACATGGCCATCAATTCCGGAAACCAGGACTGGCGAGGCCAGTTTGGAGCAATCAGGAAGACAGGACAACGTTCTCTCTTCAACTTCTGAATGACTCTGATCAATAGAGGAAGAGGAGGGAAGATGTAAGCCAGGGAGAAGTCCCAAGGGATCGACAAGGCATCCACTGCTAGAGCAAGGGAGTCCCTCAGCCGGGAGCAAAACACCGGAACCTTCCTGTTGTGTCTGGCAGCCGTCAGATCCACCACAGGCATTCCCCACCGTTGAGTGAGCATGTGAAACACCTCTGGGTGCAGAGCCCATTCTCCGCTGTCGACGGTATGACGACTGAGGAAGTCTGCCATGACGTTGTCCACGCCTGGAAAATGAACCGCAGAGATGACAGGCACGTGATCTTCTGCCCAAGACAAAATATCCTTGACCTCCCACCAGGCGGAACCGCTTCTTGTGCCGCCTTGCCTGTTGATGTAAGCCACTGCCGTGGCGTAGTCTGACTCCACTCTGACTGGAAGACCGGTCAATTGAGACTCCCAGTGCCTCAGGGCCAGCCGGACAGCTCGAAGTTCCAGAACATTGATGGAGAGCATGGATTCCTTCAGACCCCATTTCCCCTGAGCACTGAAGCGACCCCAGACTGCACCCCAGCCCCGAAGGCTGGCATCCGTAGTGACTGTGGTCCAAGGAGGAACTAGAAAGGATTTCCCTTTCAGGAGATGAGAGAGATCTAACCACCAGTGCAGACTCGACTCGACATGAGGAGGAAGAGAAACAGACAGATGTTGATGATCTGGATGATTCTCGCACGTCTGGATCGCGAATCTCTGAAGATCCCTGGAGTGGGCCATGGCAAATGGTACTGCTTCGATTGTGGAAATGAACTTCCCCACTAAGGACGACAACTTCGGAACTGGAAACACGTCCAGGTCCAGAAGTCCAGCCACTCAGACAGCTATCTGGTGAGCCACGTCCTCTGGAAGAAACACCATGCATTGGCGAGTGTCGAACAGGAGACCCAGGAACAGAAGCCTCTGAGATGGAAACAAGTCCGACTTGTCCAGATTCAGGATCCAGCCATGACGGTTCAGGGTGTGCATGCACATCTGTAATTGCTGAAGGAGAAGCTCCGCTGAGGAGGCCTTCAGAAGGAGATCGTCCATGTAGGGGGTCACTCTGATCCCATCCTGATGGAGCACCGCTATCAATGAGCCCAACACCCTCTGGAAGACCTGAGGGGCTGAAGTCAGCCCAAAGGGGAGCGCTGCAAACTGAAAGTGTCCCCTGTGACAGGCAATCCTGAGATACCGCCTGCTCTCTGGATGAATAGGGATGTGAAGATAAGCATCCTGAAGGTCCAGGGAGGCAAGAAACTCCCCTGGAGACATTGCTGCAATCACAGAACGCAGGGATTCCTGGCGGAAGTGGGAAGTCACCACATAAGCATTGAGATCTTTGAGATCCAAGATAGGACGGGCTCCTCCGTCCCTTTTGGCTACCACAAACAGGTTGGAGAAAAATCCTGAACCTGTGTCCCCCTGAGGAACCGCCTCCAGAACCTCTTTGTCCAAGAGATCCTGAATAGCGTCGTCTAACAGACGCCGTTTTGTGGGTTCCTGAGAAGGACGAGTAAAATGGAACCGAAAAGGAGGAAGGGAAGAGAAAGGGATCCTGAATCCCTCTGACACCACCTGAAGAACCCATGGGTCCGCCACTGACTCCTCCCAAATCCGGCGAAAGATGCGGAGACGACCGCCTACAGCCGGATGCGGACCCGGGTTCGGCGAGTCATGCCGAAGCAGTCTTGGAGGTCTTGGCCTTGGGGGCAACTTTGGGCTTCCAGGACTGTTTGGGCTTGGAGGAGGAGCGCGTAGTGGGAGGACCCGTTTGGGCCGAGGAACGTGTCTCAGTCTGAAAGGAACGAAAGGACCGATTGCGTTTGGCTGGAAACTTTTTCTTAAAGACTGAGGGTAGAAGAGTACTTTTACCTCCAGTAGCCTCACTGATCATTTCTTTGAGTTCAGACCCAAAAAGCAAATTTCCCTGAAAGGGCAAAGAAAGCAAAGCTTTCTTAGAGGCTGTATCAGCAAACCAAATTTTCAGCCAAAGAGCGCGTCTGGCCACCACAGAAGAAGTGGAGGCCCTCGCCATCATGCGCACAGCATCAAAGGCAGCGTCAGCAATATAGTTCTGAGCTTCAGTGATATTAGCAAGAAGCTGCAACTGTTCAGACACAGGCGCATCCTGGCGAACCGCTTCAGTCAGTCGTTCAGTCCAGGCTGCAATAGCTCTATTAACCCATGCCACAGCAAAGGTGGGGCGCATGGCAGTGCCAATAGAAGCAAAAATAGACTTAAGAGAGAGCTCTAATTTCTTATCCGTCCAGTCCTGCAAGGCAGAGGCATCTGAGACAGCCAAAGCAGTAGATTTGGATAGTCTAGACACGGGAGCATCCACTTTGGGAGGATGAACCCATTTTGCCAACTCCGCCTCAGGAAAAGGGTAAAGCTTGGCAAACTTTTTGGAGACAGAGGAAGATCTATCTGGATTCCTCCATGCCTCAGAGACCAGACGGACAAGAGTAGGGTTAGTTGGAAAACAAACAACTGGTTTAGATGGCTTTTTCTGAAAAACATCAGTAGGATCATAAGTGGATTCCTGAGTCAGAGGAAGGTTGAGCGTATTTAGAACCGCTCTGATCAGACCCTCAGCCGAAACTTCAGGGTCACACTCATAGGGGTCCCCAATGGACCTGTTAGATTCAATAACAGTACGTTCCTCAGCATCAGAATCCTGTAAAAGTTCTTCTTCAGAAGAATCAGTGATATCAGGAGCTCCCTGTGGCTTAGGCAGGGAGGTCCTGATAGTAGAGGGGGTCTGCCAAACCTGGAGAGCCCCCTGTACCTGAGAGGGAAAGAGTTGAAGCGTGGATCTGAGATCCCTAGTGGCAGCTTTGAACTCCCTCACCCAAGATGGCTCAATAGCATGGCTGGAAGGCCCAGGGTTGCTATTTTGACAAGTACAAACAGGGCATAGATCCCCCACATTATCGCTATCCAGCCCAATGTGGCAAGAGGAGCAAAACGCCATGGGGGTAGCGGACCCCCCATCCTCCTTAGTCTTGGGTCTAGCCCCCAGCTCCAGTGAAGTAGACATGCTCACAGCGTCAATATACCCCACCAAGAACACTATCACCCAGAAAGGTGTTAAAGATTAAAGTTTCACCCCAGAAAAATGTCTAAAAACGGACTTATCTGGCCAGCGAAGGGTTAATCTGTTGAGGAGAGAGAAGGCTCGGTCCCTGCGTAGTGTACTCGCATAGGAAAAGTGCAATAAAATGGCTGCCGTCATGGCTGCCAATCAAAAACGGGCGCGAAGCAAGCGCTCATGGGAAATGTAGTCTTTCCCAATACAAGTACCTAAACAGTGCCCGAAGCCCCCCTGAACCCCCAATATTAATAAAACACCAACCGGATGATAGAGCAGGAGCCTAGCATTAAAATGAGCCCTCTCTGAAGTTGCTGTGACAAGCGGTTTCAGAGATATGTCCCACACTGTGATTTCCCATAGAGAGTAAAGGAGCCATGCGTCTGAGCGGGAACGCTGCGCTTAAAGGCGCAGTACACAATTTTTAATAAAGTTCAGTAAAACATTAAAAAGTGCCCAAACAAGCATGAAACACATGAGAATCATAAATAAATGAATACCCAATGCTCCAAAACTCAGAGAATAACACAGAAATTGCATAAACTTTTTAGAGATAATGCAATAAAAACACCCTATGAGTGCTGGAGTGAATTACAAACTCCCAAATACAAGCCCAGCAAAGGGACACTGTGGGGACAAGTGGACCTTCAGCACTCAATGGGTGACTCACCTTTCTCGCTGACTTCTGTCTTCAGGTGACCATGATAGGTAGGGAAAGAACCAGAGGTAAATTCCCCAACAGGGGAGCTGCTTAACACAAGCTGTCCCCTCTTCAGGTATAGGTCCACAGAAATCCCTGGAAGCTGCACTAGCCACTTCGGGTGAGGGCATTCACAGCCATGGTCACCCTCCTAATGGTGGTATTCCATATTTGAAGAAAAAATAATAAAACTCTAAGAAGCATAGCTGTTCTCTGCCTGGTGTGCAAGCACACCAGGAACAAATCAATATGAGTGGCTCTGGCCAGAAGGTGGCTTAAGTAAGAGGGGAGGCTCCGCCCCTTGCAGATTATTTGCATAATTGTTCCTGCCTATTAAAGGGGACTACACATCCCATGGTACCAGTGACCTGTATTGGACGACAGTGAAATATATTTAGTGATCTCTAAGTTACACTTCCTCACAGCAAACAATAGGTTTCAATAGACAGGAATGGATCATAAGGGCCATCATTTTATCAGACTAAACAGATTGTAAACAGAACTGTAAGAGAGAGAAAATGCTCACAAATAAATTATATACAGTAGATGTACCTGACTGTTGTGTGATCCACCAACCTAGATCAGTCATTCTGTTAACCCTTTCAGTGCCCATCTGTTTAGGTATGATTCCCATTGGTAACTGTCTAGCTATATATGGAAAACTACATATTGTTTTTCAGAATAAATTCAGCTTTTTCTTGGCATTTCACAAAAACTAAATTTTGCATCAAGTGACAAATTTCAAGACCATAAATACAAAATAAAAAAATCTTAAACACTTTTATTGCCACCATCATAAATTATTTATCAAAAACATTTTTGTTGGTAGTAAAAAAAAAAAAAAAAAAAAAAAAAAAAATTTTGGTCTTACCTGTTAAATCCTTTTCTCTTAGTCCATACAGGTTACTGGTAACTTTGGGTAGGCGATCAGCCCCTTTAAGTAGGCAGGAACAATTCTGAGAAATGACTGCTGGGAGGAGCCTACCTCCTCTCCTTAGCTTGCAGCTAGCCAATCCCCACCCAGTAAGATTTGAAAACTATTGACTAGGTAAAGGAAGACTCCTGTGAGCATGAACCCGAAAGGACCCCCACATTCTGCCACAGGAGAGCCAAGCATGGTTCCTTGAGAGGGTGGGAGACCAGTAACCTGTATGGACTAAGAGAAAAGGATTTAACAGTAGGGTGACCACACGTCCCGGAATGCCCAGGACTGTCTCTTATTGGGGGTCTGTGTCCCGCGTCCCGGGTCACCCCCCCCACCGGGACAACAAAGAGTCCCGGAATGGAGCAACACGCACCAGTCCAGCCAGCCAATTAAATGTATTTGCTATATGGAACATTTAGCAAATACATTTCATTGGATGGCTGGACTGGTGCATGCAAGACAGCTGTGATGGAGCAGGTATGCTGGCGCTGCAAGTGAGACCCGCAGCTGAGGCTCCTGCCGGCGCTGACCATCTTTCTGAGGCTGACACAGAGTAAGAGTTCCCACTGGGACAGCATGTCTGACTACCACAAAAATGGTGGATGCCCCTGGCTACCATACACACAGCATCAAACAGGGCAGCTGAAGTGAGCTATTCAGTCCAAACAGCTACAGCCCTATTCACTCACGCCGCAGCAAATGCAGCCATCACAAAAATGTCCTTCAGAGAAGTCTCAAGCTTTTTGTCAGGCCAGTCTTTCAGAGCAGATGCATCAGTCACAGGCAAGGCTGTGGACTTAGAAAGGCTGGAAACAGAGGCATCCACCACAGGAGCTAGGGCCGCTGCAGAGAATGGGTAAAGCTTAGCAAATTTCCTAGAGACAGACAGTTTCCTGTCTGGAAACTTCCACTCCTCAGACACCAAGAGGTTAAGGGTGGGGTTAGGTGGAAAACAAGTATGGGGCCTGATAGGTCCCTGAAACACATCAGATGGGTCAGAGGACACCTCCTGCACCAAGGGAATGTTCAGGGTGTTCAACACAGCCCTGATCAAGCCCTCAGCTGATGGAACAGAATTAGTCTCAAAAGGGTCCCCAAAAAACTGAGAGGAAGGGACAGCAGAACAGTCTTCATCATCAGAATCCACCAATAATTCCTCCTCAGAGGAATCAGACACATCAAGTACACCCAGCGGTTTAGGCAGAGAAGATCTGAAAGGGGTGAGGGCCTGCCACGGGTGGAAGACCCCCTGCAAAGTGGATGGAAGGTGTTGTAAGGTAGAACAGAGGTCCCTGGTAGTAGCCTTAAACTCTTGCATCCAAACTGGCTCTAGTGCATGGCTGGAGGTCCCTGCAGAGGACTAGGGCAGCAGCGCATGCTGGGCAAACGTGACCTGAGTATTTTCTAGGTAACCCCGAGTGACATGAGGAGCAATGGGGGACACAGACAGTGTCCTTAGTCTTAGGCCTAGCCCCAAGGTCTAATGGAATAGATATTCTCACAGAGTCAAACGGTCAAAGTATCAGAAACACCCAAAAAAACAGTGTGTATGATAATTAAAATCACACCAGAAACACTAAAATAGACTTACCAGGTAGGCGAAGGGTTAAACTGAGGAGAGGAGGAGAGTCCAAGCACTGAGTAGAATACTCGATCAGAAAAGGCACAAAATGGCTGCCGCGGCGGAAGCCAATCCGAAACGAGCGCACGAAGCAAGTACTCATGGGAATTGTAGTTTCACTGAAAAAGTACCCAAACAGTGCCCGGAGCCCCCTAAGCCCCCCAACATGCCCAGAACGTTGACCGGATAACAGAGCAAGGGCAGACCAACCAAATGAGCCATCTCTGACCTCGCTACGTGGATCGTTTGCAGAGATATGTCCCAAACTGTAAAGTCCCATATGAGTGAATGCAGCAATGGTGCCTATGCGGTAAATGCAAAATTTACAGGGTGAATACCAAAATGTAAAACCACTCCAAGGGCCACTAGAACATGTCAGTAAAGCCAATAAACACTGACCCCAGTAGGGAAAGTGCCCACAACCCCCCCAAGAGATGCTAAACCAGCAGCTAAAGGGCTAAGTTACCACATAAACGTGCTCCAAACACCCCACAGACATACAGATAAACCCAGTGAGTGCATGAGTATGTAATAGGAACTCCAAATGAGACCCCTGTGCGGAGGGGAAACATGGGACATGTGGACCTCAGCAATCAAAGGGTTCTCACCTTTTTCAGCAGGTCTTCTGATTAACATATATCAAGACAAAGCCTCAGTGGGCAACTCCTGGGGAAGGAACTTGCAGCCAAGATTTTCCCCCCAGGGCTTAGTCCACAAAAGCACCTGGTAAACTGAGCTATCCACATTTGGGTGATGGGAATTGTCAGTGATGGTAATCCGCCTAATGGTGGTATCCCATATCTAATAGAAAAGAATAAAAAAGCTAAAACTATAGCAGAACTGTTCTCTTGCCTTGTGTCTTGGCCAATTAACCAATCTTACTGGTTGGGAATTGGCTAGATGCAAGCTAAGGAGAGGAGGTAGGCTCCACCCAGCAGTCACTTCTCAGAATTGTTCCTGCCTATTTAAAGGGGCTGACCGCCTACCCAAAGTTACCAGTAACCTGTATTGGACGACAGAGAAATTTCAATTTTTAAAAGACTTGAACTCCCACTGTACAGAAATACCAATTATGTATAATTTTACCTACATGCATGGACTGCACAGACTCCTAATTAAAACAAGTGCAATATGGTACTTTCAACATTCTGAACTAAAATGCAAATTCCATTGGTTGGTAAAACTACAGAAAAATAGCTCAATAACTACATAAAAGTATATAATTACTGAACACGGATATCCTACTGGATCATATGAGGGGTTACTTGCCTTTCTGCTCCTAGCCTGGTGTGCACAAATGGCATCCCATTAGTAGGAGATCACATACTGTAGGGGGTGTCAGAAAAACAAAACTACACCAACTACAAGCTCTCAGTTTTCTTACATTTTTTCCCCCAAACACGATTTGTACTAAAATGGTTGTACCAGCTAAAGAAATGAAAAAACAGTAAATAAAGCGCATCCATTTTGGAAAGATGATAACCCAGCACATCAAATGAGGGTTTACTTGCAGGGCTGGTGCAAGGATTTTTGCCACCCTAGGCAAAACCTAATTTTGCTGCCCCTTGGCTCTGCCCATTGTGTCCCACCCCTTTACACCCTGCTTACTTATACCACACCAGCTCCACTTTGCCCCCACAGCTCCAACTTGACCCCCACTAGCTCCACTTTGCCCCCTATCAGCTCCAACATGCCCCCACCAGGTTTTATCCAAGTGCTCATTTTTCTTGAAGTTTTCGATTATTTCCTTCAGTTCTTCCTGCCTCCCTTTTATGGGCCTAAACCTGGTATTCATTTTGTGTTTCTGAAATCTTAAATAAGGGTCCAGCACCAGACTGGTTGCAAGATCATCATTTTCACGCAGCTCCTTAGCAAACATTCCAGATGAGGGAATGTAGCGACTGAGTTTCAAAAGCAGGGGCAGTACCACTACACCTGCTAGATCTTCTGTCTGGAACATTTTTACTTGGTCTCAAGTTCTCCCTTACAGAACTCTGCAGTTTGGCCTAGCTCTGCTGATGCTCAATATATAATCTACTTCCATGTCTCCTGTCATTTACTACCATGTTCTTGGGTTGGCCCATCCACTTCATGGCAACATATAAACTGAACTAGTCGCGTTTAGTCACCCTCTGAATAGGCCCTGAGAAATGGGTCAAGAAATTTGGCTTCACCTGTTAAGGAGGTCGGTTAGAAAGTCTCTTCTCACTTCATATAGGTCCCGAAAGCTTCATAACAACCGGTAGTCGGTGTTAGTATCCCCCACAATGTAACAAATGTTCTTTGCCGGGCGCTGGTTGCTTCCGCCGAGCTTGGAGTGCGTCTGAAACGCCGTTTCAGAGACGGAGAGCGTGGAGCATGCCTGTGCCCCCAGTACATGTGCGCCCTAGGCCAGCACCTACCTCGCTTACCGGCCCTGTTTACTTGCCTTTCTACGCCTAATTTTGTGTGCATAAATGTTTCCAGGAGGTGGAGAAAAAATAGCATTTTTTTTTTACATTTCCATTCCCTTCAAACGTACTTTGAAAATTATGTAATTGTAATTCCTTCCTGCAATCATCATTTACTACTTCTCCAAGAAAAATTGCACCTTTTTATGGGTTGACATACCGTAGGGATTGCCAAAAACACAAAATTACACCTGCCAATTTTCTTTTGTGAAATGACCTGCCTGTACTAAAATGTTCATAACCATTATAGATATGAGGAAAAGGTCAGTATGGCATACCATTTTGGAAAGTTGACATTCACCTGCATCAAATCTGCCACTTGCCTTTTTACCACTAAACTAGTGTGCACAACTTTTTCTAGAATGTGATGCTATAGGAAAATATATAAAAGACCTACTTTTGGTGTTTTTTGTTGGAGAGGTTCTTATTTCTTTTTTAGAGTCCTCCCTTACATTCTCACATGATTTACTTTTAATAAGTGAATTCAGACCTCATGAGTAAAATATATTGTTGAGCAAGAACATTCTACAGAGAAAAAACAGGACCAGTGGAGATCAACCCTCACCTATTTTTCAGTATACTGCAGTTATTTCCCTTAGTAGGGGAACTCCTACATTTTTGTTAGGCTTGGGCATTAAAATTTCCCATCAGTGCTACACTTGTGAAGCTGCCAGTCCCCTACTGGCACTACTGGCAACTCCAGTTTTATCTAAGGTCTCTCCATGAATCTTTAAGACATTTCCAAGAAAGAAAGTGGCTGTACAACCCCCTCCTGGCCTGAGGTAAGTTTTCTGGCAACATACAAATATTTGTTTGTTCTGCTTTGAGAATCACTATAGCTCAAACAAAGATTATGAGTCAGGTTTAATGCTACATTTAATTTTTAGACCCAAATCCCTCTGTCTCTCTTTCCCACACTGATGTCCTTCTTTTTAGAAGATCAGACTGTGTGGTGTGTGTATTTAAGTGTAAAATGTTGTTCTACATCAATAAAACTCACATTAATGTTTGTATAATAGGCAGTATATGTGTTTCTAAACTAGTCTGTGTAAATAAAATACTTTGATATTGTTGTAAGTCATTTATTAGGTTACACAAACTGGTGTCAATAAATCATTAAATTATTGGTAATTCCCACAGCAACACCCCCAAGTATATCACCTAAAACAAAAGTGTCCCTCTTTGGCTGTTTGAAATGTTGGGATGTATTTAAATATACTGAGGGGAATGTACAAAAGGAGGGAGTAGCATATGACATGTGCCTAAATAAAATCATGGTAATGGAGATCCTACACTTCTGCAAAGATGCCTTAGTATGTATCAGTGCACAACTCATCCAGTTCACACCATATAAGTGCACAACTTCTTTATGCCATTCCTACAGCAGATTTAATAAAAAGGAAGCATTCTGAGCCTGTTTTGCCTAATCCCCATTTGAACATATTCTGAGCCAGGGTGCACAGGAATGGATCACCATGAAATGCCCATACACAACTCACTCTGTGGCATGTGGACATTTAAACGTGCAAAGAGCTTAAGCAGTAAGCAGGTCCAGGACATGCTTAGTGCTTATAAACTGCTCTTTCCCAGTATCCATACATCCCCATCACTGTCTCCCCCAGTAAGAAGGCATTGACCAGTCAGTCCCTTCATTAACTCAATCCAACTTATTAGTGTAGTAAGCAGATTACATGGATCACTTCGAAAGTACATTATAATTAACAAATAACTCCTAACCTCAGTAAAATGTAAGAAATTGACCCTTTTGTGCAATTGGTATAACCCAGAATTACTGCTCTTCGCTTTTGAAGATAGGGCCCATTGAGTGCTAAATAATGCACTGGACATCATTCTGGCACTCTACTGTGCATCTTCAGTTATAAGCATTTTATCAGAAGTAGTTCAATATAATTATTGTGAGTGAGTTTTGTGTTAAAGATGAACTATATCCTAGGAATAAGTGACTCATAAAGGGGCAGTAACTTTTTTTATGAAGAATATGTTTTAGTACTTTTCTTGCTGAGTAAAATAAGGGTACTACCACTGCTGGGAGATATTTCACTCTAAAGTTACTGCAGTTGATATTTATTATTTTTATTAAATCAGTTAGCAATACTCTACCTCAGGGCTTAAAATCTGAAGTCCTTTGCTACTAGCCAGACCTGAAATGGTACTCGCCACTGGAAGCCATAACATACCCACCAGGGCTAAATTTCTACTTGCCAGGGCTAAATTTTCACTCACCATTGGCTAGTGGAGACTGGAAATTATGAGCCCTGCTCTACCTGATCTAACAGTAGTGTGGTGTAATATATTATATTTATTTTGCAATGTACCTGTCTTTTGTCCGCCCCTCTCCTCACAGTAAACAAAAGGCTTCGATTTTCCTAAATGGACTTTAACAGCTACTTGTCTTTATCAGATTGTAAACTGAAATAATTAGCAGTTGACTACAACAGAGATCAAATGCATATAAAATAAAATATATAAATATAACTCACTGCTGTTTGAAAGACACCTACCTAGACATATACCTTGTTAAACAAATTAAGAACCACTTTTTCCTAGGATGTAGTTGCCCTTTAATCACTTGTTTAAATATGCACTCCATACAGCCCCCAGTCAGTCACATATCATGAAAAACTCACATCTCTGGTGTTTTGGATTTGTTCTTGCCATTGAAGAACTCTGGTAGTGCCCGGCGCTCAATTGCATGTACACTGCAAGGAGAAAGGGAGATGTTGGAAAGAGATTAACAGAAAGCACAAGCATTAGAATACAGATGGAATATGGGAACAGGAATACACTGCATAGCTGTCACTTGTGACTACTAGTCACTGTCATGTTCTCATGGCTATCAGCAATCCACAAACAGTAACTGATTTTGGGAATCACTCTCCCACACTGGATATTCTCCCTTTCTATTCTCTTCTAGGGCCATATTCAGTAAGCTAAAGAGGAACTATTCAGGAGCAAACCAACTACACCACGGGGGACAAAAATGTAAAATTCCCACTTATTTAAATCTGATTTAAATCTTAAGTGTAAGAAGGGTCTACAACACATTGCAAAACAATCAATGAAGGGATTAAAATCCCCAGATAAATTAAGAATGTTCAGTTATGCCCTGTGGTGCAGCTGGGTTGCTCAAAAACTGCATCTCTTTAGCATAATATGGAGCCTAGATCTGAAAATACACCACTGATTTTAGTGAACTTACCGTTAAATCCTTTTCTCTTTAGTCCATATTGTACACAGTAACCATGGGGGTTGAGCTGCTCCTCCAGAAGGGCAGGGCACTTATAACCCTAAAGACAGTGTCTTTAAGGCGGAAACTCCCTCCTCTTCCTCCAGCTCAACCCCCACCTAGTCCATTCACGTGTGACAAGTGCCACAGAAAAAAGACAGAAAGGAAGCGACTACAACCCTAAGAGGACTGCTCTGCCCAGGGACGAAAACTCAGGTAGGAGTCCTGTGTTCAACATGGACTAACGAGAAAAGGATTTAACTAAAAAAAATCCTGTTCTCTCTTACATCCAATATGGAACACAGGAACCATGGGGATAAACCAAAGTATCCCAAATATTCTGGGGAGGGAAAGGAGAAAGAGTCTTCAGACAGGCAGCACTGCCTGAAGGACTTTCCAGCCAAAGCTGGCCACAGATAAGACCAGGATATTAACATTGTAGGGTTTGGTAAATGAGTTCATGTTGAAGCATTGTACAGCTGTTCCAGCATTGTACAGCTGTTCCAGCATTGTACAGCTGTTCCACTGAGGCCTGGTTTTTGCAGGCCCAGGAAACACCCACAGATCCAGGGGGTGCGTTCCGTGACTGACTTTGAAAGGAACAGGTGTGTTCCTGATCACATATGCTTGGCGTATGGTAGCCTTGATACAAGAGGCAATATTGACCTACCTTACATCCTTAGAGTTGATAAAAAGTTAATCACAATGAGGAAGAACGGAGTACAATGTACATAATACTTAAAGCATCGCACCACTTCCAACAAATTGAGATCTTTCTCTTGTTTGGATGAAAGGTCAGGACAAAAGGAAGGCACACTTATCTTGATTGATATTAAAATCTGAGACAACTGCCTTTTCCTGGTGAAAGATCGGGAAAGAAAGCTTGCAAGACAAAGACTGCAGTTCAGCCACCCTTCACAAAGAGAAAACATCCAAAAGGAACGCAGTTTTGAGAGTAAGGACACACAATGAAATAGAGGCCAGAGGTTAAAAGCAAGGCCTCTGAAGGAAGCTTAAGACTAAGTTGAGGTCCCACACCTTGAATAAAGGTCATGACATTCGATAGAATGGCAATACATCTCTGAAAGAGGACAAAAAGGGCGAGATCTATATCTTAATGGAGCTCAGACTGAGACCTTCATTGATACCATCTTGAAGAAAGGCTAGGACCATTGGAAGTTCGAAAGTCTGAGCAGACATTTTTGTCAGCACACCAATGGTGAAAGGTGGACCAAATGCTATGGTATGCAATTGAGGAAACAGGTTTCCTGGCTTGGATCACAGTAGAGATTACTTAAGAGAATATCTTTCTTCTTACAATGGTGGTCTCAAGAACCATGTCGTCAAGGCAAGCATCTTAATGTCCTCGTACCATATGGGACAGTGGAGAAGATCCCGTCTTGGTGGAAGATGGAGCAGCTTCTGAATGGACAGGTTGAGAAGATCCACAAACCAGAACCACCAGGGGGGCCAGAATGGAGCAATCAGGATGACTAGGACCTTCTCCATCCTGATCTTCTTAATAGCTAGTTACTACACACGCAAACCTGGTTTCTGGATCGGTGGCAGCTACACCCCAGGGTATGATAAGAGTGACTGGTCACCAATTCAATGTATGGGGGCAGAGTGCATTGTATTCACCCCGTAAACCAACGAACCAAATACATAGTGCGTGTTGGCTGAGGAGGTCTCCTCAGACACGTGTATATACATCAAGTTTATCTCCCCCTTCCTTCATTTTCTCTACAGTCTCCCTTCAATTTTTTGCTTCATCTCTCCTCCCTTCCATTCCCTTCTCACTTCCACAAAAACAAAAAACATCAAACCTTGGTGAGGGACATCAGAACTCCAACTGATGCCCCCCAACTACTGATCTTCCCGCTGATTCAGCTGGGAGATCAAAAGAGGCGACACAGGAGAGCAAGAAAGCTCCTCTGCTTCCATTATACCAGGAGAACCCAGGTAGGAGTGGGTGGGATCGGCAAACTCTCTCAAGTCAATGAGGAAAAGCTTCCCTCTTTGATGTGACAGGGTTTACCGATTCTGCCCACTCCTACCTGGCTCGGGGTACAGCTCTCTTGCTCTCCTGCATTGCCTCTATTGATCTCCCAGCCAAATCAGTAGGGGGGTGAGGTATCAGGAGGGGTCCTGATGCCCCACCAGGAGGTCTAACTTTTAATAAAAAATGTAAGCCTTTGAGTGCCACAGAGGTATCAAACTCATTAAAACGCAATGTATGACATACCTCTCTGGCCAAAGGGTTTAAAAAAACAAAAACAAGGTTCACTACATGGACAAAGCCTTACCACACACCTGCTAGTATTATTATATAGCAAAAGAAGCAGTGGAAGCCGGAAGAAAATATATAGTTGGAACAAACATATTAAGTGAATAAAAAGTTGATAGTGAATAAAAGGTGAGCAAAGCATTTACAATAAGGAAAATAAAATCAAGAAAGGATTAGTTTATTACCTATTATAGTCGAACCAGGCAGCGTAGCTGGGGATGATAATGTGATGTGTTTGTTCAGTTACATTGTCCTCGTGTAGATCAGAGGTCTTCACTTGTTCGCTTTTGATCCCTGATGAGTTCTCATCCTCTTCCTAGAAGACAAGAGTTGAACACAGCAAAAGAGGACTTACATCATTTGGGGACAAACCAACAGCACCGTAGTGAAGAAACAAAAAGGTGCTTTTAACCTCGCGAATGCTAGTTCTCCAATGCAATGCTAGACACCTCTCTAGTATTCAAAGGGTTAAAAATCACATTTATTCAATTTTGGGAATATTCATTTTTTCTCCTGTGGTGCAGTTGATTTGCCCCATGATAACTCAATTTTCCTTTTGAACAGAATGACTTTCGTTTTGCACATTGCTCTTTATTAACCCTATGAGTGCCAGAGGGGTACGTAACGCACTGCAATCCAATGCGTTGTGCACCCATCTGACACTCAAAGGGTTAAGTCAAAGAGGTGCAATTCTGGAGCACATTAGCTGTCCCACAGGGTTTACATTCTGCAAATTCTCCCTGATTTATACATGAGGCTCTTAACCGTGGAATGTCGCAGTGGACTCCACAGCAACACACATCAATGCGGTAGAGTAATCTAGCATTAATGTTTAAATACCACATTTAAATCATGCAAATTTAATTGCACCTCTTTATCTTGATTAATATGGCTGATAAGAAGAAATTGGTCCATCTAGTCTGTCATCTCATCTATTTAAAAATCTCAGCCCTATTTAACCCTTTGAGTGCAAGAAAGGTTTCCAGTGATACCTCTCTGGCACTTAAAGGATTAATCCTTAGAATGGACAGATATTTGTCCCAAGAGTTTTTAAAGCGAAACTACCACCCTTAAAAAACATTGTCCCAAATAATTCCCCATCTGGCGACCAGCTGCTCAGGAGCGCTATTTGCCAGAATTATTACTGTGTTCATGAGAATGAGCCACTACTCCGGGACTGACAGGCAGGAAGGGGCGCAGACATCTTTCTATAGTGACGTCTGCATACCTGCGCTGTCCCAGCAGGCTCTAGGAGGAGTTGCTAGGAGCTGTTCAGCCCCAGAAGGGACTGACAGCACAGGCACGCAGGTATCACTATGGAAAGATGTCTGCGCTCTTTCCTGCCTGTCAGTCCCAGAGTAGTGGCTCATTCTCATGAACGCGGTAATAATTCTGGCGACTAGCACTACTGAGCAGCTAGTCGCCAGATGGGGAATTATTTGGGACAATGTTTTTTAAGGGTGGTAGATGGTAAATTAATTTACTATTTTATCCCCTACCGCTTCTGCTGGAAGTCTACTCTAAGTCTCTGTTTCCCTTTCTGTAGTTTTTTCTTAAGTGTTATTTTTCCATTCTCCAATTTTAGGACACGTCATCTAACAACACTTTGGATTAAAAAAACAAACAAACAAACATTTAATCGTGTCAGTGTAAGCCATAGGTAGTCACTTTTTGGACCTCGAGCTATTGAGGCTTACAACTCCCATCATTCCCAACCCGCCAACAGGTGTTTGGGGATGACAGATGTCAGAAGACTTCAGTAGCAGGATGTCCAACAATTGGTTACCCCTGGAGTAACCATTCTAACTCTCACCTTGGTCACAGCCTCCATGCTCTCATCCTCCTGTTCATCTGTAAAAAATAAACCAATTGAGAGAGAGCATCAAGCACAGACACTTGAATAAGTGCAACATGGGATATAGCATCAATAGGAAAGGCCAAGGGATAGGCAACCTATGCTACTCTTCCTGATGGGGAAAAACAATTCCCATCATCCCAAACCAGACAACAGATGGAGTGCCGAACTTTGCCTATCCATGGGATAGCCCCAGTAACTTCAATTAATACCTTGACAGCTTGCACAACAGTGGTTAACCCTTTGACGGCCAAGAGTTTGCTCAACTCGTTATTGAAGACGTTGATACTCACCTCTCCAGCACTCAAAGGGTTAAAATTCCAAAAAGAAAATGGAAAGTGCAGTCACTGGAGATCGGAGAAATAAGCAACACATAAGAATCCTGGCACAGAAACAGCTTACACTCCAATCACACTGTCATCATTCTGACAGCGCACACTGCATCCAGCAGCTCATCCTCTCCCTCCCCAGCACTGTAAAGAAGTACTGCATTACTTTTTTATTGAAAAATTATGTTATAGGGATGTTTCTGCTGAGTAAAACAAAGGTACTTGCACTCTGACAGTTGTTTTCTTCAAATATGTTAATTGTTCAATTTGTCATAAAGTGAAAAACTGCAGGAAGCAATTCAGAAGTTTCTATCACAGTCTCTCTCTAATCTATATATATATATATATATATATATATATATATATATATATATATATATATATATATATGCATAAATGCTGCATCTAATGGGAGGGGTTCCCGTCTGGAGAAAGAACAAACACAAGGTGCACAGTGATTGGTTCAGGAGGAGGCAGAGGCACAGCCAACTTTAACGCACCTTCATATCTCAGGGGAGGAGGGCGCATGGGGGTCAAATTGCCCCTGCATCCCCCTCCTCATAACTATCCAACTCCTCAAAGATGTCCTTATCCACATAGTCGTATCAGCCTCCTCCTTAAGGCCCCCCCTGAGTAATTTTCCTTCTCCAAAGGCATAATCAATACATTGGTTATTTGCTTTTAACCATTACAATGACAGACATTGCACTGTACTGGTTAACACTCCAGCACTCAAAGGGTTGCACAGAGAAAGCCATGGCATTGTTGCTAGTTTTTTCATTTAAAAAAAAAAAAAAAAAAAAAAAAAAAAAAAAAAAAAAAAAGACGTTTACTGCTCCGTTACTACACTGTTTATTTAAACAAAAGTATTTATTTATTTATTTCTTCATATAATAGTCCAGTAAATCTATTTCTCCATTTACTTAAGAGTTCCTCTCTTGTCTGACTTTAAGTTACACCACTTTTATAGTTACGTAAACACTCAGTGGTAACCCACAAAATAAGTCCCAACATTGGTTGTTTAGAATTATGTAAGCATCCACTGCTCAGCTACAGGCAACACAGTTACAATGGAAATAAAGTACATAAATATACCTGATTGCTGCAAAAAGGACATATGCTTGGCTAAAATTCTTCTACTGAACAAATTAAATGCTACTTATTCTACAAGTATAGTTCGCCTTCCAGCAGTTGGCTTGATCTCCATAGCATCTAGAATTGAGAGCTTGAAAGGAAAAATGAGCTGGGGGTTACTGTACTTAAATTTAGCCTTTGTAAAATGTTATGTTTGTTTTCTGAGGCCTAAAATCTTTTGCTCTGGGGGATCATACATTCCTGTCTTTTCATTTGCTCCCATTTGTTTGTCCAGTATTGTATTTAAATAAGCTGAAATAGGAACCTTCCTGAATACAACAGCAGTGGACACTAATCACACTCAATCAGTTTACTGCTTTTATCTGTCAATACAGTAAATTTACGCATGCGTTAAAAAAATGTGTATATATATATATATATATATATATATATATATATATATAATTACATTTTTAGAAATGTAGAAAATAAATACTACACTTTTACACGTTAGCTATAAATGTGTGATGTTTAAAGTTATATCAACCCATTTTGTTTTTGGAGTCAGTGCTCCTTTAATCAGTATAGGGTACTCCTTTGAGAGATCACCATCTTGAAACAAAATTATTCATATCTACAAAACTTCGAGTCTACTGGCCTTTTATCCTGCTTCACATTTTTTTTTTATGAAACCACATATTTGATTGTGGCCATTAGGTTGAATGGCATGGTTGTTATTACTTTCTATAAAGAAATATATTCTAAGACTCAAGCGCACCCACAGATCTCAGTACAAAATATAATTTGCACTCTGAACACTAGCTGGCACAGTCTGTTTCTGAAAACCTCTTAACCCATTAACACTGGATGACGTGCTACGGCAGTCACATGAATCCCTCCTTTAAGTTATGCCCAAGGGTTAACGATCGCAGAATGCTTCAGGGAACACAGTGATCACTGAGGGAGGCTGTCACTGACTGTTCCAGGACCGGAGTACTCAGTTTCAACCTTTCTCTGGAGTCTCTGCACATGTAATCTCTGCTTCAGGTGCTAAGGGAGCAACATAACAAAAGGCAATGTATTGCATTTGTCTGCCTCCCTCTCCCTCACTGTGATCATGAGGAAGAGAGAAGCAGAGAACAAAGCTCCCAGCAGCTAAAATAGCCAAACATGGGGTCACTGATTTTATATGGTGATTCAGGGGGCAGGATTAGGGGCAGAGCAGGTTTGTTCACTTGATGAGCTATTGCCACCTCTTTGTGTTACTGCATAAATTATTTTGAGGAAGATCAAAGTATTTAAATTACACAGTATAATTTTGTCACGGACACCAGAGTAAACAAAACACACGACACAGGTACAGTGACGTTTAACCAGTTTATTAAGATAAGCAAGAGTAAGCACTTCCCCTACCATAGTAGGAACAGGCGGAAGGACAGTGCCGAGTCCACTACCCAAGGATTGACACTGAACTATAACCGGTTCTCAGTAGCCTATCAAGATAGATGGGAGCAGAACCATGCTTGGTTCTATACCTAGCAAATGGAAACCTGATCACTGGAGTGACAGCTAAACTCCCAGACACGAGACAGGCAGCCAGATGTCTCAAAGTAGTGACTCTACCACTGAGTGGTAGGAGGAGCGAGACAGAGAGTAACTAGTACACCAAAAGAGTCACAGAACCGGTCTACTAGGTAGGCAAAGGGCAGAGTGTGGAACGTAGCCAGCCACGACACCGGTAAGTATGTGAAGGCAGTACTGTACATAGGCTACGGAGCGGAGGGTTACGC
Organism: Rhinophrynus dorsalis; assembly: GCA_037306005.1. Lineage (NCBI taxonomy): Eukaryota > Metazoa > Chordata > Amphibia > Anura > Rhinophrynidae > Rhinophrynus > Rhinophrynus dorsalis. The sequence continues at coordinate 474,681,829 of CM074719.1, read as the reverse complement.
AACAGGCCCAGGAGGAAACGGATAAAGTGGCACCGGATGGAGGCAACGGAGCGTGAGGCAACCAGCGACTCTACCATGGAGGTAGAAGTTGCACTACGCAGATGTAGCGCACCCACAACTAGGCCAGACAGGTGTTAGTCAGACTGGAGCAAAGGACAGCACAGAGCGTAAGTCAGATAAGCCACAGTCCAGAGCCAAATCGGGTAGTCAGCCACAGCCAAAGTCAAAACAGAGCAGGTAGTCAGACAAGCCAGGGTCATACACAGATTGGTTAGTCAGACAAAGCCACAGCATCGGTCGGGAGTAAATACGGCAGCCAAGCAAGGGTCAAACGAGTGCACCACTGAAGAAACGCATAGATACACCATGAAAGGGCAACAAGTCCTAGCCTCAATGAGGTTTATAAAGCAGCAGAAGGAGGCAGGACCCAATTAGGCCCAACAGAATAGGCCCATAAACAGGCGTCCATGCCAGTGCCTGTAACATGACTTAGCAATGAGGGAGTGGCCGGAGGCCATACCAGCCGGCCGCCATACAGAGGTAAGAGCACAGGATCGCTTAGACCTCAAAGGGAGACTGTGATAAATTTATAAAAACATGTACTAAAGTTTAAACAAACATAGTGTGAGGTTGTTTTTTTTTTTTTTTTTTTTTCCTGTAAATCAATTTGATGCACTTGCATACATACCACACACTGATCTCCTAAAAGAGGGACACCAGGGAGGGAAAGAGGGACATAGGAATTTTCATTTCAGTGCACGGTACCCCACTAAAAAAGGACACTTGGGAGGTATCAACAAACATTCATACATTTTAACCAGATCCTTATAAAAATGAACCAAAACAACATATTATAACAGGAAAACCTATAAACATGTGCATTTCCCCATTTTTTTATATTATTATCAATTTAAATGGTGGGTTATATATATAAATGTGGTATCAAAAGAAAGCCCTACTTAGGCTTCAAAACTGTATATAATTTGTGCGGGGGGGGCTAAATGAGTTAGAGGAATATGGTCAAACAAAGACCTACTAAAAAGGCCAAGATTGCCCTTCTCCTCTAGTGTAAAAAAGCCCTCGTTACCAAGGGGTTAAGGACCAGAGGGGTGCACATGTTGCAAAGCAATGTATTACATCCCCCCCCCCAGGTCCTCAGGGGTTTATCACAGCTCACTACCAAATACGTTATCTAAACAAAAAGGCACATACAGGCATTTTTCAAATTTAGATGGTGAGGCAGTACAATTAAATTATATTTTAAAAATTACAAAAATATAGGGACAAGTCTCAAATAATTATACTGTAATTTTTCTCCATTCCTTCAGATCTAGTGATTTTTGCAGCTATGGATATCACTGCACACCTTTTGTACTCTCATGGTGTATTCCAGACTGGTGAATATATGACTGTGATCCTCTCTTTTACATGGCTAGCTCTCATTTATTACCTTGCATATGTCAGATCTCCCAAACCATTATCATTTGCTTTTTTAAAAGAACATTATCAACAAAATATTAAAAGGGCTCAAATAATTAATGATAATAATGACTTTCAATAACTACATGCTGATGACTTTATTCACATCTGTTAAATTTTGATTAGTTCCAGCAGTACTTACAAATTCATCTCAGCTACAAACTGTAAAATGCACAGGAATGCTTTTCTAAAGAGAAAAGGTACCTACAACCTGGTCACCTCATTCTGTAATGATGCACTGTTCTGCTGGTGTCATGTAATAGTGTATGGTCGTGCTGCGGGGTCATTAACCCAGCATGACTTGAATAAAAATCTGTCTTGAACAAACACACTATATTTTGTTTTGGTTATATATAGGATTATAAATTACAGTTTTAGGCTTGCATCATACGGGACAACAGAAAAGGCCCACTGACTTCAATGGGAGGCATTTAATCTGTTGAATGCAAGATATGTCACCAAAGCACTGTAAAGCATTCAAAGAGTTAAAAACCCCCATATAATTCAATGGGGATTTTAATTTATCTCCCATGGTGTGTTTGTTCAAGAATTACACAGAGGACTTACAATTTACCTTACATAAATTATTTCTTCTATCCATAAATTAAATATTTGGATCTTTGCGTAAAAAAAAAAAAAAAAAAAAAAAATTTGCAGAGTAATTCTGGGCAACCTAATTGTACCATAGAGGAGAAAAAAAAATGCCACTTTTTAAATTTTAACCCTTAGATGTTAGTCAAGACTCTAGTATGCAATGGACTGAATAATCTCATTTTAATCAAAGAGAATTTGGAGAATATGTAATTGTCCCCTATGGTACAGCTGGTTTGCAAACAAATTACTCCACTTTACTATTGAATAAAAAGGACCTTGGAAGCCAGAGCATTCAAGGTGTAATTAGAGACTCCATACTAATCAAGGCAACAAAAATACCTAACAGGCCACCTGTAGTACACTGACAATACCTTCAAAACTATTGGTGAATGTAAGTCAAATATTACATTTCCTCATGTTTCTTCCAGGCTGAAAACTATTATGCCATGTTATTGTATTGCATACACTTTAACACATCTAAATAGTAACCATAGTCTTCCATGCACAGAGAATAAGGACATAATCACACTCACCCAGGTCTGTCACTGTGCCTCCTTTCACTGGAGCAGATTCAGAATCCTTCTTGGTATTAACTGGGACAGAAAGAAAATTCAGTGTCATGAGGTTCCAAGTGACAAGAAACACTAACACTAAACTACAAATGATCTGGGGATTATACACACTTAAAAAAGGATTTTTGTGTACTTACCAATAAATTCTTTTCTCTTAGTCCATATGGGACACAGGAACCATGGGGGTAAAGTATGCTCCCACATGAGGGCAAGGCATTTAGTTACAAAGAGTTCTCTGTAGGCGAATACTCCCTCTCTACTCCATTTTACCCCCACTAGACATGTTTGTTTTTAAAGTATAGCAAAGACTAATAAGAAGTAGGGCAGGAAGTTGGTCACTAGATCCAGAGAACCCAAAGGACCAAATGCTTACAACTCAAACAACTTGTTTTTCTCTGGGAGAAAAGTCCTTTGTTCCACATGGACAAAGGGAAAAGCATTTATCTGTAAGTGCACAAAAATTTAGTCCATGTGGTGCACGGCTACCATGGTGATATACCAAAGCTAGCCTTCCAAGATTACAGGGAGGAAGAGAAAAACCCCTCAAAACACAAACCAGTCTCAACAGAGATGAACCAGACACATATACGAACCTCAAGCGTAAGCTGATGTCCACACACCAAATCAAGTAACAGTAAAATGATTACTGGAAGTAAGGACAAAGAGGATTCCTATGTGGGTGCTACGGCCTCCAGGGCATTCCATGAAAAGAGGATTTTAGTCTTACCGGTTAAATCCTTTTCTCTTAGTCCATACAGGTTACTGGCAACTTTGGGTAGGCGATCAGCCCCTTTAAGTAGGCAGGAACAATTCTGAGAAGTTACTGCTGGGTGGAGCCTACCTCCTTTCCTTAGCTTGCAGCTAGCCATACCCCTTCCAGTAAGATTTGAAAACTAACGATTGACTAGGTAGTAAGAAGGTAAAGGAAGACTCCTGTGAGTATGAACCTGAAAGGATCCCCACGTTCTGCCACAGGAGAGCCAAAATAGTGTGTATGATAAATAAAATCACCCCAGAAACACTAAATTAGACGTATCTGGTAGGTGAAGGGTTAAACTGTTGAGGAGAGAAGGAGAGTCCAAGCCTTGCATAGGATACTCGATCAGCAAAGGTACAAAATGGCTGCCGCAGCGGGAGCCAATCAGAAATGAGCGCACGAAGCAAGTGCTCATAGGAATTGTAGTTTCACTGAAAAAAGTACCCCAACAGTGCCCAAAGCCCCCTGAGCCCCCCAACATGCCCAGAACGTTGACCGGATAACAGAGCAAGGGCAGACCAACCAAATGAGCCATCTCTGACCTCGCTACGTGAAGCGGTTGCAGAGATATGTCCCAAACTGTAAAGTCCCATAGAAGTGAATGGAGCAATGGTGCCTATGTGGTAAAGGTGCACCTTTACACAGAGTTAACAAGGTGAATACCAAAATGTAAAACCACTCAAAAGCAGACCCAATAAACACTGATCACAGTAGGGAAAGTGCCCACAACTCCCCAAAAGATGCTAACCAGCGGCAAAAGGGTTAAGTTACCACAGAAACTTGTTCCAAACACCCCACAGACATACAGATAAACTCAATGAGTGCATGAGTATGTAATAGGAACTCCAAGTGAGACCCCTGTGCAGAGGGGAAGCATGTGACATGTGGACCTCAGAACTCAAAGGGTGCTCACCTTTTTCAGCAGATCTTCTGTCTTCAGATTACCATATATCAAGAAGAAGCCTCACTGGCAACTCCTGGGAAAAGAACTTGCAGCCAAGATTTTCCCCCCAGGGCTTAGAACCTGGTAAACTGAGCTATCCACATTTGGGTGATGGGAATTGTCAGTGATGGTAATCCACCTAATGGTGGTATCCAATATCTAACAGAAAATAATAAAAAAATAAAACCATAGCGGAACTGTTCTCTTGCCTTGTGTCTTGGCCAAGGAACAAATCTTACTGGAAGGGGACTGGCTAGCTGCAAGCTAAGGAGAGGAGGCAGGCTCCACCCAGCAGTCATTTCTAAGAATTGTTCCTGCCTATTTAAAGGGGCTGATCGCCTACCCAAAGTTACCAGTAACCTGTATTGGACAACAGAGAAAACTAGCTTTAGGGAAAGGCAGAACATGGATTCTGTAGTGTTTAGCAAACATTTAAAGTGATGACCATGTTGCCTCCTTAGACAACTGCTACACAAAGACTTGATTCTTGTAGGTTCACAAAGCACGCACTGCTCTGTTGAAATGGTGTGGGACCCTAAAGGGCACAGGCTTTTTTCTTAAGGACATAGACCTGGGGAATGAAGCCACCATCACCTTAGACACAGCTTGGTCTGCACAAGGGCCCTCACAAATGACAAAAAGAGAGCCCAGTTTACTTCAAGCACCTAACCACATCCAGACAGGGAAGTTCCTGTTTCTATCTATTAGAAGGAATAGGACAAGGAGAAGGAAAAACAATTTTTGGTTGATGTGAAAGTCAGAACCCACCTTATGGAGACACACAGCATGAGTTTGTACCACCATGAGGGAGTGGGATCCCAAATTACTGGGATGATATGAGCCACCCTTGCACATCTGGCTATGATGCAACAAGACTCTATAAAAGAAAAGATGAGGCAGAAATCTGGACCTTGATAGAACTAAAACTAAGTCCTTTCTTTGAGCCCATCCTGAAAAAAGGCCCCTGATCTTCACATCACTTGCAAAAAAAAGGACAAAACCCTGTGGTGTGCTTTAGATGAAACTGGGTTTTAGGCCTTCATCAAAGTAGTGGTGACAGAAAAAGAGAAATGTTTCTTCTAAAAAATGCTGGCTTTAATAAACTGCAAGGAACACACATGATGTTCACTGAGAGAGAAAGAGGATTGTGAATCCTGGAAACAAAAGGGGGACCTTGTGGTTAGACCAAGACCCCACAGCCAAACTATGGCATTGAACACCATCTAATTAAGTTCCAAATTCATGGAATCCAGACACTTACTTCTAAGATAATTTTCTAAAATGTTGTCTACCATTGGAATGCAAACGGCTGAGAGAGCCAGCACAAGAGCATCAACCCAAGCGAGAGTCAGAAAAACTTTTGAATACTCAGCTGCACTCCTGGTCCCTCCTTAGTGGGTGGCATACACCACTGCTACTGCATTGTTGGACTGAATCTCTACTGGCCTGGAGAGCCTGGGACCAATGCAGAAGAGTATAGCAAATTGCCCAAAGCACCTACATGTTTATGGATAAAAGGCTCTCATTTGTAAGACCAAATACCTTCAGTTTTCTGGGAGCCAAAAGAGGCTCCCCGGCCTTTAAGTGTTGCGTCTGTTCTAACTGCAGCCCAATCCAGGATGACCAATGGTCAACCCAGAGTCAAATGTGACACCTTAAGTCACAAATGAAGATCTGACTTCATTCAGCTTGAAAGAGACATGATGCTGTAGAGGTGACCCTGTTGCCTGGACTAGGCACTGAAAACTATACAGCTGCAGCTCCTGAGTGTGGAATTGAGCAAAGGTAACTGCTTTCAAGGCAGAAACAAGATACCCTAGCACTTGCATGTACTCCCACACTGTCACTCACAGGCGAACTAAGGCCTGTGACACCTGCTGAAACAATAGTTAAATCTTGTCCTCCGGCAGAAAGACCTATCCTTGAAGAGTGTTTAATCTCATGCCAAGGAAGATTAGAACCTGGTGCCAAGGAAGATTAGAACCTGGTAAAGAACCAGATGGGATTTATTGAAATTTATCACCCAACTGTGCTACTCCACTATAGACAATCACATCTGATGCTGAAGGCACTAGGCCTCCTCTGAGGGAGCTTTTATAAAAGGTCATCCAAACAGGGAGTAAGTGAAATTTCTCATGAATGAATGTGGGTAGCCAAGGCTGCCATGACCTACGTGAAACCTGCGGCACAGTCACCAGCCCAGAAGGATGGGTAGTGAAATGATAATGAACGTCTTGAAAGGTATATCAGAGAAAGAATGGATGGTCTGCATGCATAGGAATATGCAGATAAGTGTTTTTTACGTCCAGGGTAGCTGATAACCCCTGTGAACATTGAAGTCTTTGCTCTCTGTCATCTATGCATTCTGAAATGCTGAAATGTTGTAGTGAAGCATGAGAGAATGGATATAAAAGATAAAAGCGACTAGGGAAAAATAGTCTTATCAGGTGACATCCAGTGCTCAATAACCACTTGGTCAAGGGAGTGATGGGGAAAGCAACTCACCCCTTTTGCACCTCAGCCTCAGAGACTTTAAGAATCTCCAAAACTATGTGAATAAAACCCTCAACAGATGCTCCAGGGTCTTCTTCATAATAATCCTCAGGGATAAATGTGGAAGCAATATTGTATTCATCAGTCTCCCCTTCTTCAATCAAGGAATGCCCCACTTAAAAATAACAAAATGGTGTTTGTTTTTTTTGGGGGTGTGGCAAGGGTTTCCTGGTTCCAAGACTCAAGGTACAGTTTATTAATGAGGGAATAGTATTCATAGCAGAAATATGTGGCTTAACCCATGCAGGATCCTGCTCAATTGAAGAGAGTCCTAGAATTTGCTGTATTGGGGCAATAGACCAAGAGGAACATAATATGCTAGTAAAGCCCCTGGGAAGACTGGTCTGATATAAGGAGCAAGTATTTACTGGAGAGACACCTAAATTATTGGTGGTCTCAGACTTCGCCATGTCACCCCCTGACCTCAGTGATAGCCAGAACAAGCCCCAGAAGGAAAATACAATACATGGAATAAGAGAAAAATACTTATCTGCCCATTAAATATAGGATGCCAGAAAGGATGTTGTCACCAGAATAGAGAGCTGAAGAGTAGATGCCTCTTAGATAGCTAGACTTCCAAGAAAATGAAGGGGAGAGGCATCACACCTCCCCTTCCTGTCCTTGAGGTCCTGTAAAAATACAGGACTGAGTCCCCCTGATAGTAGTGAAAGAATAGATGAATTTGCCCCTTTCCATGATCCAGATCCTACCTGGCACTCAGCCACAACCAATATGGCTGAAACAAGTGCCCATATCATAAAGGTGCCTCTGCCATTATCTGGTGAAAACTATACAAAATAATAATAAACTAAAATTAAAGACAGAAACACCCCAGGGCAATTATGGAGGGAGGTGGCAGGGAGGGAGGGTCTATAGAAGCTTGCTCCCAGGTCCATTTCCATAGTGGAAGAACAAGCAATAGAAGCCCGCCTAACAGGGATTTGAACAGCCTCATGTAAGTTAAAGGGATAGTAATACTTAAAATGTAAAAAAAATATGTTGTAGGGTTTATCCCCCTGAGTAAAACAAGAGTACTCCCACTGCTGAAAGGTGTTTCATTCAAAAGTTATTAATTTTCAAAGTTTAATTTTTTAGGTGCAGTATCACAGTGGCCTGAAATTGTACAGTGGTGCTGTTGCTACACCATCCTGTGGAGATTTATGGTCCCGGGACCAGAGCTGTTTTACTCAGGGGGATAAACCCTACAACATATTTTTTTTTACATTTTAAGTATTACTATCCTTTTAAGGAAACAACAAAAGCATGCTAAGAGAATATTTGCCTTTACCATTTTCTTTGAGATAATTTTTAAAGTGATCATGCCTGGTTGACATGTATGGAGGTATTCTCCAACTGCAGAGAGATCTTTTTATGGAAATGCCTTGCCCTCCTGTGGGAGGATATTTTACCCATGGTTCCTATGTTCCACAGTGAGAGAAAGAGAAAAACCCGGTACATTATGCTAGCATCTGTAAAAATCCTCTAGTCCTCAGCACCTTTCACCCGGGCGACTTCAACACAGAGATGCTGCAATTGATCTGTTTCCTATGGTGAAAGGTAACATGTTGGATTATGGTGCCTTTCACCGCATGACTATCACCTTGTGTGGCTGCATCAAGGTCTAACATGCAGCAACTTTACTGCATTACCTAAGGAACAAGTAAATTTGTGTTAAGGAAGGCCTACATGGTGGTCTCTGGATGCCACTAGCAGATCTTTCAAAATAGCAGAGTTGAAGGTTACAATCTTCATCCCAATTTCCAATGACTGTCTGCCCCACGTGGCTGCCAGCGAGTAATATTGGCTAACTGTTCACATTGGCTAGCCACCAAGCACCCCTCCCCTGATTTCCAGTCTGTGGGGAACTTAGGAGAGAAGAGAGTGCAGACACACACAGAACAGAACTGTAATACAGGGCTGCCACAATTTTGGCAACCTTGTGAAAGAGTCCTTACACATACTTTGTGGGGAATACCATTCCCGCTTCTTCTAGAGCTCCCATTATTATAGCCACCTTGACAGGGTGTCATAGAAGTGTTAGTGTATTATTGTTTGTATTGGCTGAATTAATGTACCAACCTTTCCAACCATAAAGAAAGTGGGTACTAAACTAAATAACATTAATAAAATTAGCTCTGCACAGCTGGCATAATTGTTTCTATATAGGATAATCTACACATGCATTACAATTCATTCAACCTGTTTTAGGGAGAGTAACTTCCTCCACATTGGGCACAGGGGAGGGTTCATCCATGTCCTTGGTTAGGTCCTCCTGCTCCTCCTCTCGGTGGCCTCTCTTGGATTTGGTATAGGGAGTAGAAGGGCTGCAAGATAATTATCTCAGTGAATAGACAACATTAGGAAGTTACAGCCATAACCACCTATGCACTATATGCAATTCTGAGTCAATCTAAAATCCCCCAGATGCCACTGATTTTTAATCCCTTGAATGCTAGTGATGCAAGTCAAGGTGTTGGAGAGCCCACTCATATCAATGGGAACTGAGGGTGCTGGGGGTTGTCACATGATGTGCTTTTGGCTTGTTCCACAATTGCTTTAACACTTTGTGTGTATTGTATAAGTAGCAGTGTTAGCTTTACAACTCGTAGAAGGAACATTGTTATATGCAGCACCCTGGTGAGCTGCCATTCTACAAAATCCTTGTACTAACAGTAAGATGTGATATTATAAGCTGAAACCTATGCACACAGAAAGCAGGAACAATTATTGAGTAAGCCAACTGCACCACAGGAGACAGAAATTCTTCTAATTCCCACTCACTGAAATGGGAGTTTTACCATCTTATGCGCTGGAGAAGTTTTTAGCATTCAAGGTGAAGGAATCTGCATCTCAATCAATGGGAATTGTTATTTGTTCCCTACGGGACAGCTGGTTTGTCCCAGAATTGCTCCACTTGCTCTTTGTGCATAATGTCTACAGACTTAGAGAGTTCTGAGGGTCTCAACTGAGGCCTGTGTGAATTCCACTACAAGAAGTAGAAGACATGGAAACAGACCCTTTTTTGACGTTCTTCTTCTTGGAATCAGCACTGGGGGGAGGGGAGGGTGAGCGTTTCCTCTTCTTGTAGTTAGGTCCCTTCTTGTCCCTACGGTCTGAGTCAGGGCTGCTTACCTTCGGACACATGAGATGAAATGAGGTGACAAGAAACAAAGTGAAGAATACTTTGCAAAAATGTACTGCAATTCAACTAACCACTCCACTTTACCCTTAAAATCCAAACACATCCCAGGGACTAAAAACGTTGGTCTCCCCTAAATTGATTTGACCATGTTTTAACCCCATAATGTACTTAAAGGAGCAGTAATCTTGTTTTACGAAAATAGATGCTAACTTGAAAGTGCCTGGTTCTGTCTGCCATCAGAAGCTAAAAAACCTAAATGATCTGATTAGTACCTGTGTGGGAGACCAGCTGGGTATATCAGGTGCAGTGGGCCTTTATATTAATTTGCAGACTTGGTTCCTAAACCTCTAGTCAAGCCTCCAGCACAATAAGAATCAGTCAAGAAACATTTTGATGAAAAAAATACATCACAGTTCTCTTTCTGCTGACTAAAATATGTTATTAGTTTTTCACACAAAACTTATTTCAGTTCAACTCTTTTTTTTTTTTTCTGAACCCTTTGAGTGCCACAGGGGTAAGCAACGCATTGCAGAGCAATGTATTGCACACTCCTCTGGCACTCAAAAGGATAAGTAATCTACAATTACCTATAGTTGTCCTTCTACAGACAGCCATAGTCTATGACTCAAGTTCTCCGGCAGACAGCAACAACAAAAATTTGCCTTCTGGACACCAGTTTGTACTGTTGCTATGAATTAGATTTTAAAAAGATCCTTTGAAATGGAAAATTTCCAAGCAGTACATTATCTTTTTTTTTTCATTTTACTCATCAGGCAAAATTCTATAACAAACACACATTATATATTTAGTTATTTAAAATAAAACAAGGTTTACTGCTCCTTTAAAATCCTCTTTACATAGCCAGCTCTATAAGCTCAACTGATTCCATAAGACTTTCTATATAACTAGTGATCAACTGGGATAAAGCTATAACAATGTGAATATATCACATTCAAATTTGAAAATATATTTTTCAAAATGGTCAACATTGTGACATAGATGAAAAGTGTATATTTTGATTAGCAGGAATAAAATCACATAACCCAATTAGTACAGAAGTGAGTGCTTTGGTATTTAGTTATAACTTTTTATTTGGAATTACAGTTGAAATTTTAAGACAAGTTTTCGAAAGATCAACTCTCTTCCTCAGGTCAAGCAATACAAATGAATTAACTCAGTCAGAAACCTGTTCCTTAAATGAATAGTAATCCTTTATTCTGCAAGTGCATAATATATGCAGTCAAATAGCCTATATTTTGTATTATTTTTTTATTTCATCTTCAAAATTATATGTCCCGGTGAGCTACCTGGTTTTCTGATTGACAATTCACCCTTTGAGTGCCAGAGGGATACACAATGCTTTGCGTACCCCTCTGCCACTCAGAGGGTTAAAGCAGGATGTAATACTATGTTACAACCTCTCTGCAGCAATGGATGTTTTGTGTGTTTTCTGTTCTAGGTTTACAATCTACATCTCTAGACCTGCTTTCATGATCCCTGATAGAAATCTCTCCGCAAACAGACTGAAGTGTCTTCTTGTCAGAGACATAAATATGTATTAAAAAAAAAAAATTAGAACAAAAACAAGATAAAAAAAAGAGAAAAAAAAATCAAAGTACAGGCAATTTGACTGTAGATATTATGTACCTACAGAAAATGTAAAGTCAAATTAAAGGGTTTTTATTGCTTTAAACCCTTGAGTGCCAGAGGGGTTGGCAACACATTGCAAACCAATGCGTTGTGTACCCCTCCAGCACTCAAAGGGTTAAGTATTTAAGGGCCAGCAGAGTGTGCAACAAATTGCAAAGCAATGCACTGCACACTTCTCTGGTTGAAACACCAATCATATAATATTTGCTGCTCCCAGTATTGAAATTTTCATTTGAAATGCCAAAAGATAAACATCAAAAAGGAGAGTGCACTTGTTTTGTTGATATATTAACCATTTTAAGAACCAGAGAGGTGCATAAATGACATAGAATAATACTCACAATGGAGGCAGCACCCACTAGCCAATCCTAATGTGCAGTGTTGAACATGACACGTTTCAAACAGATGTCTCTTCTTTTAGATATTCCTGAACCTCTACCTTAAACCAGTAACCTTCTACACTATGGGGATCATGCACAAAACAAAAGGAGAATGATTCTGAAGCAAAAACAACAATATAAGCGAAAAATAAGAATTACCAAGCTTTCCACTGATTTAAATGGAGATTTTATTTCCTTAAAGACCCCCGATGCATTGCTTTACTTTCAAGGGGTTAAACGTTTTATTTAAGGGAGGGGGAATAGCTATCATCGAACCAAGTAGAAGCCTTTTGAGAGCCCAGTGTTCTTGGAGTTCCAATCCTATTCCATTGGTTTATTATATGAATCTTCAGACTTCAGGAAACAAACAGTCCAGTCACCTGTATTTAGTTCCCGCCACAGAACAATATGTTTCTGGTGAGGATTGCTGCTTTTTTAACAACATAATCATGAATGGAGCAAAGTAGGCTGCAAAGCTACTTCATCAATTTCTGCCTGTCATTATGAGGTAAAGCCTCTTCACAATCTGTTGTGAAGATCTTGTTTAGCCTTCTTTACAAAAAACTCCAAGATCTTACTCCCACCACAATCAAATTTGCATTTACTTGTTGAGACCTGGTATTAACCAGTACTACACAATGAAAATCCATGAGACAGACATATTGTTTCACAGCGGACATATTGTTTGATGGGCAAAGTGGAGTGGTCCATGCCCAAAACCTATATTTAATTATCCCCAAAATAACGAGAATTGTTAAATTAGCATGGAGATAATGATAAAATGTGGCCATATATAAAAGCATTCAACTAACAGTTGCCATCTTATCCACAATAAGATACCAACAATATTTAAAAGCTTCAGAAAAGGAAAAAATAAAAGGTAGTAATACAACATCTGATTATTAACCAAAAGAGATAAAAATATCAGACTCCTTGGACCTACTGTTGTTTAGCTCTCTAGACCACTTTTTTGAATGAACTGGAATTCATCTGTTCTTTTGTGGTAGAGGGGGGCTGACAGGAGTAGGGGGTAGATCATCAAGTTTGTCCGTAGGAATACTGGGGAAGTTTAATAATCAATATAGAAATCTGACTTTAGATGCTTGTCGATTGGTGATATTATGTCCTTTATAACTGACAGTAAGGGAGAAAGGAAATTCTCATCTGTACATGATGTGATTTTGCCTCAAATCATCAGTGAGGGGTTTCAACGATCTTCTCTGTTGGAGAGTTCTGAATGATAGATGGTTGAATAGCTGGAACTATGCGTCTCCATAAGTTAAAGAATGTAACGGTCTTGCTCAATTCATTAATTCCTCCTTAATTTCATAGGAGTGCATACGGCAAATACGGTATCTTTGGGTCTATTCCTATGAATAACACTAGCTTGTTAGATTGGGGTTGGTGAAGTTTCGCGAAAATGTTCTGTAAGGTAGAAATAATATCCTTTGGTCGAATAGATTTAGGCAAGCATCTTAATCTGATATTTGCTTGTCTGGCCCGATTTTCAAGATCAGTTTGGAGTCACAACTTCTTACTGTGGTAAAATTTGTTGTTGCATGGATTGTTTAGAGCTTTAAAGGGATAGTAATGTTTCAAAATAAAAGCAGCTCCAATTAATCTTCCTAGCATTTGGGCCATGGAGAGTGTTATTTCAGTACTGTCAGAGTTTTAGTTCAAAAGTAATTGAATGATAAAGTATCCCCCCTCCTGCTCCTTTTACCTAGTGTAAGCCACCTCCCGTCAGATGTGGAATCTAGTCCACAGACCAGACACCTCACAGCAAGGGACAATCTTCTTACTGTGAGAACAATGAAAACCCTGCCCCTCTTGACAGGTTTTTCACTTATCCTAACTGAAGAGTGTCCCTCTCTGGACAGCACCTTTCTATTCTGAGGTGAGCAGTGTTACATGAGTAAAAAGAGCGGGAGGGGGATACTTTATCATTCAATTACTCTTGAACTACAACTCGAACAGTATTGAAATAACACTCTCCATGGCCCAAATACTATGAAGAATAATTGGAGCTGCTTTTAATTTGAAACATTACTATCCTTTTAAGTTGTTGAACAATGGCTGGGGTACTTATCCTCCTCCTAATTCTCTCAGTTACCTCATGTCCACTGTTTCAGATGGAAGCTAATTTAAGCTTTTTAATGGTTAGGATATATATATATATATATATATATATATATATATATATATATATATCCTATCTAATAATTTGCTAGGATGTTTGTCACAATATAGTCATGCGCAGTAGAGTCTGCCTCTGTTCGGACAGTCTCTACTGCTCATGATTGCATCGCATGAGTGAGGCGACACAAGACTGCATCGCGTGGTGCAGTGGGGATGCGGGCTCTTATTCCTTTAGGTGCCAGAGGGGTACGCAACGCATTGCAAAGCATTGTGTTTTGTACCCCTCTGACACTCAAAGGGTTAACATTACCTGGACCTTGGCCTGTGTACACTGGCTTTTTACACTAGTATATATACATAGTCAGTTATAAAGTCTTTGCATTTAATTTTCAGTTTTTTGTAAATTAACATTCTTAAAATTGACTGTTTTCTTATATGTGACTTCATTGGTGCTGCAGGTTTAGATCTTAAATTTCAAATTTAAAAATTGTCAAACTGTCTAATTAAGGACATGAGAGAAACGTTAATTTTAAAACAATGAGAAATTGATTCAGAGTGCAGCTTCGATATTTTATAGATTAATGCCGCTGAACAACTGTAGCTGGGGTGCTTGTGATGTATACATAATTACAGTTTGATTGTAGTTTGATGCAAAACTTTTCACAACTAACATTTTCAGTAGGAATGTTCTTTTTTTAAGATGTATTTTCAGATCTATGTTCTGGTTGGTCTCCTAACCCCTTAACGACCCATGACGTACATGTACGAGGTGGATGTCCCTAAAAGACAAAGGATGTCATGGAATTCTGGGCTGCACGCCATTCGGGGAGTCTGGAATCAGATGAGTATTTAAAAAAAAAAAAAAAAAAAAAAAGCTCCGTGGTCCTTAAGTGGCGGCCATGTTAACCATGCAACTATGAATTTTTGATACGTAATGTTGATTGTTTTTAAAGCACATGGGTCCCTATTGAAAAGTTAACATTAATTCATATTTTCCTTTTTCCGCCATGTTTAAACTGTATCATACAGGGCTTATATTACTATACCTTTTTTAGCCATATCTTATTCTTCTCTATTTTAAGTTAACTTATTAATTTAACAAGTATATTCAATATTTTTTGTGATGCTGGGAGAAAGTGTCGTGACAGTTATAACTTTGAAATAATACAACCAACATAAATGGGAGTACTTTTGTTGTAATCAGCAGGAAAAGTTTACTGCTCAATTAAAAGGTTAAATAGGCTTAAACACTCAGTTTGAAATAACCTCTTAAATCAGTTCAGGATGTCATGTTAGTTAAAAAAAAAAAAAAAAAAAAAAAGAAGAAGGCGCAAGAACCAAATTCATAGGGGCCATCAGGATTTCCTGATTGTAAGTGTGGCGTTATTGAGAGGTGATACTTAAGAGGAACACTTTATCACAGCCAAAGACAAAACATATTCCTCAGCTAGTACAGAGAACAGAGGTCCAGGATGAACCATGACAAATCCACTGTTCAATACCAAACATTTGTAGTAGCTTTCAGGTGGCTGTACTAAGTATTTATCTGTTTTTTTTCCCTTTCGTTTTATATAACTTTAATTATACATTAACACCATAATTTTCCATTTTTTATATTTAAAAATACAGGTTATAAAACATACTGTGCTATTTTAATATTTTTTGTAAGGTCCATTTCAGCGTATTCTTTTATTGAAAACCTTGGCACCTACAGCAGTAACACATCAGGTATTATTACATGATCCCCAATGCTCTCTAGTTTGCAGCAGAGCACCCAGGGTGAGAGATGGAGCCAGGGAGGCCCTGCAAAGAGCTTTATTGTTATTATTAAAAGTGAAACAATCCTGGATAAATCCAGATGCATCCCAGGGAAAAAATAAACATTTCCACTGATTTAAAAGGAGCTTTTACACCCTTGGATGTTAAGGGGGTTTCTAATGCATTGTAAAGCAATACACTAGCATTCAAGATGTTAAAAGCCCCATTTCAACCAACTGACA
Organism: Rhinophrynus dorsalis; assembly: GCA_037306005.1. NCBI lineage: Eukaryota > Metazoa > Chordata > Amphibia > Anura > Rhinophrynidae > Rhinophrynus > Rhinophrynus dorsalis. The sequence continues at coordinate 474,665,620 of CM074719.1, read as the reverse complement.
CTTTTATTTGTTCCCTGTGGTGTAACTGTTTGCCCCAGAACTGCTGCACTTTTGTCTTTATATATATGATTCAGTGCAAGTGCACTTTCCTTTTTCTGTTGTTTGTTACTGAATCAGGAGTTATCAAGATATTATTACCTCTGCATTTTCATTCCGCTTCAGAAAATTGGTATGCAATGTTAAAACAAATGTTAACGTTAAATACACGAAATAACAAGTGAGAAATCATTTCTTAACCCTTTGAGGACCATATGGGTGGGCAACAAATTGCCTTGAAATCAGCTGTACACCTCACTGGTCCTCAAGAGTTTAAAGGAGCAGTTATGAAAAAATATATATTGTAGGGATTTTCCTATTGAGTAAAATAAGGAAACTCCCACTGCCGAGAGATTTATATTTCCAGAGTTATTACAGTTTAAACCCATGTTTTTTTACATTAGCAGTGCCCTCTAGTGGTCAAATTCAGTTCTCCATAGAATGTGATAGAAACTGCCTGTCACTTCCTGTCAGTTAGAACTATCAGGAAGTAAACACAGTAAATTCGCTTCCTGATTATTTAAACGGCTATAAATTTTGAATAAAACATCTGACAGCGATAGGAGAACCCTTGTTTTATTCAGCAGGAAATGCTCTATAAAATATATGTTTTCATAAAAAAAACCTTACTGCTCCTTTAAAACAGTATTCTGTTCATTTCCTGATACTACTTATAGTCTGCTTTTCTGAGGAAATAAAGACACCCATTACGTGATGTATCTTTACATTCAAACCTTTTGTACACTGTATTATGCACAGTAACTGTATAGTTTCTGTAAAAGAGCAGGAATACAATGGATAATATGTGTCAGTGGTTTCCAACCTTTTTGCAGTAGTTTCTGTCAAAATATTGCTGCAACCCTAACTAACCCCTTTAAAGGAAAACACCTAATTGTGAATTGGGGTTATATAAATTTAAATGGGGAGTATTTTGGATTTACCAATAAATACTTATCTCTTAGTTCATGTGGAACACAGTAAAGCTGGGGTAAAGTATCTTCCTGCACTTGCCTGCAAAGGCTCTCAGAGGCAGACACTCCCTTCTCTGCTTCACCCACGGATTTTATCCAGTGTAATCCAGTTTTAACGAATAGCAAAGCTCTAAGAAAACAGGAGTGAAGCAGGAAAGGGAATCCCCTAAACTAGAGAACCCAAGTGGACTCCAGTGCCCAGGGTTCAAACAGACGTTTTCTTTTTTCTGTGTGGGAAGTACACAAAAATCCCTTTTACTGGCCAAAGGAAATTCAAGATCACTTACACAGGAACAACCGGCTTTTGGACCTTCACCCAAAACTAACTTCAGCCGAAGCGGTAGCACATTGACATGGTAGTGTTTGACAAATGTGTGAAAGGAAGATCACATTGCTCCTTAAATAGCTGTTCAGCAGAGGCCTAGTTTTTGTAGGCCCAAAAGGCACCCATCGTCCTGGTAGAATGAGCCCTGAACCGGAAGGGCACTAGCTTCAACTTGAGAACATAAGCCTGGTGAATCTTAATCTAAGAAACCACTGTTGCTGTACACACAGTCTGACCTGCACAAGAGCCCTCAGGAAAACAGAATTCGATTTTCAAAAATTCTGCATACGATGAACATAATAACCACTTCCAAATGATGAATTTCCTGCTTGTGTCTGTTAGATGGAGCAGAACAGAGAGAAGAAAGAACAATTTCCTATTTAATGAGAAACTTGGACACAACCTTAGGGAATAACCATATAGGAGCCCAAAAACCACCCTATTGGAGAGGAAAACCAGAAAGGGAGGTCCACAAGACAAAGCATGAATTTTGCCAACCCACTGGACACAATAGCCAGAAGAAAGGCTGTCGAGTGTCAAAAAATGCAGAGACACCGAAAAGAAAGACTCAAAAGGAGTCTTCTGAAGCATTCCCAGAACAAAGTCCAAGTTCCACAGAGGAGTTGGATCCCAAAAGACTGTGTAGGCAAGAGCCACCCATTGCATGAATGTCTGCACATCTGGCAATAAAGTGATACTCCTCTAGGAAAAGACAGAAAGAGCTGAAATCAGGATTTCAGTAGAACTACGAACAAGCCCTTTTGAAGGCCATCCTGAGGAAAGGCCTAAACTACTAGAAGGCAAAAAGGTTGCACCCACGATCCCTGGTCTTCTCAACAGAGGGACCATACCCTATGGTATGCCGTGAATGAAACTGGCTTACAAAACTTCAAGGTAGTGGCAATGACAGTCAGAAAATCCTTTCTTCCTCAGGATGCTGGCTTCAAGAGTCAAGCTGTTAAAGCCAGCTTCTCCACCCCTGGATGAGGCAGCATATCCTGAGCCAAGAGGTCTGGATGCAGATGGAGCCAAACCTGCTCTGATGTGGATAGAATGAGAAGATCTGAAAACCAGGCACGACTGAGCTAAAATGGGTTGGTCAGAATTCTATGCGCCCACTCCATCCTGATTTTCAAGTCACGTCCACTGCAAGAACTAGAGGGTCCCAGTATCTGGAACAGAATTGAGGATCCCTGTTGTATAATTAAGAGGCCATTAGATCCATGGTTGCTGGACCCCAGAGACAAACTATAGAGTCAAAAACAATCTGGATGAGCTCCTAAGTCCTGGGATTCATGCACTGGCAACTGAGAAAATTTGCCACAATGCAGTCTACCCCTGGGGTATGAGCAGCGGAGAAAGTCGGTGCATAAGCCTCTGCCAACGGGCATCAGCCAAACCTCTGAACAGGTAGCCACAATTCTGATCTCTCCCTGGCATTTGATGTGGTACACCACTGTCAAATTGTCGTGCAGGATCCACAGAGGGGATATCTGGAGGGATCAAGATCAATGCCAGAAAACTAGGTGAATCACCGGAGCCTCCACAACACTAAAAAGATAGTAATGTTTACATTTAAGTTATTTAATATTGTAGGGATTAAAAAGTATAAAACAGCAGCCGATTCCAGTCATTTGACCGGACGGCGGCTCTTCAGCAGAGCTGAAATCGCGCTGTTTCAAAATAAATACTTAATTGCAGAGGTCTACAAAGTGTGCCTGGTTTGCAAGCACACATTGTAGACCATTCCAATTAAATAGTTCGGTTCTGCTGAGGAGCTGCCGGCTGGTTCTGGGACTGGAATCTCTTGCTGTCCATTAGATGGCAGACTTGCCTGAAACAGCCTAGAGGGGAGAACTTTAGCAATAATGCCTACAATATTAAATAAACTTAAATGCAAACATTATTATCCCTTTAATGGACAGAATACTCTCTGCTCTGGTCCAAAGACCCTGAGCAATCTAAGGGCCCAAGCTGGCACCCCAGCCTGTAAGGCTGGCATCTGTTATGATTATTACCCAATCTGGAATGTCCAGTGGATGTACAAAAGAAAGGCGGGACCTCTGCAACCACCAGAGGGTCCACCTTCGGCCAGTAGGACAGACACATGACAAGGGGTAGGCAACACTGAATCTTTGACCAATTCTTAATAATATAACCCAGCACCTTCATCTATTACTGCACCACAGTGGATGGGCAGAGCAGGATCTAAAACAACTGTGAGACAGACATAATCTTGTCTTCTGGCAGGAATACCCTCCCTAGAAGAGTGTTAACTCTCATACAAAGAAAGAAGTACTGAGGATGGAATAAGAGAAGATTTCTTGAAAATGAAAAAACCCAACTATAATGTTTCAGAACAGACACACAAGTTTAAATCTGATGATGCAGAGTCTTCCTTAAAGGAGCATTTAGCAAAAGGTTGTCCATGTAGGGAGTCAAGGAGATTCTTAAAGAATGGATGTAAGATGCAGTGTTGTCATGACCTTTGTAGAACCCAAGACCAACCCAAAGGGAAGGGCAATGCCTTTCACAGACTATGCCAGCCAGAGACAAAAGACCACCTAATGGGAGAATACACAACCCTATCCTACAGACATAAAATCAAAAAGGGCTAACAGATAGCATATTTACCTATGCAGACTCCAATGCCACTTTTAAAGCTGTATTAGACTCTATTAGACTGGCTGGTGTAAAGTGAAGGAGGAAGTCTCCGCCTCTGAGAGCCTCTTAAGGTAAGCTCCCTGCCCTGCTGCAGGAACATACTTTACCCATCATTGCTGTGTTCGACAAAGGACGGAAGAGTAAACAAGAGCAGTGGGCACTAATGAAAATCAATAAACTGATTTCGGTGTGTATCTCTCAGTACAAACGGCACAAACAAGATTAAATTAAGGCACTTAGTGGAATTTACACATGTATAATGAAGAAAGATTAGGTTTATATTTTAGGTATATAACATTCATTTTTATATTTGCTAGCTGTAAAAAATTTGATATTTAAAGTAACATCAACCTATTACATTTTCTGAGCGAAATACAAAGGGGTGTTCACAATATAGACTGTACCACTCTCTAATAAGCCTCCACCACTTTCTCATGAGCTTTTTAATATTTTTTTTTTAATATAATAAATGTACATTTATATGGACCACATCTTTTTGGGAGCCGTATTGTCCTGAGGACAGTTCTAGAGTCTGTCCCTACCAGGGCAGGTAAAGGTCCCTGCAAGTAATACAACCGGCTCCAAATCGGAGGCCGGAATTGATCGAAATGTAAGTGATTTACTTCTCCCTTTCAATTGCTGCTCAATCGTCTGCCAGTGCCCCCACTTGTTTCTTTGTGGTTTTTAGTTCGTTTTTTTTGGTTTTAGTGTTCCTAACCCTTTGAATGCGAATCAATGTGTTGTGAACCCCTCTGCTATTCAAAGGGTTAACTACTTGAATGCTAGAAAGGATTGCAGTTCTATTGATGTAGGTACAGGGGGAGTGGGATTTGGTGAGAATATGTTGTTATATACATTGAATGAGTAGTTATTACAAGATACTTACAAAAAGAGTCAAACTGATAAAAAAATCAAATATCTTTGATTTTGTTTCTCTCTCACCTCACTTCCCACTTCCAGTGTTGGTCTATTCTCAATCTATTTACAGAAAACATACAAAAGCCCATTCCACTGTTACATTATCACAATCTAATAGACCACAAGTGAAAAGATTTTAGTGACAGTCTATTTTTTTTCCTAATCATCCTAACATGATCTACTACTGCCTTCCATCATTCACCAGCAGTCCCTCACCATCACACCAAACATGTTGCACAACATATGTCTGCTTATATTACTTGTCTATATAGAATAACACTAAACCAAAATGCCATGCACAATATTGCAAAAATGATTTTAAAAAGTAATTCTAGGGCAAACCAGCTGTACCACAGGGACCAAATAAAACTTTCATATCTTCCATTGAGTTAAAGTGGAACTATCACTACAGAGTGCTCCCCAAATAATTATTCATTATAGCGATAAGCATAGAAATACTAGTATTATCCAGAATAACTCCAGCGTTATTAACCCTTTGAGTGCCAGAGTGGTATGGAACGCATTGCAAAGGGTTAAGAAATCCTACTTGATCAAGATGAACAGGCAGGCATCAGCGCAGACATTTTTCCTTAGAGACATGTGTGTGTCTGAGCTGTCTGTCCCAGTCTCCTCCAGGACTGGTGATGGGGGGGCTGTACTGTACCTTAAGGTAACAGGAAGTGACTGACGGCGCAGGCACGTAGATGCCTCTAAAGCAAGGAGCCTGCCCGTCAGTTTCGGATCAAGAACGATTACTTAATAACGCTAGACTTATTCTGGATAACACTAGTATTTCTATGCTTACCGCTATATGAAATATTTGGGGGGCACTTTATTTGGAGTTTGGCTTTTAACCCCTTGAATTCTTCGATACCTCTCTAGGAATCAAGAGGTTAAAAGCCCCATTTAAACCAGTGGGCCTTTTTATTTGTCCACTATGGTGCAACTTTTAAAAGACAAGACTTTTACTATTTTAACACCTTCAGTGCTGGAAGGATTTGGCAAACACTATTCAGCATGAATCTTCTCAAGGCCTATCAGATGGCTGTCCTCCTATTGGGTTCTCCTGCTACTGTCCATGATCCACACATCCCTGTCCACACTGTGCTTTTCTCTTCCCTCTCTGCAGAGAGGTTAAATCCCATTAAGACCAGTAGGGGAATAAATATGAAGGTAAAGTGGAGCAAACTGAAAGCACCATAGCAAACAATTAATTATTTGACTGCCAGAGGGGTACGCAACGCATTGCATTGCAATGCATTGTGTACCCCTCTGACACTCAAAGGGTTAAAAATTCACATAAATGTAAAACACTGAAAACTAAGCACATGCTGGACTAGAACAGAGAGAGATTGGTGGAGAGCTATCTCTGGAATCCAGGACTGAGCTATAGGGCAATGCTGATAGTAGTTTCGTTTGCATTACTCAAAGAAAGAGCATACAAAAATGTGGCGATCACCCTTATTCACCCTATCACCAGTCCAATTGAACCTGGGCCCAGACATACCAGAAAACTAATTCCAGCTATATTATTTGCTAGAAAATTACTTGCCTCTCATTATAAAAAAAATAATACTTATCTGACCAGACTGCCTTTTTTCAGACAATCTGGAAAATTTTCACCATGGAAAAATTGACTTCTTCAAGTTCTACCTCCTTGTCTGGGAGCCCTGGTCAGAATTTGCATGATCCAGACTTTGATGTGCTGGGAGCCTAATCTGTCACTAACTTCTGGCCTTTGGTTTGATCCTATTCCCCCCTAATTTTTTTTTCTTTACACTCTATAGTCTCATCTTAAATCTATTATTATGTCAGTAAATGGAACATATTTGAAGTCTAATGTCTTTTGAACATTTGACTGTATAATCTTGCATTTGTTAATGCTGATTCTTCCCCTCCACCCTTCTTTTCTACCCCTTCCTAAGTAAGTTGATAAAATAATTATTAATAAACTAAAAGTTAGGATTTTAGAATTCCCTTACAGCATTAGTCCTTACCGCCTCTGCTGGAAAGCTGTTCCATGGGCTTTCCACCCTGTGACTTTAGATCATGTCCTCTTGTTCCAGTAACTTTCTTCAATAATATGATGTGCTCAAAATATGTAAAAGTCTCTATCCTCTCTTCCAAGCTTAGAAGGAGCATTTAACTATTTGAATGTTTCCTGACCTCTCTTCCTCACTCCCATATCCTTTCCTCCAAACTTAAATGGGGCCTTTAACTCTTTGAATGCTGGAGAAGTCTCCAACTCATTGCATATTCAGTGCGTTATAGTACCATTCAAATCAATGAGAATTTAGACAACTTTTGTTTCCCCCCTATGGTGCAGTTGATATGCTCCAGTTCTTCTTCATGCATCAGCCTCAGTATGTATTATAGAGTACAATGGACCATTGGGTTAAAAGCCATATTTAAATTACCTGGAATTTATATTAGCTCACTGTGATACTCCTGGTTTGCCCTAGAACTGCTGCACTTATAGGGTTGCCTCACAGACTTTGACCATACTCATTATTACCTCACAGTTCCCGCTCATGTTCTCCCTCACAACAACAATACAATAATATCATGACTGAAAAGTGGACAAAAACATAATGGGCCTTACACGCAATAGAAAAGTGAAGGGATTCCGGGGCAAACTACCTACATCTTAGGTGAGAAATAAAAATCTCTGAAACTTCCCACTGATTTAAATGGGGATTTTAACACCTTGAATGTTAGATAGGTTTCCAATGCATTGTTTTGCAATGCATTGGAGACCTCTCTACCATTCAAGAGGGTAAAAGCTCAATTTAACTCAATGGGAAATGTTATATGTCCACTGAGATGCAAGTGATTTTCTTCAGAATTATTACACTTTTCTTTTGTGCATAAGGCTCTAAGATGTGGTAAAGGAAAACGGCTTTTCTTTTTGGCTTTTTGGGGACAAAGAAAAAAAATATAGTCTCACCTCATCAGTCAAGGTCTTGGCAGAGATTTTCTTACGCCGAGAAACAGGGTTCCTCTCATCATTCACCTCGTAGTCCTCCTCATTCATCCACTCATTAAAAGAATCTGTGTCCAGAATCCATTTGGCATGAACCTATCCAAAATACCCAAGAGCATCTCAGACTGTGATCACTTGGAAAGTGGTAATCTTTACCCAATAGGTGCAAATTTCAGTTAGGATGTTTACCAGGTAATGTTTTAAATTAGGTGGGGTATAAAACCCTAGATGAGAAAATTAGAATTTGAAAGGGTGTCAAATTTGTGAGAATGCAATAAGAATATTGGTTCAGCCACTGGAAAAATATGACATTGCTAATATTGACAAGGAGGCCATTATCTGGCAAACAGCAGCCTGCCAGTGCAACCAAGATATAGTTGCCATGGCAGCCCTTGCTCAGCAGAGTATTGAAAAAGAAAAAAGGTAACCTCAGATAAACATGATAGAATTTTTCCAAAACTGATATACAACATTTGTTTTATGCATGCATATTGCAATTCTTTCTGGGTGCACTTTCTTCCAGAAGTGAATTTAAAGGGATAGTAATGTTTCAAAATAAAAGGAGCTACAATTAATATTCATAGTATTTGGGCCATGGAGATTGTCAGAGTTGTAGTTCAAGAATAACTGAATGATAAAGTATCCCCCTCCCGCCCCTTTTACTGATATAACACTGCTCATCTCAGAACAGAAAGGCGGTGTCCAGATGGCTTGCAGAGAGGGACAATCTTCAATTAGCATAAGGAAAAAACCTGTCAAGGGGGGGGCAGGGCTTTCATTGTTCTCACAGTAAGAAGATTGCCCCTTGCTGTGAGCTGTCTGGTCTTAAGACCAGATTCTACATCTGAGGGGAAGGGGGATACACTAGGTACAAGGGGCAGGAGGGGGATACTTTATCATTCAATTGCTCTTGAACTACAACTCTCTCAGTATTGAAATAACACTCTCCATGGCCCAAATATTATGAAGAATAATTTGAGCTGCTTTTAATTTGAAACATTACTATCCCTTTAAGTTGTTGAACAATTCTCTCAGTCACCTCATGTCCACTCTTTCAGATGGAAGCTAATTTAAGCTTTTTATGGTTATATATCCTATATAATAATTCGCTAGAATGTTTGTCACAATGCAGTCATGCGAACAGTAGAGACTGCCCATGTTCAGATAGTCTCTACTGCGCATGATTGCATCTCGTGAGTGAGGCGACGCAAGACTGCAAGGGACAATCTTCTTACTGTAAGAACAATGAAAACCCTGCGCCCCTCTTGACAGGTTTTTCCCTTATCCTAACTGAAGATTGTACCTCTCTGCAATCCACTTGGACAGCACCTTTCTGTTCTGAGGTGAACAGTGTTACATCAATAAAAAGGGCGGGAGGGGGATACTTTATCATTCAATTACTCTTGAACTACAACTCGGACAGTATTGAAATAACACTCTCCAAGGACCAAATACTATGAAGACTAATTGGAGCTGCTTTTATTTTGAAACATTACTATCCCTTTAAGACCTACATTTTAAAGGGATAGTAATGTTTCATAATAAAAGCAGCTCTAATTAATCATCATAGTATTTGGACATTGGAGAGTGTTATTTCAATTCTGTCAGAGTTGTAGTTCCAGAGTAATTCAATGACAAAGTGTCCCCCTCCCACCCCTTTTACTGATGTCACACTGTTCACCTCAGATCAGAAGGGAGGTGCCCAGGTAGACTGCAGAGAGGGACAATCTTCAATTAAGATAAGGGAAAAACCTGAAAAGCTTGTCAAGGGGGGCAGGGATTTCATTGTTTTCATAGGAATAAGAGTGTCCCCTTCTGTTATCTGTCCAGTCTATGGACTGCATTCCACATCTGAGAAGAGATTGTTTACAGTAGGTAAAAGGGGCGGGAGGGGGAAACTTTGCTTGTGAATATCTCATAAACCATAAAGGTTTGAGAGATAAGACTTATATCATTCTTCATGTTTTTTTATTGCCTACAAAATAAAATAAAGTTAAAACGAAGTATTACTATCCCTTTAACTCCTTGGATGTTAGAAACATTCCCAACAAATTGCTTTGCAATGTGTTGGAAGATTCTGGCATCCAAGTGGTTAAGCTTTTTATGGATAACATAAAATTAGTATGGAAGACATTCCAGTAGAACAGGAAGCAAAAAACAGTAACATTAAAAAGCACAAAGGCCAAATAGTCATTAAAGTGACAGTCAACCTTTTTGCCTTTACTTATGCAGCAAGTGAATAATATAGGAAGTGAAATTGTCCTTACTTTCTATAATTATTTTTTCTAATACTCCCTCCCTTCCTCTTTTTCCATTTGTATGCATTCAGTGCTTCCACAGAGCATTCAGTCAGGGACTGTGAAAGCAGAGATAGTGATACAATGTATCGCTATGCCTGCAGTAGTCAGAACTCTGTATGCAATAGACTGTAGGCAGTCTTTTCTGCTGCAGGGGGGGGGGGCAATGCTACACTGTATCATTATCCATGCTTTCATAGTCACTGAGAGAAAGGTGTGCTGGAAAATGAAATTTAAGCAGCTCACTGACTGGGACATGAAAGTTTACAGTTTGTCTACATTTTTTCATTATAAAGTCAAAAAGAAGGTCAAAGTTAAAGGTGCAGTAAACTTTTTTTTATGAAAAAATATATATTGTAAGGATTTTCCTGTTGAGTAAGATAAGGGTACTCCCACTGCTGAGAGATTTATATTTCCAGAGTTATTACAGTTTAAACCCATGTTTTTTACATTAGCAGTGCCCTCTAGTGGTCAAATTCTAATTAGTTTTCCTGTTACATTCTAATGGATAGGAAAGTCAGAAAAGTCAGAAACATACATTTTTCCATAGAATGTGATAGAAACTGCCTGTCACTTCCTGTCAGTTAGAACTATCAGGAAGTAAACACACAGTAAATTCACTTCCTGATTATTTGAACCTATATGCATTTTGAATAAAACATCTAACAGCGGTGGGAGTGACCTTGTTTTATTCAGCAGGAAATGCTCTATAAAATATGTGTTTTCATAAATAGTTTACTGCTTCTTTGACTATAATTTTAAAAGCCCCATTTAAGGATTGTTTCCTAAGTCAAGTTTTTATATACAATGAAGACTGGGAAAATACTGTTTTAGTGAACTTACTGCTAAATCCTTTTCTCTTAGCCCATGTGGAGCACAGGAACCATGGGGGTAAAGCTCACCTCCTCCAGAGGGCAGGGCACTTCAAAAAAGGCAGGGTCTTTGAGAGGGAGCTTCCCCTCTTCCCTCCATCTTTTCCCCCCAGTCAGTTTCAACATATGGCAAAGTGAGCAAAGAGAAGCTGCAGGAGAAAAGAAGGAAACCTCCTGAACAGAGACATCAAGAGGACACCTCTGCCCAGGGACTTAAATCACATTTTTTCCTTGTGTGCTACATGGACCAAGAACAAAAGGATTTAATGGTAATTTCACTTAAATGCTCTTTTCCCTTTCATCCAGTGTGGAAAACAGAAACCAAGGGGATATATCAAAGCATCCACCAAGATTCCTGGGAGGAAAACAAGAAATAATTTCTCCACTGTAGATCAATATACCACAGGACTATCTGAGATAACATAAACCTCAGGTGTCAACTGACACCAAACTGGCACACCAGACAATCAAACAAGAACAAAAACTAAGTGTTCAGAGGTCTGTGAGATAAAAAAAAAATGAGAAAGATCCCTAGATCCCCAGCACCGCTGAACAAGAGTCAGTTTGGGTTAACACTCTCTCTTCAGTTGGCTCTATGTCTTCCTCTATCCAAAGGGTCCTCCATTCCAGTGCCCCATACGCCCTGTCATACAATGTAGTCCTATCTTTGGGGGTCACAATTGGTTGGAGGCTCCTCTGAGGAGGAAAGAGAAACTGATGGTAATGACCTGGATTCCTTCTTGTCCTTCTATTCCCTAACAAGCGCATCTCCAGTCTCTATCCTTTTTCGGCTGAGGACTTGCTGGAGTGACCTTCCCCACATGCTGTTGATCCCTCAATATTCTCCTTGCTAAGAATACAACCTTGCATCTAGCAGATGCCGCTGCTTTTGAGGATCAGGCAAATAAACACTTAAACCCCTTACTGTAATTGAATTTTGTGGTCATGGGGGCTTCTTTGCGACCCATATTTGCTACAGCTTTGGTCACTAGAGGTATGACTGTTTGAATGTCTTTCTGATGTTAGGAGGTGCCTGGCCAGGGGTTTGAACCTCTAAAGCCCCTGGATCTGCACATGGAATGTTTTCCAAGGGAAAGGGCAGATGCTTTCAGCTTCAATTATCCTTATTCCACATATAAAGTGTTGGACAGAAGGTATTCTTTCCTGCCTCTTAACTCTTTGGTCCAGAGTCCAGGAGAAAGAGGATTCTACAGATGACAAGATTTGTCCTCTTGCATTCCAACTTTGGAAAGCATTTCTGGATGCCTCCTTATCAGGATGCTGAGACTTGGGAGAGCTAGAAGATGCAATAACTCCCTTTATGGACATGGGTGGACCTCATGCCTGTTTGTTTGGACTACAGTAGCTGCTTCCTCCAAAAATGTTGTGTGTGCCACAGTGGAACACACTCCCATTCTAGCCACACTCAGCCAATGAGCACACCAGACTAAGGGATAGTGCCCCTTTTCTTGTTTGGCTTGCCAAAAAAAAGTCGTTTAGTGTGGTTTCGTCTGGCATCAATGCTAAATTGTTCAGCTCTAGGACTAGAAAGGCCAAGTATTATTCAAAGGCATCCTCTTGGAAAGATAAGGCTCCAGCCTAGTACAGGACCTAGTTGGGCCTCCATAATATCCCCAGGCTACCAACACTACTAATCAGGTCCAGTTTGGGTGTGTAAGGCTACAGGTAATGACCTGCCACCTCATTTTCAGGAGTTCATATCCTGGATGGAGTCTTAAATGCAGGAAAGGAGAACCTTACAAAAGAAGCACTGTTCAGACCCTGTGAAAGGTTATTCGTCTCGTCTCATGGAGGAAAGAGAGCTAGAGGTAATTCATTTGAGCTTTGAATCTGAAATCACAGGATGAAGGTAAGATGTTTTTAAAAAGAAGAATCCTTCAGCATTGATGAAGTTTATTTATATAACGCCACAAGTTTACCTCGCGCTTTACATATTCAACATTGATAATATAGATCCTTTTTTGAAGAATCTTTGCAGATCACAGGGTCTGAAAGAATCCCATTAGGTACTGGGTGTCACAGATACAGCCTTCTTGAAAAACAACTGAAGTGCTCCAGATATTGCCATACTTCAATTCTCACATGTTCTGGTCAAGGCTGAAATGACCAGAATTTCACAGAGATTCCGATGGGCATATCCATTAAAAAAAACAAGCGTTATAGTCCTGGATTTCACCTCCCCAGGATAAATGTGGTTATGGCCGATTTATTGCTCATGTGCCTTGCAGATGTACAAAATATGTTGTGTAATAGAAACTGTGGGATGCAATGGAGTAAGGAGAAGCAAACCCACAGGGGTGTGGAAGGGACCTGGTTCCTTAGTGAGGTGCAGAATGAACAGACCTAAAGGATGAATAGTGATGTGCAGGTATGTATCCTGAAGGTCCAGGGAGGCAAGGAACTCCCCCTGGAGCCATAGTGGCGATCACCGTCCGCAGAGACTCCTTCTGATAATGAGACTTGACCACAAAGGAATTTAGATTCTTCAGGTTCAGGATAGGACGATATCCGCCATCCTTCTTCTTGCTGACCACGAACAGGTTGGAATAGAAACCTAACCCCTGTTCTTGCACGGGAACCCAGTTCCAAGACCTCCTTGTCCAAAAGGGTCTGAACTGCCCCAGCGAAAAGCTGAAGCATGTCTTCAGCCCGAGGACTGTGTGAAAGACGAAACCTTGGCGGAGGAAGGGAGGTAAAGGGAATCCTGTACCACTCTGACACAACCTGAAGTACTCACGGATCCGCCATGAAGTCTGTCCAGACACTGTGGTAAAAGCTCAGGCGGCCACCCACAGGTTTTTGGGGTCCGGAGTTCAACGAGTCATGCTGAAGAAGGTTTGGCAGTCTTTGGCTTAGCTGAGGACTGCTTGGGCCTCCACTGCTGTTTAGGCTTGGAGGAGGAACGAGATGCCTGGGGAACCTCCTGGGATGCTGCATGCGCCTCAGTCTGAAAGGGACGAAAAAGCTGATTCATTTTTTACTGCAGCTTCTTCTTGGGGATTAAGGACAAAAGTGTACTCTTACCCCCAGTAGCCTCACTGTTGATGTCTTTCAGTTCAGGCCCAAACAGTGAGGTTCCCAAGAAAGGCAAGGAAAGAAGAGTCTTCTTGGAAGTAGTGTCAGCAGACCAGATCTTAAGCCAGAGTGCACATCTGGCAACCACAGACATGGTGGAAACCCTTCCAACCAAATGTACAGAATCAAAAATAGCTGCAGACACAAAATGCTGGGCTTCAGAAATATTGGCTAAAAGCCGCAATAAGTCAGAAGTAGGAGCGCCCTGACGCACAGCCACTGTCCAGACCGCAATGGCTCTATTTACCCAAGCGGCTGCAAACTCAGGACGCAAGGAAGTACCAGCAGCAGAAAATATGGACTTTAACAAAGCCTCTATTTTCCTATCTGTCCAATCCTTCAGAACAGATGCATCCGCCACTGGCAAAGCAGTAGACTTGGAGAGTCTAGAGACTGGGGCATCCACCTTAGGAGGTTGAGGCCACTGTACCAAGGCCACATGTATTAATGTTTGAAGCTACTCTAACATCCAATCCTTCTGAACTCAGAAATTGCAGTGTTATAACTGTCTAAATAATCCTGTCACTCCTAATCTTCTACACTCATCCTGGTGCCCAGAAAAAATAATATAAAGGAGAAAAAAAAAAAAAATGATTTATTGTAAAAAGTATATTAAAATTGCACATAGTTCCGCAACTCCAGCTTTGTGTGCTTGACGTCTGGCTTTGTATTGGAAATTCAAATGGCTATTCCAAAATCTTCAACATGCCACAGTTGTATTTAAGGTGGAATTAAACTGGAACTAGTGCCTATATTTTACAACCCGTTTCAGGATCCTTCCGATCCCTTCTACAGGGAAATTTTAATGTGCTGGACATGGACTCATGATAAGAAGCACCAGAAATAAATTTTATATCTTTGAAATGTATACTGTTGTATTGTGTTCCATTGGATATAAATAGTTAATTGATGTTCCTAAAGAAACAGCACAGATAGCACAGGGTTATCCTATATTATAATTCTCTAAGGATGTTTGTCAGAAGCCATCATGTGCAGTAGAGATGGCTGCACGCACTGCAGTCATGCGCAGTACAGACTGCCCGCGCCGCGGCTGATACAGAGCTTGGGAGCTCCAAATTCAGACCGGCGTCCTCTCTGCACACTGCAGCGATAGTAGATATATATTTGTGGATTGTTTTGTTAGGGTCTACATGTAGCAGAGGTCCCTTTTTTCCAGGCAGCAATCCAGTGTTCTGAGACTTCCGCCCTCCTCCATACAGCACCACTATTTTTTACTATTTCATAGTCCTGAATACTATGAATTAGTAACTCTTTTAATATCTTACACATTACTGAAATCAAGCTCACAGGTTCATAATTTCCTGGTTTAGATAATGGTACTACATAGTACATGTGCTTTCCTCCAATCACAGAGCACTATGTCTGCTGAAAAGTCCAGGTGTTTTATTCCCCATAACTTTTTACAGTGTATTTTGGACTTTATCCTTGGTAAGCCATGTACATACTGGAGGAAGTTATGTGATTCTCTCTGTTTGCCCATAGCCTGCCACTGCTGTTTCTTTTATATATAATGTGTTTAAGGTGTCAGCCATAGCCTTACCCTCACTAAATAATTTACCCATCTCAGTTGTAAGAGGACTAATCTCAACCTTAATCTTTTAGCCATTTACATACCTGTTTGTATACTTGAACGGTTTAGAATTTTTCTTGCTCTCTTTTGCAATTATTTCCTCATTTTCAATTTTAGCTAGCTTAATTGCTTGTTTGCAGATTTTATTAAATTCTTTATCATTTTTTAAAACGCTACATCTGACATTTCTGACAAACAGTTTAACCCCTTAAGGACCAGTGACGTGTCAGGACCGTCACTGCTGCCTTAGCCTAAAGGACCAGTGACGGTGCTGGTACATCACATATTTTTTACTCACAGTGCTCCTTCGGGAGCACTGAATAGTAGTAGCGGGGACTGAAATTGACCCCCATTTGGGAAGCCGGCAACCATGATCAGTCACGTGTGCAGCCGTTCTGAACTATCTGGTCCTTAAAGGGAAACCATCCCCAGGACTGCTGGTCCTTAAGAGGTAAAAGTCTTCTTTCTCTGATAACCTCTTTATTAAGCCAGATTGGTCTTAATTTGCTCCTCTTCTATTTATTTCTAAATGGTATATATTGACACATTTATTTATCTGACCATTTTAAACAAAATCCATTTTACTTTTGCATTTTCGTCTCTCTGAAAAATTACATCACATTGAATGTAATTTAATACTGCTTTTAGCATTATAAAATTATCCTTTTTAAAGTTGAATGTCTTGGCTAAACTCTTGTTAATGAGTTTCTAATAACAAATATCAAAGGACACCATACTGTGGTCACTGCTGCCTAAATGTTCCCTCACCTGTGTATTGTTTACCGTTTCAGAACTGTCTGATACCACTACAGCAAGGCATCTTTTCTAGTTGGGATATGAAATGGTCATTGAGCAAAATTATAAAATTATTTCCCTGTGTTGTTCTAGAAGTCCTATTTCTACAGTCCGTGTCAGCGTAGTTGAAATCTCCCATTATGATGCATTTCCTGACTGAAAAGCATTTTGCATTTGCAGCATCAGTTTAGCTTCTTCAAACTTGATCATTCCCTGAGACAAATACCTAAACCATCTTTTACAGTTGAGATGTGTTGGATATTCAACTGAATCAGTAAATTATACTCTCATCTTTATCATGCTATTCCCAAAGGAGGAAAAGAATTGCAGTCTCATAACCTAGACCTGGTAAGGTCTATATACTAAGAGGGCAGAGAACATCTGAAAACCAGATAACCATTTTGTACACTTTCAAGGGAGATTTAAAGGTCTGCCAGCATCAAAGTCTTCTATCTTAAGTGTATGACAGAATATATGTAATATGGCCTATAAAAAAGCAGTGTCAGAAAACCCCTTATGGTGGACTCTACTTCAGGGGAAGGTGGACTCTACTCCAGGGGGAATATGCAAGCTTCCTACTTGGGTTTCCATCCTATTGTCATAAGACATTATTAACTGGACACCCTAAGCTCAGTTGATGCAAGTCCGGCAGGCAAGCACTCCAGGCAGTGGTTCCGGGTTAACTGGTAGTATCTTTCTATGTTATTCCTTCAGTTTGTGATGCTCAAGAATGTATACTAGCTAGTCTGGTGGGGTTCTTTCCTAACTACCTTTTCCTTCTTTCCCACCCATTAATGCTGTGGATGGACACAGAAGAAAGGCGGAAATTTATACAACATACGCCTCTATTACAGCTATGGCAACTGGAAACAGAGTGCAGTCTTACAGGGTATCCTTTTTAAAGTTTCTCATTGGCTCTGCCCAGCTGGAGGAAGTAGACAATACCCATTCTTAATGCCATGGAGGGACACAGACGAAAAGAAAATCAATGAGTAAATGTCCTCCTTTTTGTTCAGTTCAGTTGAAGATTATGGAGGCTTACGTATGTTTTTCAAATAAGGGTCGTGATTCTCAGTGTTAATCCTCAGGACACACCAACAGATCAGGTTTTCAGTATATTCCTACCTGACTGTATGTTAGTAAGCAGTAGCTACGTCATTATCATTAATTTCCCTATGCTTTTAAGTAAGGATATTCTGAAAATCTGACCTCTTGATGTGTCTCGGAAACCAGTGTTAAAGGAGATTATTTATTTTTTAACAGTGAAGATGTATTTGCCCAATGACCAATTTGCTCCAATGGGAAAGGTAATGGCTCCTTCCAACTCCCCTACCATGTCTTGAATAGTAAATACCCAAATATTGCATCTGGAGACATCCAACAAATGGTAGCATGAAAGGTATACTTGTTTAAAGTTAACAAGAAGGGAGTGCAATGCATTACTTGATTGTTAAAATCTTCATTTATTTTTTTTTTGTTTAACCCCTTAAGGACCAGCGGTCCCGGGGTGTGTGGTCCTTTAAGGACCAGATAGGGAAGTTTCAACGTGCCACCCCACGTGACTGATCACGTGTGCCGGCACGTCGAACAAGGGACCGAAAGAGACTGCTTCGGTCTTGGAGCAATCAACTTCAGTCCCCGGTATTACTCACCGCGCTCCTGCAGGAGTGTTGTGAGTAAAAGTACATGATGTGCCAGGACCGTCACTGGTCCTTAAGTGCCGGACCAGCGTGACGCTCCGGGTACTTCACTGGACGCGAAGGGGTTAAACAAATCATGGCTATTAAATGGACAGTAATGTCCCATAAAAAATCCTTATAGTTTTGTATAAGTTCAAAAAATAAACTATATGCCACAAATCCTCTCTCTCAAACCGCTATGGTTTGAGAGATATTCACATTCAAAGTTTCCCCTCCCCCCTTCTCCTGATGTCAGCTGTAAAGCTGAAAGGAGGAGATTCAAGTCGGCCAACTGGAGGAGGCTCTTCAGCAGAATCGAAATCGCGTTATTTAAAAATAATTACTTCATTGGAACGGTCTACAAAGTGTGCTTTCAAACCAGGCACACTTTGTAGACCTTTCCAATGAAGTAATTATTTGCCAATAACGCAATTTCAGCTCTGTTGCAGCGTCACCGGCTGATCCCCAGACCAGGATCTCCTGCTGTCAGCACAGCGCTGATGTCAGGAGAAGGGGAGGGAGGGGTGAACTTTGAATGGAAATATCTCTCAAATCATAGTTGTTTGAGAGATAGGATTTGTGGCATATAGTTTATTTTGTAAACCTCTACAAAACTATAAGCATTTTTTATGGGACATTACTGACCCTTTAACATGTAGTCATATGATATCAATCCAAATCAATAAAAAACAAGCTTATGTAACCTGCAGTCATACATGTAATTCATGCTAATATACATAACCAGGCACACATGTACTATTATGATCCCACAGATTAGGGTTACCAGAGTTCTCATCCACAAACACCATTAATAATCAAGAATGTAACCCCATGGATTCAAGGAATGTCCTCAATGCATAGCAAAACCTTGCTTTGGAGAAGTCTCTAACAGCCAAGAATGAACAAGCATGTTAATTAGTAGCTGGTCATTCTGACTGATACAACTGTACTGACTCAGATACATTCCTGAAGCCTGGCTGTACTTAACATAAAAACAATACAAATTACATCTGAAAATACAACGGCCATACACTCAATGAAACAGTGAAGCAATTCTGGTGCAAACCAACTGCACCATAAAGAATAAACTATTCCATACCAAAAATGTCATGTGCCTGTAAAACAGTGTTTAAAATGATAAGTGTGCTTGACCATGGAGTACATGGAGAAGACGTACTCTGACCTCCTTTCTCACATTCAGACAAATTACAATAAAGGAATACAAACAGTTCAGCCCACTTGACACAATAACCATCAGACATTTCCAAAAATAACCAAAGGCTTAGTTTGTCTTTGTCTGTTTCATATAAATTTACACAAGAGTTATGTAATTACAGTAGTTATCATCTTGTGAGCCAAAATGAGCCAGAGGTATATTTACCTTGCGTGGTTTCTCTACAGTTGGAGCATCCTCCACTGAAGCTTCAACCTCACTGGCGGGAATCCATGTGTCATAGCTATAAGAGGGAATGCAATCAACATGGTCACTTTTCATGGGATCAGTGTCAAGTAAATCCCATTACTTCATAGTGCTAAGCATTATATAACAAACTACCAATATATTATGCTTTCTAACATATCCCAAAAGACAAAACCACTCCTAAGGCTTATAGGAGTATCAGTTAGTGACTTTGTGACGTGGATTAGATTTCCAGGGAATATGTCAATGCACCAGTTTAGCAAATCTGGTGAAAAACAATTGCACCATATCTATAAAGGACAAATTCAAATTAGATCTCAGAGTGGTCTTCTCTGATACATATTTTGGGGTATATGTATAAAGAAAAGTGTAGCAATGTGGGGTTAAAATGACTGCACAGTATTTAAAAATACTTGTTTTGCACAGTGATGGATAACAATCTAGTGTCCAAGGGTTAAAATGATTTTTTGAACCAAAGGGAATTTTTATTGAACACACTTGATACATAGCCCACCTTGGAACCCTCTTCTTTGGGCCTGGGACATAGCATTTACGTTATTAAGGCTTACCTGTCAGGATAATAACCCCAATGGAGAAGAACTTGTTTGTCTCTTTTCAGTATGGGTCTCACCCACTCCTCTAAATGAAGCAGAAAAATACAAGAGCTTTATGCAGAGAGTATACTATAAAGAGAAAAAGACACACAGTGTAGAAATAAACAAGTCTTTAACCTCTATAGCGCAATACTCATACACAGAGCCCACTGAACATGTGATATTTACCTAATTCCTGAGTGGCACAGTGATGCTGATGTACTGAGTAGTAACATTTCAATTCTTGGGAAAGCTACCTACACCATAAGGGACAAATACAAATTTGCAACCGTTGAACCCTTTAAGTGCCAGAGGGGTATGCAAAGCATTGCTTTGCAATTCGTTACATACCCCTTTGGCACTCAAAGGGTTAAAATTGTAATTTTTAACAACTCAAATACTATAGGAGGTCTCCAACACATTGTTCTGCAATGCACTGGAAATCTCTCTAATATTTAAGTGGTTAAAAGCCTAATTTATTTACACGAATAGGAACTTTAGGGGGCGTGATTTTTATTTGTTCCATGTGGTGCAGTTGTCTTGTCTCGAAATTGCTCCAACTTTTTTTTAGTGCAACATCCTCAATGTGTGACTATCTTCACTAGGCACAAGCAGCTCCTAGCTCCCCAGGATCTTTACTCATTACTCTCTGAGTAGCAGAGCAGTTCCCAACATGCAGTAAAGCAAAGTGTTGGACACCACGCCTGATATTTTTGAAGAAACTGGGAAATTTTTACTTACTGATAAATTGTTTTCCCTTTATCCCCTGGGGGACTTGGGAGTAAATTATCCTCCACCAGGAGGCAGGGCACTTAAAACATTAACTCCTTCTTGTCCCCTGCCCTACTTTACCCCCCACACACCTCCTAGTGGGTAGTTTATACACAGAGACTAAGAGAAAAATAGGATTTTAGTCTTACCTGTTAAATCCTTTTCACTTAGTCCATACAGGTCACTGGTACAATGGGAGGCGATCCGCCCCTTTAAGTAGGCAGGAACATTCATTCAAATGTATGCAGGGGGTGGAGCCTCCCCTCCCTCTTAAGCTGCCTTCAGGCCAGAGCCAAGCCAGATTGATTTGAGACACTAAACTGATCAGAGGTAAGAAAGAAAAGGAAGACTCCTGTGAGCATGCCCCGAAGGTCCCCCACTGAATGCCACAGGAGAGCCAAGCATGGTCCCTTGACAGGGTGGGAGACCAGTGACCTGTATGGACTAAGTGAAAAGGATTTAACAGGTAAGACTAAAATCCTATTTTCACTGTCGTCCAATACAGGTCACTGGTACAATGGGATGTACAAACATTGAGCTTTCCCTGAGGTGGGAAGTAAGGCAAGGACCAAGCGCAAGGCCCAAGTCACTCAGAACTGCTATGAACCAATTAATCATAGAGCCCAACAACAGAAGTGTCAACTGACACCAACCAGGGGTAAAAACAAACCCCCGAACTAACACAACACACTGAACTAGAGCCAACGGGGCTCAACAGCAAAGAAGCACTAAGAACCACAGAGTAGAAGTCCTAAACAGGCAAGACTGCCTCCAGGACCTTCCTCCCAAAACTGGCATCAGCCGAGGCCAGTACATCAACACGATAGTGCTTCGAGAATGTGTGCACAGAGGACCAAGTGGCCGCTCTGCACAGATGATCAGCAGACGCCTGATTCTTGTAGGCCCAAGAGGCCCCAATTGATCTGGTGGAATGAGCAGTAACCCTGAAGGGAACGTGCTTATTCCGCAATTTGTAGGCTTCACGAATGGTAGATTTTATCCAAGATGCAATAGTCACCTTGGATGCCGGTCTCCCTGCCCTAGGCCCCTCAGGAATGACGAACAGGGCGTCAGACTTCCTGATAGAAGTGCGATGAACATAAAATTTAAGACAACGCACAACATCCAACAAATGGAGATCTCTTTCCTTGTCAGAGGAAGGGTTAGGGCAGAAAGAGGGAACCACAATCTCCTGATTGATGTGAAAATCGGAGACAACCTTGGGTAAAAACTCCTTGGAAGTGCGAAGCACTGCCTTATCCTTGTGAAACACCAAGTAAGGAGGTTTACAAGACAGAGCTTGTAACTCTGCTACCCGGCGAACTGAGACAATAGCCAAAAGAAAGGCCATTTTCCAGGTCAAGAGACGCAAAGGAATAGAAGCCAAGGATTCAAACGGGGGTCTCTGGAGAACCCCCAGTACCAAATTGAGGTCCCACTGGGGAGTAGGACTCTTGAAGGCAGGCCGAACATGAGCCACACCTTGGAAGAAAACCTTAACATCAGGAAGAATAGCAATCCTTTCCTGGAAAAACACAGACAGAGCTGAAGTCTGAACCTTGAGAGAACTCAGGCTGAGTCCCTTCTCAACCCCATCCTGCAAAAAAGCCAGGACCGTGGAAAGATGGAAATCAAGAGATAGATCCTTATCAGTACACCACGCCACAAAGGTGGACCATATGCGATGATAGATCTTGGAAGACACAGGCTTGCGAGCTCTAAGCATCGTGGACACCACTGAAGAGGAAAACCCTTTCTTCTTTAAAATTGAGGATTCAACCTCCAAGCCATCAAATGGAGATGCTGAACATCCTCCTTCCACAGATATCCCTGAAGAAGTAGATCTGGACGAGCAGGAAGCGGAAAGGGATCCGCCACAGACATGGCTAGCAGTTTCGGATACCAGGACTGACGAGGCCAATTTGGAGTGATTAGGATGACAGGACAACGCTCCATCTTCAGCTTCTGGATTACTCTGATCAACAGAGGGAGAGGAGGGAAGATGTACGCCAGAGGGAACTCCCAAGGGATTGACAAAGCATCCACTGCTAGAGCAAGAGGGTCCCTCCACCGAGAGCAAAACACTGGCACCTTCCTGTTGTGTCTGGTAGCCATCAGATCCACTACAGGTACCCCCCACATCTGGGTTAGAAGGTGAAACACCTCTGGATGAAGAGCCCACTCTCCGCTGTCGACTGTGTGACGACTGAGGAAGTCTGCCATGACGTTATCTACGCCTGGAATGTGTACTGCTGAGATGACGGGCACATGAGCTTCTGCCCAAGATAAGATGGCCTTGACCTCTAACCAAGCAGTGAGACTTTTTGTGCCGCCTTGTCTGTTGATGTAGGCCACTGCGGTGGCGTTGTCGGACTCCACTCTGACTGGACAACCTTCCAGCTGAGATTCCCAGTGCCTCAGGGCAAGAAAGATGGCACGAAGTTCCAGAACATTGATGGAGAGAAGAGATTCCTCCAGACCTCATTTCCCCTGAGCACTGAAACGACCCAACATTGCCCCCCATCCCCGGAGGCTGGCATCCGTCGTGACTGTGGTCCAATAAGGAACCCGAAAGGACCTCCCTTTCAGGAGATGAGACAGGTCCAACCACCATTCCAGGCTCAACTCGACATGAGGGGGCAGATATACTGATTGATGCTGATGATCTGGATGAGTCTTGCACGTCTGGATCACAAACCTCTGAAGTTCCCTGGTGTGTGCCATGGCAAATGGCACTGCCTCCATCGTGGAAATAAACTTCCCCACTAGAGAGGTCAACTTCGGTACTGGAACCTTGTCTAGTTCTAGGATCTTGGACACCAGGATGGCAATCTGATGAGCCACTTCCTCCGGTAAAAACACCATGCACTGCTGAGTGTCGAACAGGAGACCCAAGAAGAGGAGCTGTTGAGATGGAACCAAGTCTGACTTGTCCAGATTCACAATCCAGCCGTGGCAATTGAGTGTCTGTATACACAACTGCAGCTGCTGGTGGAGGATCTCCGCAGATGAGGCTTTCAGGAGCAGATCGTCCATGTAGGGAGTCACCCGGACTCCATCTCGATGAAGCACAGCTATCAAAGCTCCCAGTACCCTCTGAAAGACCTGAGGAGCTGAAGTCAGACCAAAGGGAAGAGGTGAAAACTGAAAGTGGCCTTTGTGACAGGCAAATCTGAGATACCGTCTGCTCTCTGGATGAATAGGGATGTGAAGGTATGCATCCTGAAGGTCCAGGGAAGCAAGGAACTCCCCTGGAGACATTGCTGCTATCACAGAACGCAGAGATTCCTGACGAAAGTGGGAACTCACAACAAAGGAATTGAGATCCTTGAGATCCAAAATAGGATGAGCACCTCCGTCCTTTTTGGCCACAACGAACAGGTTGGAATAGAATCCTGAACCTGTGTCCTCTGGTGGAACCAATTCCAGGACCTCTTTGTCCAAAAGATACTGAATAGCGTCGTCGAACAGAAGTCTTTTTGTAGGCTCCTGAGAAGGACGAGTAAAATGGAACCAAAAAGGAGGAAGGGAAGAGAAAGGGATCCTGTATCCCTCTGATACCACCTGAACAACCCAAGGGTCCGCCACTGACTTCTCCCAAACCCGGCGAAAGATGTGGAGACGTCCACCTACAGCCGGATGCGGACCCGGGTTCGGCGAGTCATGCCAAAGCAGTCTTGGAGGTCTTGGCCTTGGGGGCAACTTTGGGCTTCCAGGACTGTTTGGGCTTGGAGGAGGAGCGCGTGGAGGACGGACCTGCCTGGGACGTGGAGTGTGTCTCAGTTTGGAAGGAACGAAAGGACCGATTGCGTTTGGCTGGAAACTTCTTCTTGAAGACTGATGGTAGAAGAGTACTTTTGCCACCAGTAGCCACACTAATCATCTCCTTAAGTTCAGATCCAAACAGTAAGGTCCCCTGAAAAGGTAAAGAAAGCAAAGCTTTCTTAGAAGCAGTGTCAGCAGACCAAATTTTCAGCCAAAGAGCACGTCTAGCCACCACAGAAGAAGTAGAGGCCCTTGCCATCATGCGCACAGCATCAAAAGCAGCGTCAGAAACATAATTTTGAGCTTCTGATATGTTAGCAAGAAGCTACAACTGCTCAGACACTGGTGCATCCTGGCGAACCGCCTTAGTCAGTTGTTCAGTCCAGGCCGCAATAGCCCTATTAACCCACGCCACTGCAAAGGTTCGACGCATGGCAGTGCCAATAGAGGCAAAAATGGATTTAAGACAAATCTCCAACTTTTTGTCCGTCCAATCCTGCAGGGCAGAGGCATCTGATACAGCTAAGGCAGTAGATTTGGATAACCTAGAAATAGGAGCATCCACTTTAGGAGGATGAACCCATTTTGCCAGTTCAGCCTCAGGAAAGGGATAAAGTTTAGCAAACTTTTTGGACACAGAAGAGGATTTTTCAGGATTCCTCCATGCATCAGAGACTAAACGAGCAAGAGTAGGGTTAGTAGGAAAACAAACCACAGCCTTAGATGGTTTTTGGAAAACGTCAGTTGGATCATGAGTAGATTCCTGAGTCAGAGGAAGGTTGAGCGTAGTTAGCACAGCTCTGATCAAACCCTCAGCAGAAACTTCAGGGTCACATTCATAAGGGTCACCAATGGACCTATTAGATTCTATAACAGTGCCTTCCTCAGCATCAGAATCCTGCAAAAGTTCATCCTCAGAAGAATCAGACATATCAGGAGCCCCCTCTGGCTTAGGCAGGGAGGTCCTGATTGTGGAGGGGGTCTGCCAGACTTGCAGAGCCCCCTGAACCTGAGAGGGAAAGAGTTGGAGAGTGGATCTGAGATCCCTAGTGGCAGCTTTAAACTCTTTTACCCAAGTTGGCTCAATAGCGTGGCTGGAAAGCCCAGGGTTGCTATCATGACTTTCTGCACATTTTGGCCATAAATGACCTGAAAATTCTCTAGGCAGCCCAGAGTGACAAGAGGAGCAAAACGCAATGGGGGAAATTGACACCCCAGCCTCTTTAGTCTTGGGTCTAACCCCTGACTCCAGTGGAGTAGACATGCTCACAGCGTCAGATATACTCCACTAAGAAAAATCACCCAGAAGAAATGTGAAAGATTAACGTTTCACCCCAGAAATGTCTAAAATCGAACTTATCTGGCCAGCGAAGGGTTAATCTGCTGAGAGGAGAGAAGGCTCGGTCCCTGCGTAGTATACTCGCTGAGAATAACACCACAAAATGGCTGCCGCGACGGTAGCCAATCAGAAAACAAGCGAGAAACAGGCGCTTATGGGAAATGTAGTTTTTCTCAGAAGTACCCCAAAACAGTGCCCGAAGCCCCCCCCCCCAGACTCCCAACACACCGAATCAAGCTACCGGATGATAGAGCAGGGGAAGACCAACAAAATGAGCCCTCTCTGAAGTCGCTGTGACAAGCGGTTCCAGAGATACGTCCCACACTGTGTAAACCCATAGAGAGTAAAGGAGCAATGGCGTCTATGCGGGTAAAATCGCGCTTAAAGGCGCGGAACATTAAATATTAATAAATTATTTCTGAGAGAAAAAGTTCACCAAACATACTTCTAACACATGTAAAACATGAGAAAATAACAACCCAAAGCTCCAAAACCCAGGGAATACCACAGACAATTGCATAAATACAAGCAATAGAAATAAAAACACCCTATGAGTGCTGGAGTGCAAAATGAGAACTCCCAAATACAAGCCCAAAGAAGGGACACTGTGGGACAAGTGGACCTTCAGCACTCAAAGGGTGGCTCAACTTTCTGCAGGACTTCTGTCTTCAGGTAACCATGTTAAAAGGGAATTAACCAGAGGAAAATTCCCCAGCAGGGAAGCTACTTGACTCAAGTTGTTCCCTCTTCAGGGCATAAGGTCCACCAGAAAATCCCTGGAAGCTGCACTAGCCACTTTGGAGAGGGCAATTCACAGCCATGGTCACCCGCCTAATGGTGGTATTCCATATTTGAAGAAAAACAATAAAAAAACTAAAGTTGAATGAGAGATGTTCTCCACCTGGTGTGCACAGCACACAGGAACAAATCAATCTGGCTTGGCTCTGGCCTGAAGGCAGCTTAAGAAAGAGGGGAGGCTCCACCCCCTGCATACATTTGAATGAATGTTCCTGCCTACTTAAAGGGGCGGATCGCCTCCTATTGTACCAATGACCTGTATTGGACGACAGTGAAATGGCAATTATAAATATCCTCTTTCTTCTTGCATCCAATGGGGGACACAAGAACCATCCCAAAGCTGTCCCAAAGTTGAGGGAGAAAAAAACTTAAACATCCTAAAAGTAGGTACAGAAAACCAGGTGGCAGCTATGGAAAGCTAATCCATTGATGCTTGAGTACCAACATAAAGTATAACATGACTCGGAAGCTTAAAAGGTATTGGGCTGAAAGTGTGAAGGCTCTGATCATAATCTGAAAAAAGGTATGATATATAGTCCATTTAATTCAAGAGAGTATAGCCCATTTAATTGATGAGACTATAGAAGCCTTTGAAACAGATTGTCTCAATCTAGGGCTTTTCAGGAAGTTGAAAAACACATTTTATTGATCAGCATCTAATGCCCAATGCATCAAACTAGCTGTAATATGTACATAATACCTGGAGTGAAATTCATGGTCCTCAAGACTGCCTTATTGTGATGAAAGATAAGGTGATAGGATCTGCAAGATCAAGGAAAGGAAGCTGAACCTCTTTTAGTGGATATTACTGTAAAGAATTCCTGGAATGGTCCTCAAGACTGCCTTATTTTAATGAAAGATAAGGTGAGGAGATATGCCAGCTCAAGAAAAAAGGGCTCTGGACTTCTTCTAATGGATGATACAGCTGTAAGGAAAAGCACTCTTACACGTAAGATGCTAAAGAACACATGAAGACAAAAGACATATGCAAACAACTAGAGAAAACCCTGAGGAGATGGAAGACCTCTAATAAAGGAGGGCCCCATGTACTACCCTTTTGGAAGATGGTGGGGCTCTGGAACCTTTGTAATCTTGCATTAGGAGAGCATAGATTAAGACCATAAAGGCAACCATTAGAGCAATCTATAGTTTTGCCTGTAGGAAATTGTGAAGCAAAGGTAAGGCATAACAAGGAGTCCAAATCTTGTAGTTCTCTAGATGTAAAGGAAATGTATTCCATGAAAAGAAGATTGGCCAGAGTGGGAAGACATAAGAGACTATAAGAGAGTAGGTTCCTTAAGAGAGTAGGTCCTGTGAAGGCATCACTTTCAGGTGCCAGGAGATCTATTACCGGGAATTTTGCTAGCAGTGCTCCAAAGACGTCTTATTACAGCACCTCTATGACTGGGTAGAGCAGGGTTCTGAGCAATCTGCCTCACAGGTTCACATTCTAGGGAATTAGATGACTGATAATGCTTCAAAACTCCCTAATCCTCCCACACTATTGGGACTGGAAGTTCTTCTAGAGAAATATCCAAGAGGGATTTGCAGACTATCCTCAGATCCATAACATGGATGAGAAAAGTGGTTTCTGTTTTTGACCACAAACCTTGAACTAAATGGTGTGCATACACTGATCCCCTATTTAGGGACAAAACTCCAGAATTAAGAAAATATCTGCCATGTATTAAGCTGTGACTGTGCAGCCACAGTGCCAGTGAAAGTCCAACTGTTAGTGGCTTCTTTCAGAGTTGAAACTCTGGTCCCCACTAACTTCATGCAGCAATTCTGTTATTTGGGCATGCAAGAAGGGATGAATTCTGCTCAGGGCTGCCTAGAATTCCCCACCCACAAGGGTCATCCCCCAGTTTGGAGGCAACTGGATTCTAAGATCAGGGTAGGAAGGTGTAATGGATGTCTTCTGAAGTACTCTATCATTGAGGCAACCAACTTAGGGACCCACCCAGACGCCGTTGTAAGTCCAGTCAGGAGAGCCACTAACTGGTCATAACAAGGATCTTAGACTTAGAACAAGGCAAAAAGCTATAACTGATCCTCAAAACATCATCCTTCTTGGAACCACAAAGTAATTTGAATATAACGCATTGAATCTAGACTTTTGAGAAAATAGTGAGGACTCCTGAGATCAAAAAGAAAAAAAATATGATTTTGGTGGGAATAAATATAAAGGTGCCACCTTTGACAGAACCCCGTATGGAAAACATGCTTTTCAAAGGTGCTGTTTGTAGAAACAGAACACATATATTAGACCTGTATTCTATAATATCTGTGAAACAAAACATATACAGAATAGGCCACAAGCATGGTGTATTACAGATGGAGATGGAAGGAAGCAAACATAAATTGCATAAGAAGCTAACACAGCAGGTCATCCTTGAGTACTGTGCATGAGATGTGAATAAAATCAAATCCCCATCAGAGAGATGATAAAGCTGTGCAGATCCCTAAAAGGAATATGAACATCGATAGAAATTAAGCTATGCATGCAATAATTTTTTATCAGCACTACAGGCATGTGTAGGTGCAATGCCAAAGGGCTTGTCTGCCACATGGAAAGAAAGCCAAGTTACTGCAGACAGGGCATAGATTATCTGATACAGCAGCATAGCCTAGGAACCTAAGTGAGGTCCATCACAAAGCTGATAGTCCTCTCTGTGAGGCCGGCAATAGTAAATAGAGTTTAGCCCACCACAAAGCCCCTAGGCCTCCATGTAAGCCTGACAACACAAGCTAAGCAAACCTTGAGAGCAGCAGGGGAAAACACACCCACTGACAGTCAACATTTCTCAGATTGTAGTTCTATAGCGGATAGCCTAACAATGGTGATGGCTAGACAACCACCAGAGCGAGGCTCAGGCAGTTAGTGAGTTCCAGCTTAGTCTGGCAGGTGGCTAGCCACAGGGCACAAACAAATAAGAGTGTCATAAAAGCCTCCATGATGGCAGGTTGGCCACAAGGCAGTTACAGTGTGCAAAACAGCAGTAGACTAAAAAGTTTCCAGGATTCCAGCTCATAAATGGAGATACTCGAATATGGCTCTATAACAGCCACATTATATAGCGACTAGTAGGGAGCAGAGTAAGCACATAGAGCTAGCACAGAGATTTTAGTCTGGCCAAACTCTCCATGCAGAAGACTCAAATGATCCATCAGTTGGTCAACACACAGTACCTCATTAAGTACTGCAACACATGCTGTTGCATAGTTACGGTATATTATATATATATATATTCTCATCAAGCATCAGTATTAAATTATGTAGAAAAGAATATGTAAGCTAAGATAATATTACCAGTACCACCCCCGACCCCCATAGGCCCACAAGTTACTCACTGCACCATGGCATTGGAGAAAAGACAACCACCCACTATATGGAGTGAGGAAGGTAAGTAGGCCTTGGGAGAGGGTGCAGTTACTACTTTTCTTTTAATTAATGGTTTAAGTGATCCGCCTACTTGTTTAGGATCTTTTACCCCCATGGTCCTTGTGTGCCCCTCTGGACGGAAGACAAAATGTAATCTGTATGTAAGTTAGAGTACAACTGCTTAAACCACTACCAAGAAAAAAAAAAAAAAAAAAATCAGTAGGTTAATATAATAGCCTCAGTTAAATCAATTGGCATTTTTTGCTGATGTTTATTTGTCCCCTATGGTGCAGTTGGTTTACCCCTGAATTGCTCTTCTTTAGCTTCCTGAATATGGCTTCAAAAATACATATGTTTTGTTACAATAATAAAAATAAAGTTGAACTGTCACCTTAAAACAACTTAGGCAATTTTAAATTATCTTGCAAGATTACCTATATGTTGTGTTTTCAAGCCATTGGCATTTTATTGTTTTTTTGCTAGGAATTCTCCCAGTTGCAACAGCCGGCAAAGTGACTTCCTTTTGCTCACCTGGGGCTCGATACTATTACCCGTGCCAAAACCAGCGTTACAGTAAAAACAAGCAACATGTATTTTGCAATCATGTGTTCTAGCGGCTTTCTATTGCAGAACCATGGTAAAGCAAAACGTCGTAGACAACACATTTTGATGTACTAACAAAAAACGGTGCTGTCTGCTTTTATCCAACTATGCCTTAAACTACCGCCTAAAAACGAGCTAAATGTCAAAGTTCAAGGAAATAGGGGTACATTTGACGACAAAGATCAAGTTAAGCATGAGATGTGTTCCCCACATTATAGTAATCCGACAGAGTGCCCCCTTCAACATATTAACCCCCCCTTTGAAATTCGACATATAGCGCTCCAATTCGACCTTCTTTCTCCATTTTACTGTATTCTGCACTGCTTTTGTTCTAACAACGATAGTTTTAAAACTGACTTTGTGGCTTCTACGCCTCAACTCTGAGGTGCAGGATTCCCGACACAGAATGTAACCACAAAACACATGGTAATACTGACCGTAGGCATTAGTATGCCACTTGCACGTTGTTTTTAGTTGTTTCTTATGGGCTTTTTTTTTTTTTTTTTGACTGGAGGTGTGTATAATTATCACTGGTTTTGTTTTAACTCAGGTAATAGGAAAACAAAACCTGACTTAAAAAAACACACCACCTGTTTTTTTTTTTGTTTTTTTGTTTGCTTTTTTTTACCGGTGGTAATAGTATCAAGCCCCTGATCCTCCCCTGTGTGATCCTCTCCCTCCCATCTCCAACCCAAGTGCAACTTTAACCCTTTAGGTTCTATGCCTATGTTCACTGCGTAACAATGCATTTCATATCAGAGAGTTAAAGAGAATCGGAAAATAGAAAATGTTTTTATGCTCATTACTGACTATAACACTTGTTATATTACTAATTTCCCTGGTTTTACACAGACATTGAAGCACATTTCAAACAAAAAAGTGCAACATTGTATTTTGTACAGGGAAAACTGACATGGTTATCAATAGTGTATTATAAACTCCTGTCAGGTAAAGGTGTAATATACCAGAAAGACTAAACCGTTGCTGATTCCTAGGAGAGAGCAGACAATGCAGATTCTGATTTAACCCACTAGCTGCGGAACAGGTTACAGCAGCCATTTGCAGCAAAAGAACACAAATTTTCAGTACGGGATCAGTGTAAAGGTTTTTAAAAGAGAGAGTGGGGAAATAAAATATTTTAATCGGGATCTTGGTGGTACTATAATGTTCACCCTCTTTGTGAATCAGAATTACAAGTCAGATACATCAAGAGTTAAAACCTTTACGCACTAGGAGTGTGCAAACCCCCAACATTCAAAGTACTTGAGTCAAAAGGTTAAATGTATGTTTAACCCTTTATGTTTCAAATAAGTGTGCAAATAAAGTTGCACTTCTTTGGCAAATCAAGGAGTTAACTACCCTAGGGCCTGGATTAAAATGCAGGAGATAAATGTTACCTCCTGTTTTATCAAAAATGTTCCTACTGAAGTCTATGGGGAAACCTGGAGCTAAAACCAGAGATAAAATTAGCACCTGCATTTGAATCCAGCCCTAGGTTGTTTGTAGAGACTGTTTGGAAGGGAGACAGTGTGTTTGTTTAAAGGCGAGTAAACTTTTTTTTTTATGAAAACACATATTTTACAGAGCATTTCCTGCTGAATAAAACAAGGTCACTCCCATCGCTGTCAGATATTTTATTGAAAAATTATAGCAGTTTAAATAATCAGGAAGTGAATTTACTGTGTTTACTTCCTGATAGTTCTAACTGACAGGAAGTGACAGGCAGTTTCTATCACATTCTATGGAGAACTGTATGTCTGACTTTTCTGACTTTCCTCTCCATTACAATCTAACAGGAAATCTAATTAGAATTTGACCACTAGAGGGCACTGCTAATGTATAAAAAACAAGGGTTTAAACTGTAATAACTCTGGAAATATAAATCTCTGGGCAGTGGGAGTACCCTTATTTTACTCAATAGGAAAATCCCTACAATACATATTTTTTTCATAAAAAAAAGTTTACTGCTCCTTTAACAATGAGCGTAGGAATATCCAATGCTAAACAGCACTATGCCAGCTTCCTTGCTCACAAAAGGGTATTTTTTTTTTAACTGCATAAAGTTTTAACCCTTTGAGTGCCAGAGGAGTATGCAACGCATTGCTTTGCAATGTGCTGCGCAACCCTCTGGCACTGAAAGGGTTAATGGTGTACAGGTTGACATGTGGACTTTTATTTATTTTTCTGCAAGATGTTGTAAAACTGTCTGAAGGTGACAATTCAAGCTTGAAGATGAAAATATTTGAATTTGTAGACTATGAACCATCCGACTCTGCTGATGTAAACTGCGCTGACAATCCAAACACTAATTTCTCAGTATTTATAATCCATGTGCATTTAAACCTAAAAGTGCTGCCAGGGCCATATGTAGAAAGTACCAGTGGAGCATTTCTGTAGCAAATCAAAGAGTTTGTTTTAAATGGGGGATGTTAACCACTTGAATGCTAGCAGTCAACGGGGTTAAAGAGTCCTATTTAAACCAAGTGGATATTTATTTGTCTTCTATGATGTAGTTGGTATCCTCCAAAATTGCTCTATTACTTTCTGCACGTGGCCCCTATGATGTTTCAGAATAGAAAGCAAAATGTTATATTTAAGACTTTCTATCATACATATGGATGGACAAATCATTCACAAGATCAGACTGAACTGGTGATGTGTGTTGAGGAAGTAACAAAAAAAATGATAGAAGGACAAACAAAGGTAGTACAACATTGTAACACTGATGGACATCACTGACTACTAACACTGGGCTGCTACTGCTATTAGATGATGTTCTGTATTTATGTATGTGTATGTGCCCCCTTATAACTGTGTTTCTACTAGCTACGGAAAACTCATTACACCATTAACAAATCTTGGTTTGGGAGCAGCTTATGCTATAATGTAGAGAGATTAGTTATATGAAGCAGTACAAGGGTGTTTTTATATATATATATATTATATATACACACACATTTTTTTCTTTTAACATTTTAACCTATCAAATGCACATCACACATACAATCAGCCTCCCCCATCTTCATCAAGCAGGCTTCACACACACACACAATGTTTCTTTATTATTGTTTATTCTTTTGTTCCATTCAGTACCCCCTAAATACTGAAAAAATGTCTATACTGCATGGTTTATTCTGCTGAGTAAAACAGGGGCACTACTACTGCTGAGAGATTTTATTCAAAAGTTATTGCAGATCAAACTTGCATTTCTCTGGTGCAGTACTTACACGGCCTGACATTTTACCGTGGTGCTTTTTGTTATAGCACCTATTTGAGCTTTATGGCCAACTAATCAGAACATCCACAAACTACTATAGCAACAAGATGCCCAAAAAGCTCAGGCAATGAAAGTACTGTACCCAAAAGATGCAAGTTTGAGTGGCAATAGCTTTCAAATAAAACATCTCTCAAAACTGGAGGTATCTAGAATTTACTCAGCAGGATAAATGCTATATTTTTTTTCCATAATAAGGTCTACTTTTCTTTCCAAGAACAAGACCAAACATCTTGTAAATACTTTGTTCCATCAAGCATGATCCTTTTGCACAAGCAACCTTTTTCTGTCAAAATGTTTTTGTTCAACTGAGCAAGTTTACTACACACAATAAACAGTTTCATTTTATTCTTACATTCCTGTAAACTACTTCATTGACTGATCGATCATTCTCCGCATGTGACTGCACAAAAACTACTAGGGCAAGGACTACATTGTTTGTCAGCATCATAATATTTTCCTATAAATCGAATTAGGACAAAGTTTGCAGGATTTGTGAGGACTGGCACTGACTCCATAATTTCCAAATGTCAGCATTAGTTGTCAAACGATACAAAAGTTATGAGTCTGAAAATCAGCACTGAACATAAAAGAGCTGTTAAAATTATAACTACGGTAGAACATTCTCTAATTACCTACTGCTTGTTTAAGTAGTCAGCTGACAAAAAAAGTGCCACCTTACCTTCTTCCAAGCTGCTAGGAACTGGAACGACCACATGGGAGGCGTGGCTCTTGTCCTCTGTTACAGTACCCTGCAGGAATGAGAAAGAGCACGTTTGATGTGAAAAAAAAATTACTAGAGTTCACAGTGGGTATAATGGAACAGAAGAGAAGATGGCGCTATTTTAGGGTATCAGTTTTTTCCCAAATTTTATCTCAATACCAATAATGGACCTTATGTAAAAAGTGCAGAGGTACAATTCTAGAGCAAGCCAACCAAACCACAGGGAACAAATACACATCTTTAAAATTCATTTGATTTCTCTCTGTCATTCAAGTAGTAATATATCCATTTCAATCAATACAGTTTTCTCCATCACCCCCATCAACTCATGGCACAGATGGTTTGCTCTAGAATTGCATAAAACCCTATGTATGCATAAAGTGTCATACTTCCCACGTCTTCTATACATGTGAATCAGAGAAGTACAGTAAAGGGGGATATGAATAGATCATCTGAAGTTGGAAATGAGAATTAAGGAGAAAGAAGTCATTAAAGAACCGGGTACCACACCTGATGCCGCTTCACAATGTCTTTCAGCTTGCTCTGTAGTTTTGATTCAATCTCTGGGTGTAGGTATATGTTGGGGCGGGATAAACAATTATTCTGTAGGATTCAAACAACAAAAACTATGAATCTGCTTGATTTCTTAACACTATGTTAAAAAAATACTATAAACAACGTTACGTCTAAGGCATGGGTCTCAAACAGGGGTGTTGCGTTGATAAGTTCCCAAAAGACAACCCAATGAATTATTACTACACCATGCAGCCTAACAGTGAGATTAGAAAATTACATAACCCAAACTGGCAAAAATGCCAAGGGCTGTACACATAAGACCTGGGGATTTAGGCCTAGATTCAAATGCATGTGCTAATTTTATCTCTGCTTTTTATCTCCAGATATCCCCAGGAGGTAACATTTATCTCCTGCATTTGAATCCAGACCTTAGTCCCCACCGATGGAACCTAGCCAAACCCTAGCCTCAAACTGCTTTCCTAGACAGTAGAAACAGTGAAAATGATCTACACCTGCGCAAAAGTAGGGGCGTCCCCAATATCTGGACTTTCAAAACTCTCTAGGAATATAGTTTGGGATCACTGCTCTAAGACAAGCAACCCAGCAATGAAAGAGTTAAGTGTAATTAAAAAAAACTGCAAGCCTGTATACCATTCTCATTAATATATGCAGTGTTAGGCTATTGGGGGGGTATTCTTATTAAAGGGATAGTAACATTTAATATGTTGAAAAAAAATTAATAAAAAACAAATTGTAGGGCTTACTCTACTGAATAAAACAAGGGAACTCCCACAGCTGAGAGGGTTTTTTTTCAAAAGGAATTGCAGCTCAAACTTTAATTTTTTAGGTGCAGTATTACAATGGACTGAAATGTTACAGTGGCGCTCTTGCTGCACCATCCTATGGAGATTTATGGTCAACTGACTAGTGCTGTCCATAGGATGGTGTAGCAAATAACAACACTGTAGCATTTCAGGCTATTGAGACTGCAACTAAAAATAATTCAAGTTTGACCTGCAATAACATTTGAATAAAACACCTCTCAGCAGTGGGAGCTCCCTTGTTTTACTCAAGAGAATAAACCCTACAATTATATATTATATTCTACATATTAAGTATTATTATCCATTTAAGAGCCACAGAAGTACATCACAGATAACTTGTTTTCATTTCTAAACTATATTTAACCCTTTGAGTACCAGAGGAAGAGGTAGTGCATTACATTTCTCTCTTGAGCTTGATGGTATAACATAATGGGAAAACAAGTGTCAAACTCAATCAACTAATGTGTGTTTGCTCTTCATGGTGAGGCATTTAGCTATATAACATTTATAACTACTATTGTGGTGGGAATAGAAAATGAAAGTAAGTCAGAGACTTATTCAGATTGTTCCAGCAGGGGGAGAAAGGAAAGACTCACTTACCTGTACTAGAGACTTTTCAATATTCATGAACATTTCCACGTTCCGATCCATGCGTGATGGGTTTTGGAAATCAAACCTGCGCCTACGGCGAACAATGAGTGTTAATTAGAAGGGAATCTGAATTTGTGTGACCAGGACAGCGATTCAAAACCTATGGCACGTGTGCCACCACTGGCATGCAGAGGCCTTTATGGTAGTAAAGTAGTAGTGCCCCAGCATATCACAGTACACCCCACCAATAAGAAACAACACAGGGTAGGCTCACTGGGCCAATCCCCCTTGACTCGAATTACATGGTGCTGTCTGGTTGTACTGGCGCAAGATCCTCCAGTGAGGAGATGGATGAAGAGAGATTGTCATATTTCCTGCCCTTCAGTTACACTTTGATTGCTTTATTGCCAGGTACAAGATTGGGACATTTACCCTTAAAGTGCCAGATGGGTGTACAACCCATTACAAAGCAATGTGCTGCATACCTCTCTGGCATTCAAAGGGCTAAGTTATTTACTGTTCGGTAATGAAGAGGACGGCTGAAGGCTGAGATGGTGGTGGGAGTTGGGAGGCATCTAGTGGAGGAGGATGAGGATTGTGGTCATGGGGAGCAAAAGGCTATATGGGGCTAAGGACTGTGGAGATGTGGAACTCTGATGGGGCTGTTGCATGTGTTGATGTTGGGGCCGAGGTCTAGGAACATTGGTTATAGAGGACTGAGGGCTGTGATAAAGAAGGGGCATAAAAGCTGTGAGGGCTAAACGGGATGGGAAACTGGGACTGGGGGGGGGGGGCTGTTAGTGGTATAAACAGTTGGAAGCAGGTTATGTGTTGGTGGCAGCTGAAAGCCGTGATGGAAGGATACAACCCGATAAGGGGAGGAGGGCTGGGGACTGGGTATCTCTAAAAAGCAAGCATAATGTCTTAACACTTTAAGTGCCAAAGGGGTGTGCAAAGCTTTGCACGTGCCTCTGGAATTCAAAGGGTTAATTGGGTTAAAGGACGGGATGGCAGCTTAATTTTATTACTTTATTTAACCTATTGAGTGCCAGGCTGTCAAGCATACTGAACACTCCTCTGGCATCCAAAAGGTTAATATTACATAAGGGTGAAGTCTCCTCACTTCTCCCCTCAAAACCAACTCCCGTGTTTCTCTCCTCGCTTCTCTCATCCTTGCCTCTGTTTCTCCCCATTACAACCTCCCATGTCTCTCTCCATTGTCCCTTTTTCTCCCCGTTACCCCCTCCCACATCTCTCTCCCCATTTTCCCTGTTTCTGCCCATTACCAACTCCCATGTCCATATATCATTAGCGTAGCTATATTTCAACTGTAAGCTGTGTGGTGTCACCAGATTAGCTCAATTTCAATTGTAAGCTTTGGTATCACTAGTGTATCTCCATTTCAGCTGTGAGCTATGTGGTACCACTAATGTCAGTCAGTTGTAAGCTCTGTTATCATTAATGTAGCTCAATTTCAATTGTAAGCACTGTAGTATCACTATTGTGGCTACATTTCAGTTTTAAGGTCTGTGGTATAACTGGTATAGCTCCATTTGAATTGTATGCTTGGTGGTATCTCAAAAATAATTAGGTTGAATATCAAAAATAATTAAAAGTTAATAACTGTATTGCCAGGCATATCACATTGAATATAGCCATATTTTCAAATATGTATTTGCCAAAGAAACATTCTCTCCATGGAACATTTTTACTACTGGCACTTTGGTATCCCCAAATTAATCTCCCTGTGGAACATTTGGCACTCAGGACCAAAAACAAACGTTTGTCATCACTGTACTAGGATCTCCCCAACCTTTTTGCCTGTTTAGGACAATGTACTTACTTTATTTCATTTTTTTTCCTCAGCTTCCCAAACCTGGTTAATTTAACACCTTGAATGCTACAGAGTCTTTGGAGTAGTTAACAAGCAGCCAGCTTCCACCTAAGGACCACTTAAGTGCGCTCTTCTATCTAAGAGATGCACATTATAGTTAAAAAAAAATAGATTAGAGGTTGAAAAAGAAGATTAGCCTCTTTGTTGTTAGAAAGGTCTTCAATGCATTGTTTCTCAGTGTGATGGAAACACCTCTAGCACCTGTCTTAAGGTGGAACACTAAGGGTAAAGAGTGGTATACTCTGAAGCAATATGCTTAAAAATGAGATGTGGCAGAGGGAAATTATCTGCTTTTCCAATTGGAAAATAGAACAGACTGGGGTTGCAGGAGAAGCCTTTGGGATACACATAAGGTCACAGGGCTACCAATGCCAACAATGTGCCACTTGATGTAATCAGCAAACAAGAAAGAACATCTCTCACCATCCCTGGTCGCTCTTGAATTTATAAGCAGCAGCGAGGATATGGCACAGAGCTCCCCCCACCTTGAAGTCCAGGAAGCATTTCATCTGCAAACAAAGGAAGAGAAACAACTCTGAAAAACTAGCCTGCTTAAAAAATCTATAAAGTTTTATTATAGGAGAGAAGAGAAAATAAAAATGAAAAAACATATTGTAGGGCTTTTCCTCCAGAGTAAATCAAGGATAACTGCTTTATTCAAAAGTTAGATCTGTTCAAACTGTTAGTAAATGATAAGTTCTGCTCAGCAAAAAAAAAAATGGTATTTCTTTTCCTTTTTTTTTATTAATAAAAGTTTACTACTTCTTTAAACTGGGCCTGTTTGACTCAAGTTTGCATATTTGCAAATGTCATTCAAAACTGCCTATGTGTCATGTTAGCCAAAAGACCAGCAAACATACAGTTAAAGGGATCCTCTAGACTGTAAGCTCTCACGAGCAGGGCCCTCTGATCCTCCTGTTCTACACATCTGATTGTACTATTTAATACCTCTGTATGTCTATTCCCCAATTGTACAGCGCTGCGGAATTAGTTGGCGCTATATAAATAAAGAATAATAATAATAATAATAATAATAATAGTAGTAATGTTTCACAAAAACAGCAGCTCCAATTAATCTTCATTGTATTTGGGCCATGGAGAGTGTTATTTCAATACTATCAGAGTTGTAGTTCAAGAGTAATTGAATGATAAAGTATCCCCCTCCCGCCCCTTTTACCTGGTGTAAGACACCTCCCCTCAGATGTCCCTCAAATGTCCTGTCCAGGGACAGGACAGCACAGCAAGGGACAATCTTCTTCAGATGTCCCTCAGATGTCCTGTCCAGGGACAGGACAGCACAGCAAGGGACAATCTTCTTCAGATGTCCCTCAGATGTCCTGTCCAGGGACAGGACAGCACAGCAAGGGACAATCTTCTTCAGATGTCCCTCAGATGTCCTGTCCAGGGACAGGACAGCACAGTAAGGGACAATCTTCTTACTGTGAGCATAACGAAAACACTGCCCCCCCTCGACAGGTTTTTTCCTTATGCTCACTGAAGATTGTCCCTCTCTGTGATATATCCAGCTTGTCTTGCTGCTCTGAGGTGAGCAGTGTTACATCAGTAAAAGGGGAAGGAGGGGGATATTTTATCATTCAATTACTCTTGAACCACAACTCTGACAGTATTGAAATAACACTCTCCATGACCCAAATACTATGAAGATTAATTGGAGCTGTTTTATTGTGAAACATTACTATCCCTTTAAGGAGATATTTACACTTGGTACCATATGCTAATATAAGCTAACTGCAGTAGCCATGTAGTACCAGTGACTTGTCATATGCTAATGACGCTTATCGGTGTCATTTGAAATACTAATGATGCATTTTCAGTGATGTGCTGTATGCTAATGAAGGTTTTCAGGGACATGTCATATGCTAATTACGCACTGTGCTGCAAAAGGAGAACAGAACTTTGACTTTTCTCAGAAATAGAAGTTTGAATATTTCCTAAACTATAAATCTGCCTGACTTTTTGTTAACATACACATAAGCCGTTTTGAATGAGGTTTTCAAATATGTAAAAAAACAAACAAACAAAAAATAAAAACACCTCAAGCTGAGAGGTATACTTTAAATATCTCTACAACTATATAAAATATATATCCTATATAATAATTTGCTAAATCGTGTGTAACGCCGCGACATGCGCAGTAGACACTGCTGCACATGCTGCAGTCATGCGCAGTAAATACTGCCCGCGCCGCGGCTGATACAGAGCTGGGCGCTCTGAAGGAGCGTCCAGCTCTGTGTCAGCTGTGGCACGGGCAGTCTCTACTGTGCGTGACTGCCCCGTGACCGGGTAGTAGTGGCACTGTGGCCCGTGTAACAGGTTGTTCAACTAGTATATATATACGCAATGCTTTGCTGCATACCCCTCTGGCAATCAAAGGGCTAAGAGGCCGCTACCTCACTGCTCCACGTGATGCAGTCCTGCATCGCCTCACTCACGCGATGCACTCATGTGCAGTAGAGACTGCCCAAACGCGGGAAGTCTCTACTGCGTATGACTGCATCGTGACAAACATCCTAGCAAATTATTATATAGGATACTTTTTATAAATTATATAAAGCCCCCTTGGCACTCCTGTCAAAATCACTGCAGGAACCTGTCACAGACTAGTGCTCACACCCTCCCCTTCGATTTCACCAAACTCTTGAGATGCGGCAACGTGAGGGGCCACCTTGTCCCATTCTCAGCATTGCCTCCAGCAATCCCACCCTCCCCTTCCTTCTCCCTCCCGTTTAGCAAACTCTAGCCATGTGGCAAAGTCGAGGGGCTACCCTGTCCCATTACCCGCATTGCCTCCAACATATAGCACCCTGCAGATCTACTGATCCCACATCCCCTCAGAAAACCCTAGTGATGTAGTGAAGGGCCACCCTGTCTACAGACAGTTTCTTAATGCCAGTCAAAAGCTCAAAATAGACTAATAATAGTTCCACTTGGTGATGATTTATGCTAAATACATCTCCAACATACTGCTTCACTGTCCCTTTATTTTCAACAACAGTCATTACATGGCAAACTGAATATTGTGTGTTTTACCAAATGGACATTTATGACACATATGCTCTTTATTTACTAAACCAGTGGTTCCCATATCTATTCCTATGGATCAAAACAGGGTATGCCCTTATGCCTTCCTTGTTTGATGTCAATCAGAGGCTCAGTCATTTATTTAACTTACCTCTGCACAAGAAAATCCTAAATACCTGTTAGGTATCCCTAAATAGAGGATTGGGAACCACTGGACTGGAAGAAGCAGTAAACTTTTTCTAATAAAACCCTATGTTACAGAGCTTTTCCTGCTGAGTAAAACAAGCATATTCCCACTGCTGTCTTATTCAAAAGTTATAACAGTTCAAATAAACAGGAAGTGAATTTACTGTGTGTTTACTTCATGAACGTTCTAATTGACACCATAACTTAGCAGTTTCTATCACAATCCATGGAGAACTGTTTGTCACTGACTTTCCTCTCAAATAGAATGTAACAGAATAACCAATTGGAATCTGACCACTAGAGGGCACTGTTAATTTAATAAAAAAGAACACAGGTTTAAACTGTAATACATCTCTCAGGATGAGTGTACCCTTATTTTACTAAACAGGAAAAGTCACATTAAAAAAAAAAGACTGATGTGCAGCAATACTGGGGCAAAGTAACTGCACCATTGTGGACAAATAAGAACAGCCACTGATGTAACTGGGACTTTGAACCCCTTGAATGCTAGAGAGGTCTCCAATGCATAACAAAATAATGCAATCTAGACCTGCCAATATTTCAATCATCTGAACAATAATCTATACGTTTACTGATGGCAGACACTATGCTAAACATTATCAGACCTAAGTTATCAGTTACCTAATAAATTACTTTACATAATGTTTTTAGTCACATGAACACTATAAGGGCCCTATGTTGAAAAGAAAAGTGGAGAAATAATGGCGCAAACCAAGTGCATCACAGGGGACAAATAAACATTCCTAAACTTCCCAATGATTTAAAATGGGATTTTAATCCCATGGATGTTAGAGAGGTCATCAACACAATTGAAGGGTTTAGCGATTAATTTAACCCTCTTCGTGCCAGGGGGGTACCCTACACATTGCTCTGCAATGTGTTGTGTACTCCACTGAAATTAAAAAGGTTAAATCAGTGCTGTCCAAGTCCAGGCTTCAATGGCCACGAAAAGGCCAGGATGTAAGGATTTCCCTGATTAAGCACAGGTGAGTCAGTCAGAATGAATGAGCCACTGATTTGTTCAATGTATATATGAAGAAATCGCTCATACAGATGATCCGCACATTAAATAAAATCAATATATTCTTTATTATAGAAACACATAAAAATGTATAGATACCTTAACAACATCGCAGAGTAATGGAACAATTAAAGAGAGACTTAGAGAGGTGTTCACAACAAAACCAGCAAGGTGTACTGACTTCGGTACCTCATGGATCAACGCATTTCACGCGACATGCACTTACTCATGACCTACCACTGATTAGCTCACCTGTGCTTAATCAGGGAAATCCTTACATCCTGGCCTGTTGGTGGCCCCTTAGGACTGAAGTTGGACAGCCCTGCTTTAAATCAAGGGGAGTTTTTAGATCTCCCTATGGTGCAAATGTTTTGCTCTTAGAATGTGAAAGACTGGGTTCACACAGTAGAAAAAAAAGGTGCTATGATTCAGCACAGATTAAAGGAACAGTAAACTTTTTTTAATGAAAATGTTACAGGCCTTTTTCCTGCTGAGTGAAACAAGGGAGATCCCACCAGTGTCTGTAGTTCTATTCAAACGTTCTAACTGTGCAAATCATCAGTAACTGAGCAAATGCGTCATTACTTCCCAAAAGTTCAAAATGTCTGATTTGACCTTTTATCAGAGACAATGCATAGGACAATTTTTATCTTAATGCAACCCTGCAATACGCATATTTCCTCTGCCCCTGATTAAAGAAGAGGTCTCAATGATTTAAAATGGAGTGTTTAATCCTTTGGATGCTAGAGAGTTATCTAACCGATTGTTATG
Organism: Rhinophrynus dorsalis; assembly: GCA_037306005.1. Lineage (NCBI taxonomy): Eukaryota > Metazoa > Chordata > Amphibia > Anura > Rhinophrynidae > Rhinophrynus > Rhinophrynus dorsalis. Next base: position 474,621,855 of record CM074719.1, on the reverse strand, counting down.
CAATGTGTTGGAGACCTCTAACATTAAAGCGTAACCTCAAATCCCTTAATCTCATGGCCCTACAGTCCTCCCTGGCTACTGGACTTTCATTTATTTCCATTAATCCTGACACTAACAGCCTTGTCAAAACATACAACTCAGTCCTATCCTCCTCTTTGAACCTGCATGCGCCTCTGTCTCTCAGATCGGCTTGCAGAACTAACCTGCGGCCATGGCTTAATAAAGACACCAGCTTCCTCCGCTCCTGTAGCCGTTCAGCTGAACGACTGTGGAGAAAGTCTGGCTCTCTGGCAGACTTTCTCCACTACAGGTTCCTCCTTTCCTGCTTTAACTCTGCTCTGTCCCTCGCAAAAAAACATTTCTTCTAACAACTAATCAACACTCATAAATCCAACCCCCAACGACTTTTCTCTTCCTTTGACTCCCTCCTTCGCCCTCCATCTGCTTCCCCCGCTAACGCCATACAGCCACAAGACTTTGCTGACTACTTCAAAGCCAAGGTGGACTCCATCCAGGATAATATACCACCTTGTATATCTCCTCCTAGCCTCACTCGTTCCCCTCCTGGCACTCTGGACTCTTTCTCTCTAGTCATGGAGGAGGAACTGACTAACCTACTATCCTCTGCTCCGTCCACTACATGCACACTTGATCCACTCTCCTCTCTCCTCATCCAGTCCCTCTCCTCCACACTAATCCCTATCCTATTACAAATCTTTAACTCCTCCTTTGCCACTGCTACCTTTCCTGATGACTTCAAACATGCCTTAGTAAAACCTATCCTCAAGAACAACTCTTCTGACAGTAACACACCCTCTAGCTATCGACCAGTTTCTCTTCTGCCTTTTGCCTCTAATCTCTTGGAACGCTTAGCCTACTCACGCCTGCTTGACTTCCGCAATGCATACAACCTGCTCGACCCTTTACAATCTGGATTTCGTACTGCTCACTCCACTGAAACTGCTCATACAAGAGTCATTAATGATCTTCACATTGCCAAATCTCAAGGTCACTATTCAATTCTTATCCTGCTTGATCTCTCACCAGCTTTTGACACTGTTGATCATGCACTCCTCCTCCACATTCTTCACTCTTTAGGAATCTGCAACTCAGAAGTGGACTGGCTCTCCTCTTATCTATCTAACAGATCCTTCAGTGTCTCCTCTGTCAATTCTTCATCCTCCCCCGTCCAACTCTCTCTCTTGGGGTTCCTCAAGGTTCTGTTCTAGGACCGCTTCTGTTTTCTTTTTACACAATAACACTTGGTGATCTTATTAACTCATTTGGTCTCAAATATCACCTCTATGCAGATGACACCCAGATTTACTTATCTGTACCTCGACATCGATATCCAGGCTAAAGTCACAGATTGCCTCTCGGCTATCTCAGACTGGATGGCTCATAGGCACCTCAAACTCAATATGTCTAAAACTGAGCTACTCCTCATCCCACCTAGACCTGGCCCTGTAGCGTCCTTCCAGGTGACTGTAAATGGCACTACCATAAATCCAGTATCAGAAGCGTGGTGTCTAGGGGTGATAATTGACAACTCTCTCTCATTTTCCTCTCATATTAATGCCATTACTAAATCCTGTCGCTTTCTTTTGCGTAACACTGCTAAAATCCATCACTTCCTCTGTTCCTCCACAGCTAAAACTCTTATACACGCAATCATCCTCTCCCGCATGGACTATTGCAACATTCTTCTGTCTGGCATTCCTGCTTCCCATCTCCAACCAATTCAATCTATACAGAATGCTACAGCACGAATTACTCTTCTGTCACCTAGGTTTGTCCCTGCCCCACTCCTCCTCAAAACTCTCCAATGGCTGCCTATCAAACTCCAGATATCTTACAAAATCTTACTTCTCTCTTTCAAGACACTTCTCTCCTCTACTCCTTCTTACACTTCCACTCTGATCTCCCGTTATACCCCATCCCGCCACTTACGTTCGGACAATGATTGTCTTCTCTCAGCTCCTTTTGTCTCTACAGCTCTGTCACGTATCAAACCTTTTTCTCTTATCGATCCGTATCTATGAAATGCTCTACCATCCAACCTGCGCCACTGCACCTCTCTGATAGCCTTCCAATCTCACTTGAAAATTAACCTCTTGGATAAAATCTAAACATGCTAGAAGGCACTGATGTTGTACAATGAACGCTCTTATAAACTATTTACATTACTGATGTCCTCTATCATCATCAGAACTAGCACTGTATTCAGCAGTTGACCCTAATGCACTCCGTATGTCTCCCATTACCACTTTAGATTGTAAGCTTTCAGGCAGGGACCTCGCACCCAATGTTTCACTCTACAAAGCACCTGTAACCCTGTATTGTTTAAACCCTGAAATTGTAAAGTGCTGCGTACACTTGTGGCGCTATATAAATAAACATATTCATTCATAGCGAAATTTTCACCTTCATAATATTGCCCCCAATACTTTATTAAAATAGTGATAGGCAAAGGAATACTTGTATTATGGAAAATAAATCCATGTTATTGAAGTAATCCACCTTCTTCTGCAGGCATCCAGGGCGCAGAGTTTACAAGAGAAGCTATGTGCACCTGCACAGGCAGAAACTTCAGTTACCTTAAGGTAACCAGCGCAGACTCGGAGGTACATTTCCTCTAAGATGTCTGCGCTGTTGTCCGCTGGATGCCTGCCGAAGAAGGTGGATTACTTCAATAACGTGGATTTATTCAGCATAATACCACTATTCCTTTGCCTATCGCTGTTAGTAATGTATTGGGGGACCAAATTATGAAGCTGAAAGTTCCGCTTTAAGGGGTTAAAAGCGCAATTTAAATAAATGGTAAATTTCCCCTATGGTGAAGGTGCTTTGCTTCAGAACTGCTCCTCTTTAGCATACTGAATATGGACCTATATTACTAGATTCCAAAAAGAAGCCAATTCAGTGGTTATATTTGTGCTGGGACGTAGAGTTACATTGGCACTGAACATCAGTGTTTACTGTTGTGATTCAACCAGATCCTGATACCACAGCATTGGAACCAACTGTCAGCACATGTGCTGAAAACTGTAAATAGAAAAGGCATTTCTGCTATCTTGTACTCTTGTGTTTTTTGATACATAAACAAACTCTGCTTCACAAGTCTCTCACAAGTTTAGCAATTCTGCTAGAATAAAAGCAGATTTAAATGTATGTGAAAGATCCCCTTGCCATGTCATACACAATGTTCTGGTTCTCAAAAAGTTAAAGTCAAATAGTAATGGAAAAAGGAAGCACTCGAGTAGAAGGCTTAACCATTTGAGTACCCGATGTGAAACTCATTATGTTGCACACCCCTCTAGAAAGCAAAGGGTTAATAATTATTGCACAGTACAGAAAGTTGCTATTTAACTCCTTAACGACCGGCTGTGCAGCACACAGCTGGCAGGACCATGGAGCTTTTTTTTTTTTTTCAGCAAACCGATTCAAGCTTACCCATGACGGTCCTGGCACATCATGGGTCCTTAAGGGGTTGCTTGCAAACCAGGCACACCTTGTAGACCATTCCAATGAAGTAGTTATTTTTATATCTTGCAATCTCGGCTCTGCTGAAGAGCCGCCGGCTGATCCGCGGACCAGATTACAAATCTGTCAGCTAGACCGCTGACGTCAGTCAGGGGAAAACTTTACTTGAGAATATCTCTCAAACCATAAAGGTTTGAGAGATAAGACTTATATCGTTCTTAACGTTTTTAAATGGCTACAATATTAAATAAAGCTAAAATGAAGTATTACTATCACATTAACCCCTTTGAGTGCCAGAGGGGTGGGTATCCAACTCACTGCACAGCAATGCGTTGGACACCCATCTCGAACCCAAAGAGTTTAAACAAAAGATATTATACAAAACAAGCCCACATGGGACTTAATCAAGAAACATAAGAGGAGCAATTTTGGAGCAAACCAACTGCACCATGGAATAAGAAAACACATTTCCATTGATTTATATGGGACATTTAATCCAATGAATGCTAGGAAGGTCTCCAATGCACTGAAAAACAATGTGCTGGAGACTTCTAGGGCATTCATGGGGTTAAAGGCACAATTTAAATCCAGGGGAATTTTTATTTGTCCCACACAGTGCAACTCGTTTGCCCCAGAACCGCTGCACTTGAATATCCTGAATAAGAAACTATCCTATATAATAATTTGCTAGGATGTTTGTCAGAAGCCGTCACGCGCAGTAGAGACTGCTCACGTTTTGAAAGTCTCTACTGTGCGTGATTGCATCATGTGAGAGAGGCGACTCAAGACTGCATCACATGGAGAAGTGAGGTAGCGGCCTCTTAACCTTTTGAGTGCCAGAGGGGTACGCAATGTATTGCAAAGCAATGCATTCCGTACCCCTCTAGCACTCAAAGGGTTACCATTACCCGGACCTTGGCCCGTGTACACAGGCTTTTACACTAGTGTGATATGTTTTGCTTGAATAATGCTGCTTTGCACTAACTTCTGAAACTCCGTACTTTCATAAAATGGGTGTGGGTAAGAGCCACAATGTACACACTTCTAGAGACAGTGCCATCAATAATAATAATAATAGAACCTTATAAAAATATTTGCCTTGGGATGGCATGAAAGAGACACAGTGATTGTTACCGGCAGTTTGGTGAGAGGAGCGTTGCTGACATGTTTTCCAAAGACCTCTTCTTGGAACTGCAGAAGCTGCACTACCAGGCTAGACAGGGATTTGTTCGTTGGAGGTTCTGCCTGAATGTACTGCAAGGGAGGAAGATTTGTCATAGTTATATTTTGCATTGAAGAAGGTGCTCACACAATAGCATTACTATCCCTTTAAAAGAACTTGAGGCTTTATTTGTTCCCTGTGGTACCGCTGGATTGCTCAGAAACTACACAATTTCTTCTTGGTATATCAGTCTTAAACCAGTTAAAACAACACACATAATTAGACAGCTTATAATCCATATGGAAATTGGAACACTGAGTGCTTGCACTCACTTGAACAGACTAACAGAGTGTAAAATAAAGATGCAGAAAGAATCACATCATTTTCACTTTACAGTGGCCCTGGATCCTTTGAACTAAATCTATATAGAACTGACCCACAAATTGCCCCGAAGAACAAGACTGGTGAACCTGTGACTATTGACTGTACAGCTGTTGATAGATTACAATTCATATCATCCTCAAACATCAATTAGCTGGTTGATGATAATGAAAGCTATATTCAATAATAGGTGGGTATCCACAAGTTTACCCTTCATTTTGCCATTTTCACACACCCAGGAGTTTGCTTTGTGTGGCCCTTTAGCAAAGAAGATGTGGAATTTAGATCAGGTGTAAGCAGGCAATACAGAAGACACCCACTGGAGCCTCCACAAGGCAACACACTGCAGTTTGGCGAGAATTTAACTTTACATCAGCACGCCAGCTTTACACACGCTAGGTGACTGACTGCAGTCACTGGGCATGTGTGATCACAGAGCACTGACATAATGCACAATGCATTATGTTTCAGAATTGTGAGTATGCTATAAATGAGGCACGGGTAAGGCCCTGCCACCTCCAAATGATGCTCACCGCGGGCTCTACTGTGGGCGGCTTTTATGTAAAAATTGCAAAATTCTCACAAATATGACACCAATAACAGGCAATGTGTTGGATGTACTTAAAGGGACACTAATGTCCCATAAAAAAATTATTCTCGTTTGCAGTTGAAAAAAAATCCTGTATAATAATTTGCTAAAACGTGTGTAAGGACGCAGTCATGCTCAGTAGAGACTGCCTGCACTACGGGCGTCCAGCTCTGTATCAGCAGCGGTGCGGGCAGTCTCTACTGCACAGGAATACCCCGCGACCGGCTGCCAGTGGCACTGTGGCCCATGTAATGGGCTTTTCAACTAGTATATATATATATTTGAAGCAACTCCCATCTCTCAAACCACTATGGTTTGAGAGATATAGGCATTGAAAGTTCCCCCTCCCTCCCCTTCTCACGAAGTCAGAGCTGTGCTAACAGCAGGAGATCCTGGTCCAGGGACCAGCCAGCGGCTCTGCAGCAGAGCCGAAATTGCGTTATTTAAAAAGAATTACTTCACTGGAAAGGTCTACAAAGCATGCCTGGTTAGCAAACACACTTTGTAGACCGTTCCAATGAAGTACTTCTTTTTAAATAATGCAATTTCGGCTCTGTTGAAGAACCTCCTCAAGTTGGCCAACTAGAACCTCCTGTTGTCAGCTTTACAACTGACATCAGGAGAAGGGGAGAGAGGGGGAACTTTCAGTGCCTATATCTCTCAAAATGGGAGTTGCTTCAAATATTTTTTTTTCCAACTACAAAACGAGAATAATTTTTTTATAGGGCATTACTGCCCCTTTAATTAGAGGCAGTAAGCACAAGTAGTATTCAGTCTTTAGCAAATGAATCATGGCCAAACAATTCTTAATGGTTCCTGAGTATTTCAAGAGACAATGGGCTGTATGCACAGACATGAGGAGCAAGCCAACTGCACCATGGGGGACAAATAAAAATTCCCCAAATTCCCTTTTATTTAAATGGGGTCTTTAACCCGTTGAATGCTACACAGGTTTCCTTTGCAGTGCAATATATTGAAGACCTCTCTAGCATTCAAGGCGTTTAAAGGGATAGTAATACTTCGTTTTAACTTTATTTTATTTTGTAGGCATTAAAAAAACATGAAGAATGATATAAGTCTTATCTCTCAAACCTTTATGGTTTATGAGATATTCACAAGCAAAGTATCCCCCTCCCGCCCCTTTTACTGATGTAACACTTCTTAGCCAGGGCAGAAGGGAGCTGCCCAGGTAGACTGCAGAGAGGGACAATCTTCAATTAAGATAAGGGAAAAACATGAAAAGCTTGTCAAGGGGGGCAGGGATTTAATTGTTTTCATAGGAATAAGAGTGTCCCCTTCTGTTATCTGTCCAGTCTATGGACTGCATTCCACATCTGAGAAGAGATTGTTTACAGTAGGTAAAAGGGGCGGGAAGGGGAAACTTTGCTTGTGAATATCTCATAAACCATAAAGGTTTGAGAGATAAGACTTATATCATTCTTCATGTTTTTTTAATGCCTACAAAATAAAATAAAGTTAAAACGAAGTATTACTATCCCTTTAAAGCTCCATTTACATCAATCTAAATCCTCAAGAACTGGAAATGTCCACTAGTCTGTGTGCAGTAAAAAAATATTACAGCAGACAAGTAAAAAAAATGTACTCTACTCTGTATTTAACATTGGATGGACTAGTAACTTTCCATATCATGACTAAACTTTTTGTTTTGACTAGCGAACATCACTGATATTTTTCGAGCCCTGTCCCCTATTGTGCAGTAGGTTGTGTATAAAAACCAATCTACAATTTATATCAGTGAATGACTAACACAGTTGATGAGGCTGATTTCAGACCTTGCCATGTCACCTTTTTTTTTAATCCCGTGGAAGGCAAAATAACCCAAAACTCTGTTGACGCAAAGTGACCCAAAGTGAGTTAAAAAAAAATATTTTCTGACCCCAAAATGATGCTGGATGTTTCCCTGGATCAACAACCTATATGCTTTGAAACTAGCTGTTGTAATTCTCTATACTGTTCTGACCTAGAAAGGTAACCAATACATCTAGAGTATCTACAAACACAGCTTACGATGCAAAGAATTCCACAGTCTTACTATCCTTGCCGTAAAAAAAAAAAAAAACAAAAAAAAAAAAACCCTACATGTTTTTTTTTTGTTTTTTTTTGTTTTTTTTTTTTACTCAAACTGCCTTTCCCCTAACCTTAATGTATAACCTCTTGTTCGGGTTTTTTTTTTTTTTTTTTTTTTTTTTTGCTCAGCTCAAGTAAGGGTACTCCCAGTGCTGAAATGTGTTTTATTCAAAAGCTAATGCAGCTCAAACTTGATTTTTTTGAGATGCAGTATCTCAATGGCCTGAAATGTTACAGTGGTGCTATTACTACACCATCCTATGCACAGCTCTGGTCAATTGACCATAAATCTCCATTAGATGGTGTAGCAATAGCACCACTGTAAAATTTTCAGGCCATTGATATATTGCACCTTCAAGAGGATAGACCTCACAATATATATTTCGATATTAAGCGTTTCTAACCCTTCAACGCTGAATATACTAGTAAATGGTAATCATATTCTCCCCTTAGACATCTGTCCTAAATTAACCCCTTCAGTGCCAGAGGGGTATGCAACGCATTGCACTGCAATGCGTTGCATACCCCTCTGGCAATGAAGGGGTTAAACAAAGAAATGTCAGGTCAACCAATCCCTTCATTGGTTTTGCTGCATGTTTCTGCCGTTTATCCAGTTCAATAATGTATTTATTTTTTTAGAAGCAGTGCCCAAAACCATACACCATATCCTAGATAACCATTTTCCAAGGATGTATATAGAGGTAGGTAGAATTATATTTCCATCCATGCAGCTATACCCATTTTATACACTACAGACACTACTTTCAATACCCACTTTGAAATCTTTAATAAACACATTAAAAAACACTGGACCAAGAACTGAACCTTATGGAACGCCACCTACGATTTTAGATCAACATGAAAAAAGTTAAATTTATAGCAACTCTCTGCATTTTATCATTTCATCAGTTCAAGTTACATGCACTGATATCACCTCACAAGACAAGGATTATGCAGTAACCACTTGTGACATTAGCCACTTAGGTGCTAGAGACACATCCAGTGCATTGGGAGACATTTCTAGCATCCAAGGGATAATAAAGTGCTGGGTGAATGCATGTGATAGAGAGGACAACAAACTGGTACTATGTTCCAAAATACATTCTATAAAGCAATTTTATTAATAAAAGATTGCTTTTTTTTTTTTTTGGTCAGTGGGGCTTACACCGTAGAGCAATGTAATCCAAGCCACCAAAAAGGAAAAGGGAGTATAGGGTGTGTTGACAACTGGCAAGCACTGCACTGCATGGACAGATTTTTCCCATGTTCCACTAAAGGATTTGTTATTAGAGAAAGTCTACAGTGGTGAAACAAGTTTTAAAAGTATTGCAGAAAAAATGCACTCAAGTGACTCACATATCTACTCTAGGTCAAAGGTAAACCTTAGGACTGTAACCACACAACCACGTGCTGCTAGCATGCACAAGTTACAAGATATTCAACCTGTAAACAATACTATACACATAGTTCCTCCCACTTAATGCTGTCTAGGAAAGAAGATCATAGACACTTTCTGTCACACCCTCCAGCTGCTAAAGCATCTGGCACAAATGTCTATCGTTCTCTTCTCCATTGTGATATTAATCATATGTGTGTGTGTGTGTGTTATACACATATGTAGAGACACAACTATCGTCATCAGGTACGTCACATTCCAAGCAGTTACATTTACTATGTCAGGGGCAGGCAACACTTGGCTCTCCAGCTGTTAAGGACTACAACTCCACCAACTCTCAAATTTGTCTCTGAGATCCCAGACCGCAAACAGTAGGATCAATCAGTGGCTCATTCATTTTGAATGGTATTCCTGGATTAATAACTGTGCTCATTTGGTGAAATTGTGGATTTCTGCAATGTTGGAGATGCTTGTGGACAGGTTTGAGCACCTATTGGTTTTGGAGTGTTCCCCAGTGCATTACCCAGCCTTGTACAATGCCCTCTGACAACATATGAATACTGTACGTTTATGGCACAATATATATATATTGTATGTATAACATCCCACAGTTTCTCCCTTCTCTACTTACTGAGGTAACAAAGACAAACACCAGTTAACCCCATCCACAGACAAGTTTCATCATACCATAATATGCCTTTATAAACAGCAGTAACCTAGTATTAGGTATATAAAAGGGTAATAACCAGATACAATTCGCCATCAGAGAGGCCACCACCACATTGTTTGCAGGCTACTGTCAGTGAAGAAAAAGTCACCGATTGACGAATTCAGGACCACTGACAGGATAACTAAGGACAGCAGTCACATGACAGGTTTGTTGCCTGGGGGATTAACCTGTGTTGGATTTGACAGCTGACTCTAAACTATGAATGAAATAAACTGACGGGGCATGTATTTTATTGGAGTACCTGATGAAAAAAACACGATTTCATTAGATTCACTAGTTTTTAATCATTATAAGACTTCTGCTTACAGTGCAGACGATCCATTGGTATGATAATCTGGGAATTATAAGGACAGTAACTTGGACTGAGTTGTTTTATGTACATGCATTTCTACAGATATCTGTGTTTTGCAATGTGACACTTAGGGTCTGGGCTGTCGTGGGGCAATATGTTTTCAGAAGGGCACGGAGTCCTGTGAGGGTAACATATCATGGCAACCCGACTCCTGGGTGGGTAACATAAGGGGTAGGCCTCGCAGACCAAATAAGACATGCCTGAACAGGCAATCTTTTTTTTCCTCCAAACCACGACAGATAAGCTCTCGGTGACGATGCCAGAATGACAGGAGTAGACGGAGCCTCCAGCTGTCCCCTGGACCCCGGCCCGTTGAACCCCATTCTCGGGCCCGGCTCTTTGTTCTCAATCTGCTGCTCGGGAAAATACATTGTATGGTTTAGTTTGCCCAAGACACGCAGCCCCCTTTTCATGTACCTTCTTGTAGTTCTTGCCTAGCCAGAGCCGCACGTTGTCGAACTGTGAGATGGTATCTGAAGCCTCATAATATTTCACATTCGGGCCGCCGTCCTTCTTCCGTACCGCCATCTTCTGCCAGCCTGCCCGGCACCTTCAGCTAGAGAACAGGGGGACACCTAGTGTCCATATAGGGAACAGCAGGCTAGAGGAAGAGGGGCACCCAGTGTCCAGACTATAGCTACCTGGACAAGAGGTGAAGGTGAGAGGCCAGTGGACTCCCAAGTTCAGTGATGAACAACCTGAGTCCCTCAGCCGTTGTGGACCACATTTTCCATCATACCTATCTGGGGGTCATGGGAGTTGTAGTCAGCAGCTGCAGGTCCTCAGGTTGACTTCCCACACGTGCCCCAGTTTATAGGCAATGAAAGGGGGGATTGTGGGTTGGGCAACCAGCAAATCTCTAGTTTGCCCAGTCTTAGACAATGGACAGCAGCGCTTAGGGCCTTATTCACAAAAGAGGAACGAACCATCTGCACCAAAGGGGAGATAACAATTCGCCCATTTACTTTGCTCTAAGTTGAATTTTTAAGCTGTGAATGCTAGAGAGGTCTACAATGCACTGCGAAATCTCTAGCACTCAAGGGGTTAAATGCACTACTTATATCAATGGGTATTTTTATTTCTTCTCTAAGGTGCTGTTGGTTTTCTCGATAATTGCTCCAATTTGTTGTGAATAAGGCCCTTAATGTGTCAACCTCATCTGCTCCTTAAATGGAGTAAGTACTGCCTTGTTTCATACTATGAGGCACCACAGGGTACAAACCAAGTCAAAGTCATGTCAATACCTCATAGTTTAAAGGAAGACTTGGAAAAGCTTATATTCCACTGTGGTTGATAATTTTATAAAGAGTTATATCTACAAATCTCTCAATAGACTTCAAACATAGTTGATAAAACCATGGATGAAAGGTTCCATACCAGGTCACCAAAGCAAAAAAAGATACAGATTTGTTGATAAAAGATACAGGGAAATTTAGCTGGCATCACCTAGATGAAAAACAGCTCTGGATAAAACCAGCAATAACCATTTATAAAATGCAGCATTATCTAGGCCACAATTGACTACGTAAGTGTCTCTAATCAGTAACACATCTGGCACTAGGTGGCCTTAGTTCATTGTACTTAAATAATGGAAAAACTGCAGTGCAGCCACTTGATAAATGAAGCTTTTATTTCGTATGAAACAATTATGACATAAGGCCAGGGGCATAACTAAAAGAGGAAAATAAGGTGCAGATGTGATTGGGCCTGGCAACCAAGGGTACCTATTTGCTCTGCACTATCCAACAACATTTTAGAATCAAACCAGCCTCCTAACTAAGCTGACAGGCACCAACATAATCACACATGACCACTGCACACCAGTAAGATAAGAATTAGTGTTGGTAAGCCATTCCCATTTCTTCATTGTCGGCATGTGGATCATGAAGCATAATACAGAAGCTCCATGACACTGCAAACAAATTGCTTTTCTTCTCTCTTTCCCAGTCACGAAAGACCTTCTGAGATCCTCTAATGGTGAATGACAACTTGGGACTATATCGACTCATTACTCAAACTTGTTCCAGACTCATGTGTTTGTGGTGGTGGAGACCTCAGATTCCACTACTGTAGGCTCTAGTTAAGCCCCTGCATCAAGTAATCTTGTTTGTACATTGCTAGGCTGAGGGTGCTAAGTCCATAGGTCTCATGCATAATGAGACCTATCTCATTATCTTGATGCCAGATTTTTTATGGAACCTACCAATACCTTAGTATACTGTTATGCTGCATGTGCCAATAGAGGAAGCAGGGAAGTATTTTCTTATTTATTTTTATAATCAAATAATTACTCAACAATTCCTGATGTTACTTCTACAGTATCAGTGCAAATTTATGTAGATGTAAAAGGATCAGAAATTACCCTGGAGACCACCAGCAGCTCATTTATGAATCTATACTCAGTTTTAGTCTCACTGACTAAAGATCTAATGAGGTAGTGTCTGGCTACTAAACATGTCAAGAGGTTCATTCATTCAAGAGGTCTGGTCTGTGAAGTTGTCTTTCTGTGTCTATAAAGACAGTACATTTCCAAACTCGCCTAAGCATTCTATTTCTTTTACGTTTTATAGTTATATGCTTGGGGTCTTGGACCTTGTGCTGGTTAGGGTTGATCAGGCTACGTCATATGCTTTTCCACTTACTAATGACCAGGTTTTGTTAGTGAAGGATTTATCACTGAGGAGCCAATCACAACTCAGTAATCCAGGCATAATTTACAGAGGCAGGTAAATTAAGTAGAACTGGAGAATTTCTGAAGCAAACCAATTGTACCAACTGGGGCAAATAAAATGCCCATTAATTTAAATGGGACCTTTAACCACCTGAATGCTAGAGGTGCCACCAGTGCATTGTGAATGTAAAGTAGACATCCATCAGTCAGTTGATGGAAAACAAACATTTCCCATTATTGGGGCACTAATAAGAGTGAAGATTACATTTAAAAGCAACATTTATTAAATAAAATATATCTTTCTTTGGCATCCAATGAGGGACACAGGGACCAAGGGAGCATCACACAATGATCCCAAAATATAGGAAGGAACAGAAAGCATATAGCTCCTTGTATGATCTTGTGTCCCAAACTGCCATCTGCAGAAGTAAGCAGATATGGACCAAGTGGCTGCTTTACAAATATGTTCTACTGTGGTCTTATGCTCAACCTCCCAGGAAGTGTTTATGGATCTACTGGAATGAGCTGTAATAAGAAGTGGTACAGGTATGGTATTTAGGATATAAGCTTGTTTTATAGTGAATTTGGATTCAGTATGCAAAAGTAGCTTTTGAAGCTGGATAGCCCTTGTTTGGATGTCTGGGATAACAAAGAGAGCATTAGAAAGCCTGAATACTTCTGTAATAGGAGTATAATATTTAAGGCACCTTATATACAGTATGCAAAAGTGCTTCCTCTTTATTGGGTAGGTTAGGGCACAAAGAATATAACATCAATTCTTGGTCAATATAAAAGTCAAATACAACTTGTGCTTAATTCAGATACAGTACATAACATTACTTTACCTTAATAGAGTATATTCAGGACCGAGCACTGTGCCCTAAAATTCTTCTGACTAAAGAAATGGCTTTCAGGAAAGCAGACTTGCAAGTGAGATGTTAGAGGGATGCTAAGGATAAAGGCTCAAATAGTTTCCCTTCAGTACTTAGAGGACCAAACTCAAGTCCCAGTGAGCTATAGGTTCTATTTTAAGAGGAGCCATGTGAGCTACCCCTTTCAAGAAGGTATGTACTTCTGGGGTGGTGATGTACCAAAGTGTGATAAGGACCAGGATGGCGACAGAGTGGCCAATTCGTAACGAGGAAACCCATGAGTAAGCTACAACCTACCGACATCAACATGAATCTGCCAGGCCTTCAACAGGCTTATGATTTTATATTCACTGCATCCACAATGACCCATTTGCATATACAAATTCAGTTTAATGTGCCACTGTTAGATTGATGTGGGTGTGTATATATGTTAACATGCACTAAGCTGCAATAGCTGCCACTGCTGTCAAAGTTCATAGTTCCAACATCGACAACCTAAGGATGGTGATTCTGGGATCTTCTGGTTGCTCCTCTGCAGAGCAAGGACAACAGCTGCCCTCCCTTAACTCTTTTAGTGCCACAGGGATGGTCCACAAGGGGTTAAAACATAACTCTTATACCACAAACTTTTACCACAACCTTTTTACCCCTTTCAGTGCCACAGTGGTATGCGATGCACAGCCCAATGGAACTGAAAGAGTTGGGTGATGCTGTTTGTGGTGCTGAATTTTGTGCACATCTTCTTTTCTCCCTCACTGGCAAGTGGGGGGAGCAGAGAGGATGCACTTAGACTTCAGGGTTGTTGAACTGCTGTCTATGTGTAAGGGAGGGCATCACTTACACATCACCAGCAGTTGGACAACCATGCACGGTAACAAGGAAATTCTTCCACCCTCCACTTGCATCATTAATTTTTATTTTATATAGTGATGTGTGTGTCTACATCGCCAAGGTGATATGCTTGCCACACATCACTATAGCTTCACCTCGTATTGCATTTCCCTCTGGGACTTTCTGCAATTTTGCTTTGAAAAAAGACCAATAAAGCTGATATTTAGACTGTTTTAGTCTTTTCTCTATTACTGCTTGGCGAAAGGCCAGGGTCAGGGGTAATTCAAAATGGCAGGGCTCTAATCCTTGCTGCTCATAAAATTTGCAATATATCTTCTAGATTTGATGATAGATTTTAGGGGAAATTGGTTTGGATCACAAATCATTTCTGTTTAAAGATACAGGTTTCAGGTTCTGATAAGGCCGCACTGGCTGAACTGGGATGGAGAGACAGACCTTGAATGAGAATTTCTGGACTAAAGAGAATGGTCCAAAATCACTTAGTGTATGAAACCATGTTTGTTGAGGCCATGCTGGAGCCACGAGGAAAATGTGAGTTTTGTTCTGTTTGATCTCTGTGAGAACTCTGAGACTCATAGCCACTGGCAGAAATATGTACTCTAGGTTGAAATCCCATAGTATTACCATAGCATCCATTGCTAGTATCTTTTGTCCTGCACAAACCTTTGGACATTTTGTGTTGAATCTGGATACCTTGAAGTTTACCTTAGGGAGAACCCCAATGCATCACTTATGCTTCAAAGATCTTTTGCTTGAGTTTGTCCCATTCCCCGGGGAAATGGTCATCCTTTCGAGATAGTCTGTTTCCCAGTTGTATCCCTCGGATATAGATAGCTGATAGAGATGGAACATTCTTTTATGCAAACTTCACTATTTCCTGTACTTCTAATTTGGCTACTTTGCATCGGTCTCTTTTTGGTGATTTAGGTAAGCCACTGTAGTGGTGTTGTATCACAGTATCACTAGGCAGCCTAGTGCTCCTGTGCTTCCTACCTTTGTATGGCTGCCAGCTGGCATGGTCTCCGGCCACTTCCTCATTCTGACATTAGGTAACAGGCACTAGCACGGACGCCTGTTTATGGGCCTATTCTGGGTGGCCTAATTGGGTCCAGCCTCCTTCTGCTCCTTTATAATCCTCATTGGGGCTAGGAGTCATTGCCCTTACGTGGTGTTCCTGTTAGTTACTCTTGTGCCCCATTGTGACCTGTGTGTCACGGTTTATTATGACTCTCAGACACAAGTTTTAGGTAAAAATCAATTTTATTGAAATAATAAATTGATAACGTAGGATGGCAAACACATACATACAGATACATACAGAATATAACAAGACAGAATACAGACTCTACCGGTCCTGTCAATATACCGGACAGGACAGTCTGGAGAAGCAGAATGTTAGGCTCTACCGGCCTTGCCAATACCGGGTAAGGCAACCTGCAGATGGAATAGCATAACGGTTCTACCGGCCTTACCAAATTACCGGGCAAGGCAGCCTCAAAAGATTCACAATGTAGGCTCTACCGGCCCTGCCAATACCGGGTAAGGCAACCTCAGATGGAATGTGGCAAAAGGTTCTACCGGCCTTACCAATACCGGGCAGGGCAACCCACAGATAGTAGCAGCAGTCAAATGGTAATGGCAAATTGACAGGTTTGTAAGCAACCCAGTGTACACACACTGAGACCAACAGGGAGTAGTAAAGCAGCAAGACTTTGGAGCAAACCAGCGTCCTCACGCTGGGACCAATACTGACTTGTATAGCCGATAGGCTTTGGAGCAAACCAGTGACCGCACACTGGTGTAACAAGCGAGTTTGTATAGCCGCAAGGCTTTGGAGCAAACCAGCGTCCGCACGCTGGGACCAACACAGGATTGTCTAGCCGATAGGCTTTGGAGCAAACCAGTGACCGCACACTGGTGTAACAAGCGAGTTTGTATAGCCGCAAGGCTTAGGAGCAAACCAGCGTCTGCATGCTGGAACCAACACAGGATTGTATAGCCGATAGGCTTTGGAGCAAACCAGTGACCGCACACTGGTGTAACAAACGAGTTTGTATAGCCGCAAGGCTTTGAAGCAAACCAGCGTCCGCACGCTGGGACCAACACAGGATTGTATAGCCGTTAGGCTTTGGAGCAAACCAGTGACCGCACACTGGTGTAACAAGCAAGTTTGTATAGCCGCAAGGCTTAGGAGCAAACCAGCGTCCGCACGCTGGGACCAACACAGGATTGTATAGCCGATAGGCTTTGGAGCAAACCAGTGACCGCACACTGGTGTAACAAGCAAGTTTGTATAGCCGCAAGGCTTAGGAGCAAACCAGCGTCCGCACGCTGGGACCAACACAGGATTGTATAGCCGATAGGCTTTGGAGCAAACCAGTGACCGCACACTGATGTAACAAGCAAGTTTGTATAGCCGCAAGGCTTAGGAGCAAACCAGCGTCCGCACGCTGGTGTGACAAGCAATGTCGCCGACGCGACCAGGCAGGAGGTAGCCAGGATACAGGAGACAGGCGATGAGAACACAGGAACCAGCAACGATCAGTCAGGTCAGGAAACAGCAGAGAAGAAGTTCAGCAGGAACTGCAACACCAGAGACTAGGCCGGAACCAGGACTGGAACAACTCAGCAGGCAGGAAACACTGGAACAGTAAAGATCAGGAACTCAGGAACACATGAGATCAGGAACTCAGGAACACTGGAACAGAGGCCCAGCTACCACTGGCATAGTGATAGCAAGAAGGTCAGAAACAACACGAAAGGGCACTCAAAGGGTGCCCAATCCAGGTTTAAATAGGCAATAAGAGGCGGGCTATCTGCAGACAGCCAATAGAAGCCCCCTACTGGTGACAGACAGGGAACTGCAGCAATCACGGGCACCGTGATACTGTGCTTATCTGAGAATCCGCTCAGTGTATGACCCCGGCTTGTCTGACTACCCACATCGGTTCTGACCTGTGGCTCTGGGCGACTTACTCGCTCCGTGTATAACCCCGGCTTGTCTGACTACCCACATCGGTTCTGACCTGTGGCTCTGGCTCACTAACACACTCCTTGTTAACCCCGGCTTGTCTGAATACCCACATCGGTTCCGACCTGTGGCTCTGGCTGACTAACTCGCTCTGTGTAGTCCCTGGTTTGTCTGTCCTCCGGCTCCTATCTCGCTCCTGTGGCTCTGGCTGACTACATGCTCCGTACTCTCCTAGCCTGCCTGACCGTTTGCCTCTGTGTCCCGTGGCTCTGTCTGACTCTCGCTCCCTGTTGTCTATTTAGTCTCTGGTACCTCGCAGAAGTGCAGTGTGTAGCACAGTGTGCAGCTCCATGTAGGAGCTTGGGCCCTCTCATCTGGTGGTCTGGGGTTGTGTGGGATATTATCATCGCTATATCTCATATATTATTATCACTGTATATTCTAATAAAGGTGGTTGTATTTTATTACTGTGTCTGTCCTTCTGTGCCTGAATACCGTGACATGTTGTTGGATTGAATAGGAATGAGATGTACCTTTGCTAGGGTCATCCAGGTGGAGAGTGCTTTAAAAACTGCTTTCAGTTCTGGTACAGTTTGGATTCTTGTCTTGATGACAGCCCATGGGCAGAGAGGTGGTTGCACACTGTTACCTGTCCTGAAAGACCAGCTTCAGTACTGACTACAGTCCATGTCAGGAGTGAGCAGTTTCCCTTTCTGAAGAGCATCATCACTTAGACACCACTTCAAGGATTTTCATTTTTCTGGTGACAGAGATATGTTTTTTTTTTCAGGGTTTGTATATTTCTGTTCCATATCTGTAAAAGATCTGATTATAAATGTCTCATTTGGTATAGAGAAAATGGGACTACTTGTAAAATGAGTACCATGGTTAATAAAATCTGCATGCAGTTCTGAATTTAATATCTTGGATTTGAAGAAATTATAAAATTCTTGACTGAAGATATCTTGCCTGGTAGCAACAATAACTATTGCTGCTGAACTGTATTTGTTTGTAGCCCTAAAAAGGTCATGCATTGGTTGGGAGTCACGATTGACTTCTTTAAGCTGTGTACCAGTCTGTAACTCTCAAGAGTGTTCATGGTTATTTGTAGTTGCCTTATCAAAACTTCTGTCTTGGTTTTATCATCAGACCATCCGGATAGGCTGTGATGTTGATCCTATTTGTTCTGCTGCTAATGGAGCCATAATTTCTAGGAGCAATAGCCAATTCTGAAGGGAGGGGCCACAAATCAGTAATGGTGGTTTGCATTGCTAAATGAAGGAATTGCTGATGGTTGCTCCATTTTGGTACATGCAAGTATAAGTATGCCTCCTTTATATTCAGTGAAGCTAGGAGTTTTTCTAGTTGCAAGGCAGTTATAACTTACTTGACGGATTTCATTTTTAGCTTGGGAAAGCTCAGAAACTTGTTGAGAGCCTTTAGATCTAGAATTGGTCTGAACCCACAATCTTTCTTGGGAAATATGAAAAGGCTGGAATAGAATCCATTGAGTCTGTGATTTTTGGGAACAGGAATTATGATCTGGGCTGAAATAACTGTTATCACTTGAAAAAGGGACATAGCTTTTATTCCTTCTCTTGACATGTGATACAGGAAAATTATTCTTGGAGGCAACAATTTGGAATGTAGATGGTACCCTTGCGTTCCTTTTGTATAGTAACCAATCATCTGATATGGAGTCCCTCCATTGATGTAGAAACTATTTAGGCAGTTTTTCTAAGGGAGAGTCAAGAAGGATACTATCTGTGCCAGTATCATGCTGTGGTTAACTTGGAGGAGGGGGGTCTTGATAGACTGCCTTACCAGGAGGATTTAGGATTTCTGAATTACCTATTATAGGCTGAGTCATAGACAGTTTAGAAGATGATAATTTGAAATCCCTACTGGTGTGAAAATAAAGATTCTTGCATTGGGGATCAAGTAATGTATATTTAGTTTGAGGAAGTAAAATACTATCTCCTCTAGTAGCCTGACTGATGATTTTGTCAAGTTAAGAACTAAGGAGTAATTTGCCTGAAAATGGAATAATCAATAGAGATTTCTTGGATGATACAACAGCAGACCAATTCTTCAACCATAGGAATCACTGTGCAGGTACAGAAATGGCTGAGCATCTAGCTACCATTTTGACAATTTCTAAAGAACATTTGGTACAGAATAAATTAGCTTTGATTTGGAAGATATCCGGTAAACACTTTGACCCCTTGTCTGTCTTTTATTAAGGATGATCTGGGCCTCCTCCCTGCTGGAAAAGTAGATCATGGGTTCTGTACCTAATCTACATGGCATTCTTCCTTTTTCACCCTCCCTTCTTTCCTTCCCATTATCTTTCTTTTACTCTGGTTCTTTATGGTAGACTGGCTTTCCTCCTTATATGACGGACATGATTTGTCTTAATGTCTGCAATTTATTGACCATCCAGGATCCAGTCGTGTCTTTGTACAATTTCCCATTTCATGCCACATTATTGTTGTATATAATTTACACTGTAAGCTTGGGTGGTTGTAGCCCCATGGCTGCCATTTCTCTGTATCTGCTTTTCTTTAATAAAACCTTTAAAAGTGTAAAAATTAATTATCTTCTTAAATTACTTAGAATTTTTTCTTTGGAAGTATTCTCCTGAATTGCCACGATGAGTCATTCCGCCTGGGATTCCATGGCTTTGCTGGTCCAAACTGAAGCAAATGAGGGAGAGAGTCTTGCACTAATGTTTGAAAAAAATCATCTTTAGGGCATAGTCAATTCTTCTGATCAAATTTTCAAAAGCTCTTGCACTGTGTGTGTAAATCTACAAACTGGTTTGTCCATCACAGGAGATCTTGTCCATTGATCCATATAGTCTTGTGCAAATAGGCTTATGATTTTTTTTTTAGGGATAACTAGTGTATATATTTCAGATATTTCCATTCATCTGTCAAAATGTATTTCAGTTGTTCTACTGTTATATTATAATGGATGTTTCTTGCATTTAAACCATGTTCTTGTTAGGATCTCCTGGTTGTAGCTGATCAGAAACATGAAGAGTCTCTTATTACAAAAAGGTGATTTTTTTTTTTTTTTTTTTTTTTTTTTTACTTACTGATAAATCATTTTCTCTTAGTCCAGTTGATTTATGCAGGGACCAGTGGGTATTGAGACCTCCTCCAGGAGGCAGGGAACTCACTGATGAAACTCCTTCCACATTCTGCCTTATATAGCCCTCCCAATAGACAGACATATAGTGTAGATTTCATATAGTAAAGCTGAGAGAGGTAAAGGCAGAGAGTCTAGAAAAAAAATTACATGGCACCTTCTCATAAGAATATTAGGCAAAGTTATCTCATAGCATGCATCCCCTAAAAAAGATTTATCAATAAGTAAATATAACTCCCTTTTCCCTAGCATCAATTGAGGGTACAGAGATGTCGCAAAGCAGTTCCAAAAACACAGAAAGGGAAATCAAACTAGAGAACTGCAGCTTGCTAAACTTTGTGACCAAAACTGGCATCTAGGGATACAAAAAGGTTTACCTTGTACAATTGTGTTAAGGTATGAACTGATGACCAGATAGCTACCTTGCAGACTTGATCTGCAGAACCTTGACCTTTCAAGGCCCATGCTATACTTTGTGAATGTGTAGAATGGGCTGTAACTTGAAATAGAGTTGGATGAGATTTAAGGAGATAGGCTTGTCTAATAGTCCATTTAAGCCATGTAGCAATTGTGGTTTTTGAGGCAGGTCTGCCTTTCCTACCTCCTTCAGGGATAACATACATGATATCTGCTTGCCTATAAGAATCTGTTGCTTGTAAATAGAAATAAAGACATCTGACTACATCCAAAGTGTGAAGGTGAACCTCCTTATGATTGTGTGGTTTAAGATGTAAGGAGGGATGTACCAATTCTTGATTGATGTGGAGGGAAAAAACTTTTAGTTGAATGTCAGGGACAGTTCATAAAACTACTTTGTCTTGATTGAAGACAGCAAATAGATATTTGAAAGACAGAGCACAAGCTGAGACTCTCCTAGCTGAAGAGATAGCATATGAAAAACAGTTATATGCGAGATGCTTGATCTAGACTAAGATAGGAGTTCGAAGGGTTCTGACTGAAGAACCTCCATACCAGAATCAAATCCCATGGGAGGAGTCTGTGCTCTATGAGATGGGATAACGCAAATGACACCCTGTAGGAACATCGAACGTTAGGAATCACACCAATAGATAGTGAAAATGTAGCAAAAATTTGTACTTTGAGAGACCTTTTCTGAAACTTTTGTCAAAATCAGCTTGCAAAAAGTCCAAAGTATCAGGAAATTTAAACCCATAAGGACCAGTGACATGCCAGGACCGTCACACAATTCATTCCATTAAGTATCAATGATGACCTGGCAAGAAGGCAAGCTTTTGCTAACTGCTCTGGGACCGGTGCCGTTAGTTTTACCCAACTTCAGTTCCTTCTGCATATGTGATCACTAATTCTGCAAAATACAGGTGCCATGGAACCCCATGACAAAAGCAATGTTTGTAAACATTGCCTTTGTCACTCTTCTCAGTCTCCCTCATTCTCGCTCAGGAAAAAGTCATTTTCTGAAATAAAAAATTATATTCTCCCCACTGATCACTGAAAATCACAGTGATCAAGTGTAGCAGATCTCAATTTGCTGATCTGTATTCCTCATTTGTCCCCTTTTTAAATTAAATTAATTGGTGAATACATTAATTAATTATATTGTTTGGGTGGGGAGTTAGTGTTAAATTAGATAGGTTTAGGGTTATTGAGGATAAGTGTAAGGGTTAGGTTAGAGTTAGGTTTAGGCTTTGGGAATAAAAAAAACAGTATTTATATAGGAAGAGTGATCATTTGGAGGTAATTTTCTTTCTGCAATTTAATCTGGTTTTGGTTAGTTATACAGCTTGGGTAGCTATTTATTGGGGAATTAGGCTTTAGGTAGATTGTTAATTAAAGATAAAATAAATGTAAAAAAAATAGTAATTTAAATGGTAGAGTAAGTTAAGTAGGCTAAGTATGGAAGGTAAGTAATTTATTAGAAATTAGGCATTAAGTAATTTAGGGTGGGTAGGTAGCGGCAGGTAATAATGCAGAGAATGTATACTGTCGAAGAGGCATGCGTGTGCCTTTTTGGCATTGGATTCTGAAGCCACTGATTCTGCATTGGATTATAATGCAGGCCAGTTTAGTGATACTTCTAAAGATCACTTTGAGCCTCCCGTTCAATGAAGCCTTATTTATCAGAGTACTACACCAAGTACTACCACTGCTCCTGACCCTATAGAAAGGGTACCACCAATCAGCTTTTTTTCTTGAAATTCCTGCGTTCACAGCCAACCCAGGATTTAAAGTAGGTGTCAATTTTTTCTGTTCATTTTTTTTTTATATATTTTTGGGAGAAGATATTTTAGGGAATATTGTCTTACAAACGAATATGTATGCAGTCCCATATCTTCCTGCCAATTTCTCATCCTACATTGCAAAGTACCAATCCTGGCGACCCACACTTAGAGATGAATTTAACAAATTTTGGTCCCTAACAATGGATATGGGAATAATTAAAAACACTATCATTCGTTCATACTGGACCAAAAATCCCATCTGGGCTACCCCTAGTTTTCCACAAACAATGACCAAGAGAAGATATGAAATGCTCCTGTGCTTCATGCATTTCAATAACATCACCCAGTGCCTGCCTAAAGAAAATCCTCAGTATGACTGGATGTTTGAAATGTGCCCCCTAATAATTTACTTACAGGTCAAGTTTGCAGAGGTATACACCCTTCAAAAACATATCTGCATTGTTGAAGTGCAAGGAAATAGGGCCAGATTTATAAATAGGCATATTAGGCACTTGCCTGGGTTGCCCGATTTCCAGGGGCACCTGTCAATGGCCCTGTCACACCCACCTACCGGCGCATCCACTTTTGGACAGAAAATATAATGTTGCAGTTTGTTTCTGTGCTGCTCACTGTGCCACCTGGGCCGTCCCCCTGTGACTCTCTGCTTACCTCAACCTGACTTCCTCTAACGTGACCGTGGCAATGTCACATGATCAAATGCAGCCTTGCACTAAGCTCTTCATCACGGCATAGCTTGCATGGCTGCATATATATAGCAGACACTGGTGGTGCAGGCGACAGAGTGCACAGCAGCAGAAGTGAGCACAGCACATTTTCTTTGTGGCAGAGGAGGCAGCCCACAGGTAATTTTAGTAGCTCTGTCAAATATACATCCTTCTTAAAGATAGATATGGACAGGTGCTCTATAGTCAAAATAAATAGACAAGTACATACCCCATTTAAAAACGCAAATACAGTGCATATAGTGCAATTAAGGAGAATGTATATTTGATTTTTTTTTTTTACAGCATATTTATATCTTGTTCTATATAAATCCATATCCGGTATTATTACAAAACTTGTTTTGGTGCTTTGAGAAATATTGTAGAATGCAGCTTCCTTATCACCTATGAATTTTAGTCATTTTGATATACAGTTGTGATGTATAGTAATCAGCTGTTAAAAAAAAGAAAAAAAAAAATTTAATTTTTTAAATCCTTTATTGAAACAACTAGTTTTAAAGCCTATGTACACGGGCCATTTGCACAGAGAGGACTACGGTGTGAATTCGGAGCACCCCGCTCCGTATCAGCCTTGGGGCGGGCAGTCTGTACTGCGCATGACTGCAGAAAGCACAGCTGTCTGTACTGAGCATGACGGCTTCTGACAAACATCCTTATCGAATTATAATATAGGATGGTGTATATGCAGTAGCAATTTCAGAGAAATAGTAAAAAATAGGCAATTGCATGTAAATCAGAGATAAAAGTAAACAGGTGGTAAATCTCTTATGAGGCACAGCTAGGGAGCTCTGGACCCTGTGCAAACTCTATAAACTTGGGGTGTCTGCGGAACAGTGTGACTCTCAGTCAATAAGCACCTCCCAGGTCCATCAGTGGAAAAGCAAGAGGGAGGGGAAGGGAAGAAATATAGAAAAAAAAGGGGTGGTAGATAGAGTTCAGGGGAGGTGAGGGACAGGAAGGAGAGATTGAAAGTAAGGGTGACAAGGTGGGGAGGGAGCAAGCAGAGGGGGGAAAGGGAAGCAAAGAGGTATGGGCAGAGGGCCTACCCTCAACCAGGAGGCAAGATTCCAGAGGCATGAAGCAACACATTCTAGCAGGGTTAGCAGTGATGGGACCCGTCATGCCATCCCCTCATCAACTGTGGGGGTGGGGTCACCAATGACCCACTGGTAAAGCACAAGGCTATTTACAGTGATGCACTGGCCAGAGATCAAAGCTGATGGGCCAAGAGCCAAGGACACCAGGTGTTTTGCCTTCAAAACAGCATCAGTTCTTCTAGGTACCCTTGCACAAAGTCAGGGATTTTGTACAGAGCCGGATTAACACTCCACAGGGCCCTAGGCAAGGTACCAATTTTGGGCCCCCCTCCACCAAGATAGTAGCCCCCCCATACCATGAACTCTATTCACCCCTGCCACCATATGTTCTACATAAACTTATGTTAAACTATGTCAAGGTCAGTAGAGCCAAATTAACACTCCATGGGGCTCTAGGCAAGGTACCAGTTTGGGGCCCCCCATAGAGTTGCACCCTCCCCTCCATCCCTCCCTAACCCAGGCTACCTAAACAGTGTAAAACTAAACACTGTGTAGGTAGCCAGGGTTAAGGAAGGAGTCCGGGATATATTAATTTATGTTTGTCCTCTCTCAGCCCCTGGGCTACTGTAAAATAAATAACTGTGCCTACACTGAAAATTAACAGTTTGAATGCAAGGGAGAGCCTCAGAGGTACACACACATCATTGATTTGCAATGCAATGCACTATAAAGCAATTGTGTACCTTGTTTGTGCAACTTTAGGAGCAAAGGACACCACAAAATAAGAGCATAAGGGAAAACAGACACAGGCCACTAAGGGGCATGGGGAGAAAAAGTAGAGCACAATTTATATCAGCCCTAGATTTACAACTTAAGAGCCACTAGGTACAACAAACCATTGCACTGGGAAAGGGGTGAAGGGATGGGAAATCTGGAAGGAGATGAGGATGGGATGAATGGCAATAAGCAGAGAGGGAAGAAACTAGAAAGCAATGGGATGGCATTAGGCTGGTGAATAAGGAAGAGGGGATATACTCAATGGGTTAAAACAGAAGCAATACAACAGGTAGAAAGATGAGGAAAAAAACACTTCTCACACCCTTACTTCCCAGTTTATTTGTAGTGGCATTGCACAGCCTCCCCAGCTCACATAACTGTATGAATGCACTTCTCTAAGACTTCAGTCCCATTAATAACACATTGAGCAGCAGTGTTTGCAGGCAACAGTGAAGCATGGTAGAGGTTCCTTGCAAGTTTGGGGCTGCATTTCTGCAAATGGAGTTGGAGATTTGATCAGAATTAATGGTCTCCTCAATGCTGAGAGGTACAGGCAGATACTTATCGATCATGCAATACCATTAGGGAGGCATCTGATTGGACCTAAATGTATTCTGCAACATGACAATGACCCCAAAAATACAGCCAAAGTCATTAACCCCTTAAGGACCGGGAAAATCTGAGTTTGATTTGACTTAAGGACCGGAGCAATTTTGACTTTTTTGACTATGTCTTTGTTCAACCATATTTTCTCTTTAATTCCTTTTGTGCACCCACATAAATTATATACTGTTTTTTTAAGCACAAGTATGGCTTTATTTTGATACCACAATTATATGAATACCTCATTGTTTAATTTGATTAAAATAGAAAAAAAGGGGAAAAAAATTGAAAAAAAAACAACATTTTGCTTACATTTTTCTGTCAGGATTTGCATACTATTAGTTAATGAAAAAAAAATACCCCTAAATATATTCATTTGCTTCTCCTGAATATAAGAGTACCCCATATGCCTAGTATTTTAGTCCTTTACTCACATTTACAAGGTAAATATTACAAGATGGCTGCCGTTATTTCCAACTTGTGATTTTTCAACAATTGGCATGTGAGCATCATAGCTTAGCTGATGGTGCCAGAACCAAAAATGTCCCACAAAGGTATATGTTTCTGAAAACTACACAACATAAGGTAAATAATCAGGAGAATTTTGGAGTTTTTCATGCAGCTATTTTTCCAGAAAAAAATTTCAAAATTGTGGTAATATTTTGTTTTTTTGCAGTTTTCACACTTACATTTCAATACTACTGTTGATATCAAGCACATGATAGGTGAAGATTTTTAAAAATGCATTGTTTAGTGTTCAGCTCCTTCTTCTGAGTACGGCAATACCCCATATGCATAGGTTTCTCAAGGTTTGGGAGAGCTACGGGGCCCAAATTGGAACATGCGCGTTTCCAGTTTCACACTTTGAATTTTCACAGCTTGCATCACTGGTGCCATGTCTCATTTGGGGCTGTGTAACAGTGCTCCACTCTAAGATTTCCCCCCAAAAGTATATATTTTTGGAGAGTAGACACCCCAGGCTTTCATTTTATATATGTTTTAATTTTTTTTACGCAGCCATTTTACCACCAATCGCTCGTAAATCTTCACGTAAGTTAAAAAAACAGCGTTTTTCACACTTGCACTTCAATGTTGATGTGAATTTCAAGCACATGATAGGTGAAGATTTTTAAAAATGCATTGTTTAGTGTTCAGCTCCTTCTTCTGAGTACGGCAATACCCCATATGCATAGGTTTCTCAAGGTTTGGGGTAGCTACGGGGCCCAATTTTGAACAAATATTGAATTTTCACATCTTGGTTAACTGATGCCATTACTCATTTTGGGCTATGTTCCAGTGCTGCACTTTAGAATTTCCCCCCAAAAGTGTATATTTTTGGAATGTAGACACCCCCAGCTTTCATTTTAGGTGTGTATTCAAATTTTTTACACAGCCATTTTACCACCACTTTCTCATAAACTTGACGTAAGTAAAAAAACAGCGTTTTTCACACTTTGCCTTCAATGTTGATGTGAATTTCAAGCACAGAATAGGTGAAGATTTTATAAACTGAATTGATTAGTGTTCAGCTCCTTCTTCTTTGTACAGCAATACCCCATATGCATAGCTTTCTCATGGTTTGGGGGAGCTACGGGGGCCAAATTGGAACATGCGCGTTTCCAGGTTCACACTTTGAATCTTCACAGCTTGCGTTACTGGTGCCATGTCTCATTTGGGGCTGTGTAACAGTGCTCTTTTTTTAAGATTTCCCCCCAAAAGTGTATATTTTTGGAAAGTAGACACACCAGGCTCTCGTTTTAGGTGTGTTTTCCAATTTTATACACAGCCATTTTACCACCAATCCCTCGTAAACCATGACGTAAGTAAAAAAAAAAAAAAACAGCGTTTTTCACACTTAGGGTTGGCGGCAGTATACTGGGCTGCATACAAATTGGTTTGGGAAACAATTTCACCTAAAATGTCTTCCCCCAAAAACAAATAAAAAAAATGATCATAGGTAAATCCTTCCACATCAATTTGAATCCCTGGGTTGCCTGTGAATTCTGAGATTTGTGGGCATAAATTGATACCCATTCATTAGGATCCGGAGTGGCAGGTGTTGGGGCATTTCTTTGGGCAGGTCTTTTGGCAGGTCTTTGGGCAGATCTTTTGGCAGGTGCTGGGGCAGTTGCCAGGGCAGCTCTTGGGGCAGCACTTGGGGCAGCACTTGGGGCATTTCTTTGGTAGGTCTTTGGGCAGATCTTTTGGCAGGTGCTGGGGCAGTTGCCAGGGCAGCTCTTGGGGCAGCACTTGGGGCATTTCTTTGGGTAGGTATTTTGGTAGGTCTTTGGGCAGTTCTTTTGGCAGGTGCTGGGGCAGTTGCCAGAGCAGCTCTTGGGGCAGTGCGTCTTTTCTTGACAGAAGGCCCAGCGTCATCACTAGAGCTGCTCTCACTTTCTGAAAACTGCGCTATGTCAAAATCTGACGCAGTGTCTGTTGCCTCAGAGTCAGACGCCAAAAAGGCATATGCCTCTTCAACGCTGTACCTGCGCTGCATTTTGCCCACTAAAAAAACTTTTTTTTTTTTTTTTTTTTTATTTTCTTACGCTATCCCTAAACATAAATCTAACCCTAAAACTCACCCTAGCCTACGTATATATCCTGAACCTACCTAACCCAAGTGAACTACCTATCTAAACTGCACTTATTATATATATATTTTTTTTTTTTTTTTTTTGGGGGGGGGGGGGGGTTTGGGTTTTTTGTTTTTTTTTTTCTTACGCTATCCCTAAACCTAAATCTAACCCTAAAACTTACCCTAACCTACGTATATCCTGAACCTACCTAACCCAATTGAACTACCTATCTAAACTGCGCTTTTTGGGGGGGGGGGGTTTGGTTTTTGTTTTTTTTTTTTTTTCCCCCTAAACCTAAATCTATCCCTAAAACTTTCCCTAACACACGTCTACACTAAACCTACCCAACTACCTACCAAAATACCTAAACTATATTTACTAATTAAAAAAAAAAAAAAAAAAAATTTTAAAAAAATCTAAAAAAATTCAAGGGGGATGGGGGGGTGTCCCACAGATCAGAAAACACTGATCTGCAGCAAATTGATCACTCCAAGAGTGATCAGATGGGGGGGCACTTATTGATCACTGCAGAACAGTGATCAAAGGGTTAAATTTCTTTATTTAAACTTTTTTTTTTACTTTTTTTTTTTACAGTAAGGCTGGAACACCATGTCTCTCTGTCTCTCTCCATCTCAGCAGTATGCAAGGTGGAGTGAGGCAGAGAGATCTGACAGGGACAGTATTTACAAATACTGTCCCTGTCATTCAGGTTTTGCAACATGTGATTTGCTTTTGAAGCGAATCGCATGTTGCAACAATGTTTCTGCCGCTTGTTACTAAGTGTCCCGATACCGGGACACTTAGTAACAAGCGGTTTGAACTCTTCCATCACTCCGTGCGGCCGCGATGGAAGAGTTTAACCCTTGACGTACCAGGACCGTCAAGGGTCATTGGATCACATTTACCCTTGACGGTCCTGGTACGTCAAGGGTCACTAAGGGGTTAAGAACTATCTTCAGCATAAAGTAAACAAGGAGTCCTGGAAGTGATGGCATGGCCCCCACAGAACCCTGATCTCAACATTATTGAGTCTGCCTGGGATTACATGAAAGTCACTGAGGCTGCCTAAATCCACAGAAGAACTGTGGTTAGTTCACCAAGATGTTTGGAACAACCACTTGCAGAATTCCTTAATAATTCTTCTAGGTACACTTGCACGTAGTTTAAGGCTGTTTTGAAGGGTGGCCACAACAAATATTGATTTGATTTAGATTTTTCTTCTGTTCACTCACTATCATTTTGTTAATTGATAAAAAGAAACTATTAACATATTAATATTAACAATATTTTTGAAAGCATTCTTACTTTACAGCATTTTTTCACACCTTCCTTAAGAAACATAACAAAACATAAAACAGTCCCCTCCCTTATATATATAGGGAGGCATTTAGACACCTCAAGGTCCCACTCGTGTGAGGTGATTTAAGCATGAGTGGTGCTATATATAGTCCCTCTTCCCGCCCTGAAGCAAACCTGGCGCAAGGCACTTTATCTGGCCAATGCTGCTGCTGGGCGAGAAGACCCTAACTTCAGAGGCTTCGGGCTAAAATACTTAAAGGGGCAGCCCCCTTTGAAACATCACATATTAAAAAAACAATGAAGGGGGGACCCCAACCCCATGAGGTCCCTCCCTTATTCAGTCCCTTTCATGGAATATGGATGTCCACCCCTCCCACAAACATACCCCATAAATAAAACACACAGACACGATTGGATAAATGGTGGCAAGGCCGCAGTTCTTTATTGAAATAAATTTAACTTGTTGAATCAAACCACTCTAACTATTATAATAATCATAAACCAATCTTACCAGCCCTATAAGCCTGATAAGAGTAATTTAACATATACCATAACCGACTTCGCTCTATCAGCCAGGAGTCACAATTAAATAATTAAAGATCATCTTACTTACAAACCTCCACAGCCAGGCCTTGTGGCAAGCACCCACCACCACTGTGCTGAGCACCAATCCAATTAATGACTGAATACCTAAATTAAAAATGTCCAAACCAGAGTCAGAGAGGTAAATCCCATCCCCTCTGTAAAGGCCACTACCACCATTTTCCAAGTCAACATGCCTGTAAGAAAACCCATTCAACTGCTGAAACATTTTAGATAAAAATCTGTTGACCTTCTTTCTTGCTCGTTCTAAGGGCCTCAATTCTCTTTCTTGAACCCACCATAACCTTGGAACAATCTCTGAAAAGGCAAGTATAGCTTTTGGAAAATTTATAGTCACTCTGCTTAAGGTATCCAAAACTTGAGAGAACAGCTCAGCAGACTTTATGGATCCTAAGTCATTTCCTCCTGCATGAAATATAATTAAATCAAGCAAAGGGAAATTCCTAAAACAATAAATTAACTCACTTTCAGCTTCTTGCAATCTAAGACCTCTCTTGCCATGCCACCATAACCTGAACACTTCTGGGTCAAATCATAAATTCTCTTTGTATGCTCGGATAAGTGCTCTTTTCTGTGACCAGTACACAAAGGAATGACCTATAATCCAAACATCCAGAGGCTTGGAACCTAAAAGAAAAGAAAAAACTTATTTATGGCATATATTTAACGGATATATAAATGAGGGCGAATGTAAATTTTGTATCTGTTGGATTTCCTTCTGCCCATCTGTCTAATAGCCTAAACACCCATACCTGCAGTAAATGTCTCAGTTGCCACACGTATGCGAAAAGAATGCAAAATAAAATTCTGCCCTGTCAAACCCAGCTTAGACAAACATAACGAAAATACCTTATTAAATTTAGATTTAGAAACAGGTGAACCATTTTCATGAACAAAGAAACTACCTTGTACTTTAGGTCTAATCCGAAGATACGTTTTTATGCTTGAAAACTGGACATAACTCTGAATCTTCCAATTATTTTAATGGAATCCATTCACCTCTTCCTTCCTGATCAGTCTTTGACCTTTGAATAAAAACCAATAACAGTCCATCTTCCAGAGCAATGTGCTGATATAATAATAAACTATGCGCTTGTTTGTTCTTTGACACCACTTCACTCACCCTGAATGCTCCAAAAAAAAAAGGTTAACAAAAACAATGACTGAAATAATATCACCTCAAAATTGTTCTTTCCTACTAACTGTAACACTTCCAACAAATTGCTTAACAAACCCAGAGATACTGGCTTTCTATTGTCCCTGGTAACCTTACCCTTACTATAACCCTTCAAAACCCTTTTAAGAACAAAACTATTAGAGCCGATATGAATATTCAACAACTTAGAGAAAAAAATGTAAGCCTGTCAGTCGCCTCTCAATAGCTAGACATGACAGCTCCCTTGACTTCAAAGTTTGTACATAGCTCAACAAAGATTCCTCGTCAAATATCAGTGGATCCGCTGCTCTCTTGCCTTATCCTGAAACATTCGTTCCATGCCGCTATGCAGCCTGCCCAGGTTGCTGGTGCCAGTGAATTAATAATATAACCGCTTATGTTCCCTAGATTAATCCCCACAGGTGTTGCGGGCATGGGTGACCTTGAGGATTTGCCAGAGGTGCCAGCTCTCGAAACCTGCGCATCTGGAGGCAAGACAATGAGTCAGCTATATCATTATCATAACCAGCTATGCGCTTCATTTGTAACCATATATTCCAAGTTAAACACCTTAGCACTAAATGCCTCAATAAAGAAATGACTGGTTGTGATTTACCTGATAATCTATTCATTGCATACAATACACTAAGATTATCGCAAAACATTGGTATTTTATTCATAAAACGCTGACCCCACAATTCTATAGTCACCAAAATCTATAAAAGTTCCGGTTATGTTAACCCCTTAAGGACCCAGCCGTGCACGCACGCGGCGGTCACTTAAGGACCATGGAACATTTTTTTTTTGTGATCTGATTCCAGACTCCCCGAATGGGGTGCAGCCGCGCTGGGAGCCCGGAATTCCATGACGGACCAGGACAGTCATGAGGCCTTAAGGGGTTAAATTTCTTTTATAACCTAATGACTCCCAACTCTCAGGCCATGTTTGTGCACTCCATTGTCCGTCCCAAAAAACACCATATCCTACTGAGCCCACTGCATCAGTAAATAAGTTAATCTGTGTGTTATTGATACCTCTCTCTTGGAGCGTCGTTCTTCCATTATATTGCTGTAGAAATGAATCCCATACTGAGAGATCTGCCTTCATTTCTGTCGGAAGCCTGACATGCCAATTGGGTGACTTGAGCCCCGATGTAGAAGCTGCCAGCCTACGAGAGAAAATTCTCCCCATTAGCATAACTCTCTTCGCAAAAGCTAATAGGCCCAAAATTGAAGTACCTTTACCATTATCTTTTTACTAACCAGTATAGTATGGATTTGGTAGAGTAACTTAACTATTTTATTCATAGGCAATCTAAACTCCATCCTACATGTATCAATTGTAATGCCTAAGAATACTAGTTCCGTGACTGGTTGCAAAGTCTTTTCTTGCAGCAATGGAACTCCAAAATCTTCCACAACTTTACAAAAACAGTCTAGCAGTGTCTTACATTCCAGTGTCCCACTTGGACCCACGAAAAGGAAATCATCCAGATAATGTAGAATTGTTCCAAGACCTGACTTGAACTTTACCACCCATTCTAAAAGTTTGGCAAACTCTTCAAAGTTAAATCAAGACAGGAAGCAGCCCATTGGCAAACAGGTATCAAAAAATAACATGCCTTGAAACTGAAATCCAAATGATGCAAAGCTATCTGGATGAATGGATAACAGCCGGAATGCTGATTTTATGTCGGCTTTTACTAAGAGCGCTCCTTGACCACACTTCCTAACCAGCCTTAAAGCCTCCTCAAATGATGCATACGTTACTGAGCTCTCCTCTTCACCAATTTGATCATTCAAGGAGGCTCCAGGCAGATAGATGGTGAATGAGCTGAAATGACATTTTTTTTTCAGGTACTAGACCCAATGGGGACAGTCGAAAATTATAGATGGAAACATAGAATCTGACAGCAGATAAGAACCATTCGGTCCATATAGTCTGCCCCTTTTTCTACTGTAAAAACCTCAAACCTTTTTTGGTCCTTGGTCTTTTCTTATGTTAAGGACAGCCTTATGCCTATCCCATGTATGCTTACATTCTGTCATTGTATTAACTTCTACCACTTCTGCTGGTAGGCTATTACACTTATCTACTACCCTCTCAGAGAAGTAAAAAAAAGAAAAAGAAAAAAAAGGAGGCGACATAAAAGGGCCCCGAACCCTACCCAAGTCTACGTTTTTCTGTATTTTTTTCCCAAGCTACCTCTGGACTATCCTCCACCGATCTCAGTTTGTCAACCCACTGTAGTTTACTAACCGGACAAATTGGTAACCTGAAATAGTCTTGAAAACCATGTTTAATTAAGAAAGCCCTCTCCCTGTTTGGGCAATGCTCTAACCACTGGAGCATGTTTTTCAGTATCACTGGGGTTGTTGCTTTTAAGAAAATTGATTTGGCAACTGCTTCCTAAAGCAACAAAAACTAGGGTGTCCTCAGTTGCATATTAACACCTTAAGGACCCATGACGGTGCAGGACCGTCATGGGTTGCAAACCCGTTAAGGACCCATGACGGTCCTGCACCGTCATGGGTTAAACTCTCCCATCGCGGCCGCACGGAGCGATGGGAGAGCGCGGGCTGCTTGTTACTAAGTGTCCCGGTACCGGGACACTTAGTAACAACCAATAGAAACTTTGTTGCAACATGTGATTCGCTTGATGAGCGAATCCCATGTTGCAAATGCTGAATGACAGGGACAGTATTTGTAAATACTGTCCCTGTCATATATCTCTGCCTCCCTCCATCTTGCACACTGCTGAGGTGGAGAGAGACAGAGAGACTTTGTGTCAGATACTGTTCCAGCATTGCAGAGTGTTCCTGAGAAAAAAAGTGTTAAAAAAAAGATAAAATTAACCATTTGATCACTGGTTTGCAGTGATCAATACGTTCCCCACCATCTGATCACTCTTGCAGTGATCAATTTGCTGCAGATCAGTCTTTGTTGATCTGTGGGACACCCCCCATCCCCCTTGTATTTTTTGTAATTCTTTTGAATTGTTTTTTATTTTTTTTTTAATAAAAATTGATTTAGAGCTATAGTTTAGGTAGATAGGTGGGTAGGTGGGTAGGTTTAGTGTAGGCGTGTGTTAGGGAAAGGTTTAGGGTTAGATTTAGGTTTAGGGAAAAAAAACAAAACAAAAAAAAAAAATATATATATAGTTTAGATAGGCAGTGTACTTGGGTTAGGTAGGTTCAGGTTATACGTGGGTTAGGGTAAGGTTTAGATTTAGATTTAGGGGTAGCGTAGGGAAAAAAATAAAAAAAATTAAAAAAAAAAAGTTTATTTTATTTAAAAAATTGTTCTATATTATAAGTTAGTTTAGATAGGTAGTTGGGTTGGGTAGGTTCAGGGACTACGTGTGTTAGGGTAAGGCTTAGGGATAGATTTAAGTTTAGGAGTAGTGTAGGGAAAAAAGAAAAAAAACCTTTTATTAAAAACTTTATTCTATATTATAAGCTAGTTTAGATAGGTAGTTGGGTTGGGTAGGTTCAGGGACTACGCGTGTTAGGGTAAGGCTTAGGGATAGATTTAAGTTTAGGTATAGTTAGTTATAGAAGTTAGTTTAGAGTAGGTGTATAAGATGCAGAGGAGGTATTCATTAGAAGAGGCGTATTCTTATTTGGCGTCTGACTCTGAAGCCACAGACACAGCATCAGACTTTGACGTCACTCAGTTTTCTGAGAGTGAGAGCTCTAGCAGTGATGACGCAGGGCCTTCTGTGAAAAAAAGACGCACTGCCCCAACAACTGCCCCAAGAGCTGCCCTAAGAAAAGCCCCAAGAGCTGCCCTAAGTAATGCCCCAAGAGCTGCCCTAAGTAATGCCCCAAGAGCTGCCCCAAGACCTGCCACAAGTACTGCCCGAAGACCTGCCACAAGTACTGCCACTCCTGCTGATGAATGGGTATCACCAGCCAATTTATGCCCACAAATTCCTGAATTCACAGGCAACCCAGGAATTCAAGTGGATGTGGCAGGATTTACCCATGTTCAGTTTTTTTATTTATTTTTGGGGGAAGAAATTTTGGGGGAAATTGTGTCGCAAACAAATTTATACGCAGACCAATATATTGCCGCCAACCCATCAGCATTCATTTCCAAGCAAGAAATATGGCATCCCACCGACATTTTAGAATTTAAGAAATTCTGGGCCCTTACAATGACAATGGGAATAGTTAAAAAACCAAGTATTAGATCATACTGGAGTAAAAACCCCATATATGATACCCCTATATTCGCCAAAACAATGACCAGGACTAGATACAAAATGATTTTGCGATTTATGCACTTTAGTGATAATACCCTGTGCCTCCCAAAAGAACACCTCCAGTATGACAGACTGTTCAAAATTCGGCCCCTAATAACCCATTTACAGAAAACATTTGCCCAAGTGTATATTCCCCAAAAAGAAATTAGTGTAGATGAATCCCTAATGAAATACAAAGGCAGGTTAGGGTTCAAACAGTACATCCCCTCAAAGCGTTCCAAATTTGGTGTAAAATTTTATAAATTGTGTGAAAGTGCCACAGGCTACACCCAGGCTTTTAGAATTTATGAGGGCAAGGACAGCCAACTTGATCCTCCTGGGTGCCCCGAATTTCTGGGAATAAATGGGAAGATAGTTTGGGATCTGATTTACCCCTTGTTAAATAAAGGATATCATTTATATGTTGACAATTATTACACCAGCCCC
Source organism: Rhinophrynus dorsalis (assembly GCA_037306005.1). Taxonomy (NCBI): domain Eukaryota; kingdom Metazoa; phylum Chordata; class Amphibia; order Anura; family Rhinophrynidae; genus Rhinophrynus; species Rhinophrynus dorsalis. The sequence continues at coordinate 474,585,467 of CM074719.1, read as the reverse complement.
CTTTTATTTAAGTCACTTTTTTATTTTGACACCGTGGCCTGTGGCACTGTCAGGCGCAATTGCAGGGAGATGCCCAAAGAACTGATAGAAAAAAAACTTAAAACCGGGATGTCCTCAGCTTTATGCCAACAAGAGCTGCTGGCAGTTCAATTCAAGGACAGAAAAGATGTGTACATGCTGTCCACCATGCACGAGGACAAAACTGTGGCAGTGTCTGTTCGTGGCAGGAGGGGGGTACTAAGAAAGCCAGTCTGCATCAAAGACTACAACAAGAACATGGGGGGAGTTGATCTGTGTGATCAACTCATGCAGCCGTACCTCACCATGCGAAAGTGTAGGGCATGGTACAAAAAGGTTCCCATTTACATGATGCAGACTGCAGCTTACAATTCATTTTTGATTTTTAAATTGGCAAACCCCACCCTAAAACTTACTTTTCTGCAGTATCAGCTCCATCTTATCTCCCAATTTTTGCTTCAAGGGGCAACAGAAATAATTCCCCCAAAACCTGGAGTAGTACATTTTATTTATAAAATCCCCCCAACCCCCCAAAAGAAAAATCCACAAAAGCGCTGCAGGGTTTGCTACAGCAAGGGAGTACGGAGAGAAACCTCCACTTACTGTCCTGACTGCCCTTCTAAACCTGGCCTCTGCATGGGCGACTGCTTCAAGCAATACCATGAAGGCACAATGCAGTAGTGCTGTGAAGTTTATTTTATTATTTGGCCACTTTTTCCCCCCTGAAATATCCTGTTTTTTTATTTTTCAAAACACATCCCTCCTTAGATCTAACACTATCAAAATATAATGGGAAGCAAAGCACTTCCATCTCTGATAATGGAAACACACATGTTCCCTACTGGGTCCAGTAGTTCCTCCAAACCCTGACAAACCTATGCATATGGGGCACTGACGTACTTAGACGATGTAACTCACCACTAAAGTAAAGCACTTAAAAAATCTGCAAATATCATCTGATTGAAATCCAGAGCAACATTAAAATAGAAGTGTGAAAAAATGGTGTTTCTCTGCCTTACTGCAGGTCTTGGGAGGGATTGCTGATACAGCGGCAGCGAAAAAATTGAAAGAATGCAAATAGAATGAAAGCCAGGGTTGTCTACTCTTGTACAACATATACTTTTGGGGGTAAAATTCATTGCAATATTGCCAAACAGTCCGAAATGAGACAAGGCACCAGCTGTAAAAATGGCATGTCTGTAAAAGGAAACTCACATGTTCTAACTGGGCCCAGTATCTCCCCCAAACCCTGACAAACCGTTGCATATGGGGCATTGCTGTACTCAGAAGAAGGAGCCGAACACTAATCAATCCAGTTTATAAAATCTTCACCTAATCTGTAATTTAAATTCACATCAACATTGAAGTCTAAGTGTGAAAAACGCTGATTTTTTTTTTTTTACTTCCGTCAAGTTTTCACAGGATTAGTGGCTGTGTACAAAATTTGAAATCACACCTGAAACGAAAGCTTGGGGTATCTACTTTCCAAAAATATACACTTTTGGGGGGAAATCTTAGAGTGGAGCACTGTTACACAGGACAAATGAGACATGCCACCAGTAACACAAGCTGTGAAAATTCAAAGTGTGAACCTGGAAATACACATGTTCCAATTTGGGTCCCGTATCTCCTCCAAACCTTGAGAAACCTATGCATATGGGGTATTGCCGTACTCAGACGAAGAAGCCGAACGCAAAACAATGCAGTTTTAAAAATCTTCACCTATTCTGTAATTGAAATTCACATCAACATTGAAGTCTAAGTGTGAAAAAAGCTGATTTTTTTACTCACGTCACGAGTGGTGGTAAAATGGCCGTGTAAAAAAATTGAAAACACACCTAAAATGAAAGCTGGGGGTGTCTACTTTTCAAAAATATATACTTTTGGGGGGAAATCTTAAAGTGGAGCACTGGAATATAGCCCCAAATGAGAAATGGCACCAGATAAGAAAGATATGAAAATTCAATGTTTTTTCCAATTTGGGTCCCGTATCTCCCCTAAACCTTGAGAAACCTATACATATGGGGTATTGCCGTACTCAGAAGAAGAAGCTGAACACTAAACAATGCAGTTTTAAAAATCTTCACCTATCATGTGCTTGAAATTCACATCAACATCGAAGTCAAAGTGTGAAAAACGCTATTTTTTTAACTTGCGTCAGGATTTACGAGGGATTGGTGGTAAAATGGCTGCGTAAAAAATTTGAAAACATACATACAGTGAAAGCCTGGGGTGTCTACTTTCCAAAAATATACACTTTTGGGGGAAAATCGTAAAGTGGAGCACTGGAACATACCCCCAAATGAGAAATGGCACCAGATAAGAAAGATATGAAAATTCAATGTTTTTTCCAATTTGGGTCCCGTATCTCCCCTAAACCTTGAGAAACCTATACATATGGGGTATTGCCGTACTCAGAAGAAGAAGCTGAACACTACACAATGCATTTTTAAAAATCTTCACCTATCATGTACTTGAAATTCACATCAACATTGAAGTGCAAGTGTGAAAAACGCTGTTTTTTTAACTTACGTCAAGATTTACGAGCGATTGGTGGTAAAATGGCTGCGTAAAAAAATTGAAAACATGCATAAAATGAAAGCCTGGGGTGTCTACTTTCCAAAAATATATACTTTTGGGGGGAAATCTTAGAGTGGAGCACTGTTACACAGCCCCAAATGAGACATGGCACCAGTGATGCAAGCTGTGAAAATTCAAAGTGTGAAACTGGAAACGTGCATGTTCCAATTTGGGCCCCGTAGCTCCCAGAAATCTTGAGCAACCTATGAATATGGGGTATTGCCGTACTCAGAAGAAGGAGATGAACACTAAACAATGCATTTTTAAAAATCTTCACCTATCCTGTGCTTGAAATTCACACCAACATTGAAACCTAAGTGTGAAAAACGCTGAATTTTTTACTTACATCAAGATTTACGAAGGATTGGTGGTAAAATGGCTGCGTAAAAAAATGTGAAAACTACATAAAATGAAAGCCTGGGGTGTCTACTTTCCAAACATATACACTTTTGGGGGGAAATCTTAGAGTGGAGCACTGTTACACAGCCCCAAATGAGACATGGCAGCAGTGATGCAAGCTGTGAAAATTCAAAGTGTGAAACTGGAAACGCGCATGTTCCAATTTGGGCCCCGTAGCTCTCCCAAACCTTGAATAACCTATGCATATGGGGTATTGCTGTACTCAGAAGAAGGAGCTGAACACTAAACAATGCATTTTTAAAAATCTTCACCTATCATGTGCTTGAAATTCACATCAACATTGAAGTGCAAGTGTGAAAAACGCTGTTTTTTTAACTTACATAAAGATTTACGAGCGATTGGTGGTAAAATGGCTGCGTAAAAAATTTGAAAACTTACATAAAATGAAAGCCTGGGGTGTCTACTTTCCAAAAATATACACTTTTGGGGGGAAATCTTAGAGTGGAGCACTGTTACAGAGCCCCAAATGAGACATGGCACCAGTGATGCAAGCTGGGAAAATTCAAAGTGTGAAACTGGAAACGTGCATGTTCCAATTTGGGCCCCGTAGCTCCCAGAAATCTTGAGCAACCTATGCATATGGGGTATTGCCATACTCAGAAGAAGGAGCTGAACACTAAACAATGGATATTTTTAAATTTTCAACTATCTCGTGCTTGAAATCAACAGTAATATTGAAATGTAAGTGTGAAAGCTGCAAAAAAACAAAATTTTGCTACAATTTTGACATTTTTTTCTGGAAAAATAGCTGCATAAAAAAACTTCAAAATTCTCCTGATTATTTACCTTATGTTGTCTAGTTTTCAGAAAGATATACCTTTGTGGGACATTTTTGGTACTGGCACCATCACCTAAGCTATGATGCTCACATGTCAATTGTTGAGAAATTACAAGTTGGAAATAATGGCATCCATCTTGTAATATTTACCTTGTAAATGTGAGGAAGGGATTGAAATACTAGGCATATGGGGTATTCTTATATTCAGGAGAAGCAAATGAATATATTTAGGGGTATTTTTTTGTCATTAACTAATAGTATGCAAATCCTGACAGAAAAATGTAAGCAAAATGTTTTGGTTTTTTTTTTATTTTTTTTTTTTTCCTTTTTTTTCTATTTTAATCAAATTAAACAATGAGGTATTCATATAATTGTGGTATCAAAAGAAAGCCCTACTTGTGCTTAACCCTTTGAGTGCCAGAGGGCTACGTAACGCATTGCAAAGCAATGCGTTGCGTACCCCTCTGGCACTCAAAGGGTTAAAAAAACAGTATATGATTTGTGTGGGTGCACAAAAGGAATTAAAGAGAAAATATGGTTGAAAAATGACATAGTCAAAAAAGTCAAAATTGCTCCGGTCCTTAAGGGAAAACGACATCAGATTTTCCCGGTCCTTAAGGGGTTAAGCATTCATGTTTAAACCTACAACTATTCAGGAATTTACACTGGGATTCATTGAATGCCCAACAGACACCCTTCTTTGGCACTCTATGGCAAGCTGAAATTTGCGATCTGTGAATACCAGGTGTGCAGAGTCACTCAGCTGCTGCAAGAGCAAATAGGGTACTAGCCTGCATAAAAAAGAGGTGTAGAAGCAAGGGATGTTAATATTATCCTACCTCTGTATAAATCCTTGGTTAGGCCTCATCTAGAATATGGAGTACAATTTTGGGCACCTGTTCTTAAAAAAGACATTACTGAACTGGAAAAGGTGCAGAGACGTGCAACAAAACTGGTAAAGGGATTGGAGGAACTGAATTATAAAGAGAGACTAGCCAAACTGGGTTTGTTTACATTAGAGAAGAGACATATAAGGGGTGATATGATTACTAGTTACAAATACATTCAAGGTCAATACAAAGAACTATCCAATGAATTATTTATGCAAAGAGTTGAGCTACGAACAAGAGGTCATCCATTAAGACTAGAGGAAAGGCGATTTCGACTAAAACAAAGGCATGGATTCTTTACAGTAAGGGCAGTAAGGCTATGGAATTCTTTGCCTCAGGATGTTGTGCTTGCAGATAATGCAACTGCATTAAAAAAAGCAATGGATGCTTATCTAGCACAGAACAATATTGAAAATGATGACAGATGGCTTCAAAGCAGATAGGATATTGATCCGGGGAACTATTTGTCTACCAATTGGAGTCAGGAAGGAATACATTTTTTTTTTTTTAATTATTATTTATCCCCCCCCACACACAAACACTTTGGGTTAGATTGAAAATGGCTCCAGAGGGCTTTTTTTAGCCTTCCTCTGGTTCAACAGGGGTGTTGAACCAGAGCAACACCTCCTAGAGCAGATTGGGACTGACAGCGCAAGTGCGCAGACGTCACTATGCAACGATGTATGAGCTATTTCCTGGCTTTCAGTACCAAGAACAATAGGAATTCTCAATAACGAGGTAATAATTAAAGTAGCTAGTCTCCAGATGGGTAATTATTTGGGGGAAAGTTTAGAAGGGGTGGTAATTCAGCTTTAATAAGTGGGCTAGCTAAGTGAGGGGATGAAGAATGATACCTCCTGCAACTCCTAGATTGAAAGAACGTCATTTCAGGAGAGAAAGGGTTCTTGAAGTTCTTCTTTTATTCCTTCCTTCAGTTGGAACGCAAGAAGCCTTGTGCGTTCCAGCACTCTGACTCTTCCTAAGAGATGCTGAAGACAATGGACAGCCCACCGCTCCTCCTCTCAGCTAACCTGAAGGAAATGACGGACAGCCGCACGATGATGCTGCCAGACAAGCTTCAGACATCTCCTCTGTCTCACATAATACTGGGGGCTGAGAGTTGAGAAGACCAGACGTGGATGGGGCGGCGTTGAGGCAATCCCTCAGCCAAGCGCCGTCCCCACATTCAATTGCTTTTTGTTTCAGCGCTTCCAGTAGCTGGAACAACTCAGAAGACTCAGAGCTTAGACACCTCAAGGTCCCGCTCGTGTGAGGTGATTTAAGCGCAAGTGGTGCTATATATAGTGCCTCTTCCTGCTTTGTAGCAAACCCGGCCCAAGGCACTTTACCTGGCTGTCACGACGACTCCGAGGGGTGCCAACGAGCGGAGCTAGAGAACGAAGCTTGAGTGCAAAGCTCGGGTACGCAGTCAGCCCCCTCCCTACTCTCTTGCTGCAGTTAAGGCTGGAGTAAAAACTGACAAAAACTGAGAACCAGCTGACCCCAAGACCAGAGGTCTAAAAAATAGGCTAGCCCGAGATGAAAGACCAAAGAATATGGCCAACTTGGGAGGCTCGAACACCACACCAGCCCCACTACCCTAGGCAGGGCCGAGATAGCTAGGAGACTGGCCCCAGACCAGACGTGAACCTCCAGAATCCAGATCCGACCAAGCCCTGGCCTCAGAACTGGGAGGAAAGGAAAACTCCTGCTATGACCAATGATCACAAATAAAGTACTCACCCCCAAGGAATGGTTACAAGAACCAAAAGGTACATGAGGGGGAAGTTTCAGAAGCCAATGACTGGTCAACAGACCTACACCCTGAGTAGCCAGTACCCGCAGAGAGGCTGGAGGGAACAACCACCACCTGTCCAGCTTACTGGGCCTGCACTAATGACTGGGCAACAGGCCTGTACCCTCCAGAAGCAGCCGTGCCCTACTGAAAGAGGCAGGAGGAATCACCACTACCTGCACAGCTGACTGGACCTGGTACCCAGCAGATGGGTAAGAGAGAAGCAGCCTGGGAATAGGGGAAGACACAGCCCGACAGCAGCAGAACAACCCCTGCAGAAAAGAAGGGACGGACGGATGTCTGACAGGGAAACGGACCAGAGAACTATTAGGCGGGGCGACCCAGGAGAGCAACACCTATTGCTCCATCGCATACCATCCCAAACCCCATGTGCGACGGTAGCCCAGGACAGATCGGAATACGGAGCACTAACCTGTATATGCCTCCACTAAGCCCTGGAAGTCCCACTCCCTGCTCCGAAGGACCAGTACTGCTCTCCGCACACCACCACGGGAACACCAGCGAAGTCAGCAATCAGGCCACGAGCTGCAGAGGGGAAGAAACAGAGAGACCAGCAATACCAATAACAGAGTCAAGACAGCCAAAAGGTTGAGCAGAAATGACGGAAACCATGGAGAGGAACCAGGAAGCAGCATCAAACGAAGACAAGGGTCGCGAAACCTGGAGAAGCACACCACAAGCCCAGGTCAGATCACAGGAAACTAGCCACAGAACTGAGCGAAGCACAATAATCAGGCACAGCAACTAAGTCTAGCTGCTCTAAAAAATATTCGTCGACCAATGAGGACGCAGGAGGGGAGGAGAGCAAGACCAAACCCCTGACGCAGAAGTCAGAGGACCACCCACGGCAACCGTAAGGTAACCGAGAGCCTGGCTGACCCCGACGAGAGCCGACACTGGCCAATGCTGCTGCAGGACGGGAAGACCCTAACTTCAGAGGCTTCGGGATAAAATAAATTCCATGAGGTCCCTCCCTTATTCAGATCAGTCCATTTCAATCCAGTTGGACTATAGGGAATAGATTAGCATTCTCAGTGTAGTAAATGGGACTTTTAACCGCTAGAACTCTAGAGATGTCTACAATGCAACCTCACAAGCATTGGGAATTTTGAGAATTATTTTTTGTTCACTATTGTGTAATTGGTTCATTTTAGAAATACACCCCTTAGTAGGGGAACCTAACTGTGCCACTCATACCTCCCAAGTGTCCCGCTTTAGAAAGGGCAGTCCCTATGTGTGACACAAATACCTCTGTCCCGTTTTCCCACCCTGGTGTCCCTGTGTTTAGGAGAAGACAGTGTATCACATTGCTCCACTGCAATACAACTCACCTTAATGTTTGTTTAAACTTCCGTTTATGTGTTTCTAAATGAATCTGTGTAAATAAAATAATTTTGTGCTGTTCCAAATCATTTATTCAGTTACACAAAGAGGTGTCAATATATCATGAAATAACCTAAATGCTCAGTACCCCTCCCATCAGCCATACTCCCAGCAACACCATTTAAAACCCTGTGAGTGCCATCCCACACATTTCAATGCAATGCACTGTATACCCTTCCGGCACACAAAGGGTTAACATAAGTGACCATCATTGGCCATGTGAAGTGTTGGGAGGTATGCTTTCTCTTAGAGCTAATTTTTTAACTACACCAGTGACCCCGTATCCATACCTGGGAACTCTCCGGATTTGCCCCTGAGACTCCGGTTCTGACAGAGCTTTACCAGGTCTCCGGGGCAGAGGCTGATTCCTCCGGATATGGGGAGTTTCTATTGAAACTCTGCCACATCTGCTTTTTCTCCCGCTGTTCCTCCGTCCCCTGCCCTCTGTGTGACACCTTTAAGCCCTGCCCCTTTTTGACACGATTCGCATTGTTTTTGTCACCCCCTGCTGAACAGGGGACTCCCCTCTGGGTAGACCTCAACTAGAAGTTCCCAGGTATGCCTGTATCAGATGGGGATAAAGAAAGCAAGTGTGTTTTCTAGCTAACTGCAACATCCTCTCCATATTTGCATACCTCCCAATGTTTCTAATGGCCAAAGAGCGACACTAGTATTTTAGGTGTTATTGCTGGGGGCGTGGCTAGTGGGCAGGGTATTACCGAGAATAGTCAGGTTATTTAAAGGAGCAGTAAAGTTTTTTTTATGAAAACACATTTTATAGAACATTTCCTGCTGAATAAAGCAAGGTCACTCCCACTGCTTTCAGATGCTTTAGTCACAAACAGTAGCAGTTTAACTAATCATGACGTTAACTTACCTTACTGTGTTTACTTCCTGATAGTTCTAACTGACAGGAAGTTTCTATCACATTCTATGGAGAACTGTATGTCTCTGGCTTTTCTGACTTTCCTCTGAATTAGAATCTAACAGGAAATCTAATTAGAATGTGACCACTAGAGGGCACTGCTAATGTAAAAAAAATATGGGTTTAAACTGTAATAACTCTGGAAATATAAATCTCTCAGCAGTGGGAGTACCATTATTTTACTCAATAGGAAAATCCCTACAATATTTATTTTTTCATTAAAAAAAAAAAAAAAAAAAAAGTTTACTGCTCCTTTAATGACCTACTGCTATGTTGCCGCTAAGTGTAACTGAATAAATTATTTAGGGCAAAATTAGAGTATTTTATTTAAACAGACTGGTGGAGCAATATGATACACACCATACATTTTGGTCTCCTTAACGGGGACGCCAGGGTGGGAAAGAGGAACAGAATGATTTTGGTCCGAAAACGGGACTATCCCGTCTAAATAAGGACACTTGTAAAGTATGCGTTTATTAGCTGCAAAACTGTAAACTACAAGACTGGTTCGTGTAGTGACCAAATGGAGGATGGAAATTCCACGCTGAGAACTGCGTGGAACAGCAACGATAACAATGCATAAACTAACGTGTTTGCGGTCTTCGTTTTTTCTTGGGACATCAACTAACAGTGTTTATTTTTACATTTCACTTTCGGACTGGCTTCATGGTAAACCGAACAAGTGTCTTTCTGTATAGTATAGTGTATACCAATTCTAACAAGTGCTCATAATAGTTCAAAGAAGAATGCAAACCTTGTTTCCTATACTCCCCTCTAGTCCTCAAGAAGTTAATGCGAAGTGCGTATTACCTGTATGGAAAATGGATTTCGTTGCATTCGAACCAAAGTAAAGAGGCGAGAAATCCAATCGTTAACACTTTGGGTGGCAAATGTCTATTCCTCGCATGCATGCGTTTAAAACAAAAGCGTTTAACATATTCGCAACACGAAGTAAAATGTACGCACTGCAAGGCATTCGGCGGCAGCTTCTCCAGTAAACAGGTGACGCCATGATTACACAGTAGTGCATGTATCCTCACGTACAGCATCAGGAAGCTTAGCGGGGCCTTTGGCTGCGAGTCACGGTGGCCGAGTGGTTAAGGCGTTGGACTCGAAATCCAATGGGGTTTCCCCGCACAGGTTCGAATCCTGTTCGTGACGATGTATTTTTTTTTTTTTTTTGCTTACTTGTGATTTATTCTAATTCGATTTATTTTCAAAACCATTATATCTGAAAGCAGAGTTTTGGGCAATATGCGGTGGATAAATGGAATAGACAATATTAATCGTGTGGATTATATAGTGATTGAATAACATGGAAAATGAATGTATGAGTTTATAGCTAGCAAATTAATTAGTATTTATGGTTAAGAGACTGGGTGGGTTAGATGCTGCTCAAATCTATTAACAAAAGGAATAAAGCTGCACGCTCATCCGAGACTCTCAGTAATAATGTGCTTGTCTGGGGAACGCAACTGTTTCCATAAAGTTTAAGTAGATTATTGGTTAAATTATCATGAGAATGAACCGCTTTATTCCTACAATAAAAGTAAGAAATAATAATATTGTTGTTAAATTAACACTAATACCTCATAACCCACCACTTTATTTACTATGGCCAGAAAATCCAAATTGCCCCTATGAATTTTGCCCTGGAAGTCACGTCCAGGGAGGCAGACATGATATTTGATCGCAGGACCTCAGACTCTGCTTAACCCCTTAAGGACCGGGAAAATCTGATGTCGTTTTCCCTTAAGGACCGGAGCAATTTTGACTTTTTTGACTATGTCTTTGTTCAACCATGTTTTCTCTTTAATTCCTTTTGTGCACCCACATAAATTATATACTGTTTTTTTAAGCAGAAGTAGGGCTTTCTTTTGATACCACAATTATATGAATACCTCATTGTTTAATTTGATTAAAATAGAAAAAAAGAGGAAAAAAATTTGAAAAAAACAACATTTTGCTTACATTTTTCTGTCAGGATTTGCATACTATTAGTTAATGAAAAAAAAATACCCCTAAATATATTCATTTGCTTCTCCTGAATATAAGAGTACCCCATATACCTAGTATTTCAATCCCTTCCTCACATTTACAAGGTAAATATTACAAGATGGATGCCATTATTTCCAACTTGTAATTTCTCAACAATTGGCATGTGAGCATCATAGCTTAGCTGACGGTGCCAGAACCAAAAATGTCCCACAAAGGTATATGTTTCTGAAAACTAGACAACATAAGGTAAATAATCAGGAGAATTTTTGAGTTTTTCATGCAGCTATTTTTCCAGAAAAAAATTTCAAAATTGTGGTAATAGTTAGTTTTTTTGCAGTTTTCACACTTACATTTCAATACTACTGTTGATATCAAGCACATGATAGGTGAAGATTTTTAAAAATGCATTGTTTAGTGTTCAGCTCCTTCTTCTGAGTACGGCAATACCCCATATGCATAGGTTTCTTAAGGTTTGGGAGAGCTACGGGGCCCAAATTGGAACATGCGCGTTTCCAGTTTCACACTTTGAATTTTCACAGCTTGCATCACTGGTGCCATGTCTCATTTGGGGCTGTGTAACAGTGCTCCACTCTAAGATTTCCCCCCAAAAGTATATATTTTTGGAAAGTAGACACCCCAGGCTTTCATTTTATGTATGTTTTCAATTTTTTTACGCAGCCATTTTACCACCAATCGCTCGTAAATCTTGACGTAAGTTAAAAAAACAGCGTTTTTCACACTTGCACTTCAATGTTGATGTGAATTTCAAGCACATGATAGGTGAAGATTTTTAAAAATGCATTGTTTAGTGTTCAGCTCCTTCTTCTGAGTACAGCAATACCCCATATGCATAGGTTTCTCAAGGTTTGGGAGAGCTACGGGGCCCAAATTGGAACATGCGCGTTTCCAGTTTCACACTTTGAATTTTCACAGCTTGCATCACTGGTGCCATGTCTCATTTGGGGCTGTGTAACAGTGCTCCACTCTAAGATTTCCCCCCAAAAGTATATATTTTTGGAAAGTAGACACCCCAGGCTTTCATTTTATGTATGTTTTCAATTTTTTTTACGCAGCCATTTTACCACCAATCGCTCGTAAATCTTGACGTAAGTTAAAAAAACAGCGTTTTTCACACTTGCACTTCAATGTTGATGTGAATTTCAAGCACATGATAGGTGAAGATTTTTAAAAATGCATTGTTTAGTGTTCAGCTCCTTCTTCTGAGTACGGCAATACCCCATATGCATAGGTTTCTCAAGGTTTGGGGGAGCTACGGGGCCCAATTTTGAACAAATATTGAATTTTCACATCTTGGTTAACTGATGCCATTACTCATTTTGGGCTATGTTCCAGTGCTGAACTTCAGAATTTCCCCCCAAAAGTGTATATTTTTGGAATGTAGACACCCCCAGCTTTCATTTTAGGTGTGTTTTCAAATTTTTTACACAGCCATTTTACCACCACTTTCTCATAAACTTGACGTAAGTAAAAAAACAGCGTTTTTCACACTTTGCCTTCAATGTTGATGTGAATTTCAAGCACAGAATAGGTGAAGATTTTATAAACTGAATTGATTAGTGTTCAGCTCCTTCTTCTGAGTACGGCAATACCCCATATGCATAGCTTTCTCATGGTTTGGGGGAGCTACGGGGGCCAAATTGGAACATGCGCGTTTCCAGTTTCACACTTTGAATTTTCACAGCTTGCGTTACTGGTGCCATGTCTCATTTGGGGCTGTGTAACAGTGCTCTTTTTTAAGATTTCCCCCCAAAAGTGTATATTTTTGGAAAGTAGACACCCCAGGCTCTCGTTTTAGGTGTGTTTTCCAATTTTATACACAGCCATTTTACCACCAATCCTGTGAAAATTTGACGTAAGTAAAAAATATTCAGCATTTTTCACACTTTGCCTTCAATGTTGATGTGAATTTCAAGCACAGAATAGGTGAAGATTTTATAAACTGAATTGATTAGTGTTCAGCTCCTTCTTCTGAGTACAGCAATACCCCATATGCATAGCTTTCTCATGGTTTGGGGGAGCTACGGGGGCCAAATTGGAACATGCGCGTTTCCAGGTTCACACTTTGAATCTTCACAGCTTGCGTTACTGGTGCCATGTCTCATTTGGGGCTGTGTAACAGTGCTCTTTTTTTAAGATTTCCCCCTAAAAGTGTATATTTTTGGAAAGTAGACACCCCAGGCTCTCGTTTTAGGTGTGTTTTCCAATTTTATACACAGCCATTTTACCACCAATCCCTCGTAAACCATGACGTAAGTAAAAAAAAAAAAACAGCGTTTTTCACACTTAGGGTTGGCGGCAGTATATTGGGCTGCATACAAATTGGTTTGGGAAACAATTTCACCTAAAATGTCTTCCCCCAAAAACAAATCAAAAAAATGATCATGGGTAAATCCTTCCACATCAATTTGAATCCCTGGGTTGCCTGTGAATTCTGAGATTTGTGGGCATAAATTGATACCCATTCATTAGGATCCGGAGTGGCAGGTGTTGGGGCATTTCTTTGGGCAGGTCTTTGGGCAGATCTTTTGGCAGGTGCTGGGGCAGTTGCCAGGGCAGCTCTTGGGGCAGCACTTGGGGCATTTCTTTGGTAGGTCTTTGGGCAGATCTTTTGGCAGGTGCTGGGGCAGTTGCCAGGGCAGCTCTTGGGGCAGCACTTGGGGCATTTCTTTGGGTAGGTATTTTGGTAGGTCTTTGGGCAGTTCTTTTGGCAGGTGCTGGGGCAGTTGCCAGAGCAGCTCTTGGGGCAGTGCGTCTTTTCTTGACAGAAGGCCCAGCATCATCACTAGAGCTGCTCTCACTTTCTGAAAACTGCGCTGTGTCAAAATCTGACGCAGTGTCTGTTGCCTCAGAGTCAGACGCCAAAAAGGCATATGCCTCTTCAACGCTGTACCTGCGCTGCATTTTGCCCACTAAAAAAACTTTTTTTTTTTTCTTACGCTATCCCTAAACCTAAATCTAACCCTAAAACTTACCCTAGCCTACGTATATCCTGAACCTACCTAACCCAAATGAACTACCTATCTAAACTGCACTTATATATATATATATATATTTTTTTTTTTTTTTTTTTGGGGGGGGGGGTTTGGGGTTTTTTGGTTTTGTTTTTTTTTCTTACGCTATCCCTAAACCTAAATCTAACCCTAAAACTTACCCTAACCTACGTATATCCTGAACCTACCTAACCCAATTGAACTACCTATCTAAACGGCGCTTATTATATATTTTTTTTTTTTTTTTTGGGGGGGGGGTTGGTTTTTTTTTGTTTTTTTTTCCCCTAAACCTAAATCTATCCCTAAAACTTTCCCTAACACACGTCTACACTAAACCTACCCAACTACCTACCAAAATACCTAAAGAATATTTACTATTAAAAAAAAAAGAAGAAAATTTAAAAAATTTTAAAAAAATCTAAAAAAAATCTAGGGGGATGGGGGGTGTCCCACAGATCAGAAAACACTGATCTGCAGAAAATTGATCACTCCAAGAGTGATCAGATGGGGGGGCACTTATTGATCACTGCAGAACAGTGATCAAAGGGTTAAATTTCTTTATTTAAACTTTTTTTTTGACTTTTTTTTTTTACAGTAAGGCAGTAACAGCATGTCTCTCTGTCTCTCTCCACCTCAGCAGTATGCAAGGTGGAGGGAGGCAGAGAGATCTGACAGGGACAGTATTTACAAATACTGTCCCTGTCATTCAGGTTTTGCAACATGTGATTCGCTTTTGAAGCAAATCGCATGTTGCAACAATGTTTCAGCCGCTTGTTACTAAGTGTCCCGATACCGGGACACTTAGTAACAAGCGGCTTGAACTCTTCCATCGCTCCGTGCGGCCGCGATGGAAGAGTTTAACCCATGACGGTGCAGGACCGTCATGGGTCCTTAACGGGTTTGCAACCCATGACGGTCCTGCACCGTCATGGGTCCTTAAGGTGTTAATACACCTGATAGAATCAGAGGGGTGTGCATGAATCCCATTATATCAATGCACTGCATACCCCTACCCTTGTGTTTGTTAAAGGGGAAACTAAAGTTGTATTGCACTCTACTACAACTCTGTACAAAACTGGTTATCAATCTAGTCAGGTTATTTTGGAAGGTTTCTTTGTAGTTTTCCCATAAACAAAATAATGCATACCTTCTACACACACACACACACACACACACACACACACACACACACACACACACACACACACCAGCGCAAAGAACACCAAAAATAAAAACAACAGTCCCCACCCTTACATGAACAGACATTCAATATTACAGCTGTTGCACAGTACTAAATCCCACAGATCAAAATCTTGGTGTCCTTGAAAGGTGTAATAGAAATGTGGTCACTCTAGGCACACCACTTCACAAGCACCAGTTGAGTAGTGGCCATTTAAAGCAGGACTATCAACATCATAACATAACGTAAGGTAAAACCATACTTCTGTCATGCTGAATAAGTCCACATTATTGAAGAAATCTAACTTATGCTGCAGGCATCCACTGCACAGAGCTTACAAGAGAAGTTCTGTGCGCCTGTGCCGTCAGCAGCTTCCGTTACCTTAAGGTAACCAACGAATGTCACCACCATTCTGGGCAGTGAATGGGACAGACAGCGAAGACTCAGAGGTACCTTTCCTCTAAGATGTTTGCACGGATGTCCACTGGTGGCTGCAGAAAAAGTTGGTTTTCTTCAATAAAGTGGACATATTCAGCATAATGCTATATTAGTAATGGATTGGGATCAGTGTTATGATGTTGATAGTTCCACTTTAAACATGTCAAGGTCTCACACATCACTCTTTAAATCCAACAAAAAACCTGTTTGTCACCATGAGAGCCAGCCTCTGACCTGGCAATTGATATGCTATGGTGGCTATTACACCTATTCCCCATACCTTTATTATAATGAATGGCCCTATTCACGGATTAACGGTTTAATTTAAATAGGGAGTGAAGCAATTAGCATAAGGTCATACTGTGAGCACAAAAGGAGTGTGTCTGGTCCAGCTTTCAAATTAGATCCCAGCAACGAATTCAGTATGTCAGATCAGGGCTAGGCTATATGGAGTTCGGGGCTCCTCATCATCATGGCTCTCTGCTTTGCACAAAATAATCTCCAGTATTTTTATTTATTTTTTTTTAGGTCACTTTCAGTGCATTATTTTAATAAAATGTGAAAGCTGGCCCAAACCCAGTCTCCTACAACATTAGAGCATCAGGTCAAATAACCTGATCCCTCAAGCAATGGAGTCCCCACATAACCACACTCACCCCTGTGTTTTTTTTCTGCAGAAGTTCCAGTTTCAGAGATAGAACTTCTGCAGCATATATCAAATAATAACAATAATAATTTGTATTAAATAAAACTCTTTACAGGCTCCCCCTTGTTCCCATTACTCACTCTTGTTGCTTTCCCCTTGTAGTGGTTGCCATAGATCAGTATTGAGCAATGTGAGGCCCTCCAGCTGTGGCCAGACTACAACTCCCTTCATCCAGTTTGGCTGCAGTTGGAGGGCCCCACATTGTCCTCCACTACTGTAGTCGAACTTCTCCTTCATATAGTTCAAAAGCTGCCCTTTCATTATTTATTCATTTTACATTCTAAATCCTGAGTGAAGTTCACACAGAACAGCTCACTCCCATCTTCTGAAAATGTTCTGGCTTTGCCCACACTGAAGTGCTCCAACTGTGGCTGTACATCCTCATACATCACTTGCTCCCTCCTCTGTTAAAATAAAATACTGACAAAAACGCATCACCAGCATTCAGTTCCCAGCCTGTTGCCTCCTCTGAAATTCAGCTACTCTCTGAACAGACACAATAGCCAGAAGAAAAGCTGCCTTTAGTGTTCAGAAACACAGAGAAAAGGAAGACCGTGGTTCAAAAGTAGGATTCTGAAGCAAACACAACACCACGTTCTAATACCACAGAGAAGTGGGACCCTAAAAGGCAGGGTAGGCATGAGCCAAGCCTTTGACAAAAGCATGCACATCAGGGTACAAGGTGATATGCCAATGAAAAAAGCAAAAAAGCTGATATCAGAACATTGATGGAACTATGACTAAGCCCTTTTTGAACTCCATCCTCAAAGGTCAAAATTACAGGAAACCAAAAAGACTGTGACCACGATCACTGTTGGCACAATCAGCTGTAGAAGATGGACCAAACCTGGTTATAAAATTGAAAAAAAGAAACTGACAATCTCATATTGGCACTCAAACTTCTCCAAATTTATTTATAAAATATCACAAATTAAGGTTTCATTTAGTATAAAAAACAGAATCCCTAATAAAACGAACGGTAAGCAGCACTGTTCAAATCCTTTGTCTCCTTCATCTACTCCACTGTCTTCATCTTCCGTGATGGCACCTGACACACCTGAAGTGACAAAGACAATCTTGTCATCCAGAAGAAAGACCCTTTCCTCTTTTAGAGGGTGCCAAATCTCATGTAGAAAAAATGAAGGACTTGGGACTGCTCCAGAAAAGATTTCTGAAATTGAGTATCCAACCGTGGTGTTCCAGAATTTAGATACATTCCTGAAACTGAGTGCTCAATATTACTTCTGAAGGAGCCTTGCATAAAAGGTCATCTAGGTAGGGAGTAAAGGAGACCCACTGGGTGTGGATGTGAGCCACCAAGGCAGACATGACTTTTGTGAATACCCTCAGAGCAAAAGCTAGACCAAAAGGAAGGGAAGTGAACTGGAAGTAACTGTCTGAAACACAAACTGCAGGAAGCTACGATGATCCAAATGGACAGAGATGTGCAGATAAGTGTCCTTCAAGTCCAGGGAGGCTAGAAGTTCCCCTGCACATATTGCTGCACAAAAACTCCATATTGAAATCTGGAGCCAGCACAAAATGGTTGAGGCTGTTTAAGTCCAGAATAGGGTGTCATCCACCATCTTTTTTGGGAATCACAAATAGTTTTGAATAAAATATTTTCTGAGAAGTAACAGGGAATCTTACATCTGCATGTTTAGCAGAGTGAAAACTACATCTAAGACTAGACCACCTCGATCCGGATCCAAAAGAACTCTAAACAGGCAAAAATGAGGAGGGGGATAGGACTTGAAGTCTATTAGATCTCTTTCTGAAATTACTCTCAAAATCCAATGATCCATCACAGAAAAGGTTCACGCAAGACTGACCAGGCCTACACAAGTCATGCAGAGGTGGACTTGTCATTACTAGACTACTGAGCAGCTTTCGTGCCTGTACAAGGCTGCTTGGGTTTTGGGGCTGGGTGCACCTGAGCAATCAGGAAAAGCAGTGCCCTGGGCACATATTCAAATTGGCATGGGTAACAAAATCCATGCTTCTTCAGTGAAAAGAAGGCACACTTAAGCGTGAGTTGAGGCAATAAAGTACACTTGCCTCCAGTGGCATGGCTAATAGCCTTCTCCAGTACAGGGCCAAAAAACTGTTTGCCTACAAAAGGGAGAGAAACCATAGGCTTCTTGGATGAATGGTCAGCTGACCAGATCTTAAGTTGAAGAGTGTGATGTGAGGCTGCTGAAAAGGAAGGGTCCTTGCCAGAAAACCTAGATGCATCAAAAGCCACTTCAGCAAGATAAGTATTGGTTTCAAGGACCTTGGAAAGCTACTCGACTAGGTCATCCTTAACTGCATCCCTTTGAGCGGTATCCAGAAGTTGCTCACCCTGGACAGCCATGGCCCTAGTCACTCAGACAATAGCAACAACAGGACGTAAATTGGTGCCAGATCTCAAAATGTACCTTCAGAAAGCAGTCTAAACAGTTATCTGACTGATTCTTCAGGGCCACAGTAGCTCTATGTTCTTCGCAAGAAGAGAAATTGAGGGATCAGCCTCAACAAAGGTTGCCCATTGCACTAAGGCCTCAGTGGATACAGATTTGAAATGTGCAGATTAATTAAGAGTCTCCTGTCCAATGTCCTCCATCACTCCAGAACAACCTGGTTCAAGGAATGGTGAGGGGGAAAAATATGAACCTCTTTTTGGGTATCTGATATGTCAGGGGAAGAGCAACTGAAATTGGAGGACTCTCATACATAAAGCATCTACATAAAGCCCTGATAAGCTTCTCCGCCAAGGGCCTAGAGTCATCCTTGTAATAATCCCCCAGGGAAAGAGATGAATCTAAGTCACCACCTTCAGTCTCCCCATCCTCTTTGGAGGAATCCCCACGGATACATGTGTTGCTTCCAAATACAGTGCTCAAGTGCCTGCTGGGTGACCCAGAGACCAAGAGCTCAAGATTTCTTGAACAGAGGAGGGATATAGGCAACCAAGATGATAAATGAACATCTATCAATAAAACAGTATTACAATATATTGTTAGTACTAACTATAAATATAGTGACGTGACTAAAGTTTTCAGTAAAGAATATGATTGCGATATAAGACAATGCAATATAGTCAATAATAGAAGTGTATGTAAATATGTACTCCGCGATAGAATCAAATACTCACAAACCCAAAGAATGATAAAATCTAAACAGTCTGTTTACAGGTATGGAATACAACTGAAATCAGGAAATACATGTGAATAAAAAAGAAAAGCACAACATAGCGTAATCTGTTGCACACTGTGATATACTAAATGTGGCTATTCAAAGAGTAATAGTATCGCAGAGAAACAATCAATACACATTATTTTAACATTTACATTCTTCTGGCAATTATTATTCTTATTATTATCTATATAATTCAGTCCCTAGGCTTCAGTAAAGTCTCTTGTAGTTGGCCAAGTGATACAAATGCATTACCTTTATGATGCCCCAGTGAATTTTAGTCTGTTTAGCCAGATATGGCTAAGTCTATACAACGTATGGGTTAAGCTCCGAGCACCAGAGAGGTGTGCAGCTACTAAGACATTTACTGGAGCCTGAATTCTATAGATAGTACTGATAAAAATAATCACTGACAGTGGAATTTAAATGTTAAAATAATTTGCATAAGTGTTTAACTTGCCATGATGTGTGTATTCTTCACTCTTATTATGCTTGAAGAAGGAACCTACTGTCTTAAAAGCTTGCATTCTAGAGCCACTCAGTTAGCCAAAAAAGTTATTATTTTTATTCTACCAGTCTCCTGTGTTTTCTATGGCTCAGACGGTACCACACCTCACCTATAAAAATTGGTGCACTCTAAGCTGGTGTCCAAGGCACATGAAAGTACCATGACAACCTAGTTGAGAACCATTGATTTAGTGTATTGCATGTTAATGTTTCTTCATATGCTGTACTGGCCATTTGTTTGGAATATAAATTGTTTTGAGAAATGAACCATTATTTGTTGCTGGCACAGTGTGGCACATTTGCTAATTATACTATATGCTAGGCCAGTATTACCACACACTGTGTTATGAATGAATCTGGGCACATCTGATTGCACAACAAGCTATTTTACAGAACATATCCATTACAATAGTAGGCAATCTTAGTCTCTGCAATACAAGCTAAACTGCCTTGAGTAGAGTTGCCAGATCACCCCTTTAAAACTGGACACGGTGGGCATTTAAGGGGCGGCAATGCTTTCCATCTATCCCTGTGGCAGGTATTTGTCATATGTGTGCAGTTTTAACAGGCTATGACAACTTTAGTCTTGAAGTGGCAAGTCTACTTTATCATTGACATGTTTTCTTCATACATGGAAACGGATTAGTTACTGGCCCAGCAGCATGAAGTGGGCAGCAAGATTGTAGCCTAAAGAATTGAGTGTGGATGCCAGAAAGAGTTTACATGCATATTATATGGCCATACCTGGGCACTCTCCGCATTTGCCTCTGGGACTCAGGTTTTGACACTGCTTTACCAGGTCTCCGGGGCAGAGGCCAATTTCTCCGGATGTGGGGAGTTTCAATTGAAACTCTGACCACATCTGCTGTTTCTTCCGAAGTTCCTCCTTCCCCGCCTTCTTATAACATCTGTGTGACACTTTTAAGCTCTGTGACACAAACTTGCTTCAAGCCCGACCCCTTTTTGATACAATTCGCGTCATTCTCATCCCCTGCTGCACCAGAGGGCTCCCCTCTGGGTAGACATCATTTAGAAGTTCCCAGGTATGTATATGACTTTTTTCTGCTTTAAAGGGCAAGTATCACTGGGATTGGAGCAGACCTCTCCATAAAGTCAGGGCTGTATTGTGAGGTAAACCAATGGGGGAGGAGAACAGAAGTCTGAAAAGAGACTGAACTTCAAGACTTGAAAGGGATAGTAATACTTAAAATGTAAAAAAAAAATATGTTGTAGGGTTTATCCCCCTGAGTAAAACAAGAGTACTCCCACTGCTGAAAGGTGTTTTATTCAAAAGTTAATCATTTTCAAAGTTGAATTTTTTTAGGTGCAATATCACAGTGGTGCTGTTGCTACACCATCCTATGGAGATTTATGGTCTATGGACCAGAGCTGTCCATAGGATCGTGTAGCAACAGCGCCACTGTACAATTTCAGGCCACTGTGATATTGCTCTGCTCATCTGGCACTCAAGGTGTTGAAAGAAATAGTTTTGTTTACTGTCACCATTCCGTCAGATGCTTTCAGTTACCAAACCACGAAAATAAATACTGGGAGTTCAGTCTCTTTCCCCCTCCCACTTAACACTTTAAGAACAAGAGAGGGGTGCAATGCATTGCACACTCTTTTGGTCCTTGAAGTGTTAATTGTTTTGTTTTTTTTCTTTACTTATGGCCATTCTCCTAGTTAATTATGTGCCCATTATTTATCAAATGCTAAATCGATGTTTTCATCAAATACAACATAGCCCTGAATATAAGCACTGTACATTTAATTAAATTTAAATTTTTTCTTTTTAGTTTAGCAGCAAAGCATTTCAGGAAGCATATGCTCATAATAAAATGTCATGGGGAAACTCTTGATTACCCCTTAACGACCCATGACGTTGCAGGACAGTCATGGGCTGCAATCCCGTTAAGGACCCATGACGGTCCTGCACCGTCATGGGTTAAACTCTCCCACTGCGGTCGCATGGAGCGATGGGAGAGCGCGGGCTGCTTGTTACTAAGTGTCCCGGTACTGGGACACTTAGTAACAACCAGTAGAAACATTGTTGCAACATGCAATTTGTTTGATGAGCGAATCACATGTTGCAAACGCTGATTGACAGGGACAGTATTTGTAAATACTGTCCCTGTCATATATCTCTGCCTCCCTCCATCTTGCACACTGCTGAGGTGGAGAGAGACAGAGATCGTGTCAGATCGTTCTGCAGTGTTCCTGAGTGAAAACCTGTTAAAAAAAAAAAAAAAAAATTAACCCTTTGATCACTGGTTTGCATTGATCAATAAGCTTCCCCCCCCCCATCTGATCACTTTTAGAGTGATCAATATACTGCAGATCAGTGTTTGCTGATCTGTGGGACACCCCCCATTCCCCTTGTATTCTCTGAATTTTTTAAAAATTTTTTTAAATAAAAACTGATTTAAAGCTATAGTTTAGATAGTTTAGGTAGGTAGGTGGGTAGGTTTAGTGTAGACGTGTGTTAGGGAAAGGTTTAGGGTTAGATTTAGGGAAAAAAAAATAAAAAATAAAAAAAAAAATATAGTTTAGATAGGTAGTTCACTTGGGTTGGGTAGGTTGTGTATACGTGGGTTAGGGTTAGATTTAGGTTTAGGGGTAGCGTAGGGAAAAAAAAAAAAATCAAAAAAGTTTATTTTATTTAAAAAATTATTCTAAATTATAAAGTTAGTTTAGATAGGTAGTTGGGTTGGGTAGGTTCAGGGACTACGTGTGTTAGGGTAAGGCTTAGGGATAGATTTAAGTTTAGGTATAGTTAGTTATAGAAGCTAGTCATTTATTTAGTTTAGAGTAGGTGTATAAGATGCAGAGGAGATATACGTTAGAAGAGGCATATTCCTATTTGGCGCCTGACTCTGAAGCCACAGACACTGTGTCAGACTTTGACATCACTCAGTTTTCTGAGAGTGAAAGCTCTAGTAGTGATGACGCAGGGCCTTCTGTGAAAAAAAGACGCACTGCCCCAAGAGCTGCCCCAACAACTGCACCAAGATCTGCCCTAAGTAAAGCCCCAAGATCTGCCCTAAGTAATGCCCCAAGACCTGCCACAAGTACTGCCACTCCTGCTGATGAATGGGTATCACCAGCCAATTTATGCCCACAAATTCCTGAATTCACAGGCAACCCAGGAATTCAAGTGGATGTGGCAGGATTTACCCATGTTCAGTTTTTTTATTTATTTTTGGGGGAAGAAATTTTTGGGGAAATCGTGTCTCAAACAAATTTATATAGACCAATATATTGCCGCCAACCCATCAGCATTCATTTCCAAGCAAGAAATATGGCATCCCACAGACCTTTTAGAATTTAAGAAATTCTGGGCCCTTACAATGACAATGGGAATAGTTAAAAAACCAAGTATTAGATCATACTGGAGTAAAAACCCCATATATGATACCCCTATATTCGCCAAAACAATGACCAGGACTAGATACAAAATGATTTTGCGCTTTATGCACTTTAGTGATAATACCCTGTCCCTTCCAAAAGAACACCCCCAGTATGACAGACTGTTCAAAATTCAGCCCCTAATAAACCATTTACAGAAAACATTTGCCCAAGTGTATATTCCCCAAAAAGAAATTAGTATAGATGAATCCCTAATGAAATACAAAGGCAGGTTAGGGTTCAAGCAGTGCATCCCCTCAAAGCGTTCCAAATTTGGTGTAAAATTTTATAAATTGTGTGAAAGTGCCACAGGCTACATCCAGGCTTTTAGAATTTATGAGGGGAAGGACAGCCAACTTGATCCTCCTGGGTGCCCCGAATCTCTGGGAATAAATGGGAAGATAGTTTGGGATCTGATTTACCCCTTGTTAAATAAAGGATATCATTTATATGTTGACAATTATTACACCAGCCCCCTTTTATTTAAGTCACTTTTTTATTTTGACACCGTGGCCGGTGGCACTGTCAGGCGCAATTGCAAGGAGATGCCCAAAGAACTGGTAGAAAAAAAAAAAAAAACTTAAAGGGATAGTAATACCTAAAATGTAAAAAAAAATATGTTGTAGGGTTTATCCCCCTGAGTAAAACAAGAGTACTCCCACTGCTGAAAGATGTTTCATTCAAAAGTTATTAATTTTCAAAGTTGAATTTTTTATGTGCAATATCACAGTGGCCTGAAATTGTAGAGTGGCGCTGTTCCTACACCATCCTATGGAGATTTATGGTCCTGAGACCAGAGCTGTCCATAGGATCGTGTAGCAACAGCGCCACTGTACAATTTCAGGCCACTGTGATATTGCACCTAAAAAATTCAACTTTGAAAATTAATAACTTTTGAATGAAACATCTTTCAGCAGTGGGAGTACTCTTGTTTTACTCAGGGGGATAAACCCTACAACATATTTTTTTACAGTTTAGGTATTACTATCCCTTTAAAACCGGGATGTCCTCAGCTTTATGCCAACAAGAGCTTCTAGCAGTTAAGTTCAAGGACAGAAATGATGTCTACATGCTGTCCACCATACATGAGGACAAAACTGTGGCAGTCTCTGTTCGTGGCAGGAGGGGGGTACTAAGAAAGCCAGTCTGCATCAAAGACTACAACAAGCACATGGGGGGAGTTGATCTGTGTGATCAACTCATGCAGCAGTACCTCACCATGCGAAAGCGTAGGGCATGGTACAAAAAGGTTGCCATTTACACGATGCAGACTGCAGCATACAATTCTTTTTTGATTTTCAAATTGGCAAACCCCACCCTAAAACTTACTTTTCTGCAGTATCAGCTCCATCTTATCTCCCAATTTTTGTTTCAAGGGGCAACAGAAATAATTCCCCCAAAACCTGGGGTAGTACATTTTATTTATAATATCCCCCCACCCGCCCCAAAAGAAAAATCCACAAAAGCGCTGCAGGGTTTGCTACAGCAAGGGAATACGGAGAGAAACCTCCACTTACTGTCCTGACTGCCCTTCCAAACCTGGCCTCTGCATGGATGAATGCTTCAAGCAATACCATGAAGGCACAATGCAGTAGTGCTGTGAAGTTTATTTTATTATTTGGCCACTTTTCCCCCCTGAAATATCCTCTTTTTTTTTTTTTTTTTTTTCCCCAAAACACATCCCTCCTTAGATCTAACACTATCAAAATATAATGGGAAGCAAAGCACCCTAAGTTTTTTCCATCTCTGATAATGGAAACACACATGTTCCCTACTTGGTCCAGTAGTTCCCCCAAACCCTGACAAACCTATGCATATAGGGCATTGCCGTACTCAGACGATGTAACTCACCACTAATGTAAAGCACTTAAAAAATCTGCAAATATCATCTGATTGAAATCCAGAGCAACACTAAAATATAAGTGTGAAAAAATGGTGTTTCTCTGCCTCACTGCAGGTTTTGGGAGGGATTGCCAATACAGTGGCAGCGAAAAAATTGAAAAAGTGCAAATAGAATGAAAGCCAGGGTTGTCTACTCTTCTATAACATATACTTTTAGGGGTAAAATTAATTGCAGCATTGCCAAACAGTCAGAAATGAGACAAGGCACCAGCTGTAAAAATGGCATGTCTATAAAAGGAAACCAACATGTTCTAACTGGGCCCAGTAGCTCCCCCAGACCCTGATAAACCTATGCATATGGGGCATTGCTGTGCTTAGAAGAAGGAGCCAAACACTAATCAATGCAGTTTATAAAATCTTCACCTATTCTGTAATTGAAATTCACATCAACATTGAAGGCTACATGTGAAAAACGCTGTTTTTTTTGTTTTTTGTTTTTTTTGTTTTTTTACTTACGTCAAGTTTTCACAGGATTAGTAGTAAAATGGCTGTGTACAAAATTTGAAAACACACCTAAAACGAAAGCCCGGGGTGTCTACTTTCCAAAAATATACACTTTTGGAGGAAAATCTTAAAAAAGAGCACTGTTACACAGGACAAACGAGACATAGCACCAGTAGTACAAGCTGTGAAAATTCGAAGTGTGAACCTGGAAACGCACATGTTCCAATTTGGGCCCCGTAGCTACTGCAAACCATGAGAAAGCTATGCATATGGGGTATTGCCATACTCAGAAGAAGGAGCAGAACACTAAACAATGCAGTTTTAAAAATATTCACGTACTCTGTGCTTGAAATCCACATCAACGTTCTAAACTAAGTGTGAAAAACGCTGCTTTTTTACTTAAGTCACATTTACAAGAGAGTGGTGGTAAAATGGCTGTGTAAAAAATTTGAAAACACACCTAAAATGAAAGATGGGGGTGTCTACTTTTCAAAAATATACACTTTTGGGGGAAAATCTTAGAGTGGAGCCCTGTTACACAGCCCCAAATGAGACATGGCACCAGTGATACAAGCTGTGAAAATTCAAAGTGTGAAACTGGAAACACGCATGTTCCAATTTGGGCCCCGTAGCTCCCCCAAACCTTGAGAAACCTATGAATATGGGGTATAGCCGTACTCAGAAGAAGGAGCTGAACACTAAATAATGGATATTTTCAACTATCCCGTGCTTGATATCAACAGTAATATTAAAATGTAAGTGTGAAAGCTGCAAAAAAACAAAATTTTTCCACAATTTTGAAATTTTTGTCTGGAAAAATAGCTGCATAAAAAATTCAAAATTCTCCTGATTATTTACTTATGTTGTCTAGTTTTCAGAAACATATACCTTTGTGGGACATTTTTAGTTCTGGCACCATCAACTAAGCTATGATGCTCACATGCCAATTGTTGAGAAATTACAAGTTGGAAATAATGGCATCCATCTTGTAATATTTACCTTGTAAATGTGAGGAAGGGATTGAAATACTAGGTATATGGGGTACTCTTATATTCAGGAGAAGCAAATGAATATATTTAGGGGTATTTTTTTGTCATTAACTAATAGTATGCAAATCCTGACAGAAAAATGTAAGCAAAATGTTTTGGTTTTTTTTTTATTTTTTTTTTTTCCTTTTTTTTCTATTTTAATCAAATTAAACAATGAGGTATTCATATAATTGTGGTATCAAAAGAAAGCCCTACTTGTGCTTAAAAAAACAGTATATAATGTGTATGAGTGCACAAAAGGAATTAAAGAGAAAATATGGTTGAACAAAGACATGGTCAAAAAAGTCAAAATTGTTCCGGTCCTTAAGGGAAAACAACATCAGATTTTCCCAGTCCTTAAGGGGTTAAAAAATGTGATAGTAATGTTTCACAAAAAAGTAGCTCCAATTAATCATCATAGTATTTGGGCCATGGAGAGTTATTTCGGTTCACTTTTGAAAGGTCGCACGCAAAAGTGCGTGCAACATTTTAACTAAGTCACCACGTTGCCATGGTCAAAATGGCGACACGACAATCTCGCACTGCATGACAGCGTGAGATTGTCATGTCGCCTAATTAATGGTTGCATCAGCACAAGGAGGTGTGCCAGGTAAGTGTCTGTTGTTGTAGCAGCTGAAGCACCTCCATGTGCTGTACATAATAATCATAAAACAGGACAAGAAAACTATTTTATGTGCATTGATTGTTCCCTCTAAAGTCTCCAAAAATGTATTCACTTGTGGAGAATCTATGATATAGTCATAATACGCTTCCTTTGATCGGGCTCCATTCATCCTGACAGTGCTTCATTTTAATAAGCTGTCTCTATGCACATAGAATAGTTTCCTTGTCCTGTTTTATCATTATTATGTACAGCACACAGGGGCACTCCAGCTGCTACTACGACAGACACTTACCTAGAGCACCTCCGTGTGCTGATGCGACCATTAAGTAGGCGACATGACAATCTCGCGCTGTCATGCAGTGCGAGATTGTCATGTTGCCATTTTTAGTATGGCGATGTGGTGACTTAGTTAAAATGTCACACTCTCTTAAGCATGCAACATTTCAAAAGGATACCGTTATTTCAGTACTGTCAGAGTTGTAGTTCAAGAGTAATTGAATAATAAATCTGGAGGTGGATACTTCAAGATCTGTTTAGTTCATACCTTGTCATGATAACAATAGGTTTTATCAATCTGAATGAGATTACCTATAGAGGGAGAGCCCCATTCAGGGCCCTCCAGAATAATGTAAACATTCTCAAACTAGTTAGAGGTTGTGTTGAGCTACAGCAGAGTTCAAATGATACAAAAACAAAACAAACAACCTACACCCCCACAAATTATGCAGCTTTCTCTGTTAAACAAATTAAGAGCCTCTGATTACAACAGGGGCGGGAAGGAGATAATTTATCATTCAATTACTCTTGAACTACAACTCTGACAGTATTAATTGGAGCTGCTTTTTGTGAAACATTACAATCCCTTTAATGAACAGTTTTCTATATTCTATTCATCCAGAAGGGCCTGGTCCAAGGAACAGTGAAAAGGAAAAATGGGAACCTCCTTAAAGCTGGTAAATATTACGTTGGGGTCTTGTGCCCATAGACAGAGCTCAAATGAGGGCTGTAAATATGCAATTTGCTTTATAAATATGGCTGTAGACATCAACCAAGTGTAAGAGCATAACTGATATTTAGTTTGACCCAACACCTGCTTGTCAATTGTATGAGGGATTTGCTTTGTTTGTCCCCTATATATCTATATTCTCTGTCACCTCTGATACTGCTCCTGTACTCAAAGGGTTAGAAATTCTAAACCTATGAGTACAGGAGCAGATATCCTTGGTTATGGAAGGGTTAAAGTTGTGTCCTCTTGTGTGAAAGATTACTATCCAATACTGTTGAAAGTATATATGGACAGTTTAAAATATCTAAAAATTTTAGATGGTATTTTATAACTGTCCATTTTTTTACATATGCAGCAGTGTTAGATAGCAATCTTTCATATAGGACACCATTTTAACCCTTTCATAATCAGGAATGTCTGCTCCTATACTCAAATATTTAGTATTTCTAACCCTTTGAGTGCAGGAGCAGCAGCAAAAAAACAACAAATCCCTCATACAATTGACAAGCATGTGTTGGGACAAACTAAATATCAGTTATGCTCTTACACCTGATTGGTGACTACAGACATATTGTAAATCAGAGTGCACATTTACAGCCCTGGTGACTTGAGTTTTGTCTGTGGACACAAGACCCCATTTTAGTCTTACCTGTTAAATCCTTTTTTCTTAGTCCTTATGACATACAGGTACCACGGGGAGGCGAAAGCTCCTCCCAGAAGGTTGGAACATTTCTAGAAAAAAAGTTGTGGGTGGAGCCTCCCCTATTTCTCATCATGCTATACCTTAGCCCCACCTTCCAGTTAGACTTGAGCTCACTAAACAGGACAACAAAAAAGAAGAAAGGTAAGCTCCTGTGAGCAACAGACCCAAGAAGACTTCCACTTCCAGCTTAATGAGACCAAGCATGGTCCCTTTCACTGTGTGGAGACCTGTATGACATATGGACTAAGAAAAGGATTTAATAGGCAAGACTAAAATACTCTTTTGTCTGTCGTCCAATATGACAAAGGTACCATGAGGATATGCCAACATTAAAGCTCCCAGGGTGGGAAGGAAAATGAAAGGACCAAGCACCAGTCACCATGATACCAGAGTACCCTAGGACTATCCAGGACTAGGAACAGCCCAAACAGACAGACACTAAATAACTATCACAGCACACAAGAACAAGAGCCAACCGGGTTCAAACAGTTAACAAACAGTAAGGCACATGAATGAGTAGGACCCTAGACAGGCAGAACTGCCTGAAGGACCTTCCTGCCAAAGCCAGAACATAAACATGGTAATGTTTGGCAAAGGTGTGCAGAGAGGATCAAACTGGACTCTTGTAGGCCCAGGAGGCACCGACAGACCTGGTGGAGTGTGCGGTTATACAAAAGGGAACAGGTTTCTTCCTGAATTCATAGGACCCTCAAGGATGGCAAACAAAGCATGTGTCTTGCGCAAAGAACTTAAGACAACTCACCACATCAAACAAGTGGAGATCCCTCTCATTGTCAGATTTTGGGGCAGGACAAAAAGAAGGCACAACAATCTCCTGATTGATGTGAAATTCAGAGACCACCTTAGGAAGAAATACCTGAGAGGTACAAAGAATAGCCTTATCTTTGTAAAACACTAGGAAAGGCGGTTTGCAGGACAAGGCCTGCAACTCAGCGACTCTGTGGACAGAGACCACAGACAGGAGAAAAAAATATCTTCCACGTGAGAAGACACAGAGGGATAGTAGGCAAAGAATCAAAG
Source organism: Rhinophrynus dorsalis (assembly GCA_037306005.1). Taxonomy (NCBI): domain Eukaryota; kingdom Metazoa; phylum Chordata; class Amphibia; order Anura; family Rhinophrynidae; genus Rhinophrynus; species Rhinophrynus dorsalis. Next base: position 474,555,486 of record CM074719.1, on the reverse strand, counting down.
TGATGCCACTGTAAGACTCCCAGCACAAAATTAAGGTCCCACTGGGGACTGGGAGCTTTATAAGGCAGGGAAGGCATGAGCAACGCCCTGAAAGAAGACCTTGACATCTGGCAAGATAGCAATGCGTCTCTGGAAAAAGACAAAGGGAGCTGAAGTCTGAACCATCAAGGAGATAAGACTGAACTCTTTGTTCACACCATCCTGTAAAAAAAAGACAAGATCATCGGGAGATCAAATTCCTGTGTGGATAGATCCCTATCCACACACACACCAAGACTGGAAAATGGACCAAACCCAATGGTAGGCCTTGGAACAAACAGGCTTCCTAGCCTGGATCATAGTGGAGATCACCTCAGGAAAGAAACACTCTCTCCTCAGGATGGAGGTATCACGGCGCCCCTGCTATTCGGCGACATTCTGTCAGTCGCCACTCCTGCCTAACACCTATTGGCTATACTGTGATTGTCCTGCCCAGTATTGACCTTAAATACTGGGTTCTGGCACATCTCCGGTGCCCTTTCGTGGTGTTCCAGTACCAGCGCTTGTTCCTGATTCTTGTGAGTTCCCAGTGTATCGACCTGGCCTGCCTGACTACTCTGCATCTCGTTTCCTGCCTGTGCACCAACCCAGACCGCCTGACCATTCTGCTTCTCATCTCCTGTGTACTGACCCGGCTTGGCTGACGTTCCTGCTCCGTGTACCGACCCGGCTTGGCTGACATTCATGCTCCGTGTACCGACCCAGCTTGGCTGACGTTCATGCTCCGTGTACCAACCTGGATTGGCTGAGGTTCCTGCTCTGTGTACCAACTTGGACTGTTCTACGTTCCTGTGCTGTGTGGATTCCGCCCGGTTGGTCTGCTGCCTCCCGTGCATGCTCTGACCTGTCTCCGGTTAAGGGTAGTGCTTGTCTCTCGCTGTCTCTGGACAGCTCTGCAGATTGGTCTCGGTTGCCTCCGTGTCACCCCGGCGACATTCCTATTGGTCTGCCTTACGAACCGTTCCAGGTTGGGTGCCTCTCAGGGCGAGTTGCTCAGGTTTCCGTTTATGCTACGGCAGTGCCCACACTGACCAGATTCCGTTACTGCTACGGCAGTGCACAAGCTGCTCAAGTCTCCGTTACTGCTACTGTAGTATCCAGTTGCCTAGTCTCCGTTACTGCTAGGGCAGTGCTCAAGTGGCTCAGCCTCCGCTACAGCAGTGTTCCTATTGCTCAGTCTCCATTACTGCTACGGCAGCGTTTCAGTTGCTCAGTCTCCGTTAATGCTACAGCAGTGTCGAGTTGCCTAGTCTCAGTTACTGCTACGGCAGTGCTCACGTGGCTCAGTCTCCATTACTGCTACGGCAGTGCTCACGTGGCTCAGTCTCCGTTACTGCTACGGCAGTGCTCAAGTTGCTCAGTCCCCGTTACTGCTACGGCAGTCCACAATTGTCTGGTTTCCATTACCTTGGGCGTTATTCGAATTAAAGCTCTCACCTCTGTTTGAGCTTCTTAAAAGGCCTAGCTACTCTAAGGCCTGTCAACATTATCTGTCTACTATTAACCCATGCAGTACTGATAAACTGGGACTCACACAAGATCTGCCTGACCTGTGTCAGTATATTGTTCTATGGACTCTCTACTTATACTGGACCTGTGTGGGCTTACCTCTGTATAACCTGTCTAGTTGCTGTACTATATTATGTATATATTACAGGACCTGTGAGGGTTATTGTGATCTTTATTGTTTAAGAAAATTGTGTTTTATCTAAACCTACTGTGTCTTTGTGTCGAACAAACCGTTACAGGAGGTTTCAATAGCCATGCTGTCAAAGCCAAGCGATCCACATTCTCCTTCCATAGGTACCCCCTGAAGAAGGAGATCCGGTCTGAGTGGCAGAGGAAATGGATCCCGAATGGAGGGGGCAACTATCTCTGGGAACCGTGCCCTCCTGGTCCAGTAAGGGGCAATCATGACAGCAGTATCATACATCTGAATCTTCCAAAGCACCATGGGGCTGAGAGGAATTGGAGGGAAAAATGTAAGCTCCATGGAATCGCCAGTGCATCTACAGTGAAGGCCAGAGAATCCCCCCAACTGGAACAAAACATTTGAACACTCCTGTTGTCCCTGGTGGCCATCAGGTCTATCTGAGGAAGACCACACTGCTGTACCAACAGGTCAAAAACATCTGGATGGAGCTCCCATTCTCCAGGGTCCACCTGTTGGCTACAGAGTCCGCCAGGATGTTGTCTACGCCTGGACTATGCACGGCGGATATGGCCAGAACATGATCTTCTGTCCAGGCCAAGATCGCCTCGACCTCTGACCAAGCGGGAACGCTTCTTGTGCCTCTCTGCTTGTTGTCGTACACCTCAGCCGTGGCGTTGTCCAACTGGACATGAACTAGACAACCCCTCAACTGAAGGGACCAGTACGCTAGAGCATGCCAGATCACCCCGAGCTCCAAAACATTGATGGACTCCGAGGTCCACCTGCCCTGGACACCCAGGTGACCCAGAACTGCTCCCCAGACCCGCAGGCTGGCATCAGTCATCACAAAGATCCAATCCTGGATCACAAAGGGTTTCCCCTACTCCAGGTTGGACCTGTCCAGCCACTAGAGGAGGTCCTGTTTGACTTCCGGGGTAAGAGAGAGACCTGAGATCCAACAGATTCAGGTTCCCATGCCAAGAGCAAATCCTAAATCTCTGGAGCTCCCTGTTGTGGGCCATGGAATATGGAACCACCTCCATGGTGGACACCATGAGACCAAGAGTCCTAAACTTGCAAACCAGAGCTGAGGGCCACTCCAGAGTTTGGGACACTAGATACATGGTTTGCTGAATGGAGTCCTCGGTCAGTAAATCCTTACCTTCATGGGTATCAAACCTGAGGCCAAGGAAGACTAGGACCTGAGAAGACTTCTCCATGTTGAGAATCCATCCATGGTGATGGAGAACCTGAGCAAAGTCCTGGATATACTGGTCCAGGAGTTCCCCCAACGGAGCCTTCAGCAGAAGGTCGTCCATGTAGGGGGCCAGCTGAATCCCCAGAGTGTGCAGGAAGGCAATCAATGCCATTAGGACTCTGGCAAACACCCGAGGAACTGTGGTAAGCCCAAAGGGCAGATCGGTGAACTGGAAGTGCCCCAAATCGCAAGCAAAACATACTTATGACTGCCTGGATGAATCAGGACATGACAGAGAACGGTCCAATATAGGAAGATTGCCGCTGTCCCTCTTGGCCACCATGAACAGGAATGGATAGAAACAAAAAAACATCTCTTAAGGAGGAACTGGAATCAGAACTCCCTTGTCCAAGAGACCCTGAACTGCCTTGTTGAAAAGACGCAACTTTTCTTGGCCCAGATGAGTCCTGGACTGGTAGAATCTGTAGGGAGGAAGGGATTTGAAGGCAATCTTGTACTCTTCTGAAACCACCTGCAGAACCTACTGATCTACCACTGAAAAATGGCACAGGCGCCCACCCACGGGCAGCTGCGGACCAGGGTTTTGCGAGTGAAACAGACAGATTTGCCAGACTTGGGCTTGGTAGTAGTGTTCTTTGAGTGCCACTGCTGTCTGGGCTTGGTGATTGGGCATGGGGTGCATGTCTGAGACATGCTTTGATTCTGCCTTTGCGCCCTGTTTTGGCAGGGACAAAAAGACAGTTTCCTCTCCATGTTAGGGTGTTTGGAGACTTGAGGCAACAGAGTGCTTTTGTCTCCAGTGGCCTTACTTATAATCTGCTTCCATTCAGGCCCAAAGAGAGATTTGCTCTGAAAGGGAAGATAAATCAGTGACTTCTTAAAAGAAAGGCCAGCAGACAATCTTGAGCCAAAATGTGCATCTAGCAGCAGCGACAGAGAAGGCAGAAGCCTTAGCTAAAAGTTTGATAGCATCAAAAAAAGCAGTCTGTGACATATACAGTCTTCCTCTACAATTTTAACCCCTTGTGGTATGTACTAACCATTAGCCCATTACAACACCCTGTTCCAGTCTCCATATTGCCTACCTCCGCCTTTCCTCTCCTATCTCTCTCTCGGTTTCTTATCACATGTTTTAACGGTGTCACACCTGATTGCACTCTGGGAACTCCCAGTGCAAAACAATTTGTAATCTCTCAGTCAGTCAGTCTTCTTAGTGACTCCAACTAGTATATATTCAGGCCCAGTTAGGGGTGGCATTATTCCAGGGTATTGCCACCTTCTCCAAGTACACCTTCTCAATGTATGGAGAGCTGGACAGGAAAGAGACAGCCGCTGCAATACAACAGGCAAGTAAACAATAAGGGATGCAATGGAATAAGTTGTCTTATCAAACAATCTTCGTTACACATATTTTACCTATTTTCTGATTACCCATTTCTCCCCTCCCCCCCAGTGTCTTTTTGAGATGCATAATAAAACAAACATATTACTACTATCTGTTCTAACTCTGCCACTATTAATACAGTTTTCCTCATATCCCCACAACCCTGCTCCTCACTTGCACCATAACATAGTAATTCACCAGGGACTTCTGTATGTATGCACACTACCCTCTGAGTGCTGGCGGAGAGTACTAAAACAAGCTCACCCAGCCCCAGTTTATATAGCAATAGACGCACAATTTCACTATATGCTCACCACAAACAACTCACCAAATTTTTATGCATTCTACTACTTGCTTTGGCAAATGACATAGAAACTAACTCTGGCCCACAAACAATAATAAATGGCAATTTCAGCTTTCAAAGAAGTCTTTCTAGTGCACTGCAGCATACGAAGTATACTACCCAAAATAGATGAACAAAAAGCATGGCGTCATGTGTACAAGGCAAAAATCCTCATACTCACTGAATCCTGGCTAAGCCCTAAAATACTAGATACTGCTGTTGCAATTGATGGATACACCTGTTTTAGGAAGGACCGAGAAAGCAAGGAGGAGGCATAATCATATACACCCAAGAGTCTATAAAACTTTACACTTTTAAATGACTCTCATAACTCTGATTCATATGAATACATTGCAGGAAAAAGTCTTCCCTTCTCTAAACAAATCATAATTGTTGGCACCTACAGGCCTCCAAATACACCAACACAGTCGCTTACAGACGCAACCCACCACCTCAATAAGATTGCCACCCAAAATAAGAAAAGTGAACTGTTGATTCTTGGAGACTTTAATATCAATTAGCTATGAATCTGTTCTTTGTTTGAGACATCAAACTTATCATAGCTAATCTCCTCCCCTACTCGCATAAATATTAAAACATCCAACCATACTCTGCTAGACTGGATCCTTTCATCCTGTCCAAGTAGACTCCAAGATTCAGGTGTACTAGCAAATGTGTTTAGCGATCACTCCATCATGTCCAAAAGTTATAATTACTAGATCATTTAAAAAATTTTGATCTCCAGTCTTTCCTAAATGACTTAAGAAATTGCCCATGGTATAAAATACACCTCATACCTTATCTAGACTCAGCAATTGACTTTTTTGACTTAGAATTCTTACAAATCTGTAATACCCATGCATCTCTCTAAGGAAGATTAGGGTAAGAGGGGCCCATCTACCCTGGTTCTCTGCTGGCCTGTTTGAATTATACAATTTCATAGATGCATTATGGACAAAATATAAACAAACTGGCTCTGCTACTGATCACACTGCATACAGGCAATTGCTGAATACTTGCAAAAAGCAAGCAAAACTAGCAAAAGCTCAATATTTTTCTGACAACTTGAACAATAATATATCAAAACCAGCCAACTTCTGGAATGTTATTAAAAACCTCTACAACCCTCCTAACCACCCTTACCCATCAACTATAACCATAGGCAAAGAAACGATACAGTGCCCCTTAGCCATTGCTCATGCATTAACAACTACTTTGTTGGATGCGCTATCACTCTGATTACACAAAACAAACAGAATTCTGAAGTAGAAACATGCACAGATCAGCTTATGGTACCTGCTAATGGGTCCAATGATGCTAATGAATTTAATTTCATGCCGGTAAATGAGAGTGAAATATATGACCACCTCCTTAACTCAAAAATGAAATCACAATCTGGCCATGACCAAGTACCATCAATGTTATTAAAGCTCAGTGCCTTGGTCACTTCCTACCCTATGACAACACTAATTAATGCCTCCCTGGGTATATGCCCAAAGCCTGGAAAGTAGATAGAGTTGTGCCTATCCACAAAAGTGGGGATAAAAATGTATCAAATTACACACTAATGTCCCTACTCCCCACATTGGCTAAAACCCTAGAGAAATGTGTCCACGTGTAACTATATAAGTATTAACAGCTGACCAGTTTTTTCACCCCCTTCAATCATGCTTTTGTTTGTTCAAGTCACTCTGCAGTCACTGCCCTCCTAAAAGTAACCAATGCTATCCAGAGTGGTACGGAAAATGGTGACATCACTGGAGCTATTTTACAAAGGCCTTTGATACAGTACACCATAGTATTTTGACAAGTAAACTCCAAAGTTCAGGATTGGGTAATCATTCTCTAATTTGGTTCCGATCCAATTTATCAGACAGAGTGCAATATGTGTCTATTGCTGATAATACCTCCCTTCCTCTCAAAGTTACAAGTGGGGTTCCCCAAGGCTCCATGCTTAGCCCTCTTCTATGTTCTCTGTTCATAAATGATCTGCCCATGGTTTGCAAAGCATTTTCAGTACACATTTATGCAGATGACACTATAATATATGCAAAAAATTCCAACATATCACAACTGGAGGACGTATTACAGCATGATTTCTCTGAAGTTGAAAGATGGATAGCAAAGAACAAACTATTCCTAAACACTGACAAAACAGTCAATGTTATTTGGTACAAAGCATTAACTGCATAATCTCTGTTCAACCATAATTCCCATCTTTCTCATTTATTGCACAAACACATATTATATACCATTTTTTAAAGGGCAGAAAGGGAACCAACTGGCTCTTCTGCTGGTTTACAAGCCACCCCACTTCGTTGAGGTGACCTACAGTCCTGTTGATAAAAAGAGTAGCCTGCTACTATTAGAATATCATCTAGATAAAGCACAATCATGATTCCCTCCTTCCTTAAGTTTTGCAAGCATGCTGCCAACACCTTGGTAAAAACTCTTGGTGCTGAAGATAGGCCAAAAGGAATAACGCTTGATCGCAAAATGCAGACATTTTCTGTGAGAAGGCCTTATTATATGGTGATAGGCATCCTGTAGGTCTGTTGATGCCAGAAACCCCTGAGAAGGGATGGCTTTCATTATGGATGCCACAGTCTCCATCCTGAATGAAGTTGGCCTGATAAAACTGTTCAAATGCTTCAAATATAGGATAGTCCTGAAATCCCCGGATGATTTGGGAACAAGAAACAACACTGAATAAAGACCTTGATACTGCTGATCCACAGGAACTCTCTATAACCCTCACTCTTGCCAAGCTCTGGACTGACCTCAGAATGTCGTTTGCCTTCTGAGAGCTGACCGGAAGCCTGAAGAAGTTTTCTCTTGGGACATAAATTAATTTGAGTGGATATCCCCTCTCTACAGTCTGCACCACCCATTTGTCCACGAAAAAGGGCATTGTCCACTTGCGCAAACTGAGTCAGTCTGCCCCCTACTGACTCTAGAGAAGGGATTCGCTGATCTTCATTGAAAGTCCTTTTTATTCTGAGATTTCCTTGGGAAAACTCTTCTGAACCCTCTCCGGGCTTGACCAGCATTAGATCTAGATTGCTGAAAGGGCCTCTGAGGTTGATATCTTCTGGCTTCCCTAAAGTTGAGTCTTTGAGAGCGAAAGCCCTGATTCCTAAAGGTATTCTGAGGGGATCTAGCTCTCCTATCCTGGAGGAGAAAGGAACTTTTTCCTCCTGAAATCTTTTTTACCAGCTCTTCTAGTTGAAAACCAAGTAGTAATTTGTCTAGAAAAGGAAGAGAGACTAACTTTGCTTTAGAGGAGGAGTCTGCCCCCCCCCCCCCAAGATCTAAGCCACAAGGATCGTCTAGCTACCACAGAAAGAGCAGAAGATTTAGTTAACAACATTACCGTATCCAGAGAAGAATCACAAGTAAAATTAGTTGCTTCTTTGATAACAGTGACCTCCTTCAATAGTTTAGACCTGGATACAAAGGAGTCAATCTTTTCCTCTAAACTAGTCAACCAAGTTCTCATGGTCCTAGACATGCAGGCCAAGACGGTGGCTACCTTCAAATTTTGGCCTAACAAAACAAACTGTTTCTTTAATACTGAATCTATTTTCCTCTCCATAGGACCCTTCAAAGAAGAACCGTCCTCCATAGTTAGAGTGGTCTTCTTTGCCAGTTGGGATATGGCTATATCTACCTTAGGTGGCTTAACTCATGACCGCACTTTGGAATCTTCAAAGGGATACATTTTTAAAAACTTTTTAGACAATGTAAAACTCCTATCCACCTTGTTCCATTCTATCTTCATTAAGTCCTGGACATGTTGATAGGAAAAAAGGAACTGATTTCCTATTACTGTTTTGAAGACTCCGTAAGACCTAGAGTCTTCCTCAGACTTTACTAAGGAGTCTATTTTATCTATATTAAAAGATCCTGAATCCTCAATCACCTCGCCTTCTTCATCTGACGAAAAAGGGGATTCTAGATCCTGGATACTAAAAACATCCTATTGGTTCTGAGATCTGACAGAGGGTCCTTCATCAGGGTCATCATGTCGTTTTTTTCTGGGTGGTCCAGAATCCTGCATGGAACTGAAAGTTTGTTGCATGGACTCCTTCATCCATGCTAAAAAGTCTTGGAAATGGGAGGTCATATCTTGCCCTGCAGCATGCTTTAGGCAATTTGAGCAGAGATTTGGAGAATCTAAGCCAGACAATTCCTACCTACATGCAGTACACACTTTCTAATATCCTCCATACTGGCTTTTTCCTTATCCTTGGACGCTTGAGCCATAACAAAATAAATAAATAGATTCTGAAGAATAATGTATAAAAGTATAGACTGACCTTATTCCATGTCTGCAGGTGCCTGCAGACTTATATTGTGCCATTCCTTGCAGAACTCTGTGTGCGTTTCACAGGTGGAACGCACGCGCACACCCGCTTCCGGTTTCCTTTGAAGTGTAAAGAGTATACAGTTTCCGTGTCTCAGATAGACATGCGGAAGTACACAACACCGGATGGACCATGCCATAGGAGTCATCCGGTAGGCCATAACTTTAGCAAAGGCTCAATATACCACACCTATAGGGGAAATTGAACCATGATCTATAGCATAAGTGGTGGGGAGCACATAAATGCGGCCCAGGATGACAAGTATGACAAAAATAAACACAGGAAGAAGTTCAAAAAATAGAGTAGAAACATATAGAGGGGAAACACCCCTCTGTCCTCCAGCTAGATAGGACCAAGAAAGGAGAAAGAAGAAGATGGGGGAAAAAAAAAAAAAAGAAAAACAAACTGCGGGAAGTTCTTGAAGCGGGCTTTTTAACGATTAGTCCTACCAGCTCGAGAGCGGGGATTAACCCTTTCTATGCTGGGTAAAGGACACAGAAGAAAGTACTTATCTGGCAGGCAAAGGGTTAATCTGAGAAGGAGAGCAGAGAGATACAAGCCTCTGCTTTGGATACCTCAGCAAAGAGAAACTGGCGTCTGTAAAACTATCAACCAATCGGAAGAGGCATTCTGAGAGTTGTAGTCTTTTCTCTTTACTTTAAACCTTAAGGACCGGGAAAATCTGAGGTCGTTTTCACTTAAGGACCGGAGCAATTCTGACCTTTTTGACTGTCTTTGTTCAACAGTGTTTTCCCTCTAAGTCTTTTATTCAACCCCCATAAATTATACACTGCTTTTTTAAGCACAAATAGGGCTCTCTTTTGATACCCCACTTATATGGATAACCCACAATTTACTTTATTAAAATTAAAAAAAGAGGTTAAAAAAAAGTAAACACTATTTTCGTTTTTTCTCTTGGGATCAATTGGGCACAAAGGGTTACATTTTTATGGAGACTGCATGAAAGGTATGACCGGTCAGTCATACATACAAAATGCGCAGTTTAAAGTGGCCACTGTCCCCCCTGGGGGAAAATCCTCATGTCCCTTTTTCCCCACCCTATTTTCCCACTTTTTTTTATCTATGACAATTGGCGGTGTGTGTAAGTGTATTACATGGCTCCACAACAATCACACTCCCAGTTCTGTTTAATGAGATTTTTTTTTTTTTTTTTTTTAAAGTGTTGTGTTTAAAAAAAAAAAAAAAAAAAAAAAAAAAAACATCATTACAGGTCAGAAGGTTAATACCCCCAGCTGCTGTATTTTCTTTTTCCACTAGGTGTCTCCTCTCTGCTTCTCTCCCTTACTTTGATAGCAAGGGAGACAGAGGCAGAGGAGAGACAGAGGCAGTATGCTTTGCGTACTGCCTCTATCACTCAGAATGCCGGTACATGCGATTGCTGCTACAGCGATCACATGACCCGGCACAAGCAAGAAGAGCTGAGACTGAACGCCCTGGTCTTGGGGCGTTCAGTTTCAGCCTGGAATTAATGATAGCAGCATGCACGGAGGCACGCTGCTATCATTTAAGCCATGATGGTCCAGGACTGTCATGGGTCCTTAAGGGTACTTGCACTAGCGGGGTCTCTGGGGGACTCCAAGACACTGGAGATGTGAACCAGATCAAAGGGCAAGAGGAAAAAAGAAGAATGAGCTCTCTCTCCCAACTTTGTATGTCAAACGGTTGCAGAGATATGTCTCAAAACAGTTTGTCCCATAGACGTCAATGGAGCAAGTTCTGCCGAGTGGTAAAAGAGGATTTTAGTCTCATCTGTTAAATCCTTTTCTCTTAGTCCATACAGATTACTGGTAACTCTGGGAGGCGATCCTCCCCTTTAAGTAGGCAGGAACATTTCTCTAAATGTATGCAGGGGGTGGAGCCTCCCCTCCCTCCTCAGCTGCATCCTAGCCAGCTAGCTCCAAAATGATTTGAGAGACTAATAAATGACAAGAAATAGGAGAGAAGACGACTCCTGTGAGCATGCCCCGAAGGACTCCCACATATTGCTACAGGAGAGCCAAGCATGGTCTCGACAGGGTGGGAGACCAGTAACCTGTATGGACTAAGAGAAAAGGATTTAACAGGTAAGACTAAAATCCTCTTTTCTCTGTCGTCCAATACAGGTTACTGGTAACTCTGGGATGTCCAACCATTGAGTTTCCCAGAGGCGGGAAGAAGGCAAGGACCAGGAGCAAGGCCCCCAAAGTCACCAGGACCTCTATGAACCAACTGGTCAGAGATCCCAACAAAACTGAAGTGTCAACGGACACCAAACAGGGGTAAAAACACCCCAGGAACGTTAACACAGCACACTGAACTAGAGCCAACAGGGCTCAACAGTAAGGAAGCACTAAGAACCTGAGAAGATCCTAGACAGGCAAGACTGCCTCCAGGACCTTCTTCCCAAAGCTGGCATCAGCCGAAGCCAGCACATCCACACGGTAGTGCTTCGAAAAGGTGTGCACAGAGGATCAAGTGGCCGTCCTGCACAGCTGATCAGCAGACACTTGATTCTTATAGGCCCAAGAGGCCCCAATGGACCTGGTGGAATGAGCCGTGACACAAAAGGGGACGTTTATTCCTCAATTCGTAGGCCCTACGAATAGTGGACTTGATCCATGACGCAATAGTCACTTTGGATGCAGGTCGTCCTGCCCTAGGACCCTCAGGAATGACGAACAGAGCGTCTGAATTCCTGATAGATTCAGTGCGATGGACATAAAACTTGAGACAACGCACCACATTCAACAAGTAGAGATCCCTTTCCTTGTCAGAGGAGGGGTTAGGGCAGAAAGAGGGCACCACAATCTCCTGATTGATGTGAAACTCGGAGACTACTTTAGGTAAGAACTCCTTAGAGGTGCGAAGCACTGCTTTATCCTTCTGAAACACCAGATAAGGTGGTTTACAAGAAAGAGCTTGCAACTCGGCAACTGACACAATCGCCAGATGGGAAGCCATCTTGCACGTCAAGAGACATAAAGGAATAGTAGCCAAAGACTCAAAGGGAGGACGCTGGAGACCTCCCAAAACCAAGTTAAGGTCCCACTGAGAAGCCGGACTCCGAAAGTACGCACATGAGCAACGCCTTGGAAGAAAACCTTGACATCAGGAAGGACAGCAGTGCCCTCCTGGAAAAAGACAGAGCGCAGAAGTCTGAACCTTAAGAAAACTCACTGAGCCCTTTATCCACACCGTCCTGCAAAAAAGCCAGGACAGTGGGAACATGAAAGTCACGAGACAGATCTCGGTCAGCACACACGACACAAATGTCGACCAGACACTGTGATAGATTACTGGACAACGTTCCACTTTCAATTTCTGAATCACCCTTATCAACATCGGAAGGGGAGGAAAGATGTAGGCCAGGGAGAATGTCCAGGGAATGGACATTGCGTCGGCAGCCAGGGCCAGAGTCTCTCCATCGGGAGCAGAACGTCGGAACCTTCCGGTTGTGCGTGGTTGCCATCAGATCCACTAGGGGTACCCCCCATTTCTGAGTTAGGAGTTGAAAACACCTCCAGATGTAGTTCCCACTCTCCGCTGTTGACTGTGTGATGACTGAGGAAGTCTGCCATGACTACGCCTGGAATGTGTACTGCGGAAATGACAGGAACATGAACCTCTGCCCAGAATGGCCTTGACCTCTAACAAAGGACGAGACTTCTTGTCCCGCCCTGTCTGTTGAGGTAAGCCACGGCGGTGGCGTTGTCGGATTCCACTCGGACTGGACAGTTGAGACTCCCAATGGCGCAGAGCATGAAATATCGCTCGAAGTTCCAGAACATTGATGGGAAGAAGAGACTCTTCCATGGACCACTTCCCCTGAGCACTGAAGCGACCCAGAACAGCACCCCAGCCCAAAAGGCTGGCACCCGTCGTGACCTTGGTCCAGTAGGGAATCCGGAAGGATCTCCCCTTCAGGAGATTGGAAAGGTCCAACCACCACTCCAAGCCCAACTCGACAGGAGGCGGAAGAGAGATCGATAGCTTCTGATGATCTGGCCGGTCCCTGCATGTCTGAATCACAAATCTTTGAAGTTCCCTGGTGTGTGCCATGGAAAATGGAACCGCCTCTATCGTGAAGATGAACTTCCCCACCAGAGACGACAACTTCGGAACCGGGATCCGATCGCGGGATAGGATCATGGAGACTCTTTGAGCAATTTGATGGGCTACCTCCTCCAGTAGAAACACCATGCACTTCTGAGTATCGAACAGAAGACCAGTCGCTGGGACGGAACCAGGTCTGACTTGTCCATGTTCACAATCCAACTGTGATGTGTAAGGACTTGAATGCAAGTCTGGACCTGCTGATGAAGGTCCGCAGACGCAGCCTTCAAAAGCAAGTCGTCTATGTATGGAGTCACTCGGATGCCGTCCCGACGGAGGACGGATATCAAAGCCCCCAGAACCCGTTGGAAAACCTGGGGGGCTGTTGTCAGACCAAATGGAAGAGCTGAAAACTGAAAATGACCTCTGGCGCAGGCAAACCTCAGATACTGCCTGCTCTCTAGATGGATTGGGATGTGTAAATTCGCATCCTGGAGGTCCAGAGAAGCAAGAAACTCCCCCGGAGACATGGCAGCAATCACTGTGCGCAGAGACTCCTGACAATAGTGAGTTTTCACTACAAAGGAATTGAGATCTTTCAGATCCAAAATAAGGTGGCCTCCGCTGTCCTCCTTGGTCACTACAAAAAGGTTAGAATAGAATACTGAACCTCTGTCTGAAAGAGGTACTGGATCCAGGACATCCTTGTCCAGAAGAGCCTGAATAGCATGTTCGAACAGACAGCTTCTCTCGACGTCCTGAGGAGAACAAGAAAGATGAAAGCAAAAAGGTGGGAGGGAAAAGAAAGGGATCTTGTATCCCTCTGACACCACCTGTAAAACCCACAGGATCGGTGAGTCATGCCAAAGCAGTCTTGGAAGTCTTGGGCTTGGATGCGGCCTTGGGCTTCCATTGCTGCTTGGGCTTGGAGGAGGGACGTGGAGCTGATGGAACCGCCTGGTTCGTTGTACTTGTCTCAGTTTGAAAGGAACGAAAGGACTGGTTATGCTTAGCTGGTAACTTTTTCTTAAAGACCAAGGGCAGAAGAGTACTCTTACCCCCTGTGGCCTCGCTAATTAGTTCCTTAAGTTCAGATCCAAACAAGGAAGAACCCTGAAAAGGCAAAGAAAGCAAAACTTTCTTGGAAGTAGTGTCAGCAGACCAAATCTTAAAGTGTTAGTAATGTCTAAAAAAAAGAGTTTAAAAAGCTGATCTAAATGCAAAAAAAAGTATCTCTCAAACCGCTATGGTTTAAGAGATACGGGCGTTTAAAGTTTGATTTCTCCTACTGACAGCTGTAAAGCTGTCAGCAGGAGATCTGTGTCGGTCGACACTGTAGCGCTTGAGAAGTGCCGGGCTCTCGTTACTTACAAGGAATCCCTTCATTGGAATGGTCTAAAACGTTTTAGACCATTCCAATGAAGGGATTCCGTGTAAGTAACGTGATCCCGGCACTTCTCAAGCACCAGCGTGTTGACCGACACGGATCTCCTGCTGAAAGGTTTACAGCTGTCAGTTGGAGAAAATCAAACTTTAAACGCCCGTATCTCTTAAACCATAGCGGTTTGAGAGATACTTTTTTTTGCATTTAGATCAGCTTTTTAAGCTCTTCTAAATGTAAAAAGTTTTTTTTTACATTACTAACACTAAGCCAAAGCGCACGTCTAACCACCACAGAAGTAGTGGAGGCCCTTGCCATCATGCAGACGGCATCAAAGGCAGCAGCAGAAACAGTGTTGAGCTTCAGAAATAATTAGCAAGGAGACACAATTTCTCAGAAGTAGGCGCATCCTGATGGACCGCAGTAGTGAGTTGTTCAGTCCAGACCGCAATGGCCCGGTTAACCCATGCCACAGCAAAGGCCGGACGCATAGCAGTGCCAAAAGAAGTGAAAATGGACTTGAGGGAAACCTCAAGTTTCTTATCAGTCCAATCCTGCAGCACAGAAGCATCAGACACAGGCAAAGCAGTAGATTTCGTTATGGGTGCATCCACCTTAGGGGGATGAATCCATTTAGCCATTTCGGTTTCAGAAAAGGGATAAAGTTTAGCAAACTTTTTAGACACTGAAGACTTGTCTGGATTTTTCCATGCGTCAGAAACCAAATGGTCAAGAGTTGGATTAGGAGGAAAATAAGTAAGGAGCTTTTTGCAGGCACCTGAAAAACATCAGAGGGAACCTCCTGAACCAAGGGAATGTTGAGTGTGGTCAAAACAGCTCTGATCAGGCCCTCAGCAGATGGTTCAGGATCACATTCAAAAGGGTCCCCAATGGACCTAGAAGACTCTATAACTGTACCATCCTCAACATCTGAATCTTGCAACAATTCTTCCTCAGAAGAATCTGACACATCAGGCGCCCCCTGCGGTTTGGGCAGGGAGGGTTTTGATTGTAGAGGGGATCTGCCATAATTGAAGAGCCTCCTGTACCTGGGAAGGAAAGAGTTGAAGAGTGGACCTAAGGTCCCTAGTCGCAGCCTTAAACTCTTGCACCCAAACTGGCTCAATAGCATGGCTGGAAGGCCCTGGGTTGCTGTCAGGACCTTCAGAGCATGCTGGGCATAAGTGACCAGAGAATTCCCTAGGCAGCCCTGAGTGACAGGAATTCGCAATGGGGGATACCAACACCCCAGCCTCCTTAGTCTTAGGTCTAGCCCCTAGCTCCAGCGGTATAGACATACTCACAGTATCAAAATAACCAACTGTACAATAAATCACCCAATTTTAGTGTGAGAGATTAAAATTTTACCCCAGAAATGCTAAATATAGACGTATCTGGCAGGCGAAGGGTTAATCTGCGGAGGAGAGATGGAGAGTCCAAGCCCTGCGTAGGATACTTGCTGAGAAAAGCTCACAAAATGGCTGCCACAATGGGAGCCAATCAGAAAAGAGGAGCGAAACGAGCGCTCATGGGAAATGTAGTTTTTCCCAAAAAGTACCCCAAAGCAGTGCCCGAAGCCCCCCCAACACACTTGAACTATAAACCGGATGATAGAGCAAGGGTAGACAATTAAACTAAGCCCCCTCTGAAGTTGCTGTGTGAAGCGGTTCCAGAGACACGTCCCAAACAGTGTAGACCCATAGAGAGTAAATGGAGCAATGGCGTCTATGCGGTAAAGCGCGCCTAAATTTTATAAATGTTAAACTAGAAAGTTAAAACATGAAAAACATACAGTGAACATGTGTACAATAAGAAACCACTAGCCCCTGAAGAAGTTCTGGTTATACAGGGCGAAACGCGTTGGAGGACCTTGTTGCTGTTTGCGTTTATGTTATACCGCTAATAGATATGCTACAGTGTATCTGAAGGAGTTACTTTTATAAGACACAGTGATTTGTCTGTCATACATTGGAAAGAGGATTTATCTGGCAGTTCGCTATATATTGGAGATAATATCAAGAGGCTGAAGTGTGGAAGGTGCCAAAGGATGGGAGGATTCATCCAGTGAAGTCGCCTGTGTATATGGAAATCTGAGTTGGAAGGTGTTTAACCGCAAGTATTTATACCTTTGACTTTGAAGTTGGCCACTATCTGATTTGATGTGGCGAGTGAGAGAATCTCAGTTTGAATAGACTGCAATTGCAGAATATTTGAATTGCCGGGATCAACAATTGGGATACTTATCTCTACTACACAGTCGGCATATTGGTGATAATTTGATATACACCTGCCCGCGACACCATATTTGTAGCCTCGTGATAGAGAGTTACTATACATCTCCGTTATATTGGGATATAGATTAGCGATATTGCCATTACTATATACAGACTTATCTTCAGTTCAGAGACATTGCTGCATTTCTTCTTTTTTTATTAGTGCACATTTTTTTTTAGCTCCGGAGCGATTAGTATTAATATTTTTAGCGTGTATACATGTGATATATGATATGTATTGTGGATGAAAATTGTTTATGTATTAAATTTATATTTTTATAGTGCAGTCTTCAGCGCTCTCCTTTGGTGTAGTATTTTTGTATTATTGTGAGACCCTTAACTCTGACAGGGTTAGGATTGAAGCGCTTGATTGCACTATTATTCATGATTTTATAATAGTTGACTGTTGTGATCTTAGGCGCCGTGATCACAGATTTGGTGAAGGTGTTGTACACACACACACTATATATATATATATATATATATATATATATATATATATATATATATATATATATATATATATATATATATACCCAATGAGTGCAGGAGTGTGCAATGAGCACTCCCAAATACAAGCCCAGCGAAGGGGCACTGTGGGACAAGTGGACCTGCAACACTCAAAGGGCAGCTCACCTCTCCTGCAGATCTTCTGTCTTCAGGTTACCATGTAGTGAGAATTACCTCAGTGGGTAATCCATGGGGAAGCACTTGTAACAAAGATTTTCCCCCTTCAGGGCTTCAAGTCCACCAAAAAGCACCTGGACACTGAGCTAGCCGCTTTGAAAGGGCATTTGTCAGTCATGGTAACCCTCCTAATGGTGGTATTCCATATCTGAAAGAAAAATAAAAAAAGAAACTAAAACTAACAAGAGATGTTCTCCACCTGGTGTGTTCACACCCAGGAACAAATCATTCTAAAGCTACCTGGCTGGGATGCAGCTGAGGAGGAAGGGGAGGCTCCACCCCCTGCATACATTTAGAGAAATGTTCCTGCCTACTTAAAGGGGTGGATCGCCTCACAGAGTTACCAGTAACCTGTATTGGACGTTAGAGAAACAAGCTTTAAAAAGGTGTGGAACACACAAAAAAAAAAAAACAAAAAAAAAAAACAAAAAAAAATACAACATTTACCAAAGTGTCTAAATTTACCCACATACCCAAGGAAACATGTAGGGATAAATAAAAAATGGACAATCCTGAAGGGAAAAGTCAAAATGAGCCCCCTAACCCAGTGAAACCAGCAGGGAATGGGTTGAGTACATAAAAGCAGCCATCCAAGCTCCAAAAACCCCGATTTCAAACAGAAATAAGATCCCCGACTTGACTGCAGGAGTTAAAGACTCCAATAAGGCCCCTGTATGGAAAGGAACACTGGGACAAGTGGAGCATGACACTCAAAGAGTTACTCATCAAATTGCATGAACAGAGCCTCAGAGTGATATAGTTTAGGAGGAGGAAACATGGGCTGCATGATTCTCTCCACAGGCCTGCAAGGGTCCACAACAGTACATGTCAGCTGGACAATCATCCAGGGGAAGCCATTAATGGTAATCCACCTAATGGGGGAATTGTGACACTCCATATCTAATATAGAAAAACAATAAAGAAATCTAAAAAAATAAATCAGGAAAGTTCTCACCCTTCATACAGATTATGGAACAAGGCTAACTGGAAGGCGGTGCTAAGGGATAGCCTGATAAGGAAGAGGGGAGGCTCCACGCACAACTATTTTTTTTTTTAGTTATTTTCCAGCCTACTGGGAGGAGCTGTAGCCTCCCCATGGTACATGTATGTCATATTGGACGACAGAGAAAAGATGTTGGGGTCCTATGTGCATAGACAGAGCTCACATGAAGGCTGTAAACATGCACTCTGTAGACACCAACCAAGTGTTAAGAGCATAACAGATTTAATTTGACCCCTACACCTGCTTGTCAGTTGTACGAGGGATTTGCTTTGTTTCTCCCCTATGTATCTGTTTACCATTTTTATTATGGCGACATGATTAATATGTTATGTAGTCTCTTCAGATGCTGCTCATGTACACAAGTGGTTAGAAATTATAACCATTTGAGTACAGGAGCAGACATCCCTGGTTATGAAAGGGTTAAAGTGACATCCTGTGAGAAAGACTGCTGTCTAATACTGTTGAAAAAGTAAAAACTGGACAGTCACAAAATACCTAAAATGGGCAATTCTTCTATTTATCTTTATAGTTTACTAACTGCACAGGGAATCTAACCAGGGGAGTTGGTTGGCTTTGAAAGGCCTGGGTCTTAACCCTAGAGGCTCAGAGGGGTATGCAACGCACTGCAAAGCAATGTGTTGCAAACTCCTCTGGCACTCAAAGGGTTAAATGTGCATAGAGCAACCAATCTGCACCCCTGTTGGTAGGGAGATTGGCAACATTAAATGTTCTAAACTGGCATCAAGAGTCAGAGTTTAAGCTTGAGACCTGGAGGAGTAATTCCCCCATTACCCAAGCCTGATTTTGTTGCAACTTGTGCGTGAAGTTAGTGTCCCTGAATGGTAGAAAGCAAATGTGGTCACTTTAAATAGCCTCCTGAATGCATGCTTTGCGGAGCTTCTCCTCTTTCCGGGATCATGTCCTGCGATTGGATGTTAGGCTGTGTGTGGGGTCTGTCGAAGAGCGCAATGATGTCAGGTGTCAGCGCTTTGTGTAAATCACAAACAATCACAGATCCCGGTGACTTAGTGCCCCATGACAGAGTGTGTGAGAAAACTTTATTTAAATCTTTTAAATAATACTGTTTTGAGATGAAAGAGCCTACTGAGACAAAGGGAAATTACCCTTGGAAAAAATGCAATCCTCGAAGTGGGGTGAAAAGTCTATTGCAGAATAATTTAAAACTTAACTTTTATGGAAATATTTAAAAATGGGTAACAAAAACTGAAAACATAAATCAAATATTTTCTGTGTGAAATGTGAATAAACTCAGGAAGCTCAAACTCATGAGTTTATTCACATTTCACCCAATGAATTATATTAGAATATAAACTTTATTACCCAACTGAATTACATTAGAGTATGAGCTTTATTGGCAAACTGAATTACATTAGAGTGCAAGCTTTACTATGAATTACATTGGAGTGTGAGCTTTTTTCAGCTAACTGAATTAAAGTGCAAGCTTAATTGGCAAAATGAATTACATTAGACTAGAGAGAGCTTTATTACCTAACAATTACATTAGAGTGCAATAAACCTTTTACAAGTATGTTCAAGGTCAATACAAAGACATTTTTGGGGATCTTTTTATAAATTGTACCTGTCAGACAACACATCAAGAAGGTTTCTTTCCTGTTTGCTGACAATTACTCTCCCCGTTTTTTTTTTTGCTCTGACTGACAGATTTACACGTGAGATTAGGAGGAAGACTGCTGGACACTAGATCCCAAGGACACAGGCAAAGTAGCAAGTAATTTGGGGGGGGGGGGGGGAATATACAATTGATACACAATGCTATGGTCTTGTCTTTTGTCTTACCTTTTTACAACCGTATGCAGCAGCCATGTCTGGTGGAAGGAAATGCATACGTCTTTCTGGTGCACAATATGCAAAGATTAGAGCAGAGAAGGCTTTTTTATCCAAGCAGAAAGAAGCCATGCTGAAATTGATTAAATCAGGGAGTCAAGACAAATCCTCTATTGAACAGGAGCTTCCAACAGTGAAGGCAATTGTTTGTTCAGATAGTGAAACCCCTAGTGAAATGACTGCTACTGCAAACACATCAGCATCTCAATCTGATGAAGCTGTACTGAAGAGGAAAGCCCAGCAGATGCAAGCATGATGGAGGAGCGAATTCCTGGTGACTGATTTCAGTTCTCTATTTCTAGAAGATCCAGGGCTCTGGACAAATACGAGCAGTAAACTGAGGGACTTCCTGGTAACATACGGTCCACACCAGGTGAAAAGTTTCAACTTTCCAAAAGACAAGTCTAAACACAAAAGCTTTCATCGACTGCATTATTGACAAACTACCCAATATGGAGAAAGTGGAGACAATGTGGCTCATGTTCTCAAAGAGCAAGAAAACGGCATTTTTTTTTTGCTGCAAAGTCTTCCAACCAGAACTCATTGCATCTGCTTTAAATTCTAGAGGAACAAAATGACTGGAAATACTAGAGTAGGAATTTGGCATGTCATGAGAGGACACCATCTCACGAGAGAACATTCCATAGCTGGCTAGAACTGCATAAATGACTACAGTTAAATGCTACCGTAGATGCAAATCATCAAGGTAAGATAGAATAATTAACTAAATCGCTGGGAAATGTTCTAAGAAGACTCACTGCCATTGTTAAGAGTCCTTGTTACTCAAAACCCAGCACTGCATGGTACATCAGATAAAATCTTTGTGCCAAACAATGGTAATTTTTTCTTCAAATTGTGGAGGTGATGGGAGAGTAACCAGCAAAGAAACCCACATTCACTGTCTTGGTATAACTGTTCAGAATGAAATCATCCAGTTACTGGCAGAACAAATCAGTCCGACAATTCTGGCAAACCGGAATGCTGCAAAATATTATTCTGTAATTCTTGACTGTACACCTGATACAAGACATTATAAACAAATGACTTTAATGGTGCTTTTTGTAACAGCAACAGACTCAGGTGTAAATGTCAGAACATTTTTTGGGGTTCATCGACATAGATGATACTACTACAGGATCTGGGATGACTAACATACTTATTAAGAAGCTGGAAGAAATGAAGTTGACATTAAAGCGGAACTATCACCTAAAACCAAAGTTTTACCATGTGTTTTAAGGTTTAACCCGACATTAGTGGTGTGTATTGTGTTGTGTGTGTGTGTATTGTGTTGTGTGCTCTTCAAGTTGCCTGGTATTGGAGATATTTGCCCTGCAAAACTGGGCACTTCTGCCTTCTATGGTACCCTGTACCGTCTCAGGACTTCCCAGCTGCCCCAAGGAGTGCATTCACGCTGCCCTTTGAAGCTGGATTTCTGTGATGTAGCGTTACAGCAAACTCTGTTTACAATGCTACTGAGGTTGCAACCTCCACACCGTAGTGCTCCGAAAAGGTGTGCACAGACGACGGTCGCCTTGCATAACTGATCAGCAAAGGCCTGATTCTTGTAAGCCCAAGAGGCCCCAATAGATTGAGTAGAATGAGCCGTGACCTTGAGGCTTCTTCCTCAACTCATAAGCCTTGCGAATAGTGGACCTGATCCAAGAAGCGATATTCACCTTGGATGCAGGTCTCCCTGCCCTAGGAGGCTCAGGAATGACGAACAGAGCGTCAGATTGCCTGATTGACTCAGTGCAATGCACATAAAACTTGAGACAGCACAGCACGTCTAACAAAGTGGAGATCCCTCTCCTTGTCAGAGGTGGGGTCAGGGCAGAAAGAGGGTACCACAATCTAGAAACTCCTTGGAAGTGCGAAGCACCACCTTGTCCTTGTGAAACACCAAACAGGATGGTTTACAGGACAGAGCATGAAACTCCGCAACACGGAGAACTGACAATTGCCAGGAGAAAAGCCATTTTCCACATCAGACGTAGAGGAATAGTAGCCAAAGACTCAAAGGGAGGGCGCTGAAGGACGCCCAAAAACCAAGTTAAGATCCCACTGAGGAGTGGGAGTCTTGAAAACAGGATGAGTATAAGCAACGCCCTGGAAGAAAATCCTGACATCAGGAAGGATGGCAATGTGTCTCTGAAAGAAAAACAGAAAGCACAGAAGTCTGAACCTTAAGGGAACTCAAACTGAGGCCCTTATCCACACCGTCCTGCAAAAGGCCAGGACTGTAGGTTGATCAAAGTCCTGAGACAGGTCCCTGCAGGCACACCAGGACAGAAAAGTCGACCAGACACGATGGTAGATCTTGGAATAGGCTTGCAGGCACTGAGCATAGTAGCCACCACACCAGAAGAGAAGCCCTTCTTCAATATTGAGGATTCAATTTCCAAGCCATCAAAGCTAGCCGATGAACATCCTCCTTCCACAGGTAACCCTGTAGAAGAAGGTCCGGACGGTCGGGGAGTCAAAAGGTCTCCGCCACGGACAGATCCAAGAGCTCCTGAAACCAAGACTGGCGAGGCCAGTATGGAGCAATCAGAATGACTGGGCAATGCTCCAGTCGTAATTTCCGTAACACCCTGTGCAACATGGGAAAGGGAGGAAGATGTAAGCCAGAAGAAAAACCCAAGGAATGGACATTGCGTCCACAGTCAGAGACAGAGGGTCTCACCACCGAGAGCAGAACACTGGAACATTCCTGTTGTGTCTCGTTGCCATTAGGTCGATGTAAGGAGGAACCTATAGCTGAACAATGAGTTGAAACACCTGTGGATGCAACTCCTACTCTCCTCTGTCCACTGTGTGTCGACTGAGGAAGTCCACCATGACGTTGTCTACGCCTGGAATGTGTACTGCGGATATAGCTGGCACGTGATCGTCTGCTCAGGACAAAATAGCCTTGACCCCTAACCAAGCAGCGAGACTTCTTGTTCTGCCTTGCTTGTTGATGTGGCCGTGGCGTTGTCAGACTCCACTCGGACTGGACAGTCTTGTAGCTGAGATCTCCAATGTCTCAGGGCATGAAATATCGCCCCGAAGCTCCAGAATGTTGATTGGAAGGAGAGACTCCTCCAGAGACCACCAACCCTGAGCGCTCAAGCGACCCAGGACCGCACCCCAGCCGGAGAGGCTGGCATCCGTCGTCACCTTGGTCCAAAAGGTCACCAGAAAGGACTTGCTCTTCAGCAGGTTGGAAAGGTCGAGCCACCATGACAAGCTCAGTTCCGCATGAAGAGGAAGGGAAACAAATGACATCCGAGGATCCTGTTGACCCTTGCAGACCTGGATCACGAATCTCTGGAGCTCCCTGGTGTGCGCCATGGCAAACAGAACCGCTTCTATGGTGGAAATGAATTTCCCCAACAGAGATGATAGCTTCTGGACTGGAACCGGATCCTGAAACAGAATCGTTGAAACCCTGTGGCCAATCTGGTGAGCCACTTCTTCTGTGAGGAACACCATACTCTTCTGAGTGTCGAAGAGAAGGCCCAGGAAGACCAGACGCTGGGATGGGACAAGATCTGACTTGTCCAAATTGATAACCCACCCGTGACAGGTGTGAGCCTGAATGCAGTTCTGAACTTGCTAATGAAGGAGTTCCGCAGAGGGGGCTTTCAGAAGCAAGTAATGGATGCCGTTCCGGTGGAGGACGGATATCAAGGCACCCAAGGACACGGTTGAAGACCTGAGGAGCCATTGTCAGATCAAATGGAAAGGCCGAGAACTGAAAATGGTCCTTGTCGCAGGCAAACCGGAGGTACTGCTGGCTCTCTGGATGAATGGCAATGTGTAAATACGCGTCCTGAAGATCCAGAGAAGCAAGGAATTCCCCGGGGACATGGCAGCAATCACTGCGCGCAGAGATTCCTGATGATATTGAGTCCAAGTCACAAAGGAATTGAGATCCTTCAAGTCCAAAATAGGGCAACAACCTCCATCCTTTTTGGCGAACAAAGAGGTTGGAGTAGAAACCCGAACCCCTGTCCTGGAAAGGCAATGGGTCTAGAACATCCTTGTCCAGAAAAGCCTGAACAGCGCTGTTGAACAGACAGCATTTCTCTGTACCCTGAGGAGTATGAGAAGGACAAAGCGAAAGGGAGGAAAAGAAATAAAAGGGATCTTGTACCCTTCCGTCACTACCTGTAAAACCCATGGGTCAGCCACAGAGTCCTCCCAAACTCTGTGATGGTGTCGCAGACGACCAGCCACAGCAGAGTGCGGACCCGGGTTCGGTGAGTCATGCCGAAGTAGTCTTGGAAGCCTTGGGCTTGGATGAGACCTTGGGCTTCCATTGTTGTTTGGGCTTGGAGGAGGTACGCGGAGCTGAGAGAACCATTTGGTTCGCCAGACGCGTGTTATTCTGAAAGGAAGGAAAATACCGGTTACACTTAAGCGGAAATTTCTTCCTAGGAACCAAGGGTAGAAGAGTACTTTTACCCCCTGTGGCCTCACTGATCAGATCCTTAAGATCTGGCCCAAACAAAGAGGTTCCCTGAAAAGGCAGGAAAAGTAAGACTCTCTTAGAAGCAGTGTCAGCAGACCAAATCTTGAGCCAAAAGAGCTCGTCTGGCCACCACAGACATGGTGGAAACCCTAGCTATCATACAAATGTCATCAAATAAGGCAGCAGAAACAGTGTTGTGCCTCATATGTTGGCAAGGAGGCGCAACTTATGCGAAGTAGAGGCATCCTGGCGGACAGCCTTGGTGAGCTGCTCAGTCCAGACCACAATGGCCTGGGTTCACCCACGCAGCGGCAAATGTAGGACACAAAGCAGAACCAGCAGTGGCAAAAATGGACTTGAGGGAAACCTCAAGCTTCTTGTCAGTCCAATCCTTCAGAGCAGAGGCATCAGAGACTGGTAACACAGTAGATTTGGGCAGCCTGGAAATAGGGGCATCGACTTTGGGAGGATGAACCCACTGAGCAAGCGCGGCCTCAGAAAAACGGATAAAGCTTCGCATATTGTCTGAACACAGAAGCTTTCTTGTCCGGGGATTTCCACTCTTCAGACACAAGGCGGTCAAGAGTGGGGTTAGGTGGAAAGTATGTAAGGGGCTTAGCAGGCTCCTGGAATACATCAGAGGGATCAGAAGGAACCTCCAGAACTAGGGGGATGTTAAGAGTAGTTAAGACAGCCCTGATCAGGCCCTCAGCGGAGGGCTCAGGATCAGCCTCAAAAGGGTCCCCAAAAAACTGAGAGGACCCCAACACAGAACACTCCTCAACATCCGAGTCCACCAGCAGTTCCTCTTCAGAGGAATCTGACAAGTCAGGTACTCCCTGAGGTTTAGGCAGGGAAGACCTGACTGAGGAGGGGGCCTGCCAAGACTGAGAGACCCCCTGTAATTGGGATGGAAAGAGTTGCAATATGGATCTAAGGTCTCTAGTCGCAGCCTTGAACTCTTGCACCCAAGCTGGCTCTATGGCATGGCGGAAGGTCCCTAGAATGGTGTCAGGGACATCAGAACATGCTGGGCATAAGTGACCTGAGAATTCTCTAGGTAGGCCTGAGTGTATGTAATGACTGGGAAATAGCCATTCCGGGATACACGTTGTATAGGAAAGATAGGGCTGAGAGAAGAGGGGGTGGGGTAGCCATTTATGTTAAAGATAGCATAAAATCCACAGCGATCCAGAATTCATGTAAAGAGTTGGAGACTCTCTGGATCTGTCTGCAGAATAAAAAGGGATCAGTTACAAGAATAGGTGCAGTCTACAGGCCTCCGGGGCAATCTGAAGAGCAAGACAACATGCTAGTGGACGAGATTACCCAAATGGCAGTAAAGGGAGATATAGTAGTTATGGGAGACTTCAACATGCCTGATGTTGATTGGAATATCCCTTGTGCGTCCACATGTAGAAGTAGGAGCATCGTAGAAGCCCTGACGGGGATGTCCCTAAAACAGCTGGTGAAGGCGCCAACTAGAGGGGACAATATCCTAGACTTAGTATTCACAAATGGAGACCTGGTATCTGAGGTGAAGGTGGGAGAAAATCTAGGTTCCAGTGACCACCAATGTTTGTGGTTCGGAATCCAGACTGACTACGAGAAATCCCATTCTGCAACCAAAGTATTGGACTTTAGGAAGACGAAGTTTGAGGATATGGGAGAATATGTAAAGAAAGAATTAAAAGGGTGGGATAAAACACCGAGAGTGAGTACTCAGTGGAAGACACTCAAAGAAGTCCTCTTAAAGGCAACAAGATTACATGTTAGACAAATTAGCAAGAGGAAAAGAAAGAGAAATCCACTATGGTTTACTAGAGAGGTAAGAGCTATAGTGAAAGATAAAAAGTCTGCCTATAAGAGATATAAAGAGACTGGAAGTGAAGCGGACAGAGAAGGGTATAAAACTATACAGAAGAAGACTAAACAGATGATAAATGCTGCTAAAGCCTCAAAAGAGGAAGAAATGGCCAAATCTGTTAAGAAGGGGAATAAAACTTTCTTCAGATATATCAGTGACAGGAAGAAGAAAAACTGCGGGATTACAAAAATTAACAACGGAAAAAATCAGTATATAGAAGAGGAAAAGGCGGTCGCTGACCATCTGAATAACTACTTCTGCTCAGTTTTTTCAGACGGCGGCCCTCATAATCAGAAAATGGCTGAACACAGCATTGCCTCTAGTTGTATAATTTTAGCCCCAGTGTTTTCAGAGGCCGATGTTCTAGAGGAACTTGTCCGGCTAAAGTCAAATAAAGCGATGGGTCCGGATGGAATCCACCCTAGAGTTCTTAAAGAACTCCGATCTGTCATAGTTGGCCCCCTGACTAATCTGTATAACCAGTCCCTTCTTACGGGAGAAGTTCCTGATGATTGGAGAATGGCCAATGTTGTACCCATTCACAAGAAGGGTAGTAAAGAAGAAGCTAGTAACTACAGGCCAGTCAGCCTGACATCTGTAGTGGTAAAAATGATGGAGACTCTTCTAAAGAAGAAGATAATTGACCATCTAACAAAAAACAACCTGATGGACCCAAACCAGCATGGCTTCACTGAGGGCCGATCCTGTCAGACTAATCTCATTGATTTCTTTGACTATGTAACTAAAGTGCTGGATGAAGGTGGTGCTGTGGATATCGCCTACCTGGATTTCAGTAAAGCTTTCGATACAGTTCCCCATAAAGAGCTGATACATAAATTATCAGGAATTGGACTTAACCCCTGGATAGTTCAGTGGATCTGCAGTTGGCTGAAGGACAGAAACCAGAGGGTTGTTGTTAATGGAGTGTATTCTGAGCAGAGACTGGTTACAAGTGGAGTGCCACAAGGATCTGTTCTGGGCCCTGTTCTGTTCAACATGTTTGTAAGTGACATAAGGGAAGGCTTGGCAGGGAAGGTTTGCTTGTTTGCTGATGACACAAAAGTGTGTAATAGGGTTGATGTTCCAGGAGGTGTCTGTAATATGGAGAATGATTTGGCACTATTAGATAAGTGGTCAAAACAATGGAAACTTCAGTTCAATGTTTCCAAATGTAAAATAATGCACTTGGGGAAAAGAAACCCTCAATCTGACTATCGTATTGGCAGTTCTGTGGTAGCAAAGACTTCAGAAGAGAAGGATTTGGGGGTGGTCATCTCTGACAGCCTCAAGATGAGTAACCAATGCAACCAGGCGGTGGGGAAAGCAAATCGTATGCTTGGCTGCATAGCTAGAGGTATAACAAGCAGGAAGAGGGAGATTGTGATCCCTCTGTATAGAGCTCTAGTGAGACCACATCTGGAATACTGTGTACAGTTCTGGAGGCCTCATCTGCAAAAGGATATAACTAAAATTGAGCGGGTTCAAAGAAGAGCTACAAAAATGGTGGAAGGTCTAAAGCATAGAACTTATCAAGAACGACTCAGAGATCTAAATATGTATAGTCTGGAGGAAAGAAGAGAAAGGGGGGACATGATTGAAACCTTTAAATATGTTAAAGGACTGAACAAGGTTCAGGAGGGAAGTGTGATTAATAAGAATCTGAATACAAGAACAAGGGGGCACAATCTGAGGCTAGTTGGAGGAAAAATCAAGAAAAACATTAGAAAATATTATTTCACTGAAAGAGTAGTAGAAACTTGGAACAAACTTCCAGCAGAGGTGGTTGATAAATCCACAGTAACACAGTTTAAACATGCCTGGGATAAACATGTATCTATCCTAAGATAACAATAAAGGAATACTAAAGGGCAGACTAGATGGACCAGGTGGTCTTTTTCTGCCGTCAATCTTCTATGTTTCTATGTTTCTATGAGTGACAGGAAGAGCAATGCGCAATGGGGGATACAGAGACCCCAGCCTCCTTAGTCTTAGGTCTAGCCCCAAGCTCCAGCAGCATAGACATTCTCACAGTGTCAAAATAACCAATTGCACAATAAATCACCCAATTCTAGTGTGTATGATTAAAGTTTCACCCCAGAAATCGCTAAAATAAACTTATCTGGCAGACAAAGGGTTAATCTGCAGAGGAGAGAAGGAGTCCAAGCCCTGCGTAGGATACTCTCCCAGAAAAGCTCACAAAATGGCTGCCACAGCAGGAGCAAATCAGAAACAAGGGCGCAAAGCAAGTGCTCATGGGAAATTTAGTTTTTCCTAAAAAGTAGCCTAAACAGTGTCCAAAGCCGGCTGAGCTCCCAAACACAGTAGAAACATGAACCGTGTGATAGAGCAAGGATTGACAAGTAAAATGAGCCATCTCTGAAGTCGCCAGGTTAAACGGTTGCAGAGATACGTCCCAAACAGTACAGTCCCATAGGAGTGAATGGAGCAATGGTGTCTATGCGGTCAAGTGCGCCTTAAAGGCGCAGTATTCCATTTTCGTACATATTAAAGTAAAGCATAAAAAGGTGTAAATCAACGGAACATG
Organism: Rhinophrynus dorsalis; assembly: GCA_037306005.1. Classification (NCBI taxonomy): domain Eukaryota; kingdom Metazoa; phylum Chordata; class Amphibia; order Anura; family Rhinophrynidae; genus Rhinophrynus; species Rhinophrynus dorsalis. Next base: position 474,526,349 of record CM074719.1, on the reverse strand, counting down.
TGAGGACACCCAGAAAACACTAATCCAGTAGGAAAAGTGTCAGAACCCCACCCCCAAGAAAGTGCCAAACCAGCAGTTAAAAGGTTAAGTTACCACATAAACCTGCTCCAAAAGACCCAACAGATATACAGATATACCCAAGGAGTGCAGAAGTGTGCAATAGGAACTCCAGAAATACACCCCTGTGCGGAGGGGCACTGTGGGACAAGTGGACCTGCAGCACTCAAACGGTAGCTCACCTTTCATGCAGATCTTCTGTCTTCAGATTACCATGGAGCAAGAAGTACCTCAGTGGGTAACTCCTGGGGAAGCACTTGGAATCAAGATTTTTCCCCCCAGGGCTTAAGGTCCACAAAAAGCACATGGATACTGAGCTAGCCACATTTAAGGGCATTGTCAGTCATGGTAATCCGCCTAATGGTGGTATTCCATATCTAACAGAAAATAAAGATTCTAAAACTATAGCACAACTGTTCTCAGCCTCGTGTTGTCTTCACCGAGGAACAAATCTTTCTGGAGCCGATTGGGTAGCTGCAGCCAAGGAGGGAAGGGAGGCTCCATCCCCTGCTTACACTTTGAGAATTGTTCCTGCCTTCTAAGGGGGCGGATAGCCTCCCAGAGTTACCAGTAACCCGTATTGGACGACAGAGAAAGCCTGCATTTTTAAATCTGCTAAGTTAGCCAATAAAGGTATCAACTATATTTGCCTCCTGGAGTATATCTGCACAGACCATATGACTGCCCTCTTTCCAAATGCCTTCATTGCTCTGCACATACTGCTAACACTTCCTGTAACCATTGCGTCTCAAAGCGGAAGCGAATATAAATATACCTTCACTACACAATGACACAGGAAAGGTTGGTGGGCTTAGCAACAATATCAAATCGAACACGAACTAGCCAAAACTATACACCTAAAAGAAAGTCTCTAATTGCAACCAAGACAGCACACAAAGCACCAATCTGAGTTGATTGCAATATTGTTATTGTTTATAAATGACACATTTTTTCTACATAATAAAAATATATAAAATAAATAAATAAATAAAAAAAAAAAAAAAAAAAAAAAAAACTAATATTGGCATTTGTGGTTTGGAATTTCGTATAATTCCATTTCGTAATTTTGCATATAGACATGGTGGTGTTGAATGTAAATTTTCACTTCTTGAGAAGTTTCATTTTAGTGTTAATTATCATGATATAATTTAATGGATGTGGGCGTGGTTTTGGGGGCAGCATTTCATCCTTGGACCCAGGCAGCAAAATGTCTTGGGACAGCCCTTGTTCCAGACATCTTTGAAAACTTACCACAGTTCTTCTGTGGGTTTCGGCAGTCTCCGTTGTTTCATTCTCTTCATGTAATCCCATACAGACTCTATGTTGGGATCAGGGCTCTGTGGGGGCCAGACCATCACTTCCAGGACTCCTTTGCTCTTAGTTATGCTGAAGATAATAATTCTTAATGACTTTGGCTGTATGTTTGGGGTCATTGTCATGCTGTAGAACACATTTAGGTCCAATCAGATGCCTCCCTGATGGTATTGCATGATGGATAAGTAGCTGCCTGTACTTTGAGGAGACCATTAATTCTGACCAAATCCTCTCCATTTGCAGAAATGCAGACCCAATCTTGCAAAGAACCTCCACCATGCTTCACTGTTGCCTGCAAACACATTCTTGTACTGCTCTCCAGCCCTTTGGCAAACAAACTGCCTTCTGTCACAGCCAAATATTACAAATTTTTTTAACTCCTCAGTCCAGAGCACCTGCTGCCATTTGTCTGCACCCCAGTTCCTGTGTTGTTATGCATAGTTGAGTCCATGAAGACCACTTCTGACCAGAGTTCTCCAGAAGGTGGATGGGAGCACCAGGATCCCCCTGTTTTCTGCCAGATCGGAGCTGATGGCACCAATGGACATGTGTAGATTGTAAAGGGAAGCAAGCATGAGGTGTCTTTCAGCTGCTGCACTAAGTTTCCTTGGCCGACCACTGCGTCTACGGCCCTCAACGTTGCCGGTTTCTTTGAGCTTCTTCAAAAGAGCTTGGGCAGCACATCTGGAAAAACTTGTCTGCCTGTGAGAGACTTTGCTGATGCAATATAACTACCTTGTGTCTTGTTGCTGTGCTCAGCAGAGTTTGATTATTTCTCATCTGGTTTTATTCTTCCTGCAACAGCTGTTTGTTTCAGTTAATGATTGCGTTTTAACCTACATATTAAATTGATCATTAGAACCTGTGTTTTATAATTGTTTACATCATACACCAGACTACATACCTACAAAATTGATGCTGTTTTGTAGGAAAAGGGTGGTCAAAACATATTTGAGATTTTGCCTCTGCTCACTCAATATAATTTTGTGAATTGATAAAAAAAAAATTTAAACTTAACATGTCTATTTTTGAAAGAATTCTTACTTACAGCATTTTTTTCACACCTGCCTAAGACTTTTGCAAAGTACTGTAGAGAGATAAACTAGAGAAAAGGCTTGGTAAAGTGTACTGTTAACTAAAGGAGAGAGACACTATAAGCAAGACCAATTGGTATGCTATATTTCTAAAGCAAGCATATTTTTTACTAATAATCTGATATATATATATATATATATATATATATAATCTCTATCTATATATCTCTCTCTATATTATATATATATCTATATATCACTATCTATAGTCCGTGAAGGAGGCACTCAACAAATTAGGCGATTGCCTGGGTGCTGAAACAAAGGTATGAAGTCAATAGGTAGAAATCAACAGCGCATGCAGGGCATAAATGACCTGAGATTTCGCTAGACAACCCCGATTAACATGAGGAGCAATGTGCAATAGAGGACACAAAAACCCCAGTATCCTTAGTCTTCGGTCTAGCCCCAAGTTCCAAAGTATTAGACATCCTCACAGTGTCAAAACATCCAAAGTATAAGGAAACAACCCAATACAGGGTCTATGATTAAAATTTCACCCCAGAAATCGCTAATTTACAGTTATCTGGCAAGCAAAGGGTTAATCGGCTGAGGAGAGAATGAGATTTCAAGCCCTGCATAGGATACTCGTGAAGGGAAAGCAGAAAATGGCTGCCGCGACAGAAGCAAATCAGAAATGTGCGCGCGAAGCAAGCGTTCATGGGAAATGTAGTTTTCCCTAAAAAAAAACAAAAAACAACAAAAAAAAAAAAAAAACAACATTGCCCGAAGCCCCCTGAGCCCCCCCAAAGTACACAGAACATTGACCGGATAATAGAGCAAGGGCAGACAAACAAAATGAGCTGTCTCTGAAGTTGCTAAGTTGAGCAGTTGCAGAGATATGTCCCAAACTGTAAAGTCTCAGAGGTGAATGGAGCATGGCATCTATGCAGTAAAGCGCGCCTTTACTCAAATTTACAAAATTTTATAGTGAGGTTAAGAGAGTTGTAAAAACACTAGAAAACATGTTAAGTCAAACAAACATTGTATCCTGAAGGGAAAAGTGCAAACCCCCTCTCCCCCCAAAAAAAAAAAAAAAAAAGGATGCCAACTGGCAGACAAAGTGTTAATTGTACAACAGAAACGCTGCTCCAAACCCCCAGCAGACATACAGACAAACCCAATAAGCGCAGGGGTATGTAGTACGAACTCCAACGGAGACCTCTGCGCGGAGAGGAAACGTGGGACAAGTGGACCTCAGCACTCAAAGGGTTGCTCACCTTTTCAGCAGGTCTTCTGATTAAATGTATAAAGAAGAAGCCTCAGTGGGCAACTCCTAGGGAAAAACTTGCCAAACAAGATTTTTCCCCCAGGGCTAAGAGGTCCACCATAGCACCTGGAAACAGAGCTATCCACTAGGAAATGTCAGTAATGGTAATCTGCCTAATGGTGGTATTCCATATCTAATAGAAAACAAAAAATAAACTAAAACTATAGCAGAACTGTTCTCTTGCCTGTATCTTCATCAAGCTAGGTGCAGCTAAGGAGAGGAGGTAGGCTCCACCCAGCATTCTCTCAAAGAATTGTTCCTGCCTAATTAAAGGGGCAGTCACCTACCCAAAGTTACCAGTAACCTATATTGAATGACAGAGAAATAAGCTTACTTTTAAATCAGATATTAACTAAAAAGTACACCTAGAGGGATATGCACTAAGAGGTGACAAGAGAGTTAATAAAGACAAGATGACTTCTGCAGTGATATCAGTTATTCAATTCCTATGTTATTCTAGGGAGCCTGTGCATTAAGATTTCTCAAGTGGGAGAGATCTTAGTGCATAGGCTCAGCAGAATAACATGGGAACTGAAGCAGTAATGTCTGGAGAGGTCATCTATACTTTATCACACTTTACTGCATAACCCCATGTTGTCCCTGAACCTTACACAAAAGGGATACCCACGTCCAACATTAAAGTCACTATAGGAGATGCTCCCAATAATCCAAAAGACTTTGCCCCTTGGCGAAAGGACATAATACATTCTCTAAAAGGAGTGTATACTACTCCTTCTACACAAAAGAAATGAACCCTAGTGAACGAGTTTCACTCCCTGGGTTATCTATTACTCTTGCACAAACAGCAAGTTGGGATTCTGAAATCTGTTCCCTGTATGGAAGAGAGAAGAAAAAAGAGAAAAACATGAAAAAGTAGCTGTTGCTTCCTTAGCTGATCCTTTGAGTCAAGTAAATAAAACTAATTGTATAGCGGCATTGTATTCCCTGGGATTAAAATTTAATCAAAATAATCATGCAATAGCATGGTGCTGCCTTAAACCTCTTATTAGAGGACAAGGCTTACCGTTAGACTTCGATATACAGGAGAAGCTATTGGAACCCCAAGGTAGCATAAGGAAGATAGAAAGGGGAACACAGGAGAAAAAGAACAAACATTATCGAAATCAAAAGGTAGTTCTGCAAGTCACAAAGTAATCCTAAAATTAATGGGATAGTAATACTAAAAAAAAAAATATATATATATATATATATATATATATATATATATTTTTTTTTTTTTTTTTTGTAGGGTTCATCCCCCTGAGTAAAACAAGAGTACTCCCACTGCTGAAAGGTGTTTCATTCAAAAGTTATTAATTTTCAAAGTTGAATTTTTTAGGTGCAATATCACAGTGGCCTGAAATTGTACAGTGGCGCTGTTGCTACACCATCCTATGGAGATTTATGGTTCCGGGACCATTATCATCCCTTAAAGCAGCTGAGAAGTATTATTGGTCTCATTATATATCTACTATTTATAACCAACTTTAATGTCCTTATAGTACCTCTCCAAAATCAGGATGGCAAATCCCTAAATTTCCCTTTCAATGGCATGTGAGAAAAACAAGCTTTAACTGTTGTTAAAGCAGAATATTTGTCTCAGTGTGACCTTAGTAAACCAGTGTCTGCCTACATTTATATAGCCCCTGAAGAAGCATATATTAAGTTGTATAATAAAACAGATATAACAACTCCTATTGCTGTGCGTTCCTATGTTTATACCAACACAGATATCTCACTTTAGAGAAATTACTTACTGCTGTTACCAGCAGGTGACCATTAATGTGAAAACCAAGCTCTCATCTATGCTTTGAAAGAAACCAGGCCAAAACCGATCATTACAGACTCAACCTATTCAGAGTGTTCTGCTGCAAAGGACCTTCCCATATGGAAGTTCATGTTTTCCTTAATCACAAAAGGAAACCTTTAAAACATATTGCAACATGGAAAGTCATAGCTGCTGGATGCAGAAGCCCTACATTGAGATTGTACCTGCTCATAGAAAGCTAGGTACCACTGTTCATACTTTGGGTAACCAACTTTCTGATTCTGTCACACAAGCTGTCAGTCAGAAGCTCATTCTAAAACCAAACAAGATTATAGCATTAGTATTTTTGCAGAGTTAAATACTTACTTAGATAAACCCAGGCCTAACTGGGCAATATAGTGTTACTATTAATGATCACATCAATGTTCTTTCCCTTCACAGGGTTATAGAATCAAGGTGGTCTCAGAGGCCCATAATAGAGTTGTACACCTTAATTTAGGGAGACCCAATACATTATCTGCCCTTAAACAATTGTATTGGTGGCCTAACATGATGAAATCTGTTATAAGTTATTGGTAATTGTAAGCCTTACTTAAAGGGATAGTAATACTTAAAATGTAAAAAAAAATATGTTGTAGGGTTTATCCCCCTGAGTAAAACAAGAGTACTCCCACTGCTGAAAGGTGTTTCATTCAAAAGTTATTAATTTTCAAAGTTGAAATTTTTAGGTGCAATATCACAGTGGCCTGAAATTGTACAGTGGCGCTGTTGATACACCATCCTATGGAGATTTATCACAGGCCACTGTGATATTGCACCTAAAAAATTCAACTTTGAAAATTAATAACTTTTGAATGAAACACCTTTCAGCAGTGGGGGTACTCTTGTTTTACTCAGGGGGACAAACCCTACAACATATATTTTTTTACATTTTAAGTATTACTATCCCTTTAAGTTAGCAACCCCAATCACCAAGCTTCCCAATACATCATTAAAAACAGTCCAAATAAGCCCTTTGATCTTACTTATTGAGATGATATTGGCAATTTACCATCATTTCATGGGTATAAAAAGGTTTTGGATGATTCATGTACTAGGTTTACTTGTTTACCAAGCTACTGTCTTCTCGCCCTAACACAGGGGAATCCAGTAATTACGTAAGTACAAATAGGTATTAACTTTTTTGCTTCTTTTAATGAATTGCCTTTTCTCCCTTAACAGTGGTATCCATTTTATTTTTTTTAAAAGAAGGGTGTTAACCTTAATGTTGAAGGCTCTAGAATCCTCAACAATTTTTCCCTATTCTTCCAAAGAGAAATCTGGTTCCAGGAGACTGAGTTCCAGCTTTTCTTCCTCATCACAGTGATAGGAGGTACCTTGAAAGGCCACCTTCTTGCATGGCCCTAAAGGGGTCTTACATTGGCAAAGCTTGGCAGGTACCATAGCACAGATCTTAATGCCACAAGATAAAAATTTTTATATTTAACAGGACCTTTAACAGAAGGTTCTGAAGCAGAGTTATCATTGGAGGCTTGGTATTTAAAAGGAGCAGACGAGGACTACAATGCACAACACCAAACATGAAACAGGCAAAAGGTACCTTTAAATATGGCTCCAAAAACATGTGGAAGCATAGGAGTGTTGTGTGTTCCAGAGGTGATTGCATAGGCCAAACAAAAGCGGATATATGCATGTAAGAGATGTGCATTCCACTTCTGGAATGTAAAAGCATGCCAAATCACCTTGAAGAAAACTCTCCAAACTTCCGGCCTAGATGTGAAAGCCGCAGCACACATGCCAACAATCAGATTCACATTGCTACAGTAGGAAGGCTAAGGACTGCAGATAGTGGGTTGGGTGGGGGTGGGAGGAAAAAAAAACAAAACAAAACAAAACAAAAAACATTCTTTATCCACAATGGGTCTGTGGGGAAAGAGAAAGAAACCAGCAACCCGCAACCCTTGAGAAGTGCCCCATGCCCGGATTCAAGTTGGTCAGGTATCTTATCACTGGACAGGCAGTATGCAAGGCAGCCAAGAATAATAATTAAATAAACCACCAAACAGCAGCTACAAGTAAAAATAGTCCAGCCAGCTGGGTAGGACCAAGCAACTGAGTATGGTCTTCCATGGGGCACCTTTAAAGGTTCTCATTGGTCCTACCCAGATGAAGAAGCAGAAATAAACACGCAACGCTGAGAACCGTAAACAATTGGCAGCAGGTGCTCTGGAATGAGGAGTCAAAATGTTTTAATATTTGGTGGAGGTAGAAAGCAGTTTGTTTGCCAAAGGGCTGGAAAGCGGTACAAGAATGAGTGTCTGCAGGCAACAGTGAAGCATGGTTGAGGTTTTTTTGCAGGTTTGGAGATGCATTTCTGCAAACAGACTTGGGGATTTAGTCAGAATTAATGGTATCCTCAATAATGTGAGGTACAGGCAGATACCTATCCGTCATACAATACCAGGGAGGCATCTGAATGGCCCCAAATTTATTCTGAAGCACGACAACGACCTCAAACATACAGCCAAATTCATACAGAATTATCTCCAGCATAAAAAAATGAACAAGGTGTCCTGGAAGTGATGGTATGGCCCCCACAGAGCTCTAATCTCAACATCATTGAGTCTGTCTGGATTACATGAAGAGAGAGAACCAACCAAGGCTACCTAAATCCACAGAAGAACTGTGGTTAGTTCTCCAAGATGTTTGGAACAACCTACCTGCCAAGTACCTTTAACAAACTGTTTACCTAGAAGAACTGATGCTGTTTTAAAGGCAAAGGGTGGTCACACAAAATATAGATTTGATTTAGATTTTTCTTCTGTTCGCTCATTATTCATTTTGATAACTGATAAACTATACTGTTTGAGGAACATTTTGGTAGTGAACAGTAATGCTTACTTTTAGAGAAAGTTAACACACAAGATATGCCAACATATATTCTCTTTATGTTTTATGTATATTAAAAAAAGACAAAGGGAAAAACAGACAAACAAAAAGACAAAAAAATTACAAAAAAAACCCCACTGAAGCACAAATATCAAACATTAACATAGAGAACAAAAATAGGCAACACTTTGAAAAGAACAGTGAGCAAATAACCACAGACAGGAGAGGGACCTGGATCAGAGAGGAATGAGACCCTCAGCTTGGAAATAACATAGCCGACACTGACTAACTTGGATGCAAGAGATGTTCAATGTATTGGATGCATATCTGGTATCCAAGTTGTTAAAGGGATAGTAATACTTAAAATGTAAAAATGTGAGTACTCCAAATGCTGAAAGGTGTTTTATTCAAAAGTTATTACAGCTCAAAGTTGAATTTTTTAGGTGCAATATCACAGTGGCCTGAAACTGTTCAGTGGCGCTGTTGCTACACAATCATATAGATTTATGGTCCCAGAACCAGAGCTGTCGGTAGGATGGTGTAGCAACAACGCCACTGAACAAATTTCATGCCGCTGTGATACTGCGCCTAAAAAATTCTGTAATAAATTCTGAGCTGTAATAACTTTTGAATAAAACACCTTTCAGCAGTGGGAATACCCTTGTTTTACTCCAGGGGATAAAAACCCTACAACATTTTTTTTTTTTTTTATATTTTAAGTATCCCTTAAGAAAAACTGGCAAAATGAATGAGCGTTCGTTACATTTATAGATCCTGGGAACTGCAGATAATGCTGCTGTACATAAGCCTAGTGGGGAAAAACTAGAGCCTTATTCAGCAAGCTTAAGAGGTGCAATTATGAAGCAGCCAATTGCCCCACAGGGTTCAAATGAAAATCCCATAAATTCCTATTGATTTTTATGGGGCTTGAATGCTGGAGAGGGCAGCAACACAGTAAGCTCTCTAGCATTTGTTAAAAGCCCTAATTGATTATCTGAATGGCAGTGGAATATGCAACATGTTGCACATACCTTTGACAAAGGGTCAAGAGCAGTGGGAATTTTTTTTTACCCACAAGGTGCAGTTGGTTTGTTCCGAAATTGCATCTCTTCAGCATAACCCTGTGTGTGTCAGAGGGGTAAGCAACACATTGCTCTGCTATGCATTGTGTACCCCTCTGGCACGCAAAGGGTTAAGAAGGCCCATTGTTTTTGTTGTTGTATTGGGAATTGTGCAACAGCAACATTACACAAAGCCTCTCTGATATTTAAATTATTTTAGGAGCACGGCAAAGATGATCAATTCTGGGGTAAACCAACTGCATAGGACAAAAAAATGCCACTGATTTAAAAAGGAGAAATAAATGTTTTATGGAGAGGAAAATAAACATTATATTCAAAACTCCTGGAGGGACAATATTGGTAAACTATTACACATTATCCTTTTTTTGGTAGCAACAGCATTAAGCGGTGCCCAAAAGGAAAATGTTAATTGTTTAACGCACTGTGTTGGAGAATTTCAGCCAAAATAACAGAAAATTGCAGTTTAAGTATGTAAAATAAACATTTTATACAGCAGACGCAGTACTGTTTTGTACAGCAGGAAATTCCTTAACATTACTAACACATGCAACTGCTGCTTTAAATTGGGCTTTAACCCCTTAACGACCGGCCGCGCAGGCAAGCGGCAGTCACTAAAGGACCACGGAGCATTTTTTTTTTTTTAAAGAATCCGATTCCGGACTCCCTGAATGGCGTGCAGCTGTGGGGGGAGCCCGGAGTTCCATGACGGTCAAGAGTACGTCATGGATCGTTCAGTCAGATTTACCCATGACGTACTATGACCACCAAGGGTCGTTAAAGGGTTAATGAAGTCTGCAACACGTTGCTTTAGTGTGTTGAGACTTCGCATATACAAGGGGTTATAAAAGCCATATTCAAAATAAAAAGAATCTGTGTCATCTATTGTTCCTGTATGGTGCAAGTGTTTTTTCCCCAGGATTGCTCCTCTTTCTCTCTGCGTGCTCAGATTTACATGCCCACAACCAGTATCTTTTGCAACTACTCAGCATAGTATATTGGGAAGGCTTGTATGTGATACATGAAACACTGGACATTTCTGCACTATTGCATTATGGTACCCTTAGGATTTCTTCACATTTACACACATGGGGATTGTATGGCCTTGGGTGAACTGCTGGAATTTGGTTTCATGACTGCATTCTCCTGCAGCAGCCAGCTGTAAATATACTGTGACACAAACAAGTCCTGTCAGAGCACTCTGACCGTTTCTCTCTAGTCCTATGTGATAAAGGGATTAGAAAAATATCTTTTAGCCCACTCCCACCAAAAGACTTGCACAAGATTCAAGTTCAGGTTGGTCTGCATAAAGTTCAAGTTTCAAGTCATGGCATCACTATCCTAGCAGATACCAGTGATTAGAGACTGTGCTTCTGCACCTTCTCCTTAAAATGCCCTTTTAATTCTGTCTCTAAATCTCCTGCCTTTACCTCCTCCTCTTTAGTCTTGTGTTTTTGCCAAACTGTTGCTTTTAAAGTGAACATGGATGGTTTCTGTGTCGACATCTTGACCATAGTGCAGTTTAAATTATCCCAATTACCACCCCAGCAAGAGATTATTTGGCCCTGCAGTTTTTTTTTTTTTTTTTGTTATGATCTACTGGCCACTGTATTTTTTCCCTTACGCAAATTAACAGCAAGGCTTCCCCCAGCACCTGATCAGTAGGCACCAGTGGCAATAGTGCATTCTGGAGACAATAGCTTTTAATGGTTAGCTTAGGATAAACACCTTGCTTCCTAGGGAAGATGGAGTAGATGGAGGAGCAACGGGAGTGTATATATAGATATTGGGCTGTGTTCATTTTAGATTTCTTCAACTCCATGAGCAAAGATCATCACTAGACCAGGTTCCAGCACCATGTCTTCACCCATGTGCTGGTTCTCACAGGCCATCACAACCACTGCTTGTTTTCCAGGAATCCGTTTGGCCACATAGTTTTCATAATACCGTCTGTTCATTTGTCGAGTCTCAAGTGTGGCCAGACCCTGCGGCCAGTTGCGCTCATGGGCGTTCTCAATCAGCTCATTAACTATGGATGCTGGACAGCCACTTTCCACCAGGGAGCGCTTGATAACTGCTTGCAGCACAGCATCCGGTGTGGAGATCATCCCACCCCAGCGAGTCACACGTGCTGGCTGTAAAGAGTTTACCCACCTGTATAAGACAAAGTAACAAAATCACTCACCCACAGCTTCTCAAACTATTCAATACATGTAAATTAACGTGGAACTGTCATCCACTGTAACCCTCCCCAAACCCACAATTCGCAAAGACGCAAGCTAATCTCAAACGGGCCACTTTAACAGCGATAAAACATGAATTATCTCTCTTAAATAAATCTACCCACCCTGAGGGTGGTGCTCAGTGTGCTCATTCCTCCTGTTAAGTGCGTCTGAAGGCTTGCCGGCACAAAACAGGGAGATGAAGGAACAAGGTAGACAACTAAAACAGCTAAACGCAAAGTCTTGCACTGATCAGTGCAGAATTTTGCTTTTAATGGTTTACTAGTTATCTGCCTTATTGCTTCATCTCCCTGTTGCGTGCCTGCAGGACTTTAGACACACTCCATGGAAATATGGGAAGGTGGTAGACAGGCATACAATATCAAAGGGGGACAGCCAGCAGATCAATCAAAAGCCTGTGGTACAGCTTGTACCGCGGGCCAGTCCCACAATGATGTCATAACTACATTTTGTAAGTATTTTGTTCAGAAACAGAGCAACACACAACAGCACACTTATGGTTGTTATTAGTTCCTTTGTCATTATGAGATCAGGATGTATAATGGTGACAGTTGTGCATTAAAGGAGGAGTAAAGTTTTATTACAATAAAAATTATAGGTCACTAGCAGTTTTGGACAGCTTTCTCAGTCATTTTCTTTGTTATACTTCTATTTATTAATGTACAGTGTACATGTTTATATTATAACCACCTCTCTACCTAGATATGTATACTTCGTACATTAGCACGCTGACATGTTCGTAACCTGCTGCATTATTAGTAGGGCTTTAAGAATGTCAAGTGTGTCTTAATCACTGACCTAATATGTATTTTGTGTACATTACCATGCTTGTGATGTAATGTGAAACTCCTGTGTTTATAGTTTAAGCTGTATAAAAGTGGGCAGTGTGTGTTCATCACTGATGTAACAGATTCTTTGTAAAGACTGTTATAAAGGCCGTTTGAAAGGCATTAACTTGTTGAAAGTTTTAAACAGTACTGAAATTTACTGCATGTATTGTAGTTGGCTTCATATTAGGCAAGTGAACAGGAAGGCAATTTGTATGTAAAGGACTGTGTGTGTGCATGCTTGTGTGCGCAGCTCCTGTGATGAAGCACTTGTAAAGAGCAAAATTAACTGTTGAATGCTATACAGATTATGTCCTAGGCACTTGTCATGCATATACATTGGGAAAGCAGCTTTAGCTGTATGCTTAACCCTTTGCGTGCCAGAGGGTTATGCAATGCATTGCGTATCCCTATGGCACTCAAAGGGTTACTATGTATTGCTATGTTAATGATTCCTCCATTTTTTTGAAACAACATTTGAATTTTTTGGATTTCGGTATGTACAATTATCCTTCTCTTTCTTTCTGTTAGCAGAAGTGTGTGATCGTACTCCTTAGGGTAGTGTGCGGTATGAACACCAATAGCACTGGTGGGCCGTCCTACAAGCAGCGACACCATAGCCTTGTATATTGTCAGCAGAAAACACAGTGCAGCACCAGAGTGGTGTGCCACAACCGCTCACAGCACAGACTTAGATATGGTGCATAGGACAAGATATGCAAGTGTATGCTGTGAGTGTTTGTAGGATGTTCCCCTGCAAGTGCTGCACGGCATTTTGCGGCAACAATATGCAAGGGTATGGTGTCAGGGCCCCGCCCCCGCGGTGCTTAACGTGAGTAGGTAACAGTGTGAGGGCAGTATAGTAAGCTGCACCAGAGTTACAATGACTCCCCCATGTGATGCAGTGGGTGTATTTTGACAGGAGCAGCCAGTGTCAAAAATCACATCCCCTGTATGTCCAGGACAGGCAGAGATTTTTTTAGATTTCCTCCTTACTGCCGCCCCTGTGTGTGTGCGCGCTCCAGACACACAGAAATTTATCTCGCTCTATCTATATATCTATATCTATATCTATATATATATATATATATATATAGATAGATATGGCTTTTCCTGCTGAGTAAAATAAAGATTTTTTTTTTTCCATTCAAAAGCTATTAAAGCCCAAACTTTATTTTTTTATTTGTTAAATTCAAACTTTTAGCATCAGAGCTAACTTGTGTCTTGCTTTTAACACCAAAGGAAAAGCTGTACAATATCCATTAAAAAAAAAAAAAAAAAAAAAATGTATTAACCCACGCTCTTAAAGGGATAGTAATACTTCGTTTTAACTTTATTTTATTTTGTAGGCATTAAAAAAAACATGAAGAATGATATAAGTCTTATCTCTCAAACCTTTATGGTTTAAGTGATATTCACAAGCAAAGTTTCCCCCTCCCGCCCCTTTTTCCTAGTGTAAGCCATCTCTTCTGAGATGTGAATCTGGTTGTAAGACCAGACAGATAACAGCAGGGGACAAGTCTTCTTTGTATGAAAAGAATGAAAGCCCTTCCCCCCATGACAAGTTTTTCAGCTTTTTCCCTTATCTTAATTGAAGATAGTCTCTCTCTGCAGTCTACCTGGGCACCTCCCTTCTGATCTGGCTGAATGGGGGGGGGGGGGGGGGGGGATACTTTGCTTGCTACAACACATATCTGCTGTCCCAGTGTGAGATAAGAGAATGTATACATTATGTGCAGCCTCTTATCCGCTTTGCAGTATAAAAGTATGCACCAAAGCCTGTTTGGCACTGGCATCACATGGTATTCAGAATGTTCCCACACAGCCTCAAGAAATACTCTTCCATCCCTGGTTGTCTTGGTTGCCTGGCTCCTCTAGTCTTTTATGCTGCACTACTTACTCAAGAATTTCATTGTATTCTATTGTCTCTTCTAGGTTCTGCAGGTTTGGGTTGGCACTGCGAATAGCTCTCATATACGCCTTCAGCAGTTGGATGTCCCGTTTCTGTGGAAGTTTGTAAAAATCTAACAAACTTTGATTCTGTGCATCACTTGTTGGATAAGATTTGCATCAGCACCTAAGAACTTCAACTGGGAATTTTTTTTTTTTTTTTTTTTTTTTTTTTTAAACACAATTTCAACTTGGATATGTATATTGCTACCTTTCTTCTTATTACATAATTATCAAAAGGTCAATTAACACTTATTGAAGCCATTTATCAATGTGAGGAACATATAGGATTCTACAGTATGTTTTAAAGTGTGGTAATCTGAAAATATATTAAATGTTCTTAACTTTAAATCCAATTCTCTAGTCCATATGGAACACAGGTACCATAGGGCTGAGTCCCTCCTCCAGGAGGGGAGGGCACAACAAAAAAAAAGACTGGGTCTTGGGGGGTGGAGACTCCCTTCCCCTCCTCCTCTTCCAGCTCAACCCACACCTACTTCCAAAAATTCGTGTGACAATAGCCACAGCAAAAAAAAAACTAAGTGGCTAAGAAGAAAAGAAAGCTCAAACGAGGACGCCACTGCTCAGAGAAGGAACGCAAGGTTTTTCTCTGGGTGGTACACTTGCGTTTCATAAGAACTAAAGAGAAAAGGATTTAAAAGGTAAGAACACAAATCCTGTTTTCACTTACATCTAATATGGAACAGAAATACCATGGGGATGTACCAAAACAACGCAAAGATTCCTGGGAGGGCAAGGAGAAAAACCTACTCACACTTCCCCATGATATCAGAGTTCCCTAGGGCCACACTGGTTCTGAATAACTGTAGGAGTCAGACACCAAACTAGCACATCACATCAAACAAAAGCCAGCAGGGTTCAAACTACTGAACAACAAACTGGCAGTACAGAAAGGAAAAAGTACTCCTCAAACAGGCAAAACTGCCTGAAGGACTTGGTGAATGTGTACAATGATGACCAAGTCACTGCCTTGCACAGCTGTTCAGCCAAGGCCTGGTACTTTCAGGTCCAGGAAGCACCCACAGATCTGGTGGAATATGCAGAGGTCTTGAAGGGACCAGGCTTTTTTCTGATCTTGTACGCTTGCTGTATGGTTGCCTTGATCCAAGAGGCAATGGTGGCCTTGGTTGCAACCTGCCCCTGCCTAGGACTCCCAGTTATTAAAAACAAACAAACAAACAAACAAACAAACAAAAACAAACAATCAGGCTTACAGAAATACTGAGTGCGGTGCACACAGAACTTAAGGAAATGCACTACATCCAGCAGATGGCAATCCCTCTCATGCAAGGATGAAAGGTCAGGACATAAAGGCAGAACAAATAACTCCTGACTGATGTGTAGATCAGATACCACCTCAAAGAAATTCCTGAGAGGTACGACATGCAACCGTATAATGGGGGATAAGCCAGGAATGGAGCTTGCAACTCAGCCACCCTCCGAACAAAGACAATTGCCAGGAGAAAGGCCATCTTCAGAGTCAGCTGACACAAGGAAATGGAGGCAAGATGTGCAGAGGGGAGCCCTAAAGGACAACTAAGACCCCACAAAGGTGTGGGGTCCTAAAAGGAAGGGAAGGCATGAGCCACTCCCTGTAAAAACATTGTCACATCAGGGATGACTGCAATCTCTCTGAAAGAGAACAGAGAGGGCTGAGATTTGAACCCTGAGGAAGCTCAAGCTGAGACCCTTGTTGACTGTCCTCAAGGAAGGAAGGATAACACCATGGGAAGATAAAAAACCGAAGAGACGTTCTTTTCAGCGCAACACCAGACCCTATTATATGCCTTGGAGGAGACTGGGTTATGACTGATTAAGTCTGTGAACAACTATTCTGGGGCAGAATGGGGCAATTAAGATGATAACCGCCTTCTCCATACCAATGCTTCCAGTTCACCCTGAGGATGACAGGAATCTGGAGAAACACATAGGACAGGTGAAAGTTCCAATGAATGGACATGGCATCCACCATGAAGGCCAAAGGATCCTTCGCCTGAGCATAGAATGTCTGCACCTTCCTGTCCCCCCCCCCCCCCCCCAATTTTAAACTATCAGATAGAACGTCTCTGGATGAAGCTCCCAGTTTCCTTGGTCTACTTCTTAATAACTCAGAAAGCGTGCCAGTACATTTTCAGCTAAGGTGTCTTGAATGTGCACTTGGTCCCATGTGAGCAGCTCCTTCACTTCTCTCTGCGTGTTTCCTCTTGACAGCCGATGTACTCCACTGCAGTGGAGTTGTCCAATTGAACTCTTATTGGGGTCACTGTGAGCACCAGAGACAAACTGAAAAAAGCCAGGCGAACTGCTTTGAGCTCCAAAATGTTGGATATATCCAGAGAGGTAGGCCCCCACCACCTGGTTGAGCCCCACAAGAGCAGGGACCGTATCAGCCTCATAGAAATCTCCATAGGAGAAGGAATAGTCCATGTTCTCCTCATCCCAAGAGTCCAGTTCTTTCTCAGTGCATACCCCAATAATCCAAGTGTGACCACTGAATAGCAGGGCAACCTGGTTGAAGGTGGGCAGAGGTTTCCAAGAATGGGAGTGATCCCTGAACTGAAGAAGGAATAGCAGACACTGAGAATATCAGTGTTCAACCCAAACAGGCTCTTTTCAATGCTGGAGGTGCAGTAGGGTTTACAGCACAAGAAGAGCATACAAAACCAGAGTATTCCCTTGGGTAAGGGAAGCCCTCGATTTCCCATATGCCCCTTAGAGTCAGACATGTCCAGGAGAGTGTGCCTAGATTAAGTATTCCCAGTTTAAAGCAAAGCCACCAGAAAGACTGGTATGCAAAGTGTTAACCTGGAGAAAAGAGCAGGAAGAGTCCACGTAGGATAAGCAAGGTAGGAATAAGATGGCTACCAGCAAGTGTGCCAGCCAATCGGAAGCCCCGGAAACAGGGCATTATGGGAACTGTAGTCTTTTCCCTTGCTTATTGCCTAAGCAAAGTGTGTTACACCAGCCACAAGCCGCAATGTACTCTGTGGACACTCAAAGTTGACCAGATGGGAGCCCTCTCTGGCTGTTGTAGTCCAAACGGTTGCAGCGATAGGTCTCAAATAAGGGAATACACAAAGAGAAAAACCAAGGATGAGCCCTGGTGCAGTACGTTCAATATATCTTGGTCCTCCACCAAATCAAACACCCACGAGTCTGTACTCACAAAGAAAATGGCCATCAAATCACATATGACAGACAGCTAATGAGATTTTTCTGAGTAATAACCAGACCCAAACGCAAGACACTATACAGAGGGCTGCCCCTTCTCGATAAACACTCCCCAAAAGAGGTATATAGGACACAAAAAAATGCATATATATATTTTTTTTTTTTTACTGAATAAACATCAACCATTGAAGTATTTCAGCCTTTTGTTTGCACAACTATTTACCATCAGATCCAGAGATTGACACACAGAGTGGAGACGGTATAAATTCCCCATATGCTTTGGATGATATCCTTGACTGACCACTGGAGCATTTTATTTATTTTGTATATATTTTAGATCTGTCTTAATTGTTTTACACTATTGGGCACCCTCCCTTTTTTGTGTTTTGGAAATGGCTCAAATAAGTTTCTCTCACAGGAGTTAAGAAAAAGGATGACAGAGGGCAGGCTCCAGTACTTAAAGTAGCTGCAACATTTAAAAGTTCAGTAATGTCCCAAAACAAAATTCTTAGAGTTTTGTAGAGCTTCAAAAAAAATACACTCTATGGCAAAAATCCTCTCTCTCAAATTGCTATGGTTTGAGAGATATAGGCATTCAAAGTTCCCCCCCTCCCTCACCTTCTCCTGACAGCAGGAGATCCTGGCCTTGGGGACCAGCTGGCGACTCTGCAGTAGAGCCAAAATAGCTTTTTTGCATTTAGAAGAGCTTAAAAAGTAGAGCTAAATACAAAAATCAGTATCTCTCAAACCACTTTGGTTTGAGAGATACAGGCATTTAAAATCAAATGTCTCCTACTGACATCTGTAAAGCTGTCAGCAGGAGATCCATGTTGGTTGACATGGAGGCTCTGCAGCAGAGCCGCAATCGCGTTATTGACAACGAATCCCTTCATTGGAATGGTCTAAAACGCATGCTCGCACAACTTGAATCTCCCGCTGTCAGCAGTGTGTGTGTGTGTGTGTGTGTGTGTGTGTGTGTGTGTGTGTGTGTGTGTGACACTTTGAACGCATATATCTCCCAAACCATAGCAGTTTGAGAGATATTATTTGTGCCATAGTTTATTTTTTGAAGCTGTACAAAACTCAAATTTTTTTTTTTTTTTTTTTTTTTTGGAACATTACTGACCCTTTAAAAAAGTCAGTCTGAAGTAAGAAAAACAAAGGACGAAAAAACCCCTGTGAATACCAGGGGAGGTGACAAAAGGGATTTCAAGAGGAACTTTCACCCAAATAAAAATAGATTTAATCCGATGGCTCTCAGTCTACTATTTTTAACGGCTATATTTATTTTAACAAAATCGGGATATTTAGAAAGTTATTTAATGTAAAATAAATACCTGGTGACGTCCTTCCGCTGCACACTACGGTACACTTTGCACCGCTCTGCTCTCCAGCCCATCCCCTTGCCGGCCAGAGCCCAGTAATAAGCCTGCACTACATGTGTAGGACATGCGCATATGGGGTCTGGCTGGCAAGGGGATGGGCTGGAGAGCAGAGCGGTGCAAAGTGTACCGTAGTGTGCAGCGGAAGGACGTCACCAGGTTATTCCCATAATAAAGAAATAGTACCCCAGAACAAATGCAGAGAATGAGTTAACAGAATAGAAGTGTGCATGCAGTTCGAGAGAGATAGCTCAACATGGGACATACAGTGGAACAAGGCACTCAAATGCCCCAACCTTGCGTTGTCAAACTCCCATCTTAAGCAAAGGGCAGAATTTTAATGCTTGTCATAAAGTTACCCTCCACAGGGCAATAGGTTCACAAAGCACCTGGTTAAGCAGGGAAATCAAACTCCAGGAAAACCTAGTGACTAATTGGGGGACTATACAGCATCATATCTAAAGCTAAATAATAAAAACCCAAATCTAAGAGGATGGCCACTGCACCTCAATCTGCTTTGCAGGACACATGAATTCTAGGAACCTTGGCTTTTGTGATGTGCCCTGCCCTCCAGGAGGAGGAACTCAACCCTACGTTCCATTTTGGACATAAGCAAAATTAAAGTATCAAGAAATTGGCAAAGAGTCAGTTAGATGGCAGTTATTGCCCTAACTACAGATCCACTCACCAGAAAGCATATATGACAGTTATGCCATGGTTGCATTCTGAGCACCATGACCACCAGAGGAGCAGAAAGGAGACCCACAATGCTTTCCTGGAGTACCCATACTGCATTGCACATAACAGTTTCCTGCCTCACATGAAACAGGTCCCCACAGGCCTGCTGCATCAGGCATGAAACCCAGAGACAGCAAGTGTATACGGACTTTGCATGCAACCCAGGAGTTTGTTGCTTAGAATCACAAACTCCCAGGTTGCATCCCAGCAAAGTGAAGTTTTCTGACTACTGAAAGGCCAATAGCCATTTCAGCTGCACAGACCAACCCATGAGGATTGTTTTGTTTACACAGGTGTCCCTCAGTTAACTTCCTCAATCTGTTTCCAAAGAGCTTTCTGGTCAGTTGACTATAGAAGGAAGAGTGCAGCACAGAATACTCTGTATGCTATAAATTTTATATTACATCAGTCGACCTTCTTTCACAGTCTGACAGAAAGGGCTCTGGAAACATATCCCTGACCTTAAATTTCCTGGATCCAAGTGGGGAAAACAGTAGGGACCTATGAAAATGGTAAAATAAAAACAGTTTCTGTATTTCATTTTATTTTTTCCTCTCCCCCATTATATACAATTCTGCTAAATATGTTGGTGCTCATATTAAAGTTGGTAAATACCAGGCATGTCTGACAGTTACATTTCGATGTCCTTAAAAATATGTAACATCCCCCCTTCTCCCATGGTGGTGTGATCCATCAAAGCAGAACTGACACCTGTGGGCTGGTATATGCAGAAAGGCAAAGTCACACCTGAAGTGTTACTCTAGGGGTCATATGCAGAAAGTGGATAAATTCTGCATCACAAGTGACAAATTAAATTTATGACAGAATTAAATGGAACATTTTACCACACAAATGCCAACCCATTGTGAAACTTCCTGCATTAGAGGTATTCAAATGCTGTGAATGCTATATGCATCACCAATGCTTTGCTTCACAATTATCTGGAAACCTTTCAAGCATTTCAAGGGGTTAAAAGCTTCACTTACACATCAATGAGAATTCTGTTGCCTGTGGTAGAGATTTGTCCCAGAATTGCACCTCTATTTGAACATGTTTGTTAGTGGATTATTCTTTTTTTTTTTCCTCCTTAAAATTCAAACTGACAGCACAACTCCGCAGTTTCTGCCACTTTCTATAGAAAAGTCATTTCGTTACCTCTTTGACCACTAGAGGGCTCGCCTAATGTAAAAACGAACAAAACCCACAAAAAAAAAAAAAAAAGCCCTACTATCTATCTATATTATATACAATAATATAATATGTATATGAAAAAGTTACTACTCCTTAACATCTAACAATTCGTTCTCTGTCCTACATCCCTGAAATACAGACAGGTACCCACCGTGCAGTTAACATTACCTGTTCAGCGAGCTGGTGCTTGTTTTCGGCAGCGGCCTTCTCCAGTTCTCCTATCCTACTCTGCTGCTGTTGAACCACAGACCGGAGGTGCTTTATGCAGTTGTGGTTTGGTAGCTCATCTTTGGGCATTTCCAGGCTGGTGGAAGAAAGACACACATAGTAAAAGAAACTAGTTTTTCCTTGTAAACCATATTTTACAGCAAAAGTCCTAGGCAGATGAGAAAAAATACTGTAAACAGAGAATGCTTTAAAAAAGAGATACATGCTAATAGTTTATAAATTAACAAAATGATAGTGAGTGAACACAAGAGAAATCTAAATCAATATTTGGTGTAACTACCCTTTGCCTTCAAAACAAGCAATTCTTCTAGGTACACTTGCACAAAGTCAGGGATTTTGTAGGCATAGTGTCAGGTGTATGATTAAACCATGGCTTACAATTTGAAGTCCTTTGCTACTAGCCAGACCTGAAAAGTTACTCACCACTGTAAGACATAACATACCCACCAGGGCTAAATTTCTACTCGCCAGGGCTAAAGTTTTCACTCGCCATTGGCCAGTGGTAATTTTGAGCCCTGATTAAACAATTATACCAAACAGGTGCTAATGATAATCAATTTAATATGTAGGTTGAAACAATCATTAACTGAAACAATCAGCTGTGTGGGAGGAATAAAACTGGGTGAGGAACAGCCAAACTCTGCTACCACCATGGCAAAACTGAGCGCAACAAGACAAAGTAGTTATACTGGTCTCTCCCAGGCAGAAATTTCAAGGCAAACAGGGATTTCCAGATGTGCTGCCCAAGCTCTTTTGAAGAAGCACAAAGAAACAGGCAACAGTGAGGACTGCAGTGGAAGGCCAAGGAAATTTAGTGCAGCAGATGAAAGACAGCAGTGCCATCAGCTCAGAATCGGCAGAAAACAGTGGGATCCTGGTACACCCATCTACTGCCCAGAGACGTCTGGTCATAAGTGGTCTTCGTGGAAGACTTGCAGCAAAAAAAACCATAGCTCTGACGTGGAAAGAAGGCCAGGCGACTCAACTATGCACAAAAACACAGGAACTAGGGTGCAGAAAAATGGCAGCAGGTGCTCTGCAGAAGGCAGTTTGTCCGCCGAAGGGCTGGAAAGCAGTACAAGAACGAGTGTCTGCAAGCAACAGTGAAGCATTGTGTAGGTTCCTTGCAAGTTTGGGGCTGCATTTCTGTAAATGGAGTTGGGGATTTGGCCAGAATTAATGATCTCCTCAATGCTAAGAAGTGCAGGCAGATACTGATCCATCATGCAATACCATCAGGGAGGCATCCGATTGGCCCAAAATTTATTCTGCTGCATGACAACTCCTCCAAACATATAGCTAATCATTAAGAATTATGTTCAGAGTAAAGAACAAGGGGTCCTGGAGGAGATGGTATGGCCCCACAGAGCCCTGATCTCAACTTCGAGTCTGTTTGGGATTAAATGAAGAGAGAGAAGTAACAGTGGCTGCCTAAACCCACAGAAGAGCTGTGGTTAGTTCTCCAAGATGTTTGGGGCAAACTACCTGTTAAGTTCCTTAAACTGTGTACAAGTGTACTTTTTTTTTTTTTTTTTCCTCTCTCTCTCTCTCTCTCTCTCTCTCTCTCTCTCTCTCTTCGGTTTTGAAGGCAAAGGGTGGTCACACCAAGTGCAATGAACTGGCGTCCTGACTACGATTAGTGCCTGGTTGGGGGCTGATATCATGAGTCGATCCAAGGCCTCCATCTTGATGTCAGAAGGTGGTCTGAACTTATAAGAGACTGTGGCTATGATAGTGTTTGCATTTCTACAAACCAGCATGCACAGGACAGGAGGGGAGGATGAAGCGGTGGCAGGCCAAGCCAGAGCTCAGGTGGGAGGAGTGGTGGTACAAACTGGGGCAGACACAGGTTATAGAAGAGCTGGTTAAGTCTGCTACCATGAATAATCTCTCTCTATCTCTCGTATGGATTTTCTTAATGGATAAACCAATGGTATTTCCTTGAATTTGCTCAATTCAAAAACTTAAGGCTGAAGCATTGTTTTTAAATTAAATTTATTAAATTGGTCTCTTGGGGTCCAGGGGGCAAATTTCTTTCCCATTTCATTTGTAAGGAGAGAGTGAACCTCAGGCTACTGCTCTACACAGAATGTGATCGTAACATCCTGGCAACTTGAGCTGTAATATTATTTTGAATGAATCATCTGGCTACAGTGGGAATGCCCTTGCATTACTATATATGCCAAATTAAGTCACCAGAGAAGCACAGGGAAGAAAAAAAATAGCAGGTAATATTTAATTAACATTGATATAGCAGCAGGTTCTTCCTCTCCAGGAAGGGGAAATACATGCTCTGCAGCAATGTGATCGAATCTTAATTTACAGTTGACTTTGGGAGCTCAAGCACACTTAACATATCAAAGTATTTACAGGCAACCCTGTACCACACTGCTAGTAATGTAATGTGTAATTATTAGAAAGAATTGCACCTCCTACTTCTCTGTAACCCAAACATAAACAGAGTTCACAATCGCTACTATCCTAATGTCTTTTTAGTGTGCATGGCCTGAAATTATCAGCAATAGTGTAGATGTAGAAGGAGAGAACTGGATACTCTATATAATGTAATATGAAATACCCCCTCTGCCCGCTACACGAGTAGGTGGTCTATTCACAGGACCCACAATGGTTGATTACTTTAGATAAGAGACAGGAGAGAAGCTAAGATATTACCTGCACAGCACTTGCCTGCTATTTCTGGGATACAGAGAGACAGATCAGTCTACACATTGGATGTGACTGAAGTAGCACATTAGTAACAGTGAGCTTATGTATTAACAATTTTTAGTGACATCACTATTTTTATATAGCACTTTACAGGCCTTTTTTTTTTCCCATTGAAGGGACATTTTTTATATTCGGTCACAGTATTTACTTTGTATGTTCTTTACATAGGTCTTATATTAAATGTATTTCCTATTACATTAAATAGAGTTTCCAGACTCTCCTTATACATTTACACTATTGCGGATATATAAAGGATTTTAGTGTTCTTACCTGTTAACCTTTTGAGTGCCAGAGAGGTACGCAATGCATTGCAAAGCAATGCATTGTGTACCACTCTAGCACTCAAAGGGTTAAATCCTTTTCTCTTAGTCCATATGGAGCACAGGTACCATAGGGTTGAGTCCCTCTTTGGAGTGCAGGACACGTCAGAGTGTCTTGTAGGTGAAGACTCCCAGCCACTCCTGCAGCTCAACCCCACCCGCATACTCCAGTTATGATGTGATCAAAACCACACCAACAAGGCAAGTAAAAGAAGAAGGAAGCTCCTGTTAAAATAAGACTCTAAACAAGGACTCTCAAGTCCAGACAGGTGAGACCAAGAGGTCCCTCATATATTTATAATATATATATATATATATATATATATATATATATATATATATATATTACATTTAAAAAAATATATAATATATTATATATATTACATTATACTAGCAGTGTGGGACGGCGTTGCCACACACGCGTCCCATACAGAGACAGACACACACGAGAGAGAGAGAGACACACACACACACACACACACACGTGTCCCATAGAGAGAGAGACACACACACGTGTCCCATAGAGAGACACACACACACACGTGTCCCATAGACACACACACACACGTGTCCCATAGAGACACACACACACACGTGTCCCATAGAGACACACACACACACACACACACACATACACGTGTCCCATAGAGAGACACACACACACACACACGTGTCCCATAGAGAGAGAGAGAGAGAGAGAGAGAGAGAGAGAGAGAGAGAGAGAGACAGAGACACACACACACACACGTGTCCCATAGAGAGAGAGACACACACACACGTGTCCCATAGAGAGAGAAACACACACACACACACACGTGTCCCATAGAGAGAGAAACACACACACACACACACACACACGTGTCCCATAGAGAGAGAAACACACACACACATACGTGTCCCATAGAGAGAGAGAGAGACACACACACACGTGTCCCATAGAGAGAGAGACACACACACACACACACACACACACACACGTGTCCCATAGAGAGAGACATACACACACACACGTGTCCCATAGAGAGACACACACACGTGTCCCATAGAGAGAGAAACACACACACACACGTGTCCCATAGAGAGAGAGACACACACACACGTGTCCCATAGAGAGAGACACACACACACGTGTCCCATAGAGAGAGACATACACACACACGTGTCCCAGAGAGAGAGACATACACACACGTGTCCCAGAGAGAGAGACATACACACACGTGTCCCAGAGAGAGAGACATACACACACGTGTCCCAGAGAGAGACAGACACACACGTGTCCCAGAGAGAGAGAGCGAGAGCGAGAGCGAGAGAGACAGACACACACACACACATGTCCCAGAGAGAGAGAGAGAGAGAGAGAGAGAGAGAGAGAGAGAGAGAGAGAGAGAGAGAGAGAGAGAGAGAGAGAGAGAGAGAGAGAGAGAGAGAGACACACGTGTCCCAGAGAGAGAGAGAGAGACAGACACACACACACACGTCCCATGCAGAGACAGACACACACACACACACACACACACACACACACACACACACACACACACACATCCCATACCTCTGTCCAGCCTAGAATCTACCTTATCTTGAAGCCACAACCCAGCGCTCAGGCTGGCATCTATCATTAGAGTCTGCTCCTGTGTCAGAGAGGGTTTCCCTCTTCCAGGCTGCTCCAATGCAACCACCACTGGAGGTCCCAGCAGGCCTCCGGGTAAAGAGATCCAATGTTTCAGGTAATCAGGATTCCCTGGCTAACTCTGGAGAACATGCCTTTGAAGTTCCCTCATGTGTATCTGACAATAAGGCACCACTTCTAGTGTTGACACTGGCTAGCCCACAACCCTCTCTGAGCCTGAGACACCACCTAAATCACCAGAGAGATCTCATCTGGCAGGTTAACTTTCCATTGCCGGGTGTTGAACCTCATCTCCAGTTCCTGGGAAGGTACTGGAGAGGACTTCAGCATGTTCATAGTAGAAACAACCTCATTGGAGAAAAACTTTCTTTCTTCTAATGATGGGGTTATCAGCAGCTAGGCAGTGAAAGCCGGCTTTTCCACATCCTCTGTCCAAAGCTAGCCCTGAAGGGGGAGGTCCGGTCTGGGTGGCAGTTGAAACAGATCCCAAAAGTTTCACCAGTTACACAAAACCACACGCTCTCGGTCCAATAAGGAGCAACCACAATGACGGTAGCAATGTCCATCATGATCTTCTGGAGTACTCTGGAGATGAGAGGAATCGGAGGAAAGACATAAGCTAGGTGGAAGTGCCACGAAATTGACATCGTGCCCATGGCAAAGTCCAAAGATCCACCCAGCGGGAGCTGAAGACCGTAAACTTCCTGTTCCATCAGTAGCAGTCCCTACCGTTGTACAGGTGGAATACTTCTGGATGGAGTTCCGCCCTCCCGGATCTACATACTACTAAATTAAAGTCTGCCAAAAAGTTTTCTGCCCTTGGAATGCGAACAGCAGAGATAGCATGAACATGGGCTTCTGCCCAGCCCAGAATGTACCTCATCTAGTACCAGGTGGTGGCACTTCAAGTGGCCCCCATGAAGATTCATATAAGTCATGGCATTGACTGACTGGACTGCCTTCCAACTGAGAGGTCCAATACACCAGTGCGAATTAGATCACCCTGGTGTTCCAGAAGACTGATGGACTGAAGAGATTCCTCCTCAGTCCACCTGCCCTGGATCCCCAGGTGACCCAGTACTGCCCCTCAGCTGCTCAGGCTGGCATCTGTTGTGATCAGTGTCCACTACTGGTTCAGGAATTGCTTCCCCAGATCCAGGTGGTGCTGCTGCAACCACCAGTGAAGATCCTGTCTGGCTTCCACAGAGAGGGAGATCTGCTGATCCAGAAGAGTCGAAATCAGTGCCTTATCTGGATGACAAGTCTCTGGAGTTCCCTGGTGTGCACTTCAGTAATGTACTGCTTTTAGGGTAGACCCTAGTTGACCCAGAACCCTCAGGTACTCGCTGACTGTGGCAGAGGACCACACCAGATCCTGAGACACATCCTTTATCTGATCTGTAGGATTTTGTCCTCCAGCAAAAAAAAAAACAAAACCTTCCCTACCCGGGTATCTATACTTATGCCTAGGAACACCAGCTCCTGAGATGGCACAGGAGAAGACTGAAGGACTTCAGTTGCTGTTCCATTCCGGACCTAGACAGGTTGAAATAAAAACCTGAACCTTGCTCTTGAGGAGGTACTGGAACCAGAACATTCTTGTCCAGCAGTTACTGCACACTGGAACAACAAACTTGGCTAGCACAGTAGGAACTCTGGATGATCAGAAACAAAAAGGAGGAAGGGATTTGAAACCTATTCTGTACCCTTCAGAAATTACCCACAAACCCCACTGGTCTGCGACAAAGGCTTCTCAGACATCTCAAAAAAGGTGAAGCCACCTGCCTACAGAGAACCTGCAGACCATGATGATGGCTTGACAGACTGCCTATGAAGCTGTTCGCTTGGGTGGGGGTGGACTGAGTTGGAGGCCTGCGAAGTTTGCTCCCTTTGTACCTCCATTTGCTCTTGCACCCAGTAGCATCGCTAATTATCTGTTTTAGCTCAGGTCCAAACAGGGACTTGCCCTGGAAGGGTAAGGAAGCCAGCAACGTCTTGGAAGGTTGGTCCACAGACCAAATCTTAAGCCACAAGATAGCTGAGGCTTTAGTAGACAGTCTGACCGCCTCAAACAAGGTCTCTGAAACATAAAAAAGTGTTGGCCTCCTTCATGTTGCCCAAAAAGAAAAAACAATTCCTCCTTGGAAGAATCTGCATTGGCAGCTTCCATCTTCGGTTCACCCAGGCAAACATAGGCCTCAATGCATTGAGGCAAACATAGGCCTCAATGCAACCGCCAGTGACCACGAAATTAGCCCTGAGGATAGAATCAAGCTTCTTATCTGCCATAATCTTGAGTCCCACTGCATCCACCAAAGGCAGAGCAGCAGACTTGGCCAGCCTGGAGAATGGGGGATCCACAGAAGGGGGAGAGGATCACTGCACCAAAGCTGCCTCTGAAAAGAGGTACAGCATAGAAAACCTCTTATCCACTCATCCAGAAGAATCTGAGCCAGAGTGGCATTAGGAGGAAATACAGTAGAGGATTTCCTATGCCCCTGGAAAACATCCACTGAGGATGACCCCTCGCATCAGGGGTGTCAGGGACCTGAAAGGTCTCGAGAACAGCCCAGAAAGGGGTCTGCCTCATAAGAGTCCCCACTGTAGTAGGAAGAATCCATTATCTTCCTATTGCCCTTCCTTCCATTCCCCCTCAGAATTATCCTACTCAGAGGAGGCCTCTATGAGCACAGGCATACTCTGAAATCTACTGGCCACATACTTAAAAGTAGTAGGGGTTTCCAAGATTGAAGAACCCCTTGGAGGGAGAGAGGAAATTGGGGCACTGTGGACAACAATGATTTTACCCAAGCTTTCAACACAGGAGTGGCAGTGAGATCCAATATACTCTTTAGGGAGCCCTATTTGAAATGAGGAACAGCAAAGCAGGGGGGGGGGGGTTAGGAAATTCCCATGAGTCCTTAGTCTTAGGTTTAGCCCCATGTCCCTTAGGATCAGACTTTCTTACAGGAGTAGTGCCTAAACTAGTATAATTCACTAGTAACAGCTCCCCAGACTAATAGTTCACGCGTAAAAAACACAGAAAGTACTTATCTAGAAGCAAAGGGTTAATCTGGAGGAGGAGAGAAAGAAGACAGCCTCTGCATAGGATAAGCAAGAGAGAATTAAAATGGTGACTACAAATCGTAAGAAGTCCTGCATAATGGGCATCCTCAGTACTGTAGTCTTCTCCGCTGCCTTTGCCTAGCATTGCTTACAACTCAGTCTGCGGACCTCATGACACTCAATGTAAACCGGGTGAAAGGGCATGAGTGAGATGTCCAGTAATGGTAACCCTCTTATAATAAGGGAAATTAAACATTTCTATATCTAAAGGAAAAATAAATAATCTAAAAGTAAGAAGTGCTATGGCCATGACTTCACCCTAAAGAACACAAATGGAGGTGGAACTGGGTTGAGCTGCAGAAGGAGCTGGGAGTCTTCACCCACAAGGAGAAATTCAACCCCATGGTACCCATGTTCCATACTGGATAACAGAGGTAAAAGAAAAAACACGTTACAGAAGAAGGGATTTGAAATCTATGCAGTACCCTTCTGATTTTACCCACAAAACCTGTTAGTTGTAGGCTTACTCTTCCTTTTTTCCTATTTGTGGGAAAATCATCTAAATGTTTGTCCAGAATTGCCTCACTCTTCACTACCCATCTGACCAAAGGATTAAATGGTTTATTTTCTGTAAAAATAGGACTATTGGAAGACCAAGGTGAGGACCCCTGATACTGGAGGCCCCCAGCAAATGCCCGAGAATTATTCAGTGAAACAAACTGCATCCTATTCTGCATGCAAGAGAAAAGTATAATTAGAAGAAGCCACCCATATGAGGAGATGAATACCCCATAAGGAAATCAAATACATAAAAGGGGGGAGAGGGGGGGAATATGGAAAAATAAAGGAAAACCTGAAAAGCAGAATTAGTCCCTTGTTCTCCTGAACAGAGCACTTTAAAACTAAGGATGCAGCTGATGGGTGGGTGTTAAGTAGTGCTGTAAGGGAGATTCCTATTGTAGAGAATTTTGGTCTACAAATACCTACCTTCTAGCTGTCGTTATTAACCTCTTAACTACGTATGACGTGCCAGGACTGTCAAATGGTTTGGCCGAAAGGACAGGTGACAGTTCTGGCACCTCATAAAATTCTGGGATTGCAGCATGGCTGCACGCCAATCTGCAATCCCAGAATTAATTTCAGCAAAAAAATACTTTAAAAGACATGAATCTATCTCTAGGGCCACCCGCCATTGGATTGCCCAGTTATTAAGGGTTTAAATCCAACGGTTCCTACAATGAGCTAGAGCGAAACACAAAAAATACAGGAAGAGACCATGCAACAAGGCTAACAGCCCTCTGGATGTAAAAACTTTAAGCCATATATTACAGCAAATATTACACCACTGATTTGGGGCAAGTAGCACTGCTTTCATTAAATATTGGAAATACATCTAAAAGAAATTAGGAGGGTATGAGTTAGTCAAAATGGTTCTCCCAAACTGGAAAAAAAAAATTAAACAAAAAACATAAATATACAATGTGTTGTTTTGGACAGAAAACTACTGAGAATGGTTTGTGCACATCCATATCAATGTATACTTTCTCCTACCAAACAGATAAAAACAGGACTACTTACCCGCATCCCTGCTCACATGTCACAGGTCGTTTTGGATTATGTTCACAGTCTGTGAGGTGAGACATGAGGTTGTCAAGTCGCACAATGGTGGTACAGCCAAAAACCGCGTTGTCACATGTAATTTGCAACTTGGAAAGCATATTCCGCATGATGCGGGGGACTGGGCGGAGGTGGGCGACAGTCACAACACTGCGGTCCACAGGACAGGTCTGCTGTTGGGAGAACCACTGGGTGATGCAAGCATTGCAGAAGGCGTGCTCGCAGTGAGGAGCCTGTGGATTGAAGATATTCTTGCATTATTCCATTTTTCTATAGTTTATTTACACTGAAATTAACATTTACTTTGGAAAACTGCAAGTATTGATATCAGGACTGTGTAACATTGTGTGTATTGCACAGATTTTTTTACGTATACCTTTTTGGTCAGAGCTGAATTGGCATGGAGAATCAGTTATAATAGAGTTTTGCTTTTCAGAACCTATAGCTATATCTACTTATCTATCCATTTAACTATAAAAGAAGAAAAGTTGATGGCCACATCCCTGGGTGGCAGTAAGGAGGAGAGGCGGGGTTGATTTTGCCAGGAGCAAAGCACTCGTGGCAAAAGCTCTGCTATGACTGTCCTGTTTCTCCTTTTCTCTCTGTCTGCCCTGTCTTTCCTCCTACTCTGGACTTTCGCCACACTGCCCTGTTTGCTTCATTGCTACTCCTCCATTCCCCCTTCTACCTTATGCCACTCACTTTCCCCACTCCTCTTACTTTGCCTCTCTGCCTGCTTGCTTCACCTCTTCTTCCTAGAATCAGCTCCTAGATATGTCCTGACATCTACATTTGGCCTCATAAAAAAAAAAAAAAAAAAAAAAAAAAAAAAAAAAACTACACCACACACAAAAAACAAACAAACAAACAAACAAACAAACAATCAGGAAGGGTAGTTATGCACCCCCTCCCGAACATAACAAGAAAGTAACAGCCCCTGTTGCCACCAGTCACACCCCGGTTTTGCCATCAAAAGAGAGAACCGGTCATGTGCCGCAGCACATGGCAGCTGCTCAGCTGATGCACTATCAATATGCAGCTTCATGGCTGTGAGCAGCAGGGGCACATTGAGGTACTGGACATCGGTAACAGAAAGAAGAGGATTTACCAGAGAACCTAGCCCGAATCAAACATTGGTTCGGTAATATAGGCAGCAACAGAACTCATGGCATCAGACAGCTGTTCTCAACACACAGCAAAAACTGTGTTGACCCAAACAGATGCAAAAATAGGCCACAGTGCTGCTCTGGTCGCCACAAAGATGGCCTCAAGTAGGGAATCAAGCTGTTCAACAACATGATCCTTCAGCCCAGCGGTAATCACTAAAGGAAGAGCGGTGTTCTTTGCCAGGCATGAACTATGAGGGGCAGGGGAGTCAACAGCCAGGGGAGAAGCCCAGTGTACCACCACCTAAGACAAAGTGGTACAGAATGGAGTTTCCCCATTCTTCCAAAAGGCTTTGGTCAAGATTGTTATAGGTGGAAAGGGAACAAGTCTTTCTTGCACCCCTGAAAAACATCGAGAGAAGTAGACACCACATCAGAGGCCTCAGAGACCTGAAGGGTCTCAACGCCACTCTGAGGAACTATGCGTGAGGGGGTTAAGGAAGCCTCTGAATTCATAATTGTGGATTTCCCCATATGCGCCATAGGGTCAGATAGGTCCATGAGAAAGTGTCTAAAGCTAGATACAACTAGTTTAAAGTATGCCTGGTTTAATGCAGAGCTGGCCTGCAGAGATTTAAACTGGGTCTTACTATCTGGAGAAGAACCTCCTGCACTCTGCAATTATTCTGGGGGCCCTCAGGTCTACTTCCGGCATTCCCCATTTGCTTACAATATGGAGAACCACCATCCGATTTAGGGACCATTTTTCCTTTCCTTGTCCAGGTGTGTTCTGCTTAAGTAACCTTCGTGAAGATTTAGCCTTCATTCAATAGGAAAAGCTGGTATTTCTTTTAGAATTTCTCTTGGCCCACTGAAGAATCTTCTCTGCTTGTTTGAAAGAGACTTGCACTTCTGGTGCCCCCTTGGTTCTTGATGCAAACTACGGTTGTTAACTTGTCAGAGCGTACCAAGACAGACTTCTGGATTAATTGATGTCTGAAGCGTTTCAGGAAATTCTCTACCACCTTGATTACCAGTAGATTATATGCAGTCTGGATTCTGCTGTTGACCATCTTCCTTGTGTAGATAGGTTGTTCAAAAAGACCCCGCCAGCCTGAGGGACTGGCGCCTGTGGTTATTGTCTAACATAAGCATCCCTGCAGAGAAAGGCTACCAAAGACAACTCTACCTTATTTGATGGTTGCATCAATTTATGTGGCGTGCACAAGGATTTAACTTAATCTTCTTCAAAGGGGTACATGTTAGAAAGCCTTTGTCATACTTGATCTCTTTTCTACTTTCTCCCACTCTGAAATTGAATGATTAATGGGAAAAACAGGTGAAGCCTTACAATTCATACTCTAATACTTTTAATAAAAGGCTCTATGTTATCAAGATTAAAAGAACCAGGCTCCTCAGATTTCTCAATCTTCTTCAGATGAATATCAGATAAAGATCCTGTAAACTGCTTGCTCCTCCAAATCCTTTAATCTGTTAGAAGTGCCCTTCTCTGGGTGTTTTTTTATGAAGAGAGGCTTCTTGCATGGATGAAAAAGGTATCCTGCATGGATGCCTTCATCCATGCAAGGAAATCCTGAAAATGGGAAGGCATGTCTTGCCCAGCAGCTTTTTAAAAATAGTCTGGGCAAAGTTTAGAGTTGTCTATTAGTAGGATCTTATCACATGCAGCACAAACTCTAGTTTATAATAAATCCTTGATAAAAAGAAAAGACTAACTATGCTAACTCCAGGAGCTGAGGGCAAACACAGAAACAGGAAAGGAGCATAATAAGTCACTAAAACACAGAGGTATAAATAATAGAAGGAAACTACATGATACTGGGCACACAGGACTGAATCCGGTGCTGCAAACATTCTGGGTTCCAACGGTGGAAAGCTTGTTGAGCGAGCATGTGCCAAAGACTCTCTGCCAAACTTCCGGTTCCCTGCTCTAGTCGTCAGAGGAAGAAAAATCAGAGTTACCATATGCTACCACTCCAAGGCATTGAACTCTGGTGGCACTAACAAGTGTCCATACAATTACAGTAATAAAAATAAATGTGCATGAAAAATAAAAATAATAATAAAAAAAAAAAAAACAGTCTATCAAAGCTGCAAGGCCAAAGCACTATACACGGCTTGGTAGGACCAAAAACAAAACTACCAGCTGAGGTGAAGGGGCTCCCTTAAAAGACGTTTGATTGGTCCTAACCAGCAGATGTGTGGAGACAATATCCATAATGCACAGCTGTGGTAGGACTCAGAAGTTATATTTTAACCCATCGGATACCAGAAATATCCATCACATTTAAGCATGTGTTGGAGAGGTTTCTTGGTTAATAGGATTTCATTCCAACAAAGTTTCAAAAATTCATACTTCTTCCTTTAAGAATCTACAAATGACATTGAATACACAATCCTGCTGGCTCATAAATTCTAAATTTAGAACAGTCACTGCACAGACTAAAACCAGCTCCCTGAAATTATGTCTAGAGATTAACTGGTTTCTTGCACAAAAATTATTCAAATAGATCTATACATCAAAAATTAGAAAAACTAATTTGTTCCACATCTTGGGCACAATGCACTTCATAGTCCAGCAATACTAACAATAAGTAATAAAACAACAACTACTTTTAACATATCATACTATACAGTTTCTGGCATAGCAGCCAGTACACTGTACTTTTAAAACCTCTTGCAGATATTGCACACTATTTTAGTTTCAGATTTCACAGCGTGACATACTCTGAAAATAGACCCATTTACAGTCTAGATTTTCCACTGACAAGGAGGAGAAAAATTGAGAAATGGAAGCCGTTTCCTACTAGAATGCAAAAGAAAGTCCCTGGAATTTGCCTATTCTATAGCTTGATATTAAAACCTAAATATACTGTGCAGTGCCTAAAACAGACAGTAATTCATAGAATAGCCCTGACTTCAAACTTTCAGTGCCAGAGGGGTACACGACGCATTGCATTACCCCTCTGGCACTCAAAGGGTTAAAGATGATTCTTTGGCAAAATTAAAATGTGATCTTGACAGTTGCATTAAATGGATTGTAAGGTTGTAAAAAAAATTACATAGCCGAGTCTTCTTTATAATATACGAAATGCATTGCGCCATTTCAAACCGCTTATTTGTTTGCAGTTCAAAAGTTATCAAGTGGAGAAAGATCACCAGCTCATCCCTTCTGGCTGCCTCCCACTGGATCTCTAATTGTGTCGTGCAACCCAAGGGATGCAGAGAGGGACAAACTTCAGTATATAAGTATAAATAAAACCCTGCCCGCCTTGACTAAGGAGGGCAGGATTTTCCATTGCATACTGAAGTTTGTCCCCCGCCGCATCTGTCCGGACCTGCCTGAGCTGCAGTGACGTGGCAAGAAGGGGCAGGCGGAGGATCCTTCTCCACTTAACTTTTGATCTACAAACAAGTAAGAGGTTGAAATAGCACAATGTGTTTCTTATATTATAAAGAAGACTCAGCAATGTAGAATTTTTACATTACATCCCTTTCATTTTATACAGTTAACAGTATGTGGCAGTGCATTATATTATACGCAGTTACGTCCAGGATTTAAGTATTTGCCTTTGAGCAAAAGTGAGCTGCCAATCAGAATGAATGAGGCGCTTATTAACTCTGCTTAAATCAGGGAAATACTTAAATTCTGCCCTGTTGGTGGCATTTGATCGAACTATGACACCCCCGCAACAGGCAAGAGAGGTGCAATTCTGGTGCCAATCAACTGCACGAATAGGGGACAAGTAAAGTATATTATTAAACAAAAAAAAAAAAAAAACCCCACACCACACACCTTTCAAACCCCCTTCACTTAAATGGGGCTTTTAAAGGGTTAGTAGTGTCCATTTTTTGTGTCGTTCACAGAGTCTTCTTCATATTAATAACACATTGCTCTATGTTTAAGACCTAACCGTTACGTAGTTCAAAAGTTACGAAGCCACAAAGATCTCCCGGCCTTCTCCCACCGAATCTCAGATCTGATCGTGCGACTATAGGCTACAATGAGGGACAAACGTCAGTAAGTATAAGGAAAATCCTGTGCCCCTTAATGAAGGTCAAGATTTCCCTTTGCCTACTGAAGTTTGTC
Organism: Rhinophrynus dorsalis; assembly: GCA_037306005.1. Taxonomy (NCBI): domain Eukaryota; kingdom Metazoa; phylum Chordata; class Amphibia; order Anura; family Rhinophrynidae; genus Rhinophrynus; species Rhinophrynus dorsalis. The sequence continues at coordinate 474,490,553 of CM074719.1, read as the reverse complement.
CCTTGCTGCAGCCATCATGATCAGACTGCAGATTCAGAGTGACGTGGCCAGAAGGGGCGTGCGTGCAATCTTTCTAAATAACTTTTGAACTACACAACCATAAGGTCTTAAACATAGCGCAATCTGTTACATTTAATATACAGAAGACTCAGTGAATGACTTTTAAATAGACATTACTAACCCTTTAAACCCTTAAAGGGATAGTAATACTTTGTTTTAACTTTTTTTTAATGCCTACAAAATAAAATAAACATGAAGAATGATACAAGTCTTCTCTCAAACCTTTATGGTTTAAGAGATATTCACAAAGTACCCCCCCCCCTGTTCAACCAGATCAGAAGGGAGGTGCCCAGGTAGACTGCAGAGAGGGACAATCTTCAATTAAGATAAGGGAAAAACCTGAAAAACTTGTCAAGGGGGGGGAAGGGCTTTCATTGTTTTCATACAAAGAAAAGTGTCCCCTTCTGTTATCTGTCTGGTCATACAACCAGATTCACATCTGAGAAGAGATGGCTTACACTAGGTAAAGGGGGCGGGAGGGGAAACTTTGCTTGTGAATATCTCATAAACCATAAAGGTTTGAGAGATAAGACTTATATCATTCTTCGTGTTTTTTTAATGCCTACAAAATAAAATAAAGTTAAAATGAAGTGTTACTATCCCTTTAAAACACTAGAAAGGTATCCCACTGCATTGCTTCGCAATAAGTTAAAGGCCCCTCAGGTCCAAGACTTTAAAATTCCCATTTAAATCTTTGTGATTTTTCAATTCTTCCCTATGATGTAGTCTAGTTGCTCCAGAATTGTACCTGAAGTTTAACTGAATGTTTCAAGGACTTTACAAAGCCGATGTGAATGATGTTCTAAGCCCACACTAGGCAACCTTTGGCTCCCCAGCTGTTGGAAGACTATTCCCAACCAGTTTTGGTTGTAATCTCCCAACAGCTGCAGAGACTAAGGTTGCCAACCCCATACAAAAGAAAATGCGAGCCAAACCAACTACAACAAAAAGGACAAATCAAATTCCCCATTGAGTTAAATGATGGCTTTAAATCCTTGAATGTCAGAAGTCTACACGGGATACGTATGGGTATGTGCTCCGCCTCCCAGCTGGTAGGGCCAATCCAAAAAGTACAAGTAGGCTGGACTTCCCCTTGTTGCCAGTTTACTATTGTCCAGGCTGAAAGATAATAGGTTAATGCATAGTCAAATATATTCAACTTACACTAGACATACTGTTAGGGTAGGGAGTGCCATGAAGGGACACAGAAGAAAGAAAAAAGAAAAAAAAAATAAATAAAATAAAAAATATAATATAATATAATATATATATATAAAATCAGTGAGTAAATCTCACCTTTTCTTGTGTGTCCATTACATGGCCTACATATGGGACTTCCCATAGGGAAAAATCCCAAGCTGAAAATTATATAATATAGGAACAAATCCTACCCTTAAATCTTGACCACTGCCTCCAGGACCTTTCTTCTGAATTTTGCATCAGGAAAGGCCATGGTGTCCAGTCGATAATGTCTCATAAAGTAGAAATGGAAGCCCAAGTGGCTGCCCGGCTGATTTCCTCAGGAGATGCCACTGCCTTTTGGGCACAAAACGTCGCCATAGCCCTAGTGGAATGAGCCTTAACATTAATTGGTGGGTCCTTAGAAGCTGTAGTAGAAGCTAAATTGATACAGCCCTTGATCCATCTGGAAACAGAAGGCGTCGATGCAGCTGAGCCTTTGAATTTTCCGAAAAAAATGTATAAACAGTTGCAGACTTCCTAAAATCTGAAGTTCTGTTAAGATAGACTGAAATGCAATGGGCCAAGTCCAAATTATAAAAAAAAGTGTGTCATTCTGCGGATTTGAGCAGAAGGACGGCAAATAATTTCCTGGTTTAAAATGGAACTCTGAGGAAATGTTAGGCCTAAAAAGAAGGATGTGTTCTCATTACCACTTTATCCTGATGGATAGCCAGATATGGAGGAGAACAGGAAAGGGCTTGGAGTTCACCAACTCTCCTTGCAGAAGTGACCACAGTAAGAAATACTGTTTTTAATGTCAAGTTCATGATGGAAATGGATTCTATAGGCTCAAACTCCTTATGTGAAGCTAGCTGTTGGAATACTAGATTTAAATCCCATGGAGGAACAATGTCCCTGATTGTAGGCTTAATTCTAGATACCTTCTGACCATATAATCCTCAGCAAAAGGAGTTGCTAGAACCACAGATAGTGCTGATAATTGTACTTTCAGTGAAGCCGGTTTTAGACTTTTGTGGAAGCAGTCTTGTAGGAAGTCTAAAATATTGCCTATAGAGGCTTGTTGGCTCTTAACTCCCCTTTGTTCACACCAAAGGTGAAAGGTAGTCCAAATTCTATAATATATGCGAGAGGAGGATGATTTTCTGCCAGATATAATGGTGTTGGGGACCTGCGTGGAAATTCCTTTATTCGTCAACGAGTCCCACTCAACCACCATGCCATGAGTTTTAGGAATTCTGGATGGCTTATCGGACCTTGCGTTAACAGATTCTTCATTCAAGGTAAGGTTATCGGATTGTAGATTGACATTCCGCTTAGATCGGAAAACCATATTTTCCTGGGCCACTATGGGGCTGCTAGGATTATTTCTGCCCTTTCTTCCCCGATCTTGCAGACTACTTGCTGCAAAATTGGAATTGGAGGAAAAATGTACATTAGGCTGAAGTTCCAGGTTACCAGTAGTGCGTCCTAAGCCATTGTCTCAGGATCCCTCCATTTGGAAATAAATGTTTGAATCTTGGTGTTTTGAGGTTGCCATTAGATCCACCTCTGGGATCCCCCATAGATCTGTTATGCTTTTGAATACCTCCTGGTTTAGCTCCCATTCGCCTGGATCCAACTGGGTTCTACTCAGGTAATCTGCTTGAGTGTTTTCAATTCCTGCAATGTAGCAAGCAGACAATTGTTCCAGATTCTTTTCTGACCATAGAAGTATCTTTGCTGCCAACCTGTTGAGGGCTTGACTCTTTGTGTCCCCTTGTTTTGTGATGTACATTACTGTGGCTATATTGTCTGATATGGTCATAACCACTTTTCTTGCCAGATGGGGTTTCAGCTGACTTAGCTATTTCCAGACTGCTTTCAACTCTAACTTGTTTATATGCAGTGTCTTCTCTCTCTCTTTGACCATAGACCCTGCACTGTTTTGTGCCTCCATATGCCTCCCCAACCCTTGAGGCTTGCATCTCTCAGGATTTCCCATGTTGTATTTCTCAGGCTTGTCCCTTGTTCAGTGTCCACCACTTGAGTTCTATCCTTGTTGAATGTGAAATAGGAATGACTTGTAAATAGTTGGAGGAATCCTTCTTCCAATATCTTAAGAAATTAATTAGGGTCTCTTTCGCATATGTATTCTGCCCCAAGGAAGAACTTGTATGGCTGATGACCCAGAAGTCTGGAATATCCTATGGCTGTGCTGGAGGTTCTCTTCAGAATCCCTATCACACAACTTTTTTTCCTTCTTTGCCTGTCCTTGGACAGAAATGCTTTTCCTGTTCTGGTATCGAATTGAATTCCCAGGAATGTGCGGATCTGGGATGGAACTAGATGACTGAGTAGTTTATGAGCCATCCCATCTTTGATAGATGATCCAGGCAAAACTGTCCGCTCAATCTTACCTTCTGTTCTGATTCGTCTATAATTAGAAGGTCGTCCAAGTAAGGAAGGATCTTTATTCCCTGCTTCCTTATTTCTTCTAGGCAAGGGGCCAGAACCTTTGTGAATACCCTTGGTGCAGATGTGAGGCCGAAGGGTAGGACTTTGAACCGAAGGTGCCGTCTGTTGTAAATGAATCTCAGATACCTTCGGTGACTTTGTCTGACCGTGACGTGTTAAGCATCCTGGAGACAGATGCTGGCTAGGTAGGCTCCCGGATATACTGCCTTGATCACTGAAGCAGTTGACTCCATCTTGACTGGTTCTATGACTGCATTCTCTAGAAGTTCTCTTATAGCCATATCCATCAGTCTGGCCTTTGTCTTGGATACAGGTATTGCCGAAGTTATTGGTCATGAGAAAGGAGGCGGCTCTTGAAATTTCAATGGGTACCCCATTTCCACTGTCTGCAATACCCATCTGTTACATGGGTATTTCATATGCTTGCAAACTGTTCCAGTCTGCCCCAGACCGGATATGGAAATAGGGCCCACTTTTCCTCATTGTGATTCCTTTCTGAATTGGGTCTTTCTGAGGAAATCCTTCTTATTGTTTCCCCTGGCCCCCTGTGGTATGCCTCTTCTCTTTTGGTCATATGCTTTTCTTGGTTGATAACGTCTAGATTCACAAAAAGGATTGTCTATTTCTATAACTAGATCCTGTGATGAGAATTCCCTTTGTAGAAAAGAACTCTTTCCTCCTGATGACCTCTATTTCCCTCTAATCTTTCTCTGAATAGGGCTTTCCCTTCAAAGGGTAATGATAGCAACCTATTTTTGGAAGCTGCGTCTGGGACCCACGCCTTAATCCATAGATCCCTTCTTGCCGTGACCGATAAGGCTGAGGATCTGGCTAGCAATCTGATGTTATCCAAGGACACATCACATGAGAAAGTGTCCATCACGATGGCCAATTCTTTTATAAGTCTGGACCTGGAAACAGATGATTTGATCTAGTCTTCAAATTCAGACAGCCAGATTCTTAAAGTACGAAATATGTATGCCATTGCTGTAGCGGACTTTAAATTCTGTCCAATAACAGAGAACTGCTTTTTCAGGGAATTGTCAGATCTCCTATCCATGTTGTCCTTTAAAGATGTTCCATCTTCTAGAAGGATGGTAGTCCTTCTAGATATCTGTGCTACAACCGCATCAACTTTAGGAACTGTGGTCCATGAGGTCTTCTGAGAAGGGGTACATTTTTTGTTGTCTTCTTGATACAGAAAAACTCTTCTCCCTGTCTCCATTCCTTCTTCACCATATCCTGAATGGAGCTGTGAACTGGAAATATAGTGAATGGTTTTGTGTGTCCTAAAAGGGCCATATCAAAGACATCCAGGTGTGTGTGTGTGTGTGTGTGTGTGTGTGTGTGTGTGTGTGTGTGTGTGTGTGTGTGTGTGTGTGTGTGTGTGTGTGTGTGTGTGTGTGTGTGTGTGTGTGTGTGTGTGTGTGTGTGTGTGTGTCTGGGAGGAGAATGAAACGGTCCTGAGAGCTGTGCAATGCGGAAGTGCGCGTCTTGGACATCAAATATCTTAGTAAGTATGTAATAATGGAGAAAAAAAAAAAAAAAAAAAAAAAAAAAGGTGTTCTGATGTGAAAGTTCCCCTTTAATTAGACCCTCCAGTTTATCCATATTTAAGACTCCGGTTTCTTCTACCAACTCTCATTCCTCAGCCGAGAAAACTGAAGATCCCTCCAGAATACTACCAGAATCCTCTTCATAAGCGGCAGAAGAGGAACCCTCCTCAGGATCAGATAACCTGGGCCTCTTCCTGGCTGAATCCTGCATGACGGAAAAAACTTCCTGCATGGATGTTTTCATCCATGCAAGAAACTCCTTGAATTGGGAAATCTGGACCTGAAATTTTGTTCAAACAAACCGAACATAGTTTAGCTGACTGGAATTTTAGCAACACATACAGAGCAGTTCTTTAATTTAGGATTTCAAAGAAACTCAGCGCTCCTAATACACATAAATTATAGGGCACACTTTCAAATAAATTGTCTTATGTTAGAGATAAATAGCTAATATGTCACACATTCAAGATTGGTATTCATACAAATATAGTGTAATAAATTCACAATGCATAAATAATACAGGTAATAATTATAAATAATTTCTTACTTTGATATCTTCAAATTTTAAGTTGAAAATCCTATATCCGACTTTGATTCACAGCCCGAATACACTCAAACATAGAAAGAGAAACATAACATAGTGTAATCTGTAATAAATAAAGAAGTCCAACTATACAGTTTATGGTAAATGTAGAGTATTGTATCTCATATAGTATTGATAGATGTCAAATCAAAACGTAATTTTCATTCAATATCGTGTTGTAAATGTTTGTTTCCAACGATCCACATAAACGAAACTAACTCACTCTGTTAATTTGTTGCTTGAATGACACTAAGTCAGACAAGCCGATCGCGTGTGCAGGGAATTACTGAGTTGCCCGCACTCAACCACAACGGACTTCAAATCCCAATATCCTCAGTATAGATGCAATCTTTCAGAATACTCACAATTTCGTTTCTGCCTGGGAAGCTGTGAACTTTCCCAGGACTCTAGGAGCGTGTGAAGGACTATTAGGACTGTCCTCACTCGGTCTACTTTCGGTAAAGATGGTAGTCTCAGGCACCACTTCTTCTCCGACTTCTTAATATCCCTTATATTTTCGTATATCCACAGTGTTAAAGCAAAACCAGTATTCAAATAATATAAATGATTTATTGAACACAGATTTAAAAACACTTTCCGAACCAGCGTCAAGTGTCATATAAATAATCCTCACGGTAAATACTAACACCGGAGGTACAGTTAATAAATAAAATACCGGTCAATTTCCCTAGTGCGCCAGATATCCAACGTTTTTTCTTTAATTTAGGAGCTGGCTTGTCCTCTTCAGAGGACACAGTCTCCATAGCCTTGGGTTTCTCATTCTGAGTAGCCTTGGACATATTGAGCCCATAAACAGTGACATCACCAAGAACAAATATGCCCAAAAGGATATAATGTTCCAACAAAAGGTAAAAAAGTTTAAATCTTACCATCCTTAAATAGCGAGTCCTCCGTGTAGCACTCCCCATGGTCCGTCAGTTATGTGTCTCAATGGTGGAATGCACGCTGCATTCACTTCCGGTTCAGTGTGTCATTAGGGTGACTGAAATCAGGATCTCCCGTTTTCCGGCTAGAGGGCACAGGCTGCCGCGTGAGAACACTGAAGCAGGATGCGGACCTGAGGAATCAACACAGGAGGACCGGAATGCATACTCAGGCAAGTTCTCTGTCGGAGGATATTGGGATGGTGGGCAATAACAACCCTCAACTGTTAGAGGACAGAGAAAAACCTAAAGAACTATTGCATAGGAGGCTCAAAGCCTCCATCCCCCAGCACTAGGACCAAACTAAACTGGCAGCAAGGGGAAGTCCAGCTTACTTATACTTTTTGGATTGGCCCTACCAGCTGCGAGGAGGAGCTAATACCCATATGTATGCTGTAAGGGACACATAAGAAAGATCCATATAAATCAATAGGAGTTCGTGAATTTATATTTGACCCTTTTGATGCAGTTGGATATCCGAAGAATTGGATCACACAGAGTCAATGGAACTAGGAGATAACAGAACATATAACAATCAACACAAGAAAAGGACTTAATGTAGGATGTGAGAGAATAACTTAGTGATTCTTATAGACAGACAAAATTGCCCTGAATCTGCCACCTGCCAAATGCTTCCTTCACATCTCCCAGAATCATCCACATCTACTGTAGAAAGTACAGACTGACATTTAATAACTTTGCAGTAAACAAGTGTTCAGAGTTGAAGCTGCACAAATAAAATATAACAAAATAGACTGAGAAAAGATCTGCACACACTGTTTATATTCTGGTGGTACCCGAGAAAGCAGCAGCTGGGAAGAAAAGATTTCCCCTGCTCTTGAAGTTAAAGAGCCTCAGAACAGTGCAAGCCAGGTAGGGCATAAGCATCAATAATAAGGGCTAAATCATGTGACAGGCACTTGCATATCCCTCAGGGGGATTACATTTAAAGTGCCCACTTGGAAGAACTGCAGACACCAATCTTATACTAAGCACATGGTTTACTGATTTTTGCATACAAGAGAACTTACAGCATTGACAAACAGCTCTTACTTAAAACAAAATAAAATAAAACAAAACAAAACCACACAAAGTGCAGCTCTAATCCATCTTATCACAATCTAGTCTGAAGAGAATAATTGTGCCCTTGAATTAGAATAAGAACGCTGCCTATATTTTAAAGGAGCAGAAAACAAATATTGTGAGGCTTTTCCTGTTGAGTAAAATAAGGATATCCCACTGCTGAGAGATGCATATTTCCAGTCATATATTACAGGTTTTTTTTTTTTTTTTTGTTGTTGTTTTTTTTTTTACCCTTTGAGCTGGCACTCAAAGGGTTAAAGGGGAATTTTCACCCTCAAGACACTTAAACTTACTTTAATGTAGCTATCAAAATTACCTACAGATTCAAGATTTGGGGAAAAAAAATATGCATAGTTTATTAAATATAGCCTTTTAAACCACCTAATGATGTGACCTGTTCCTGCAGCAAAAGTTATGCCGCACAGCTATACTGGATTCTCCTCTGAAATTCTCCTCCCACCTCCCCCTAGGAGCGAGTGCGCTCCAGTCATTACAGTGATTTTTGGGCCTAGAGAACGTTAGTACTTGCTGCCCCACTCTGCCTTCGGTTCCCATTGGCCTACTATTACTGGCCTAGTGGGTTTTCCTGTCCTGAATAAACAGGGATTAGCTGAAACGTGCCGGTCTGAGAAAAATTATTCAACTCAGAGGGGAAAAAACAAAACAAAACAAACAGACAGCCTGAACACAGCAAAGATGAGCAACATGTGGATCTCCATCTGTTAGGTCACAACTACCATCTCCTGCAATAGTGTGGCATAAAGCTTGATGGTGATCCATTGCCCCCAATGAAAGCTTCCTCTCGTTTGTGGATCTGATTTTTCTGCTCCATTAACCCTTTGAGTGCCAGTGGGGTAGGCTCACATTTCTGGCAGAGTTTTCAGGCTGGCTGAAAATGGATCTAATAATTTACACCCACGGAAAGCTTCTTCTCCCTAGCAGTTTTTTCTGCTGCATTAACACTTTGAGTGCCAGAGAGGCACACAACGCATTGCAAAGCAAAGCAATGCACTGCATACCCCTCTGGCACTCAAAGGGTTTCACCCTTCCTTTCAGACTGGTTGTACCTGCATATAATCAGTTGCCCCCACAGAAAGCTTCCTCTCGCTCGCGCTGTCCTCCTCCTGTCTCGCCTGGTTCTATAAGCTGGAAAAGTGTCGCGTTCACATGCGGAAGAAGAGTTCTCCAATACTTCTCAGCGCACAAAGCTTTCAGTGGGGGCAATTGATTACATGCAGGTACAAGCAGCCTGAAAAGAAGGGTGAAACCCTTTGAGTGCCAGAGGGGTACTCAACACATTGCAATGAATACCCCCTCTGGAACTGAAAGGGTTAAGTGGGATTATGGACAGATTCAGGATATCACAGCACTTCTTACTGAATCATCAATTGAGTGGCATACACAATAGCAATTGCTGGGTTAAATGGCGACTTTGTGACCAGGCAATCTGAATGCTGTGCAATATGCTGGGGTTACGCTGCTCCTGGGAATGCTCAAAAGTGATCTTCTGTTAGAAGGAGCTTGAAGGATTTTTTCTTGTTGTATGATTTTAACAGTAAGAAATCCTCTCATGGAAAGTCCTAGCTCAGATGCCCACAATCAAGATCTCCCAGTGTGCAGTACACCCGGTGCATCCCCGTGTGCAGTACACCTGGGACTCCAGCGCATTGCACAGCAAATAAAAAGAATTTTGAGGTTTGGCTAGTGGGAGACCATGTATGTATATTCAGCAAAGTAATGTGATTGGGTAGAAGTACAGTGCATGCCCCGACATAAGAAACACTTGGGGGCCGGCTTAGACAGGAGGATTGGCTTCTCAGAGGGAGACATCATCAAGATGGCTGCGGTCTCCCTCTTGCTTCGGCAGACAAATTAGGAAGATTTTTATCTTGAGGGGATATATATTTAAAAAACACGTGATTGTTAATGTGTTTAGACTTAAAGCAGAACTGTGCCTTCTTGTTGCCTAGCAGAGCTTAGAACGCAAGCTACTGGCTGCAGGGTGATCTCTGGACACTCAAAGTAGACCGGATGACAGGGCATAAGGAGACAACAAGACAGAACCCTTTCGGACCACTATAGCCCAAATGGTTGCAGAGACATGTCCCGAATCAGTTTTCCCCATAGAATTCAATGGCGCAAAGATGGCTGCTGATGGCCTCCAGTCCTTAAAGGGGAGCATTCACATCGCAAAAAAAAAAAAAAAAAAAAAAAAAAAAAAAAAAAAATCGGAGCACTGGTTTTAACCCCTAAGACAATATTAGCACTGGGTTTTGTTTTACCTACCTAGGATTAGAGATATTAATCCTTAAAAAGTGCCACTTCCGCATTCTGCAGCACCATGTATGTGCGGCACAGAGAAGCAGGACTTCCCACTTCCCTCCCTGCTGCCCCAGCAAGCGTGTTCTCACTTTACTTCTAAGCTGTATTGTTGTGGGCTATCGTTACAGCAAGCTCAGTTTCAGATGCCAAGACAAAGTTTACAGTAACTAATGAATACAGAAGAAGAGATAAAGTGTTTAAACAGCCATCAATGTACTAACTGACACGGAAATTAGTATTCTAGGGTTCTTACCTGTTATAATCTCTGAGTCTTCTTTATATTTTTTGTAACATGGACAGCTATATTTAAAATTAGAGTGTTGTAGTTAAAGCTATTTAAACCAAAAGGATCCCCCTCCTACCCCTTCTGGCCTCCTCCAATTAGATGTGCAATCCGGTCATGGAAGCGGACAGATGCAGCGAGGGACAGTCTTCATTCAGTAACTACAATGAACCCCTTAATGAAGGGGGACAGGATTTTCCTTTTACTTACTGAAGATTGTCCCTTGCTGCACTCCATTCGGACCACAGGGACTGAGTGATACAGGGAAAGGGGCAGGGGAGATCCTTTCGGCTTGAATATTGTTTTAAGTACAACACTAAGTAATTAAATATAGTGCTACATGTGATAATTTTTTTTTAATTAGATATATATATATCTTTATTTATATGGTGCCACACAGTGTACGCAGCGCCTTACAACAGAGTATATATGAAGACTCAGAACTAAACTTTAATACAAGTATTACTACCCCTTTAACCCCTTAACGACAGGCGGTCATGGGACACTTCCGTCCCATAATGACCGCATAGGCGCACTTGGATGCGTCGGTACACGTGACCTGTATCGACGCGTCATTATGGGGCCTGATAGAGATCGCTCAGATCTTGGAGCGGTCAATTTCAGGCCCTATTTTTACTTACAGCGCTCCCAGTAGAGCACTGTAAGTAAAAAGTACGTGACGTACTATGACTGTCATCGGTCCTTGAGTAGTTCAAGGACCGTGACGGTCCTGGTACGTCAAGGATCCTTAAGGGGTTAACTGAGTGGCAGGTTTGCCAACACATTGAAAAACAATGCCTTGCATACCCCTGTGGCACTCCAAGGGTGAACAGTTTGAGTAGCATAGACGTTCAACATCCATCCCTCCCTCCCTTGTACATTACTTGCCTGCAAGTTTAGAGTGTATAAGGGTTTAAACGTATTTTATTGACAAAGACTAATTTAGAAACACATATATTGAAGATTTACTACACATTTATGTAACTTTTATTACTGTGGAAAAATGTTATACACACTACTTATCCTGATCTCAAGAAAAGAGGGACAAAAGGGTAGAAAAAAGGGACTGTCCCTCCTAAAGAGGGACACTTGGGAGGTATGCCATTACAGTCAGTCATTTTTTATTTCTCCTTTACTGTGGGCCAGAACTGCAGTATTATGCCTGTGTGTATGTTTAGGTTGTGCAAAGGGAAAGCAGAAGACGAAAGGATAGTTATACGAGCATGTCA